>CM073124.1:12110259-12751509 GCA_037039145.1 Fundulus diaphanus
TGTTAGGCCTTGATAAACTTCAAAGGCCCAGCGTTGGATTTTGTGTTGGGGTTTGTGTTTTTAGTCTTGCTGATGACACAGTTTCAGAAGAGACAGCAATTAAGAGCTAAAGTATTTAGCTCACCATGACACTGAGTAAATGTGCAAACAGATAAAACATCCTCTGTGCAATGTGTCTTCCTGAAATTAGAAAACTAGGTATGCATCCATAGGCTTAATTGGGAGCAATGCATAAAAATAAAATAGAATAAAATAAATGTTAAAATTTGACCTCTAGTTTATATGTACTGCTAACCTTAGTTTAGTAACCACCTGTTTAGTGACATAAGTAACTGAATTTCATTATTTAACACATGTGATAAGTATCTTGGGACAAACAGGGCCAGATGAAATGCATTTATTTATTATCCCTAACGCCATAATATTTTCCCCCTAAATCCATTTAGCCTGTGTTTGATTTGTATTTAGATTTTTATCCAAAAAGCATTTAATCACAATTTGAATGCCTAAATTTCAACAGATTAATATAGTTCAAAAGCGACATCAGGGTTTTCGGTAGCGTTTCTGTCATTTACAATGCATTTAAAATGTGCAATAAACTATACTGATATACTGACAAAAAGAACTCAACCAGTGAAGATTTTGTATTTGTATGTTTAGAAACTTATGAAAATTGGTTTAAACATTTTGAAATTTGAATCTAAATAAAGGAAATAATGTTAAACAGGACATAACAGGTAAGAACCTCAACAATGCACGTTTTTATGTTGTGGCCACAAAATATTTACCGTAGTCATTTTTTTTTGTCATTTATTTATTTATTTATTTTTCAAAATGGATTGTGAAAAAATGCAGCTGCAGGCTAGCTAACACCATGTTTCATTCATAACAATTTAACCAGATTCTTTTTTTTAAATTGATATTTTATCAGAATGCTCTCTTGTCCTCTTCATGAAGGAGCAGATTTCCACCAATATATTTATTATGGCACTTTGCTCAGCACAAGGTCAACATTTCCTTTGCTCTAATTCATAATAATCCTTTACAACGGTGCCTAAAGTTCTCCATTATTCATAGTGCTCTGTGGAGATAAAAAGTAAAATATAGTTACAGACCTATCTGCATGTGCGCGTCGTGTCTTAATGTCACAGTCTTTGCGGCGTCCGTCGTGACAGCAGCAGGAGAATATTCGACCTGCTCTTGTCCGCTGGGGTTCATTAGCATTTGTAACAGATGTGATCAGTGACCTTGTCTGTTGACATGAAGGTAAGGGTGCTGCTGGGGTTCATGTAGATTTGCGGCGAGGGACATTTGCAGACATCAGCGACGTCCCGCTGCAGTTCACGCTTCAGTGGCTCGCCATCAGCACCTTCATTACAAAGAGGTGGCATGGATGGAAAAGCGCTAAGACTGAAAGTAGAATAGGCAGGTGGGCAACAAAAGGCCGGAGTGGAGATAAAGCCACCAGTGAGCACATGTAGGGAATGAATTAAGACTCCTTGTGGCCTTGTGAGGGGCATTTCCTGGAAGTAGTCAGATGCTTGACACGAGTGTCCTCCTGAGTGCGGAGCAGTTTTTGTCCTTTTCTCTGTGCAGTGCTCCCATCGGGACCTGCTGTCTGCCCGTGTGACATTTTCATGCTCAGAACCGCAGTGACTCCACAGCCGTATTGGCTCGTCTGCACACACTGGGCTTTGACCTTGTCTCTCGTAATTTTTGTCTCAGAAGGGCTGCCGGCGTAAGTGTGCCGGCGAGCTGTCGTCCTTCAAGCTACAGAGGAGTCGGCTCGCTGCAGTCTCCTCGGTCAGATCTTTCTTCAGGTCACGCAGGCATCTGCAGTCCCCAGCCATTGTTGTTTTTTTTTTGTTTTTTTTGTTCCTTTCTTGTTGACGCTTATTACAGCTGGGTCATATCTGTGGCATACACTCACAGAGCACCACGCCTCTGCTGATGTTCCCGATTTGCCTTTCCTTTGCTTTTTGCTGCCTTATCTGCTTTTGTGGCGCTTTGTCATTTGTCAACGGTAATGAAACGGAAAGAAACGGCAGATAAGTTCCAGTTTGCAGGGGTAAACGTAGAGGATGCGAGCCACTGAGCTGCAGCTGACCTGTGTTTGTCAGCTGGCTATCAGTCACCGGCTCCTTTGTCTCGGGCTGGCACCGTTTAAAGATTTTGTCATCAAAGGCACTAAATGGATGTTGTGTGTAGCGCTATAATGAAATGTAATTCTGCCCACCTGTCCCACTCTGTGTAATCTTTGCATTAGCGTTGCGTGTAATCACGCAGCGCCAGCACAGACGTCTCACAAGCAGATGTTTCTGTTGACAGTGTGACCTCCTGAGCCGCCAGAGCCAGAGGTGACGCTAGGGTCTCTAATGCTAATCTTCTGAATTAACACATTCGTGCATCTGTCGGGGGGCCAACTGGCTGCGTATCAGAAATGAATACAATATATTCAGTGCCATGCAAAAGTAATAGTAGCCCTTGAACCTTTCCACCATTTTGCCACGTTACAGCCACAAACCTCAATGTATTTAAAGGGGTCTTGTGTGATAGACTAACACGAAGCACACAATCATGAAGGGGAAGGAAAACGATAATTATCGCTAGTAAAAACCTGAAAAGTATGATGAGCATTTGTATTATTTCTCCTTTTGTCAATACTTTGCAGAACCACCTTTTGCTGTAATTACAAGTCTTTTAGCTTATGTCCCTACCAGCATTTTGCATCTAGAGACTGACATTTTTGCTCATTATTTGCAAAATAGCTCATGTTTACTCAGGTTCGATGAAGAGCGCCTGTGAACAGCAATTTTCATGTCTTATAACAGATTCCCGAATGGATTTACATCTGGGCATTGACTAGGCCATTCTACCACATTTATATCCTGAGAGGTACTACCACTGGTGGTGGATGAGCCGCCGTTAGTGTTACTCAGAAGAAATGTTAGTACTCATTATTTGCAAAGTGAATCTCGCCATATAAACTGTGATATAATGTAAATAGTGTTGTGCAATGTTTAGAATCTTAATCATCATCACAATATCAACGTGTGCAATATAACAATACCAAAGGATGCAACATTTGATAGGATGTTGTATTTCAAGGGACATACAAGCAGATTCTGCACGGCAGTAACATATTTGGTCAGTTGCAGATACTTTGTATACATTTTTGTGGATACTGGAGCTCACAAAGATCGGTAAATTTAAAATTATAGGTAAAGAGTTAAGTTAGTCAATTATAATCATTGTCATCATAATATTTGGCATTAATATCAATGTTGGGTGTGCTGATGTTTTGCAGCTTAAGCAACTGTTAATACTAAGACTTTCTTACTCTTAAGGTTTTAAAACATGCTACTGACCATTCCATCGTTTGCAGCTTCTAATGGGGTTTCTGCCAGTGTTGTCCCGTATTTACCTCCACCCATCTTTGTATCCACTTTGCCTGTACCTGCTGAAGAAAAGCAATTCCCCAGCATGATGCAGCCAACCTTTTGTTTCTCAGTGGGTGCGGGACTTTTTCAGCGTGTTAGCTTTCCAGCACCCAGTGTGTTTTTTTTGCATTCAAGCCAACCAGCTAGATCTGGGTCTCATCTGACCCAAGCACCTTCTTCCACATCTCTGCTGTGTTCTTTACATATAGTGGAAAATGTAAGAGAGCCTACTTATGGCTTTCCTCTGGCCGCTCTCCCTTAGAGACGAGGCTTGTGGAGTAAATTACTAATACCTTTTCAGTTTTTTTTTTTATTTCTGAAAAAAAATTGAAGACTATATATCGTTCTCCATCTACTTTCCAAATACAAATTACTTTGTGGTGACTTATCACATGGGATCCCAGGTTTGTGGTTGTAACATGACAAAATGTGAAAACATTTAAAGGCTTTAACAACTTTCCAAAGCACTGTGGTTGGAAAGCTCAGTAATTCTTTACCGCATGTGACGAACAATCAGACATTGAGCCATGTGTGTTATTGGGACCATCGGTGCTGAAGAAAGCAAATGTGCTCTGTATGACTTCTGTGCTGTTCATTAATAAATAAAGAGGGCTGAAATCCCAGAGAGAACAATGACTGATATCAGAGAGTGCATGCAACCTGCGTAACATGACACTTGAGCATTATTAAAGCCCAGCTTGGCGCTAATGAGGCTACGGCAGTCAGCATTCCTTTGTGTTTCCTGATGTAACTGCACGTGCTCTTTGATCACTGGCGCATAACTAACTAACCAACAGCTCTGTGAATTCCAGATTTTCATGCAGTTCTTTGAAATTCCTCGCATAGATCCTCGTGAACATTCGACACGGGTCACATCTCATGAGCTCGTTGGACTCTCCCGTAGCACAAAGATCTATTGTTCGCCATTCGCTCAGTTGTCTTTGGCGACTCATAATTGTGGCTCTGTGATCAAGCTGCACTATCCGCCTAGTTGTGTGCGATAATTAAGTTGGCACCGGTAATTTCAGGCTCTCAGTTCGGGCCGCGCTATAGTTCATGAACAATTTCTGTGCTTGAACAGACGAAATCAGTTGGGCTAAATTGGGATATCTGAGCTGGCTTGTAACTAATAAGACTCGTTCCATCCAGTCACAATAGGCTTCTCTGATGTTTGAGAATATTGAAAATAAACTTGTTGACCTTCTTCTCTTCTGAAGCACTGGATAAAATGTGTAGTTTAGAGTGGGACATTTATGATCCAACTATGCTGCACCTCCTGTGGTATTCAGTGACGTCACCCTGGAGGTGAATGTATCATGTCCTGACAGAGGTTTTTCAAAATTACCCTTCTATTTACTCTCTTCTGTTCTTGCTTGTTCTAATAGGAAGCGTTATCTGTGTGGTTCATCCTGTGCTCAGTGTGCAGCTTCTCGTCATTGTGATTTATCACATTTAGGAAGTGGTTAGGTTTGGTCATTCTTTATGTATGAAATTTGAGGATTCTCTCAAAGCACCTCATAAATGTGATGTTTAAACATGTTCCTTAACCTACAAAACAATTCAGTAATGTGGGGAGATTCAAAGCAAATGCTTTTTTAAAGCTCAAATTAGATCATGCCGCAATTGATATGAGAACTTAATTTAATGGTAATTCTAGGCTTTGACTCGTTTTTCTTTTTTGAAATGACATGTAAACAGGTCAAATTTTTAGAAACCACAAATTACAATGTAATTTATCTTCATTTAGATCAAATCTGCATATAGTCCCTTGCAAATGTATTCACATCCCTTGAATTTATTTCACATTTTGTGAAACACAAATTCAAATGTATTTCATTGGGATTTCATGCGATAGACTGACACAAAATTGTGCATGATTGCAAAGTGAAAGAAAATAATTTGTGGTTACCAAATTGTTTTACAAATATAAATCTGAAAAGAGTGGCATTCATTTGAATTCAGTATTTTGTAGATTTGCTTTTTGCTGCTATTACAGCTCTGAGTCTTTTGGTGCACATCTCTCCCAGCTTTGTGCCACTAAACTGACTTTTTTTTTTTTCAATCTTCTTTGCAAAATTGACCAAAGACAGTGAGACGGGGTGGAAAATCTCGCATTCTAGGAAGGGCTGGACAATATGGCTTAAAAACAAAACCAAATCAGATTAATCTATTTTCAGGAGTTGGCCTGAATTCAAAGTGCAATTTATTACAATCTTTAAAACAAGATAGTAGGCCCCACCATAGTAAATAATGAAAATATAACACAAAATATTTGCTTCCAGCTGTATTACACATCTAGGAACAGGCTTCACTTCACTTGTGTAACTTCACACCAACTTAAAAAATAAGTACATGAATAAATTAAAGTCCCTCTTTGGAGTATTTTGACAAGACATTTTTCTAAATATATATTCATCCCATGAGGGATTAAGTGGGTCAGAAAATGGATGGATGGATGGATGTATGGATGGATGGATATATTCAATATTATATGCCATTACGAAAACAATTTACCCCTTCGGGACTGATATAGTGCAAAGTTTGATGGAAGCCCAGGGAGTGCATGGGCAACAAAAAACATCTCGATTCTCCAAAATTAAATCTTCAGGAGTTACAAGTTCAAAGTAATCAATAAATTCGATTTATCGCCTAGCCCTACTTTTAAAGCCCCAGTGTGTAAGAGTTTCACATTGGCGCACCATCTAGTGGTGCGCTAAATAAATTACAAACAACCTTGTTGTTAAGCGCGTAATAACTACTACAGAAGCCGCGGAGTATGTCCTCCATCTATTAGCTACTGCTAATAGCTAATAGCTATGGTCATCGTGTGAAATGGTTTTTGGCACTGTTGCCTAGTCCGCTTGTTTATTTTTTCCTAAAGTTGCTTGTAAATTCAGTGAGTCGTTTTTTTGGGGGGCTCGTTTCTGAATGTGCAGTCACTTATTTGGGGGCTAAAATAAGTGACTATAAACACGAATAAAGAGACCTGCTTCTGCTGGTGCACTACAGAAAGTGAACGGGTCGGCTGATCTCCATCCATGTACACACCCGTCTCTGTTCGTTCGTCCCTCTCCCCTTCTCAGGGAGAGAGAGATGAACAAGCAAGCCATCTCTGTTGTAGTTGCTGCTCCACAGTGCCTTGTTTCTAACATAAAGCCAAAATAAACTTCACAGTTATATTGAATTAACTTACCGGTCCAGCAGAAAGCCTGCAACCTCTGCATCCATTTTATATCGCCGCTCCCTCGTGAATTATCGCCACCTACTAATAACAGCTATGCCAATATAGACTTGTTTTCTCATCATTACTTCTTTTTCTTTTCTTGGTTACTTTCTCTTCCCTCTCGCTGGGCAAAGAGTACGGATGGTCCTCCATTTCAACAGAAAACACCAAATAATCTGATATTAATCTACGGTCATCTTTGGTTATTTATACTCCTCCTCCACCGACAGCTCGTCTTCATACAGAAGACAGATAGGAAAAACATGTCTGGCTGGCATCTTTGGCCCCCTTAGGCTCCTGAAATCAGAAATCTCGATGGAACATGGCGCCTCCCAGTGAGTGCACCGACACTTATGTATATATAAACTACTAATTATAAGTTATGAGAACACTCTCATTTTTTTCAATTTTGCCAGTATATGTATTTATGAAAGCAATACTGGATTTTTGCTCATTAAAAGCCAGATTAGTTACACACGTTCCCTTTAAGTCTTGCTCCAGATTGTCAATTGAATTTAGGCCTGGGCTGTAAAAGTGCCGCTCTATCAGTTATTGTGCTTTAAACTAAACCAGTCAGTTGTAAGTCTGGCTTTATGCTTAATGTTTCAGTATTAGTAGTGAACATCGGCCCCCCATCTAAAGTCTTTAGCTGCTTCTGACAGGTTTCCTTCCCACGATTACCCTGTAGTGAGGTCCACCCATTTTACCTTAATACAGTGACCAGCTTTCTCCTCCCTGTGTTGAAGGAAAACCACCACACAGCATGATTCTGCCACCACCGTGTTTCACAGTGGTGGCTCTGTGGGTTCAGGAGGTTCTACGGTGTGTGAGCTTTTTGGCCACATTTGGACTATTTACTAATTGGTTGATTTGTAAAGGTAGTTTGTTTCACTAGATTTTATTCAGGGGTATCAGTAAAGTGGACTGAATGTAAAGAAATGCCATGCTATTAAAAAATGTCTTTGCTCGATCCATAGTCCCACCATTTAAAGGTGTCAGTTTAATATTCATGCATAGCGTAAAGCGAGCATGGTCACATACTTCATGTAATTTACACAGAGTTCCTATAATTAATGACTTAATTAACATAACTACTTTTTTGTGCTTTTAATTGTCTGTTGTGACCAATCCTTTTTGATTAATTTATTCTTCTCTTTGTTTTTGCTCTTGCTTGTGTATCTGCTTTTTTTCCCCTTGTGTATTTTTTTTAGTGACTTTACTTTTAACTCAAAATATGTAATTGTGTTACATTATTTAAATAACAACCTCCTGCAATTATAGACATTTAAATGGGCTGAACAACTTTCCGAAATCACACGGCATGAAAGCACAGACGTCCAAAGGCTATTTTAATTATCTGCAGGGCTGTTTTGTCACTGTGGAAAAGGGGGGGGGGGGTTGTTAATATTCCTTCTTACACTTTTGATGGTGTTGCTTTGTTGATGACAACTGCGAGAGCATGCCGGCCAAGTTTAACTTGCCTCTGTGTGTTTGGCAGCTATAATACCAACACGGGAAGTCACAAAGGGCATAGAAGCCCTGGGGTCCTCTGTGTTTCAGGCTCGGGGAGATCCACAGATGAATACTGAATCATAGAGTTCTGCAGCCCTTTGCTTTCAGCCGGCCGAGCACGGGTTACAGCCATGTGAGAAACAAAGGTTAGATAATCACCAGGTTATCCAGCTCCACCAAAATACTCCGGTGATTTACTGCTCACGGTTGGCTTTCCCTCAGAATGGATGGAAAAATAAATGGGACGGTTTGGATGGGAAGATGGGAACAGAGGGAGGACCTGCTGTTGTTCTGCTGTCCTGTGACGAGTTCCCCGTTTGACTGGGACCGTTGCCATGGCCTCTATTGTGATGAGGCACTTCCTGACATGATAGTGCTCGCCGTTGTTTGTCGGCTGGGATCCAACTCTTTTCGCTTGCTTTTGGCTGTTGCCCCCCTACCCCACTCCCCCACCCGCTCGCTTATCTTCCTGCTCCTCTGCATGATATTTTCCACCCTGTGTCACACCAAACTGAAAGGATGAAGGCAACAGGCTGAGCATAGGCTGTGCAGAGTCAGGCTGCCATCTGCTGGAGAACCTTAAGCATTACAGCACGAAAGCCTGGGGCGTTCGTCCAGCTTCCCTTGTTTTTATTTTTTTATTTTTTTTATTCACAACAATCGAAGATGAGAAAACTCAGAGATGAAGCTCAATAATGAAGGTCTAATTTACATATAGTTAAGCAAACCTTAAAGAAATATATAAACCCACAAGTAAATCCTCAGTTTACTGGAATCCAATAGAAAACAGTTCATAGTATGTTAAAACAATATAATGTAACAAAACTAATTGAAGGATTTTTTTTTTTGTCTTATCAGCCAACGACTTGAGGTGAGAGCTCAGGTGGCTCAGGCTTTCCTCGCCAAGTTCCAGCTGTCCAGCGAAGAAATGGCCACACTGCGACGGGCTCGAGATGCACCGGTTACAGAGGTAATCTTTATAGTAAAGCCTAATGAAAGGGTGTGGAAAACAAAAAAGCTGACTTTACTGTGTTTTATTTTATTTTATGCGGTAGACCAACACAAAGTAGTAGATCATTTGTTCAAATGGTCAAAAAGTTTGAGGAATAAAAATCTGAAAGTATGGTGTGCATTTACATGGCATGTAGAGTCAGTACCATAATTATATTTCATATATTGGGGGGGAAAAGGTAACTGTGATAAGAAAATAACATCTTAGCATATGTCATTTTTAATAGTCTGTCGAGACTAGGCGCAGAGCCAGTGTCACCTGTTAACGATTCACATTACGGCTCTTGGGTCTCATTTATAAAGCTTGTGTGCACACAAAATGGTTCCTGAAACGTGCGTACGTCACTTTCCACGCAAAAGTTGGAATCTATAAAAAGAATGTAAGAATTTGGAGACGGGGGAAACTGACGACGCAGTTAGTGAAGTGGCGAATCGCACCCAAACTGCATCATGATTCCTTTCAAACTTAAATTTCACTCCACATCAGACTCCAATCATAGATCGACTTCATCCTAAGCATTCAAAACCCCAGTGTTATGCATGCTGCCGCTGGCAAGGCATAACTATACAAAAGGACCTTTCCAATAAATAAATGTCCGCGCAACATGTTATCGGGGTTTTCAGCGATCACATCTCCCGATGATCACCAGGGTGACGTGTTCCACAGATTAACAGGTATTTGTAACAAGGTGTGAGGCAGTTCGACTACTTTAAGTACGGTAAATGGTCAAATTCAGTTGTGCGTAATGCTGCTAGGTGGTGGATGCATTGGCACGGTTGGAAGACCTTACAGATGGGATAACTGGCAGGAAACGCTGTGTCAGGGATCAAATATTTCCTGGTCAATGATTGCTAAGGTGCTGCTTTAGACTCCGAGCGTTGCACTCTGCTCTAACCTGCAGGGGAGACTGGCTACACCTCCCTGCCAGGTGCTAAAACGGCGCCCTCCAACCCCCAGAGCACAGTTGCAGCTACGCTCACACCCAGGCAGCTCTCGGCGACTATTTTCTTTTTGTGGTGGTGGGTGGGTGGGTGGAGGATCATAGATGAAACAGGTTTGTCGTACAGTGTGTGGTGTCCGGTCAACAGCGAACTCAACACACCACACATGAACAGACTTCACTCAGGATTATTCAGATGTCAGACGGGAAATCTTGCAAAACCTTTCAAGATCAAACGTGAGTTCAGAGTAAATAAATATGGAGGATGAGGAAGAACCGGCTTTACTTTTTAGTTTTATTCGCCATCAATCTGGATGTGGGAAGCGTGGGCCCCTTCATAACCGTGGGCCCAGGGAGGCCACACCCTCTGCGCCTCCGCCAGCTCCGCTACAGGTTGTGACCAACCCTTTGTTTTTGGTATTATGTGTATTGGGAAACTACACATGTTGTATCTTGACATCTTGTAGTAATGATAAACTAATTGATATGGCTTTGCATCTTTTGTCACTTCATGATTCGATTACGATCCAGAGGGCTACAGTGCCATTATAGATCATTTGCTGACATCACATGACACCCCTACCTTGCCAACCCATACAAAAACAACCACACTCTGAGATTAAACATTGCATAGAATCTTTTTTTTTTCTTTTTTTTACTGCCAAATACGTAAAACTCATGAAAAAAACACCATCTCTGAGGGGAAAGTTGTGGATCTTTGTGAACAACTGATGGTATTCACTAATGACTCCAAGATCTCTCACTTCAATTGTAACTAAATCCTCATTAGAGATATGCCGCTTGTCTGCTACATTCTTATACAGCTCATTTATATTTAGACCCGTGTGACTCCCATTAACTGATCTCATTTGGAGCACACAAAACGCCGGCCACCGCACGTCACAAACTGGTGCCTATCCCCAGCAGTCATTAGCAGAGCTGGGCTACACCCTGGACAGGTTGCCAGTCCATCAGATACTATGGCTGCACTACTGAGTATAGCAATTGATGCTGTTAAATAGTCAATTTGAGAAAGATTTTGTTAGAGTGATACAAGTGTTACAAGAAAAAAAAAAAAAACAAGCAGCAGAAACGGTAGCGATTAAAAGCCTCAGCATCACACACCTGTAATTATTGTTATTGCAGCATAACTTTAAAGCGCTAGATACTTATTATACGTGCATTCAGTTCTTGTTATTTTTGGCTAATTTATGTGATAACTAATGTGTTTGTTGCTCAATTTCTCAGGATTTCTTCAAAGTTCTCAGCCGGGTTAAGCACATCCACGAGGATGTGAAAATCCTCCTGCGAACCAACCAGCAAACTGCAGGGTAAGGGGCACATCTGACTGCATAAAGTCTCTCAATGCTTCATAATCAATGAAAGCATAGACCGGAGTAAATTTGAGGGTCAAGCTCTCCTAATTCGCATTAGGACCAGCAGTGTGTAGACAATAATTTAACTCGGTGATCACCAAAGTTGGGGATACAAATCAGCAAAAGTGTAGCTCTTTTTTTCCAGAAATCAAAGTAAAGAGCAACAATAATGGGGATAAATTAGATTTACGTCAGTAAGTGTCACTAGAGATAATGCAGTACTTACAAATAGATCCAAACATAAGGCGGGTAAATAGTAAAAACATTGATAGTTGGTGCCATTTGTCTCCACAGTGACTATCTCATTATGAATGCACACTGAAACAATAGTTGGGGTCATATGTGGCTCCTGCAGTTATTTTGTACGTCGCAAGCTGGAGATTTTGGGAACTACTTGTATAAACAATCTAATTAAGGAAACTTTAAGTGAGAAATCTAAACAAATGAACAGTATAGCTAATATTGCACTAACAGAATCTAACAAGTCAGCAGCACTACAGCATAGAGCTGAAGTCAGGGAAGTGGTTCAGCGAGGCGTGCAGTTCTGCCAGCCCTCTGAGTGTACCTTTGTCCTGGCCTTGATCCTTAGTTGCCAAAGATTAGTATTCATATCACTATCAGTCTGACACTATGCTACAAGTCATGTGTATGCAATGTCTGGTCTTGGCATGTGTGCCCGTTCTAGGTTAGAGATCATGGAGCAGATGGCAGTGTTACAGGAGACGGCATATGAGCAGCTTTACCGCTGGGCTCAGAGTGAGTACCGCACACTATTACAATCAGCAACATGTTAACGCCTCGCTGTGGGCCAAGGCAAAGGCGTGTTAATAACAGAGTGAAAAGTAGATCTCCACGTTAAGTCATCTTTTTATCATCAGTGTCATCTTTTTTAAACATTTGTATTAAATGGGAAAAAAAATATGCTTCTTCAAGTGGGAGGCACGCTTTTCCTATAGTGCTTTGCAAAACTATTCATCCTCCTTTTTTTTGCAATTTATGTTACAGATTCAAACAAATGCTTTTTTTTATCGTTTTTACTGGGAACTCATGATTAACTAACAAAAGGTAGTGCATATAATAATGCTGACGGGGCGGGGAAGGCCCGTTCAGCTCAGCTCTTCTACTACGTCGGGACGGTGGCAGGAGGGGGGTTCACAGGATCGACCTGTTTGAAAAGAGAGAAAGGAGTCGAGAAAATGTTAATTAATCTATGTTGTCAATGCAAAATTCAGCTATTATAACATAATTTAATAACTTCCTAATATGCAGCTGTACTGGAAATAGATTGTATAGATCACCAAAAACTGTTGTTTAGTCTTGCAGAAGTAACATACAAAGATATGTTTTTAAAAAAGCACCTGTGCCCCGAGTGCCAATTGTCCTTCGCCAGTCGAAATTGTTTAACTTCAGCTGTTCTGACTACTCAAATCAATAAGTCCGCATTTTCTAGGGCAAACCTTTACGTTCCGTACTCTTCAGGACTGCAGGTAATGTTTTATCTGCAGAAAAGATTACCTGCATTCCTGAAGAACACCTGATGTGCTTTGGGAAGGGTCCATATATATTCGTACAAAGACAAGAGATAATATGTACACTTATATTTCCACCATACTGTGTAGTACAGTGGTAAAAACTGGTAACAAAGCTGACTTTTTAGTAAAAACCTTTGAGAAAGCCTGTCAGCAAGATGTTCATGGTGCTCAAGAAGGTACCTGTCACCAATAAAAAATGTTTACCAACTTGTAAGTTTTGTGTAGCCTCAGTTACTTTCAATAAAAAGGTATTTCAGTAAAGACTGTCTGATTTCCCATTTTTGTGCAGATGAATGCAGAGGACTGACTCAGGAAACGTGTGATATCAGCCCTGTGTTGACTCAAGCCATGGAGGCTTTACAGGATCGACCTGTTCTCTACAAGTAAGTAGAAACACAAGCATCTTTGTGAAAATAGACGCTATAATCTGTTTACCGACCTATGTGTTTGACTTACAATCTGTGATTTCTAGGTTGTATTTTTCACAGTGATGCTCTTCTTCGGTCAGTCCTAAGTAAATTGTAAAACCTCGGGGCATTGTTGTTGCTTTGTTCCTGGAGAGAGAAACCAGGCTCAGTTATAAAACACCGAAGTAAACAGCCAGAAGCAACAGAAAATGTCATCATCAGGAGAGAGCTGGTACTCGAAAAGACAAAAAAAGGCGTCCAAATGCTTTCCTCAGATTAGATAATCAGAAAAAAATACAAAATGTATAAAATTGCACATATAGTGCTTGCAAAAGGGTTAATACCACTTTTTTCACATAGCAGCCACCACCTGCAGTGTGCATCATCTGAAATAGTATGGCACATCCGCAAACCTACCAAGAACATGGCCGTCCATCTAAACTGACTGGCTGGGCAAAGAGAGCATTAGTGGCAGCCAAAAGGCCCACGGTAACTCCGAAGCGGATGCAGAGAATTCGTTGGCAGGACACTGGCAGCTTTTATGTGAAGTGTGGCAGAAACAAAAACTATGAAGGGGACGCCACCAGCGTGTGGAAGGAGGTTCTCTGGTAAAGTGAGACCAAAGGTGAAGTTAGGTCTGGCAGAAAACTAACACTGCACATCATACCGGAGACACAATCCTCATAGTGAAACATGGTGCTGGCAGCATCAACGTTTTTTTTTTCTGCAAACACAGGGAAGCTGGACAGATTTGGTTCAAAAATGGATACCAGAACAAAAAGCCATACAAGGCTTGAAACTGGGGCAACGGTTGATCTTACAGCGGGGCAATGACCTTTAACAAGCAGACAGAGCTGTGATGGAATACTTTCAATCAAAGCATAACGATGCCACGTTGCAAAGAACAATGACTAAACTCTCTGGATGTGTTAAAGCTCGTAGAGACATACCCCAAAGGACTTGAAGCTGTAAGTGCAGCAAAAGGTGGTTCTACAAAGTATTGACTCAAATACAAATACATAAGTTTCTTTAAATATATATTTTTTAATATTTAAAAGCGTGTATAATTTTCCTTTCAACTCACAATTAACGTTATGCTGTTATATCACATAAAATCCAAAAAGTCTGAAAAAGACCCAGGGTTGGGAATACTTTTGCCGGGCACTGCAGATGTAAGCCGATTTAACTTAGCATTGCTGATGGATTTCAGATTTAAGTCTTGCCCAAGTCGCTCATTTTACGTTAACTTGTCACACAGGAAAATACAAATGAATAAACATTAATTTATCCTCCCTACCCGGAAACAATTGAGCAACTGGACCTTTTATTGTGATGGAACTTCCTGAAGCGTACCGGGAGTCTATTTTTTAACCTAAAAGAAGGGGGTAAACAGCAAAGAAAAGTTTCAAACTTTAGCATGTTTTCCTGTCTTTTCATGGCCAACTGTGTTGTGTTTTCTGACGTGCACCTGTCTCTGTGGCCGCAAAGTGTCCAAGGCCTCCCTCAGGCTGGGGATGTTGAGGCTGGATCCCAGTGCTCTTGGAGCCTTAATTTAGCATGCTATCTTTTGTTTAGTCTGTCACAAAGGTCCTTACCGCCAAGTCATCAACACTGCTCCAAACTCACTCTTTGTGGAAAAATTGGCCTCAGCTGTTGATCTTAGAAACTGACCACAGCTCACAGTCTTCACAACAACACTGCGGCTGCCGTCCTTTCGCGTGATGTCTGGCTGTTGAATAACCTCCCTTTGTTTGCTCAGGTACACCCTGGATGAGTTTGGGACCGCACGCAGATGTGCTGTGGTGCGAGGCTTCATTGACGCCTTGACCCGCGGAGGCCCGGGAGGTACTCCACGCCCCATAGAGATGCATTCACATGACCCTCTGAGGTACAGCTTCTGTCTTTACATATTACTCCTGGAAGACTCTTTTAAAGAAAAAAGATTTTCATAAATATGAATGGCTTTTGGGAAATTCTTGGAAAACAGCTGTTGGTAGATGTAAATATTGGGGAAAAAGAGGCAGTCCAGCTGAATAAATCTTAATTTTGCTAATTTGTGTATAAACACATAATGTATATGAACCTGAACCATCTTCTGTTCCTCCACCAACAAAAGCAGTTTTTATGCTTAAACTTAATCTAATTGTAAAGTAAAATCTTTGTCTGGACCTGTTAAATATTATTTCAATTCATATTTATTTATATAGCACCAAGTCACAACAAATATCATCTCAAGGCACTTTACAAAGTCAAATTATAGATTGGTCAAAAAGTTTCCTATGTAAGGAAACCCAGCAGGTTGCATCAAGTCTTGACAAGCAGCATTCACTCCTCCTGAAAGAGCGTAGAGCCACAGTGGACAGTCGTCTGCATTGTTGATGTCTTTGCAGCAATCCCTCATACTGAGCATGCATAAAGCAGCAGTGGAGAGGAAAACTCCCCTTTAACAGGGAGGAAAACCTCCCATAGAACCAGGCTCAGTGGGACGCTCATCTACCTCGACCGACTGGGGGTTAGATAAGACAGAGCAGAGACACAAAGCACAGAAGCACACATTGATCCAGGAATCCTTTCTATGTGATATAGTAATGGCAGAAGATCTGCCCCCCTGGATGGTGTCACAGCTAACAGAACGCCAGACCAGGTGCACCTTCTATGAAGAAGAAAAAACAGAGAGAACAAAAAGGTAAAAGTTGAAATAACAACAACCAATGCAAATTGGAGAACAGTAGGAGAACTCAGCAGATTGAGAAATAATAGGAAAAAACTGGTGAACGGTAATAACGTTTAGAATCAGTTATAACATCTTTTTGTCTCTTATTTCTCTCCGTTTGGTAGCAACTTGGATGCTTAAAGTGACCACCAGCTTAAAAGCAGAGAAATCCTAGCAGCTTCCTTTATGGTTTGAATACTGTGTATTGAAAAGTAACCTGCTCAGATTTGCAGAAACAAGAGAAATATCAAGGCTCACTTTAGCTCAAAAGAGAAACAAATAGCATCCTGCTCTTTGTTCCCATCTAACTCCGTCCACAGACGTGATGCATCCTCCTGGCCTTCTGCACAAATAATTGTATTGGTTTTTCATTGCCTTTTAAAACATCCGCTTCAAATTCACGCTTTTATTTTGGGCCTTAATTTACTTTTGTTGTTGTTTTTCTCCCCCTCAGCTTTACTGGATTTACAGTGGCAAGCTGTCCATCTTGGGGCGTACTAAATAGTCACAGACAAATATCTTTAAGCATTGAAGAACACAGAATATAATCCCATTAAGAATGATAGATGCACTGGAACACAACTTTTAGAGTTCACGGATGGCAGCAAAAAGGGGTGTTTTAAACTTATTACAGCTGATTACATATTTAGATGTGATCATTGTGTTTTGTGTCCTTAAATAATCTCAGACTGAATTTGAGCGTCACATCTTGGGCTCTGTCGTGTTCATTCAGTGATTCAGGGCTTTAAGTCACTGAAAATGATGATTCATGGATGGGGATATATTTAGGCTAGCTCTGGGGCTGTAGAACACATTGGGAGCACATGAGGTGGTTGCTTCGTGTAATTATGTGACGGATAGGAGTTAAGTCTTTTACAATCTAACAGCTACCTTGAGCACCTGCAGGTCAAATTCTTAAAATTGAAATTTAAGAAAAGATTTGAATGTGCCATACTATTTGTTGGAAATCTATCTATCTCTATAGATAGATAGATGATAGATAGATAGATGATAGATAGATAGGTAGGTAGGTAGGTAGGTAGGTAGGTAGGTAGGTAGGTAGGTAGGTAGGTAGGTAGGTAGGTAGGTAGGTAGGTAGGTAGGTAGGTAGGTAGGTAGGTTCACCCACCAAGGTGGTGGAGAATGACAGAGCTAAGATCCTGTGGGACTTCCAGATACAAACAGACAAAATGGTAATGGCCAACCAACCAGTTGTGATCAGTGAGGCCATCAAGAGTGATGGAAACATCTGGAAAAAAGAGCCTGAGAAACTGGAGAAATACCAAGGGCTCAGGGAAGAACTAGAAAGAGCCTGAAAGGTGAAGACAACAGTAGTGTACGTGGTCATCAGAGCACTCGGGGCAGTAACCCCCACTCTGGAGAAGTGGCTCCAACAAATAACTGGAGTAACATCAGACATCTCAGTCCAGAAGAGCACAATCTGAACAGCTAAGATCCTAAGAAGAACCCTCAAGCTCCAGGCCTCTGGTAGAGGACCTGAGCTTGAGAGATGGAGAGCCACCCACCCTGCTCAGGGGTATGAGGGGTGGTTGAGAGAGCAGTTTTTGTTTATATATTAATTTTTTTCTATATATTTCACTAAGATATGTGCTTTTAATAAAACAAAATAAACATACTAATGCGTGTTGTACATATAGTTACAGGACAGCGTATTTGGATCACTGAAATATAGATAAATCAGATTTAGTTCCAATCTGGTTATAGGTCAGGTTACAAAGTGCCTGGTTGTGCCTGTTTCCCTTTGCACCACATCCTCTCCTCTCCTTTGCCCAGGAGCTTTTCTCAGAATGCCATTTCTGTGTGGAGCACAAAAATCACTTCCACTTCATAGGAGACATCAGCATTTCTCAGAACATCAAGTTTTTTTTCTTTTTTTTCTCACTTCCTATGTACGCACGCCCACAAATACACGTCGTCTTGCCAAGTTTAAAACGACAGTAGGGAATGTGTGAATCTTAAAACTGTGTGTTTTTGAACATGTACGATTGTACAATGACTTTCATTCTACAGATTTGTGGGTCTGAAATTGATGTGGAGCGCATAAGGGCTGAAAAACACAAGTGTCTCTTCTTCTCTGGGTTGTGAATGACCTCTTCTTATTGTAAAGATGCTTGCAACACATGCTGCTGTATCCAAAAAAAAACAACAGAAATGGGAAATGACAAAGCTTCAAACGCTATTTTTTTTTTATCACTGCCTTGATTACATTTAAGATTGAATTTTACAGTTAATGGGTATGACTCATAAAAGAGACATGTTTCCATTATGCTACCCTGAACCTTTAAGCCGTCAGAACTGATTTACCACGAGCCCTTAATCTCCTGTGGGCTGTTTGTTGTGTGCGTTTCCACTGCTGTATAGAACCGCACCGTTTATGTATAAGTGATGTCCACATAGGTACCAGTACCTCCAGCAGGACTGTTGCAGCCTGTGATAAAACAACGAGGTGCAACTATAAGTAGTTCCTATAAGTAATCCATAACTTGTTAATGTGTCAACTTTGCTCGTATGTTTCCTTTATTTAACCAGGAAGATAATTCACTGAGATTAAAACCTCTTTTTCAAGAGTGACCTAGGCCAAGACGTACAACAAATCCAAAATACAAAACCAGATACATAAAGAACATAACCAAAAGGCATCACATTATTAAACATTAGGGCAGTTGCAGAAGCCAAATGATCTAATTTCAGTGTCCCTTAAAATTGACGTGAATTGCCCCAAGTTAACGATTCCCCAAGGAATACTGGTTATTTTTTTCCAAACCCAACTTTTAACTCAGTCACACATGCAGCTCCATGGAGCTGAGAAACCGCCGCTCCATCGTCTGGGAGAAGCGGCTCCAGAATGAAACAGAAACCAGTAAAGTGGGACCAAACGAAACATTAATCCCAGACTGTCTCTTAAGGATTACAGTCTAAACATAAGTATAAACACCAACCACTGCAATGAATTCTGAATCACTTGTAGTTCAGATCCCACCGTCCCAAATTCAGACCTAAAAAAAAAAAAAAAAAAAAAGAAAACTCCACAAGCCTGCAGCGGTGTGCCAGTCATTGCTTTCAAACTACAGACCTGTTGATGATTTCCCAGGGTCCGGTTGTTTTGTCTGTGCCTCAGAACAGAAATGCTGGGAGACGTTGAAATTTCAACGATTTGTAACTAAGGCTGCGCAAGATACTGCCAATATTTGTCATTGCAGTGTTTGGTGTATGGAATATTAATATCACAAACAACAGTTTGAACTGCAGTATTTGTTGGCTATTATTTCCCCAGGTGTCAAAATATGCCTAAGAGAAACGTTTTCTGAATTAATTTCCACCCAGGAACTTGATTTTCCCTCTGAGGTGTAAACTACAGAAACCTAATAAATACTTGCTGTGGATGGTAAGGTCTAAAGTAAAAAACAGTATCCATTTAAGCCAATGTAATTATGGAATAACATATATTGATTCTATTACACTTGTCATTGGCTCGTCTTTGTGATTAAGGACAAGGGTGTGGCATTTAACTCCCAGGCTTTGATAATCCCGTTATATAACAAAAAGAAAATGAAGTTCCAATAAAAAAACTGACAATTTAGGGGATAAATGTAAGATACAAAATTAATATTTGCTATGTGTGGCGAGCAAGGAAGTTAATCCAAGTATCTGTAAAAGCTACATTAAATTTAGTTATTATTTATAGAAAAATTTGTAGTAGTCTTTATTGAAGCCTTGTTTTGCGATATGGAGAAAAGTGCGAGACAAGCCTGAGGTTTTAGGAAGGTTTATGAAGGGGGCGTAGAGGTAAAGAGCAACTCGTTACCTAGAAAAAAACACATCTGTGTGTGACAAAAATGAAAACTTGTCCTTTCGTAGATGCTCGGGATAGTGGCCTGGGCTTTGGTATTGATTACTTTGTCTCTTTTTCAGATACGTTGGGGACATGCTGGCCTGGCTGCACCAAGCCACCGCCTCAGAGAAAGAGCATCTGGAAGCGCTGCTAAAACAAGTCACGTTGCAAGGTGCTTAAACTTTAAGGGTTCCCACCTATTCATCATCTGGCGCAGGGTCGTGTGATTAATGTAAAGCACTTAAATGCAACCAGCATTTTGAAGCAGGTTTTTTTTTTCCCTTGGGTTATTAATGCTTAGCTCTAATGGAACAATTACTCTCAATTACCGAAGAACAACACGAAAAACCTTCACCAAAACGATCAATTTACTAGTGAACGTTGCTTTTACTTTTATGAATATGAACGCACGCGTTGAAGCTGGGTAGGCCTTGACTGATTCTTTTGTGCCTCCCATTTGGATTAGGCGTCGGGGAGAACATGCAAGAAGTGGTGGGACACATCACCGAGGGGGTCTGCAGACCGCTGAAAGTGAGCAGCCAATTATGTTTTAAACAGCATTTAGGAGGGAGCCGCTTGCTGGCGAGTTGCACGCTGTGTTTTCTGTCAGGTTCTGCTCATGAGCCCAGCTGTTCTGTTATTGATCTTCTCCTTAGGTGCGGATAGAACAAGTCATTGTGGCAGAGCCAGGCGCTGTCCTCCTCTATAAGCTCTCTAACCTGCTGAAGTTCTACCACCACACTATCAGGTATGTTAGCATTAGCTCCAGGAAACAAACTAACAGTCAAATTTCTATCTGAAGGAAAAAAAGAAAGGATGCCGTTTGATCTGTTTTCTACTTTTGTCTTGTTTCCCACACAAGTGTAAAGTATAGTAGTTATAGTCATTTTAGGGCCACCTTGCCAAGTGTTATTTATGGATTTTATTGGGATCTAACATGATTGGCCAACACAAAGCAGTACACAATTGTGAAGTGGAAGAAAATGTATGCAATGTTTTTCTAGATTTTTCTAAATCTGAAAATTGTGCTTCCAATTTACATTTACTAAATATGTTTACTAAACAATAGACGAAGCTTTGGACATCTCACAGATCAAACGTAAACTGGAAGGCACAGCTGGTAGACCCTGGTCCATGAGGGAAGGTGTCCCTGCTGCAGCACACCTCAATGAAATGGCAAATACAATTCTGCAGCGTCCTGTTAATGACCAGGTCATGTGGTTTGCATGTTTTCAAGCATGCAGGACAAATCAGAAGTAATGGAAGAATGGCAACAGGAAAGTCATTGTTTGAAAGAAGGCTACAAAGCCATGGGAAGGCCTGTTTGCAGTTGTCAGAAGCTGTGCAGCAAACACGTTACAGAAGGTGATCTTTTCAAATAAAGCAGCGTTTTACTTTTCCTAAACAAACCATTCCCACCTTTAAACATGGTTGCGGCAGCATCCTCCTGTGGGAATGTTTTTTTTCTGAGCATGAAATCAAACAAAACACAGGGCAACCCTGGAGGAAAACGTTTCAGAGACGGCAAAACGTTTGAGGTTGGAGCTGAAGTTCACCTCCCAGCAGGACCATGACCCTAAACATACAACCGGATCGAAAATCAGAATGGTTCACACAAAATCCCATTCATGTGTTAAATTGGCCCAGTCCAGGTCCAGCCCAAAATCCAGTTTAAAAAGGGTCTCAAGACTTGAAATTCACAGATCCTTCACCGAGGTGTTCTGTCTGGAGACGAAATACAAGTACGTTCCACATTTTTCAGGTTTTGTTTTAGCCAAGATTTCATTTTCCTTCCATTTCACAATTATCCAGCGCTCTGTTTCACGTATTCCTGGTTAAAAATAACACGTTTGTGGTCGTAACATGCCGAAAATGTGCGCGCGTTCAAGGGTTATACGTGTGTCACAAGGCCCTGCATAATCAAAAATGTTGTGTTGTCATGAAAACTGCATCTTCTGACTTCCCTGATTTGACCTTTGCTCAGGTCCATCATTGGAACCAGTGTGGCCTCCTTGCTCATCACTATTGAGGAAATGCACCTCCTGAGCAAAAAGATGTTCTTTAACAGCCTGAGCCTTCATGCGAGCAGACTCATGGACAAGGTGCTGGAACAACACAGCAATTTTCTTTCCTGTTTATTTAGGCTGAAATTTGATGGTTGTTAGAGAAATATGAGCCGTTGACTAATAAAGGAGAAAAGGTGCTTTGTAAATGGATATGATTTGAAATGTTCTTCAGTGAAAATGCTTAAATCACTGTGCAGGGAAGTTTTTTTTTTTTTTTTTCCCCCACGTGGACATGCGTATTTCTCCTCTATGTGTAAACTCCCAAAGTCAACAAGGCTATTTCTGCACCACTTAGGCTTGTAAACAGTTCCAGCCTCCTGGCCACAACAGCAAAATGGCGCTAGCTGCCAAGAAACGCTCTCCTTCGTACTGTTTAGTTAAATTGGCGTCCAAATATACCGTAGCACGAGCATGGGCTCCTTCGTTTTCCACGGTGCCTCTGCCCTGATCAATAGCAGTTACAAGAATTATCTGTGTGGCTCGGTGTTAATCAAATTGCAGGCCCTCAGGTTTTGGTGTCAATTCCAGCTAATCCCAGGAACACAACCTTTTCATAATTTGCTCTATTAGGTGGACAAAGGTGGCCTTGCTCAGTTCTGCAACCTGTGTACCGAGCCGAGTGAAACCAAAACCCTCTTTATCACAAAACCTTTGCAGATTCAAGCCCAGAGAAAAAGGGGGATTTTGTATATTCATTTGTACGTTACGCTTGGGTTCCGTTTTGATTTTTAGAAATATTTCTTTAGAAACTAAAGCACTAATTCGACTAACTTCTATGAGATTTTCTCCTTATTGGGTGACATATTGTAAGCCTTGTCTCTGGATCCTGTGTGCACGAGCAGGTGGAGCTGCCACCTCCAGACCTGGGACCTACAGCGTCGCTCAATCAGACACTGTCGCTCCTCAGGGAGGTGCTCACATCCCACGACTCCTCTGTCGTTCCCCTGGACGCCCGGCAGGCTGACTTTGCTCAGGTAAATATGCAACTGCAGCTCGGCTTTAATGAGAAAAACTGTTTGCGGTTTGTAATTTAGTTTGTGAATTTAAACGTTTTAAGGTATCGTTCGCTATTATTTATCGCCATGGGACCAGAAGTGCAGGATAATTATTACACTGCGACTTGAAAATGGGATTTGCTTTGTCCTATGGGTTATTAGTTTAATATTCAAAGCTCTCAGTTCATTAAAACCTAATATATTATACTCCGTTCTTCTTGCCTTGTCTTCCTTTGTCTGTTTTAGGTGCTTTCTTGCATTCTGGATCCTCTCCTACAGTTATGTACCGTCTCAGCCAGTAACCTCGGCACAGCGGACATGGCTACTTACATGGTCAACTCCCTGTATGTCATGAAGACCACGCTGGCTCTGTTTGAGTTTACCGACAAGAGGCTGGAGATGCTCGAGTTCCAGGTCTGTCCCGATTGGAAACCATCATCTTGTAGCGTAAACAGTGCCTTGGACTCTTCCACATTTTATTTTTACACAAGAACCAACTAAACTTCAATTTATGTGACAGACCCACATAAAGTAGCACGTAATTGGGAAGCGTAAGGACAATTATAGAGTTTAACTGTGAGTGATTTAATCTCAGTATAAATCCAGCTGTTCTGTTGGAGAGCTTTGGGGAACATAGCAGACAGGTTAGGCGAAGGGTTGTGGAGAACTTTAACAGTAGGTTTAGGTTATAATTTTTTATTTTTTTTTTAAATATCCCGAGCTTTGAACATTTTTATGGCGCACATAAAATAAACTGCATGGAATAAAATTTGTGGCAAGACTTAAAAAGTCGTGTTCACATAAATGATTTTGTAAAGAATAAGAAACCAAAATGGTTTTCCTTCTATTTCACAATTACGCGCCGCTTTGTGTTTGCCTGCTGCGTAAATCCACATTAAAATAAACATAAAAGAATTTAGTTTACTTGAAAAAAACGTGGAAAAGTTCAGTGGGAATGAATACGTTTGCAAATCACCCTAAATGGCACAGAGTTTGTCCATTTTTTTTTTTTTTTTTCTGATTTTATTTGCCCCTGATCTCAAAATAACATTAATTGTAGCGATACATCGTGTCAGTCTGGAGCAAAACTAGATAACCCTGAAACTCTGTTATCCAACTCAGCTTGAAGTCACGTTGACTGGAGGCCTATTGTTAAAAAAAAAAAAAAAAGGTTTACCATTCTTATCTTTATTATTGAGATCCTTTACTAAAAAGATTTAATTTGCCGTCTCATAAAAGAGTCTGCGTCATGTATTGTTATTCGTGCTCAAACGTGCCATCCATCCCCTTTATTTTTAGCACATCCTTTGTAATTGAGCACCACAAGAGCACCTCTACAAGTTTGCGTATCAATGGCACAGTATTCCATCATTAACCACAAGTACCATCGCTTCACAATGCATGGAATCAGTTTTCAAGCCCCTCTTTCTCTCTCTGTCGCATTTTTCAGATCGAGGCTCACCTTGATACGCTGATCAACGAGCAGGCGTCCTACGTGCTGACCAGAGCGGGGCTCAGCTATATCTACAACTGTGTGCAGCAGCACACAGCTGAACAGGTCTCACATAAAACCCATTTTACATCCATTCCGGTTCTTTCTTTTTTTTTTTTTTATAAAAACGCTATACGAAGCCCGAAGTATGGTTTGTGCCGTCTCTTTGGGCTTCAGACGTGTTTATATGCGTTGCTATTGCTATGGTTACCACATGACCTGCGTCTTTGTTGGAACATAATAGGGTTTTTTATCAGATTTACAGATGAGCAAAGGAGAGGGGAAAGACAGATTGTGTCATGTTCTATTAAAATATATGGGCCTCTCCAGAAGTGTCTTGTGCAGATAAGAGCGCCGATGTCCTGGAGCCTTCCCCTTCTCGTTTTAACTCTCTGTGCCACTGGGCTGAGTGAAACCCATAGTTGTGGTTTAACATGCGAGCCCGGCCTCTGGGTCACGTAAGGACACACCACGCCCTGCTGCCGCTGCTGCTCGACGCATAGCTCGGTTACAAACCGTTGTTTTCCTGCAGCCGTCAGCTCCACCTGGGTGGCCTTTCTCACTTGGCTTCGAAAATCGTGACGTACTTTAAATGCCTAGCTCCTCTGGCTGGATTCAACGTCTAAGTCGGTCAATGGCAAGAATCAAAACTATTATTATTGCATTTATTAAAGGATTAGGGCTTGTTTCTTTGTTGTCTCTGTTTATGTAACATTTTTGCTGTTTTTTTTGTGTGATAAATAAAATAAGAAAAAAGGAAACTGCGCTGATGTAGGCTATAAAAGAGCTTGCAGTGAAGGCTTTGATATGTTTGTTTAAATGCCCATAATCCTGCCGTCGTTTTGAACCTTGCACTTTCTTTTATTGGCTGGATTTAATGCCGGCAATTTAAGCATTTAAGCTTGCCTAATGTAACCGTTTTAGACATTTTGGTGAAGGCTAATTGCCTTAAAAGTACCCGTTGCTGTGTGCACACATGCTAACGATACAAAGTAAATACATACTGCCTTAGTATTCAGGCGAGAGCTTCTCTGGTTCTCACATCCAAACTCTGCATGTTCATTTAAAGAATGTTTAAGCTTATTTCAATGTAAGTCGTTACGCTGCAAAAAGGGAACTAAAAGTAAGTAAAATATTCTTAAAATTAGTTTATTAGTCCTGGATTTGAGCAGTTAATCTGCCAATGGAATGGGTATTTTGACCCCTGAAATAAAATAATTAGATAAGATGAGGGAGATGAGCTGTTCCTATTCTAAGTGTAAAAATCTAAATGATCCATTGGCGTATCATTTAAGCTTGCCTGCTCAAATCAAATACAAATGCACTCATTTCAAGAAAATTCTGCTTACTTTTACTGCCCTTTTGCATTGTAGTTATTTGATTAGTATTATACAACAAGCACATAAGCACAAAGGATCCAAGGACATCAGTCAGCACTGTATTTATATATAGAGGTGTGCAACATTTAGCTTTGTTACGGGTGAAACATTGTAACCTTAATCTTGGCTTCTCTTCTCCTAGGGTCCTCTGTCTCTCCTCCCCAGCATGGACAGCTCGTCGGTAAAAGCAGCAATGGTGGGTTACCCTACATGTACAAATAAACTGTCTTCATAAGAGTGCCTGGCAAAGATTCAAACCTTGACCCATTTTCTCCTGTTAGTCATTAACCGGAACATATTTCATAAAAAAAAGAACATATTTCATTCAGATTCTATGCGACGGACCTTATAGTAACTGACCATTATGAAGTCGAAGGAGAATGATGCGTGGTTTTCAAAATCTTGAAAAGGGGGTCCACCTGTGTGTAATTGTCCACAGATTTTGTTCTATGGAGGCATCAGAACTTTTAGTTAAATAAAAGAAACAAAAAAACTGAATAACGGAGAACGAGGAATATACCACAGCAGGACGTACCTGTCCACTGTGAAACATGGTGGTGGTGGTGGTGGGGATGGTTTTCCTTAGCACAGGCATGGAAGATGGTCAGATGATGAAAGATTCATTAAATTAACGTCCAGTTGGGAATCTAGGAAGTTTAATGTTCGCAGATGCTCTCTATCCAGTCTGACTGAGTTTGAGCTATTAATTAAAGGAAGTACAGGCAAATTAGCAAACTGTTTTCAACAGACTATGTTCAGGGGTATCAGAGTTAGGGCCGCACTACAATTTTCCTGTCTCTCTTTAACGAGTGTTTAAAAAAAAAATATATGTATCTCGCTTCATTGTTATCCACCGAGTTTGTTTCAACGTATGCCTGTGTGGTTTCATCTCATTCCAGGTCCAGTTCGATCGGTACTTGTCGTCACCGGACACTCTTATGATGCCGCAGCTCAACTTCCTTCTGAGCGCAGCCATCAAGTGAGTCTAAAAGAACTCATGCATGCACTGAGACATGAGCCTAGGCTTTTACCTCATCACGTGAAATAACAAAAGCGGGTTTAAAAATAGAGCAGGAGCTTTTACCTAATGATGGCCAACGTTTGTTTGTCAGACGTAACAGAATCATATCGGCCCTCCGAGCAAAACACTCTACTAAATGCACGAGGAGTTTAGATGCTAAATTGCTAAATCCACCTGCGCACTGAGCAAATATTCCCCAGGACTGCCTGTATTTGTCTCACTGATCAGAAAACGCCCATGCTTTTAGCTCAATCCAGCTGCTGCGTTTCAGGGTTCTTTTTGTGAGCTACGCTCACGGGGAAGCGCAGCAGGCTTGAGAAGCACTCTGTACATCAGGTTAATGTTCTCTATTAATGGACACAGGAGAACTGATGTGCTGGATGCCATTAATTAGCTTCTGGTCCATTTCTCACTCATCCTCGTAGCCTGAAATCATTCGTCATCTCCGCCTCCCTCTGCCGCCATCTCTCACGTCTGCTTTTTCTGCTCATGTGAATACACAAAAAGACCCTGAAAACACTCCTGGAGTGCACTACAAATGGCTATATCATGTATTTTTAGGCTTCATTTTACTCAGTGTTTTGTGATGTTGCAGTTCGTGTGGTAGAAAGTGTTTTAAGCTCCACAATGGTGCCAACCTCTCTGCGGCCCAATTAAGAATATGGATCCTCAAGAGCCTGAGAGGGATACAACGCTCCCAGTGTGTGCTCGAGTCCTCTCACTAGGCTCTTCAGCCCAAGTGATACACCCACCGTGTGCGCTTCTGCAAAACTTAGGTTCTGATTTTACCTGTTTTTTATGTTGTATTTGTTTTTTGTCTTTTTGACTTGTCATTTACCTGAAATAATTTAATAAAGGCCAAGGCTTTCAAAGTTACAGGCATTTAATTATGTTTTTTGATTATTTTATTATATTATTATTAAGTATTTAGGTTTTTACCTTTGAAAAAAAATGGCCATCATATTATATTTGAGTCATATTTAAACCTTCAGACTTTATCTGTCAGACCAATTAGCCAAAATGCTTCTTTGCTGTGGTGTAAAGTCAACAGATGTCTGTTTGTGAACCAATAGTGTACCTGAATTACCTTATCAATCAATCCGAATGATAGTTCTAATAAATTAACGTCTTTAAATGTTTTAATGTCTTTTTTGAGACAGTCAGCTGTTTATGTGATCTTTATCTATAGATGGCAGTGTGTACCACGCGCAGAAAGCATCCTGTCTCATTCTAACTGGCCGTCCCCTGGAAAATCGCTCAGAAGCTCTTTTTCATAATTTATGCACATCAAACCTTGAACTTCAAAGTGTTCTGGCTGGATTGTGTGAGGAAGAACCGACACAGGGTGGCAGACAGCTGTCTCCCTGAATTAATGTCCGTGGTGTTGTCGTTTTTACGGTGTCAAAAGGATGGAGGAATACGGCATATATAATAATGCTAAACATCTGTTGTCTGTCAAAACACCTGAGCTGCTGAAATGGACAAGCCCTTCTGGGTTACAGTGAATCTCTTGGCTGTTTCTGGGATTACTGCTCTCCAGTTTAGGAGAGGCGCGTGTTAGGAGGTTTGCAGTGACGCTGTGCTCGTCGCTCTTTTTGACAATGGATAAAGCAGCAGCTTCTGTGTGAGGTGTCCAAAGCGTGGATTCTTATTGTAGAACCCGACCCTCTTTACACGTCTCCACACCGGGATTCACTAAGGTTCCTTAAGCTTACAGCCTTCACTGGACGGCTGTATTCGTCCTGAGGTGAAATTGCATGCAGCTTGAATCCATTTATTAATGAGGTTATTTATGAAGGCAGATGGTTGCACGGGATTTTTATTTGGCTGAGTAACAGGGGCCGATTATGAATGCAAGTCCCAACTTTCAGGTTTTTATTTGTGAAATACATTTAGAAAACCATGTATGATTTTCTTTTCACTGCACAATTGTGCACTACTTTCAAAGGGTATGGATATTTTTTTTGCAAGGCACTACTGCAGCCATGGTGAATAATTAATTACATCAGCAGACAGGCTTCAAACGGAGGCATTCGGACTTTTGCTCAGTTTTTCTGAAAAGGTTTCGACACGTATCCAGGAGTCTTTGTCAGTTCTAAGACTCCTGTCGAAACGTTTTCAGAAAAACCGAACGAGAGTCCGGTTGCCTCCGACGACCCTGGATAGCAGAAAATCTGCACAGGAAATTCATTACATCACATCTAATTTAATAGATTTCATTTCTTTTTTTAATTTCCTCTGAGCCCTGAAACTCTGTTCAACGAGCCCGGTCTCTCAAGTGCTCCGTCTGTTTTTGCAGGGAGCAGATTTTCCGTCAGTCAACAGAGCTGGTGTGCCGAGCCTACGGAGAGGTGTACACAGCTCTGACCAGCCCGGCAAACACCTACACGGACCCAGAAACCCTGCTACCCAGATCGCCTCAGCAGGTCCAGACATTGCTGTCCTGAGAAACCTCCGCCCGCCTCGTCCGCTTCAAAGTTCCTACACGACATCTTTTTTTTTTTTTTTAAAAAGAGGCAGGCCATTTGTAAAGAATAATGGCATAAATGTACAGGAATAAAGGGTGACGCGTGCCGCTCCTGGAAAGCGTGGGACGTGGATCACTGACGTCACAGAGGCGTCTGTATTTAAAGCTGTGTGTGTGTGCCTGGAATTAAAACTTTACATGCATGTGGTGTAACCATTTGTTCTGTGGCTTCTTTGTCTTTTGATGTTTTTCTGTTTTATAATTGCAGAAAACAATGTTTCCCCCCCCCACACTTGGAAAGCTGAACATCACTTAAAACAGAGGAAAACACAAGTGTGAGGCTTTTATTGTTTTCCACACATAAAAGCGGTGAGGCGGAAATCACCAGCGCCACCAGGAGGCCCCTCTGAGGTTTCAGTGCAAACATGTTCACTGTAATATCCACGTGTTTCAGATGCATGGTGTTTAAGATCTTCACCATCAGGAGTTGCTGGCTTAAAGAAAACTCCTATTTAGAACTTCATATTATCTGGGTTCCCGCATAGTCTGGAAAAGTATGGATTCTTATTTCAGTGCTTTCTAATTCTGGACATATGGTAGTGTTTATCTCTTTATCTCTCGGGAAAAGTGTTGAATTTTGCAAGTGGGTTTAAGTCTGAGAAGAGACGTTTGCTCATTCTGTCCCGATGGAAACCTTCCCGCAGCCGTATGCTGCCACCACCGAGCTGTCTGGGTCGGTACGGTGTGACGCGTCGGTTTTCTGTCACACACAGGCCAGATCTGACGGGATCTCCTCGGTCAACATGTTTGCTTCATACACCCAGATGGCAGGAAAAGTAGCGAAGGCCGACTCTCCAGGAGCGACGTTCGGCTTCCCTGTTGCTGATTTGCCCGACCAGAGTAAACGCCTAACCTTTATTGCTGAGGTAAACGCTTTCTGGATTTAGTGAGTACAGTTCCTCCCTGTATTGTTTCTAATCTCTCGACATCGAACCTAATTGTCGCCTCTGGCCCCGTCTCGTTTAATATGTCATCATGGTTCTAACGCGAGCCAGCCAATATAATCTCTAATAAAACGGCAGTGTAGATAAGTGAACATCGATTCAACCCTGTGCTGCTGTTGCTCTCAGCTCTGAGAGGCAGCGTTTCATTTTTGCTATCTGACATCAAGGTTCGTGGCAGCCGGCCCGATCCTGGCAGCGCTTTCTGCGCCCGAGTCCCAGGATTTCCCCCTGCTCTCCGGATACTCCTCGGATATCATTGGCCGGGACATTGAGTACTGGGAATAAATGGAATACCACAAGGTTCAGCATCTGGACGGCGTTGTTAAACCCTTTAAATAGAAGGGCTTTCTCTCTCCCGTTCTCTGCCGGTTCTGCTTGGCTTCGGTTCAGTCGGTTCGACGCCACAGTCTCTGTCAGAAAGCGGGATGAAGTCTGAAAAGCAGGAAGATTTAATACCGATGCACTTTGTGAGCAACAACACACTTCCTCGGTCACATATGTTTTCTGGGCTCAGCATGCGGGATCTTTGTCCTCTCGGCGACTTTATTAAGCAGTTAGCAGAATTGACCACTTAGAGCCAGGTAGTTGTGAGCACAGCAGCGGACATTCATCCCATCATCCGCTCCATATGACACCAGTTACCAAGCTTTCGCCCACTGGAGCATGAAACCAGCAGGAATCCGCGTTAAAGGATAATACCGCCATTATGGGGTTTCTTTTTCCTTTTCTCACAGTACTGTCAGCAGAGTCCTGTAAAAGGATTAACGCGCTTTTAATTTGTTCACGTTTTGTTATAGGTTGGAGAGAGTATTGTGGACAGCACTTTCCGAACTTTGCTGCAGATTTTTTAAAAAGGATTAAGGTCTATTTGAGGCTTCTAAGTATGTTTTACTCCACGGTTAAACTGATTTTAGCTTTATTCATGTTCTGATCAACTTTGACCAGCTTCCCTTTCCCTGCTGGAAAAAGCCCCCCCCCCCCCCCCCCCCCACATAAGACTGCTGCGCCAATGTTTTGTGGTTTAGGGGTGAGGTTTTGCATGTAGGTCAAAAAGTTTATTCTGATCTGACCAGAACACCTTCTGTCACACGTTTGATTGTACCCTGCAAAGCTTGTACGAAAGTACAACCAGGACCTGTTATGGTTTTCTTCTTGCTGCTCTACCATAAAAGGCAACAGATTCTCCCACCTGAGCTGTGGATCTCCACAGCTCCTCCATGGACCTTTCGGCTGCCTTTCTGATCAATATCATCCTTTCCCTTTCTGCCAGTTTAAAAATCCTGCTAGGTTTGGGCTTCCCTGTGCGACGTCCAAAGGTCGGAAGACTTTCTAAACTGGCCCTACTTGAAGCATTTTCACAACGCTGTCTCCGTCCTTTCCTCTGACTTCTGAAGGCAACTGATTACACCGGATTTTATTCAGGGGTATCAGAGTTCAAACGGCTGAATATACATGCAAGGCACGTTTTTGGTTTGTAAAAAAAAAAAAAAAAACATGTTGAAAACCATGTGTAAATTTTCTTACATTACTGCAATGGACACTACATTAATGTTTACAGCTTTAACAAGAGAACAAATTGGGCCTCATATTGTTAAGGAGACACTTCAGCTCAGAAACATAAGAAATTATATCACACTGCGAGTGTCCCTTAGAAAGGAATGTTATTTTTCTGAGTAGTTGTCTGACAGAAGTGTTTCAGAGCACTAAAGATAGAGATGTTAAATCTTTACAAAGAACAATTGAAAATTGAATTGAACACATTTGGTGTAAACGCAGGAAGCTGTAATCTTGCTTTGGATTTAGATTTAGTTTCTATATTTACACTAAGTTAAAGTTGTGGATTTAGGAAAGAAAGAAAAAGTGACACCACATTTCAGGAAACATGGTCTCTGTTTTGCAGCTTTAATCTTCTCCCACAGATAATCTCCTATCCAAGAGGAAGCTGTTGGGAAATCAATTACGAAATGATGGACTTTGCAACACTAAATTTCCAAGTCAGCACCGCAATGTGCACAGTGTTAATGGATCGTGTGTTTTGATGGGAGCTCTTTTTGTCACAAACTGTCCCGTACTTCTACTACCCCATGTCCCCGCCCTTCGGGTAAACTTTGGACACAAGCTTTGTGCATGAGAGGCCGGTTTAAAACACCCAGGATCTAATTTATCAGTCCTTAGACATAACAGGATCTCATTCAGCTCTTGGGAAATGCTTTGTTTGTGAATGTCCTCATCCCAGCTAAATTCTTCCTTTTACAACTGAGCCACCAATCCCCCCTCACAGTTTGCAAGCCTATTGTTTTTTTTTTTTTTGGTTTAAAAATGAAAGTTAAATTACTTAAATAACATTTGCTAGATGCATTTAGCAAAAAAAGTTAAAGTGCTGTGACGGTACTATTTGCCTTCTTAAAGATTGATTGTTATTTCATCTTTTACCTTTTTGTTCTCTGTCATTTTTTTTTCTTCATTGAAGGTACACCTGGTCTGGCGTTCTGTTAGCTGTGACATCATCCAGGGAAGACAGATCACCTGCTATATTACCATATAACGTAGAAAAGATTCCTGGATCAATGTGTGCTAATGTGCTTTTTTTTGTCTCTCTTGTTGTGTCTCTGCTCTGTCTTCTCTAACCCCCAGTGGGTCGAGGCAGATGACCGTTCACACTGAGCCCGGTTCTGGTTCTGCTGGAGGTTCTCCTCCCTGTTAAAGGGGAGTTTTCCTCTCCACTGTCGCTTCATGCTTGCTCAGTATGAGGGATTGCTGCAAAGACATCAACAATGCAGACAACTGTCCACTGTGGCTCTACGCTCTTTCAGGAGGAGTGAATGCTGCTTGGAGAGACTTGATGCAATCTACTGGGTTTCCTTAGATAGGATATTTTTTGAACCAATCTTTATAATCTGATCCAATCTGTATAATCTGATTGAATTTGACTTTGGAAAGTGCCTTGAGATGACATGTTTCATGGATTGGCGCTATATAAATAAAATTGAATTGAATTGAAAGATGTCTCCTGTTAGACTTTTCTTGTCACTTAATTTTTTCAGCCCATCAAAGTAATTTTAAAATCAGTCAAATATAAGCTGAGAAAATAAAATAAGAAGTCTTTAAGTAATGATTTCATTTACAGCAGCGGTGAACGGCGGCCGGCCTACCAAAGCTTCTTCAAGACGGCTCATCCAGACGTTCATAAAGCAACCTAGAAAATGCTGCAGGTAGAGGAATGGTCTGGGCTCCTTTGCTTTTTCTGGACCTGAATAACTTAACCAAAATGAATGCAGCCATGAAATGTCTGGCTATCAGTTAGTGACCTTATGCTACGTTCGATTTGTCTTGGAAGTTGGAGTCTGGGGCAGGAAGTGGGATTACACAAATCAGAAGACAGGCGTATTTGCCTGGTCACCCATTCTCAAAGGAGCGTAACACAATGGATGATCGGCTTTGGAGTGGTCTAGTCAAAGTCTGGAGCGAAATCCACTTAAAATGCTCTGGTTTAAGACTCCCAGTCATCGCAAACACCGTAGAATACGGTATTCTAATTTCTGCATTCAGTATTTAATCAGGATATTTTCTGTCTGTCATTAAAATGTGTTTGATGATCTAAAGCACGTAAGCATGATAAAAACAAAAACACAGAAAAACAAGAAATCTTCCAGGGGACAAATACTCTCTCACAGCAAAGTACTTGCACTGGTCACTCGTTTCATTGTGGAGCTGAAATAATTTGTAATTATTCTCTCCTCTTCTCCTTTGTTGTTCCGAGAGATTTCTTTATGTCAAAGCTCTCTCTCTCTCTCTTCAGAGGCTATTATGTCATTTGTCTATTATCAGAGGAAGGGGAGCACAGTGAAGTACTGACCTGAAACAGGAGTGCTCCATAATTAATTTTCCTTTCTGATTGTCTGCTGTTCCCACCGCCCCACTTAGCCATTCATTCACTCCACTCACCCGCAATCCAGCTTTCAAGGCTTCAAAGCTGCCTCCAAAGTCACCACTTGCCACTTGTGATTTTGACACATAAGACGCTTTTATTAATGCACATCCATCTGGCTGTGCTATTGACAGGCCTGCACACCCTGGCCGACCAGATGCACGTCCAGGTGGCCTGATAAACAGAGAACATCGGAGCCGCTAAAAGCTCCGTGTTTGGATAGTTGTGGGATGAGAGGAGAAAGCAGAGCTGACTGGCTCTTTCCGGGCAAAAATGAGCCAATAGCGACGCTGTTTCACCCGCACGCTGTTGGGGGAAAAAAAATGGCCGGACCCCCTGACGGTGCCCCAGAATGCTTGTACACTATTGCGTGCGGTTGTGATACTCCATTGTGTAAGCTTTTTTTTTTTTTTTTTCCCCCTCCCGGCAGAAACATGTTTGCTTTTGCTGGTATGAACACTTTGTACTGAGTGCTGGACTGAACACAATCTTGTTTAGAGATTTCCAAATTCTGTCGTTGAAGACCACATTACTCCTTGTGATGTTTGAAAATCTAATTTTTTTTTATTTTTAATTTTTTTTTATAACAATCCTGATAATTAATTGAGATGTCAAACCGAAGGAAATTCTAGGTCTTCCAAACGCATGAAGCTCTGAGAGACAGAGACCTTTTCACACTCTCGGAATCGAGAACAAGGACGGGCAACAAATTTACCATGACTAACGCGTGTGTGAGCGATCCGATACTCTGTCAATCATTACTCACACGGTGAACGCCGTCTTCGATCTCGCTGGTCTACATGCGGCCCTGCTTTGACTTTCTTCAAAGCTCGGTCCCGTGACTCTCATCCTAAAGAGAAAACAACTGGGTCGGGTTGTGTGCTTCTGTTTGCGTGCAGAGAGGAAGAAAGACGGCGATTATACGAGCAGGGGTGGATGTAGTCACCGGGGTCATGGGCTGCAGACACAGTGACCCCACTTTCATGTGCCACCCCCACCCATCCCTCGGGCATGGTAAACAAACAGCACCGTCAGAGCGAGCTCTGGCTGCGTCTGACGCGCCTCTTGTATTGTCGACAAACATCCCTGGATGGTGATCCAACAGCAGGATGTGCTGATCCACTATCCCACCTGCCACCACAGATCCTCAACTGGTTTTAGGGCTGGACTTTGACTGGACCATTTTAAACACATGGATATCACGCGCATAACACTGCGTATACTACTCATTTATTCCAGCATCCTCATCACACTGTGGACATGTATGTTTAGTGTGTGGATCTGCACCTGTACATCACTTCCACCTCCGACGTGTACATAATGATAAGAAAAAGGGTAATTATATTAACGCCTGCAGCCTTTGCGCTCTGCAAATTGCACCATTGCATTATTGTCTCAGTCTGTCCGCTTCGTTCACAGTGCGTTCACAGGTCTTCCGTGTACTGCAGACGTTGTTTGATTTTTATTACAGCATTACTTTTGTTATTGTATTATTGCATGAGTGAGCATTGCACAATCCAGAGTCACATCCCTCTCATGTGTACCCATTCTGAGTCAGAGATGCTTTGGTCCAAACCGAGCGCGCTCATCGAGAGCTACTCTCCTGCAACTTTTAAATTCAATGGCTGAATATCCTAATCAGCGTGTCATTCAGCATTTCTGCAGCAGCCTGGTTAAAAAGCCATTGATTTGGTTCGGAAGTGTTGGCGAAGGGAGCGCACATCATTGTTCCCCCTGTGCTGTGGCTCCGCAGCTTTTGCAGAGTGACCATGGGACTCTTTGCTGCTTCTCTGACTGATACCGGCCAGCCATGCCTTGGCTCGTTTGCAGTTGGATGGATTGAGATTCTCAAAGCTTGGGATATTGTTTTATAACCTAACCTTGCTTCGCCACAGCCCTTTTGTCTGACATGTCTGCTGTCTTCCTTGGTCTTCCCGAAGGCGATTGTTCACTAATGTTCTCTGAGGTCTTCTCAGAGCGGCTGGATTTATACTGAAATTAAAGCGTAACTAACCCTGATGTGAAAGCATAACCCCGCCCACAGACAAATTTAGAAAATGCCACCAAAGTGGGCAGTGCCTAGAGACCCTGAGGGGCAGGGCTAAGTGTGGGGATAAGCGAGGGGGGGGGGTCAGGACGAGGAAAAGTGGTAGCTAGCTTAATTTGACATATTGAAGCATCAAGAGTGAGCAGAGAGATAATTAATCCATGGATTGGTCTTTTTAGGTGGAGCATTTCTCACCCCCCTGGTCAATGGGTGCAGATTCTAAGTGGCAAAGAGATGTTGGCAGCATCTCAGCCAATATGGGCTAGGGTTCAAAGCAGTAACAAGCTTTCTGAAAGTTTACATTTAATTTTTTTATTTAAATCATCTCAAATAAAGCATATGATCGAAGGAATAAAGAATAAAATTATTATCTTTCAACACCATGATCAATGCTGGTAATACTCACAAATCCAACTCCTGACTCGCTACGGGGTGTACGGAAGCGCATTGCTTTCACCAAAGAAATAAAAAAAATAGACGCCTTATCTCATTATTACAAGATCGGGATCCCTTAATTATTAAAGATATAATTAGGAGATACGGTGTCATAATTGTGAGAGAATATGTCATAGTTACAAGACAAGATGTCAGAATTAGAAGATCATAACTGCAAAAAGGGGAACTAAAAGTAAGTAAAAAATTCTTGAAATTAGTCTATTTCTTAATGATTTGAGCGGGTAAATAAGACTATTTGCCAATGGGATTAGTAGTTCTACCCCTAATATAAGATAATTAGATATTCTGCACTTGAAAAATGATGATGGGGATTAATTGTTCCTACTTTAAGTGCAAAAATCTCATTCCATTGGCAAATAATCTTATTTACCTGCTCAAATCAAGGAAAAATGCACTCATTTCAAGAGAAATGTACTTACTTTTAGTTCCCTTTTTGTAGTGTGCAGGATCTCAGAATTATAAGAAAATGAGAAATGGCTGACCTATACGCCTACACTATAGGTGACTACAGTCCAGAACAATCTCCTGTTGATTGTGTTGAACAGATTATCGCCTGAATGTTATCATTATTATTATTACTATTATATTATTATTATTATTAGTAGTAGTAGTAGTATTACTATTATTATCGTCAACTAAATAAAGATAAAGCTGTAGTTTTATATTTTCGGCCAAAAGAGCATAGATTACAAGTCAGTGCCCACCTCCAGTCCTTTGGTTGAATTAGTTCTGACAAAGCCAGGAAACTTGCCGTGATCATGGACCCTGACCAGAATCATATAAATCACATTGTTAACTTTTCATAAAAATGGCATATTATCTCCTAATAAAATTGCCAGAATTAGATGACTGATGTCCCAACAAGACTGAAATAATGCAGCAGACTCGATTACTGTAATGATGTTTTTACAGGACTTTCAAAAAAATCAATTAGACAACTAAAATAAAATGCTGCTGCTAGAGTCCTTGCAAAAGCAAAGTACGATCATCATTTTAGTCCAATTCAGAGGTCCTTAGACTGGCTAACTATTGCCCAGAAAAGAGAGTTTAAAAACGTAATTAATGGTCAACACAGCACTTACTAGTCAGAGTCGTAACTACATCTTGGATCTTCTTTAGTAATATAAACCATTAAGACCTTAATTAAGATCATCTGAGTCAAACCTACTCATAATTCCAAGAGCCAGAACAAAACTTGTAGAAGCAGCCTTTAGTTTTTTATCCTCCAAAAATCTGGAATAAGCTTCATGTACACTGCAACACTGCCCCTACCCTTAGCTCCTTTAAAAAAAGCATTAAAAGCCTATCTATTTGCCTTTGCTTAGTTTACAGATTTTATGTACATCACAAATGTAGGCTTTGAGTTGCCTTTGGATGAAATGTGCTATATAAACAAAGTTGCCTTGCACTGCAGGAAAAGTGGACAGTGACTGCACTATGTGATTTGATACGCATTTATGTCCTCGTATGGGACACTGGGAATTACTGAGTTTACTTGATGTTGATGGCATTAATATCGTAATAAAACATGTGAGGCAGAGAATAATGCACAGAAAGCGTTTGACTGTATAAAGTCTCTTTGTTTCGAATATAAGCTCTTCTAAAAGGGACTCGACCGTAAACCACAGGCATCCAGGTCTAGCTCAGAAAACGTTTCCTCCTCCCTCCGGGAATCCACGGCGCACCGTCACTACAACTGTAAAATCCACGTTATGACACATCACAACACTTCAACCCAGAAGGACCGCTACACCATGTGGTCTAAACCCCTGCACAGCAAAAAACACCACAAAGGGAGGGAGGACTCAGCCTTCAACTAATCTGGTGCTCCTCGCTCTGATTAACGCTCTCACTCCCTGGCAGTCTAAGAGAGGAAGTTGGTCTCTCCTCCTTTGAAAGGAACTGCTCCCCTACTTTCCTATCATCCCCACCAGCAGCGCTAGTTGCTGCGAACGTCACCCTCCCTCCTGGTGCCCAGCCGAACAACAGCAGTAAAACACCTCCCCTTGTCTCTACTCTTGTTGCTCTTTTATTTCCCTCTCCACGTGTGTTAAATCACTCATCAGGAGTCTGCAGAAACCACAGAACTTCCTGCTCAACACAATATCGGCATGTCAACATCATGCAGGTATCTTTCGGCAGCGGCCAGTAAATGGCACTTTTCCAGTTATCTCGTAATTACGAGATCCGGATCTCGTAATTAGGACATCCGTTCTTGTAATTATGACATCTTATCTCTTAATTATGACATCTTTTCTCATACTTACAAGAATCCTGATCTCGTAACAATGACATGAGGCGTCTATGCTTTTTTTCTTTGGTGGATGCAATGCGCTTTCGTAGGGGCGCGTGTGTCTGACTGAGATGCCTTTGTTCCCCAACCGGGGCTGTGATGACGAAAGCATTTCCCAGTGATGAAAGCATGTACCGTTCGAACCAATCGGAAAAGTCAATTGCATTAATGACTGTTCAATCATAAGAGGGAAGACGGTTTAAAGATACATACGGCAGAACTAAACAAGTGTAGATAAAAATGTAACTTTAAAGTTGAGTTACACTTTAAAGTGCACAGGTGGATTAACTTCTGCGGGGGAAGTGATTGCACTGGATTTTATTTAAGGGTATAACATGTTGCCAGGCTTGTCACTATTTCTTCAAATGTTCATGTTACTATGCTAAATTATGTCGATTAAGGCTGCTGACTGGGTCAGTCTATTTCATCAGCATCACTTGGTAAAATACAGATGGCTAATATCTGCCTCTACAGCACTTCTACAGGCAGGCAAACTGTTATTGATGACTTTGCGTAGCCTGACTTAAATAATAAATCCAATCTGTCGTGTTGTGTTTCCTTTGTGTTACTGTTCATTTGAGAAAAACGTATTGCCTCAAAGGATCTGGTCGCACTAGGCCTAGTCTTAGTGTGATCTAGATGCCATCCTTTCCCATCTGCACCCTTTCAGTCTAGCTGTTTTCTTAATAAAGTCAAACCCCCACAGTCTTGTCTCCATCTGCGCAGTATAGAAACACGTACAAGCAGCATCGGAGGCCTTAGAGAGGCAGTTACTAAATAACCCAAAGCCACAGCCCTATACTCACCTTTCCCCTAATAGCCCTTCACCTTTGGAACCACGTGAAGCGAGCCTGTGTGCTGACTCCCTACAGTGTGCGCTCAAACACTCTCACACGCTCAAAGAGCTTAGGCAGGGAGAGAATCTCTGCGGCATGTACCAACCCCAGAGCATTATGGAGATTTTCTTTCCAATGCATATCAAGATAAAGGGCCCAAAAGTTAAATGTGTTAATTCTACTGTCCTATCACCTAAAAAGCCAAACAAACGTCCTGCTTCTTGAGTTTCAGTTTGGATATCACTCAGTGCTAATGACTCACCGTTCACTTTACACGCTGCCGCCGTTTTAAAATTCTTGTTCACACTTTTTTCTATGCACCGACGTCACCAAGCTGTCTGGTTCTACTGGGCTCAGGGGCGTGCTCACAGGTCCGCAACGGACAGGTGTGTTGGCAGTGGCTGCGGTCCATCCTCGTGGGACTTTTAACAGGTTGCAACTAATTAGCGAATCGACCCTATCTCAGTATCCGTGCAGCATCTCTCTGAAGGCCTCAGAGGTTGGTTACAGAACATTAGTGAACAAACAGCGGCATGAAAATCAAGGAACACAGCAGACGGGCTGGAGAGAAAGTTGTGGAAAGTATCTCAAGCTCTGAATATCTCACGGAGTTCTGTTCAGTCCATCATCTGAGCATTAAAAGAGTATAGCACAATTGCAGACCTACCTAAGCTGACAGGTGAGTAAAGCATTGCTCAGAAAAGCAGCCAAGACCTCCATGGTAAGTCTGAATGAGGTGCAGAGATCCATGGCTGAGTTGGGATAATTTGTGGACAAGTATTGGTCAGACAACCTACAAAAGTGACCTTTATGAAAGGGTGGCAAGAAGGGAAAAAATAAAAAAATCTGTGCTAAAGATAGCTGAGAGCCATGAAGTAGGGCTCAGCAAAGATGTAAACATGAGGATGAGAACACATCCGACCTTTTTGGCCTACATGCACAATCTGTGTTGTTAAACTCTAACACTACATAAAGACCACCCCCTTGGTGAAACGTGGTTGTGGCAGCATCATTATACGATGCTTCTCCTCAACAGTGACATAAATGCTGGTCAGAGCTGATGGGAGGACGGATTGGAGCTAAATTCTTGTCTAAATTTGTTCTGTTCTAAGCTGCAGTCAAAGTCCAGACGTAAATCCAGTGGAGAAACTGTTCCGAGATTTGAAAATGTAGGCCTTTCCAGTCTGTCGGAATTTGAGCTATTTTATAAATGACAATGATCACCCATTTTGGGCTTCTGATGTGCAAAACTGGTATCACACCAAGAAACATGCAACCGTAATTATGACACAAGCTGGTTCTAAAAAGGTCAGATATTGAGTCATCACGAGCGTGTGTTAAACATTTCAGATTATTATTTGAACAACCATTTATCGTTTTCTTTGCATGGCTCACCAGTTTGTGTTGCTCTGTCACATAAATTCCCAGTTAAATAGGTTGAAGTCTTTGGATGTGAGGCGGTAGAATGTGAAAAAAAGTTCAGGATGACTGAATACTTTTGCAAGACTGTGAAGATGACTAATCGAACGTCACAGCTAAGAATGTTAACAAGTCTGATCATGACTCCAGTGCATTGCGCCGCACTCAAAGTCTTTTCATTTGACTTTGAGTGCGGCGCGAACCAACATTTTTCTTCTTCTTTTCAATAAAGGCAAATCTTGATAAGAAATGCACAGCTGAAATGCGAGAAACTAAAACTGCCGTTGCACAAGAGGGGATGAAAAATGATTATGCGGGAATGTGTGTCAGCAAAAAGCCACTCCCTCCGACATTGTAGCGTCTGAATGGGAAGGATACCGCTGGAAAGCATGAGTCACCAGACCTACAACTCATAACAATAATATTTAGCGTGAGCGGGGAATTTGGAGCAGTTTGCTGAAGGTAGATTGGTGATTAGTGGCTTTTTACGCAGACTGGGAGTGGCTGCCCGTGACAAAACTGCCGGCCTGACATCATTAATCTATTCCAACCCACACATTCTACGCACAAGCCTGGTAAAAAATGGGGCCCCACCTGAAAGATGGGGCAACTAACCCAGGAGCAGAACCAGAGTTATCCGGATCAGCCAAACGTTGCGCTCTTTCTCCCCTTGTGGGTGGGACTGAGATCTTCCCTCGATATGCAGTGTTTCTGAAAGAAGAAAATACATTCGCTCAATGCACACTGATTTTGTGATTTCTTTTGGTTTTCCTTTATGAATCATGAAGGAAAACGATGTCTGTTATGCAACAATCAACCAGAGAAATTAGTAAAGATGCCCTTAATAAGAATAGAGTTTTATTTTTAGCAGTTTAGTAAACACTTTTACTATCACAACTTTCATTTATGGCTGGATGATGAAATAAGCATGGGATTTAATGAGATTGTAGTTAAATGAGTAGACAAGGATCCAAAACAAGAAAATATTGGCATTTAGAAAATAATAATTTCTATTTCCTAAATGCCACAACAACATGAGAGAGATTTTGTTTTTTTTACCTTTTATTACATACCTTTCCATTGTATTTGGTAGAATTTACTTTTAAGCATTATGACAATAACTGATGTAATTGAACCAGGTATTTAAGGTGCCTTGCTCACACCCATCTTTTCAGCTCAGCTCACATTTTTTTTTTTATGTAGGACTGTGATCAAGGCATTGTGACGGCTTCTCCAAAACATTGATCATGTTGACCTTGAGCCCTTTGTTACTAATTTGCTGGTATGGTAACGTCTATGTGCGTCTTGAAGACCCATTTGAATCCAGGTTTTAAATCGTCGCTGGTGCCTTTAGACGTCGCATGAGTATTTCCACATAATGTTCTTTCCTCGTGATGCCGTCTGTTTTATGAAGTTCATTCATGCCTGCAGCATTTTTTTGTTAAGTAATCTTAAGGCTTCATTTACAGAAATGTGCAATTTGACATTCCCTGAGAAAAAAGAGTGTGCAAATAGGCATTACCCGTAATGTCATTGTAACTGATGGACCATGTGCTTTCATGTGTGGTCTTTTGTGATGTTTGCATATGTTTTGAGGGACATTTAGTTTAACCATGAACCCAGTAAATATTAGGTAAATAAGAAGAATCATCAAGAATAAGTTATCAATAGCAAAGACTTTTGTAACCCCTTGTAAAAAAAACAAAAACAAAAAGAACCGAAACACCTTTACACACATTGTGATAATCTGGCACAACTTGCTGTTAGCTATGTTCATTCTAGTGGCATTATTGGGACTTCTAGCATAAATACTCTAAGTTTATCCCACTTCTATTAGTGACCCCACTTTCACCGCCCCCCCCCCCCCACCCCAAGCTCCTTTGAAAAATGTGGCAGCCTTGCACAAAACAGAACGACAGTCCCCCAACAACATACCTGGAGAGGATTTTAGTCATTCACTCTGACACGGATTATTTAAAAATGCCTTGCTTGTAATGCTTCTGCTTCGCAACCATATGTTCTGTGTGTTTTGATCTGGCTGGCCATGTTCTGCTGTCTGTTTCTCTGTGCTCGGCTCTGCTAATTAGTGGGAGCTGCGTCACCTGCGCTGATCTTCACCTGTGACCCTGCCTATACATACCTCTAACAGCCAGTCTCTGCCAGATTTTTGAAAGCCTCCGTGTGAGTAAACCATATAGCGTTCTCTGATTGACTTGCCAAGTTGTGACCCTGCCTCGTTCGCCTCCTGACCAAGCTCTCTGCATAGCCTTCTGGTTCTGACCCTCGCCTGGATTCAGGGTTACCCCCTGCCAAGCACTGTACTTGCTCGTGTGGAGCTCATCTTCTGTGCTGCCTACTTCTCCCCTCCCAAGCATAGAGTCAGAGCCCTCGGCCTCACGGGTCAGTTCCAGAGCAACCTCCCGGACTCTGAGAAGGTTAGTGGCTTTTGTTCACCTCCACTGCGTTTGTTCCAGCCGCTAACCTCTCTCTCTTCCCTCCACAGTGGTTCCTGTGAGGGCTCCTGGCAGTTTCCTCACTGAGCTTGCTTTGATGTTTTTAAATAAATCATAGTTTACCACTCCTGTTGTCTGGCTGAATTATGAGGTTCCTAGTCTGAGCATTACTGTTTGTTCCATAAACCATGTTTCCATCCAATTTTCATTCAAATTGTGAGCAAACTTTGAAGAAAAAAAAGAAAATGTCATTGTGCAATCAGCCATAGAGGATAAAATCAGACTATAAATTAAAGGCCACGGAAATGTGAAACGTTTACAGGCCCCCAGGTGACTGCCCATCACAGCAGGGACCTTGGCTGTGGACCCTCAAGGAGAGAGGAGTTCTACACCGGGGAGACAAGCCACCCATGTGGGGCCGTATGGGATTTGACTCACAAGCATCTGCAGGGTCAACCAAGCTGAGTTAACTTTTGCAAGGAAAAAAAAAAGCGGATCTTAAAATGGCCCCCTCAAGCTAATGTCATGGAGGTACCTTTGGACCAGACTTGAAGGAAGCATGGAGTCCAACGAGGAGCTGCAACCCAGGAGGCACAGAGACACGCCGATAAGGTCAGAGGAAAAAAGCAAGGAAAAAACACAATCGATTTTCCCAGGACGAGAGCTTTGAGATAGTCACGGCTTGATTAGGACCCAGTAGGTCGGCAGTCAGGCAAAGAGGTGTCATCTCACAGCTCCGTATGTTTCCTACAGGTTGGTGACAAGATCCCTATCAGGTGTGCGCTCTTCAGCTGGCAACCATTCCCACCAGCAAAGACCTTCTGCTCTGGAGAGACCTCACATTTGCACACAAACACGCTCACACATCGGGATTATAACACAGGGAATTATCCTGACCTGCTACTTGGGATTGGATTGGAACAATGCAAGTCGCAGTTCTTTTGTTTTTGGCAACCATAGTGCCACAGTTACTGGCTGAGTGTAAAATTGGTTATGTAAGCGCTTTTAAACTTGGGTTGTAAACATACTGATCTGAAATGATCAGATGTTGCATTGATTGAGCTGCTCTTTCATACATCATTCAACAGTCAATAACATCGCAATGTCAATGTAAAACCACTCCTGTGTTAATCTAAAAATGATTTCAAAGCTGTCATTTCTAGAATGTAAACAATAAGGATGCTCTAGTATTCTATTTTGGGCTAACATGGGCTTTTTCTCAGCCCATGTTAGATTCCCAAACATTCACGCATAATGAAGTGAGCAATCATCATTCAAATTTACAAATCTGCCCGTGAATCATGGCTGCATTGAGGTTGAAGCTCAAGCTCATGGTGTTGACTCAGAAAGTGAATCACGGAACCTGCAGCGGGTCCAGATCCTCCGAGCAGCTGTCCCAACAAGCCGGGTGCTGGGGCCCAGTCCAGTACGGGCCATGTTTTCAAGACAGGGAGGGAGAGGGGTGGGATAAGGGTTGGAGGGTCACTTTCAAATCGTGGAAGCAGATCAAATCTGCACCAAGAAAAACAAGCTCTGGTGTTTAACCTGAGCGCACAGGAGCAAAAGAAAGGGTGTTATTCCTTAATGACTGCCTTGGTGAGCGAACTCTCCAGCTATTTCCTCCCATTCATACGTCGAAAGGTCCTGACTTTCTCCTATGTGGTATCTTGGCTCTAACATGCGATTTTCTCCAGATTCATCCAAAAGTAGGAAGTTTTGCTTGACCTAGAGTAGGAAATCAAGCCAGGAAGTCAGATACAATTTAACAATAAAGGATTAGGCCTTCACAAACCACTTTCCCGCATGTGATTTATGAGGATTTGGGGTGTTTTTGACTTTGCCTTGGTTCTTTTAAGGCTGTCTGCCAAAATATCACACACATCTGTTCTCAAAAGCTTTGTGTAACTCGCTTGGCAGTTCGTTGGTTACACACAGAATGTACTCACGCATGTTGAACATTTTTCATGCTCAAATATGACAAAAACTCCACATTTGTGACAGCGTGAGTGCAGACGTTGGGGGGGAAAGAAAGGAGTTCTGAAAGGTATGAATTATAGTTGTCGTGGAGACAGTGTGTGATCTTAGCTTGATGTTCTCATTCGTGGGTGGCCCAAATATGAGTCACTGAAAAAAAGACCACTCACTTAGCATCTGCTGTCACGATATGAGAGGCTGTAAACTCTGTATTCCTTTCTCTTTTCGTTCCCCAATATGAGGCCATATGGTTGAGCCCTCTTTCAGCTGGTTCATCCCTCGAGCCCTGTCGCCTGGACTCGTTTTCTCTAGGTTCAGCTGAAAGATGAGCAAACACTGAGTCAGGAGTTGACACATGCTGCTTTTTTATAAAAGATGATCAGCATCCAACGCAGCCATGTAATCATCCATATTTTGATTTTTTTTTTCTGTACTCCAACAATTAGTGTGAAAAGAAGAGCAGTTTTAATACAAAAAGCTCTTTAATGAGTCGATGAGATTGTGGCAAGCAAGGTTTTTCTTTTAACTTGCAGTCTGACATGTTCCACTTAGCAGTTTTTTCACAGGTTAAAATTTGCTTTTCCTTATAATCAAGTGCATAATTTAGTGTTTTTAGCACAAAGTTCTGTGCTTCATATTTTTATGTAGCTTTAGAGAAGTTGGAAACTTTTACAATGAGAAGTGCTGAATTATCTTTTCAAAAAACTGTCAAACTCCTAGTTATTTGCAACCCCAAGATAAATCTAATATGATAGTAGGGCTGTGTTAAAAAAGAAAATGTAATCAAATTGCCTCATATGAGGTTAGGGTCCATCATGGTATTTTTGAATAATCAGTACCAAATTCCCTGCATAAAAACTCAAACTTCAATAGCTGGTATTGGTCTAATGTTTGTTATCTTTGTCAAGGCAAGGCAAGGCAAGGCAAGGCAAATTTATTTGTATAGCACATTTCAGTACAATGACATGATTAAAACATAGGGAAATTAAACAGAATAAAAGCAAGTTGGAATAAAATGTTGAAACAAAATAAAACACGGGAAAATCGAAACTAAAAGCAAATATTAAAAACAGTTGGACTACAAACTTGAACTGATGATGTTTCAGTCATGTCATGCTTTTAGGCCCATACTTTTCATCATGAAATCAAACTTTCCACCCTGGGGAAAAGATTGGCCCAAAACCAAACCTGCAGCGAGCTGTGCAGTCACAATTAGTTTGACTGTTTTTGAGAGCCTTGCATTGCCTTATACATAATTTTGTCAAACGGAAAATGAGTCTTCCCAAACAATCAACGTTTTCCTCAAGCATGACATTTATAATTTCAAGAATCAGAATCAACTTTATTCACCAAGATTGTGGGTACAAATAAGGATTTCAACGCTCACTTCTTGCAAAAAAGATAAACAAAAAAACAGGCAGACAAGCAACAGCAAGCAGAACAACAAAATGCTGCAGCAAGAGTTCTGATGAAAATCAACAAGAGGGATCATATCTCTTCAATTTTAGCTTCCCTTCATTGGCTTCCTGTTGAATCAAGAATAGAATTTAAAATTCTTCTTCTAACGTATAAAGCCCTTAATAATCAAGCTCCATCATATATCAGAGCTCTGATTACCCCGTATGTTCCTAACAGAGCACTTCACTCTCAGACTGCAGGTCTGCTGGTGGTTCCTAGAGTCTCTAAAAGTAGAATGGGAGGCAGATCCTTTAGCTATCAGGCTCCTCTCCTGTGGAACCAACTCCCAGTTTTGGTCCGTGAGGCAGACACCCTGTCTACTTTTAAGACTAATCTTAAAACCTTTCTTTTTGACAAAGCTTATAACTAGAGTGGCTCATGTTACTCTGAGCTACCTATATAGGCATAGGCTACTGGAGGACATCAGGATCTAATTTTCTCACTCTATAGAGTTCTACTGTTCTTCAATTATGCATTACGTGTTGTCATTTCTGCTTTAACTTTCTGTTCTCTCTCTTTTATCTTCATAGTAGGTACACCTGGTCTGGCGTTCTGTTAACTGTGACATCATCCAGTGAAGACGGCTCACCCGCTATTACCATCTAATGTAGAACAGATTACTGGATCAATGTGTGCTTCTGTGCTTTTTGTCTCTCTTGTTGTGTCTCTGCTCTGTCTTCTCTAACCCCAGTCGGTCGAGGCAGATGACCGTTCATACTGAGCCCGGTTCTGCCGGAGGTTTTCCTTCCCGTTAATGGGGAGTTTTTCTTCCCACTGTCGCTTCATGCTTGCTCAGTATGAAGGATTGCAGCAAAGCCATGTACAATGCAGGCGACTCTCCCTGTGGCTCTACGGTTCTCCAGGAGTGAATGCTGCTTGTCGGGACTTTGATGCAATCAACTGGTTTTCTTATATAGGAACATTTTTGACCAATCTGTATAATCTGACCCAATCTGTATAATATGATTGAACTTGACTTTGTAAAGTGCCTTGAGATGACATGTTTCATGAATTGGCGCTGTATAAATAAAATTGAATTGAATTGAATTGAATTATTATCGGGGGATCTGTGACCTCTGATTCCTCTACTGTCAGGGTGAAATATAAATGTAAGTTTACATTTTTTCTAAAAATTAATGACTGCACAACAAAAAAATCACAGCATTTCTATTTTCTCTTTAGAGTAATTTATTTTGTCAATGTTAAGTGTATACAAAAAAGTACAAAATTTCCCAGTGACTTGTTGCAGGCTCCTGAGTGGACAACAGCATTTAAAAACCAAACTAGAAAGTGCAGTTGTTTTTGTAAACATAAGTGCTTTGTCCACTTTCTCTCTCTCCTACAACATTATCATTTCACCTACAGCATTCATTACAATTACACCCACAGGGTGGATTATACAAATTAGCTGATGATGCCTTTAGGGATTTATCTAAACTTTTAGGACAGCCAGTAGCAACTTTTCTTACAAAGCAGTTGGGACTGCAGGGTGCTTAGATGGCTGTCTTTATGATTGAATAAATTGTAAAGTTTTTAATAAAGGTTTTGTTCTTGGATTATTTACTAAACCCTCATTTAGAAAATGTAAAAAAATACCTTTCCTTCAGGCCAGCAGCCTAGTGACTTTGGTGAAGACTGTAGCTCCTGCATGGCTCCACAGCATCCGAATTGGCAAATAAATTCAACATACATCTAAAAGGAAACAACAAAAAATAAGTTTAGTTATTTGAAAATATGTCTACAGCCGAGTGTGTGCGACAATGGTTGTTTGTCCTGTTTGTCTCTGTGTTGCCCTGCGATAGACTGGCGACCTGTCCAGAGTGTACCCCGCCTCTCACCTATCGACAGCTGGAGATAGGCACCAGCACCCCTCCTGACCCCACAAGGGATGGACGTGTTAGAAAATGGATGGATGGATGGATGTCTATTGTCATTTTTTATGTAGTACCGAGAAAATAAATGATCTATTTACATGTAAACACCAGGAAATTACCTTTTTTTTTCTCAATGAATGAAAACTAAGATTTGTTTTCAAACCCCAAACAGCTACAGTGACCCCCAGATTCCACATCCTCCACGCTTGCTCTGTTCCGTTCGCGTCTGACTGATGGAGCAACTACGTTGTTGTGTTAATTAACGAGAGCGGTTCCACGTTCTCCGTGACTACTCCAAACGTCACCGTCGACGGACCCGCTGTTCGACGCTCACCGCCAGGTTACGGAACGACTCCAATTTTCTGTTCCGTTCCGGTCCGTCGAGCTCCGGCTGGGTCAAGCTCCACAATTCCAATTGTGGCAAACAGGAAGAAGAACGCCAACAACATCCAGTTCGTCAAAGTTAAATAGCGTAGATAGAGAACGTTAACCACAAATTAAAGACATTTGTTTTTATTATTCACAATAAAGTTAATTATTTTATTTAAATACATATACTGATAGAAACTACTCTTTTTGCACCAAATAAGGAAGCGGATTTGCCATTTCAACATTCACTTTGAAACATGGTAATCTCCTCCACATAGATTTACATTTTGCTTTGACTGACGATGATCACTTGAACTCGTACCTCTTGTGCATGCTCTCCTGGGGCTCCAAGGAACTTCGGAGCGGAACGGATGTAGTAGGCGTCGCTTTTCACGGACTTACATAAGCGGTTTTGAATGGAACGGACACGTTCAAGAACAGAGGATGTGGAATCTGGGGGTTGCCCTCTTTGATCTAAAACGCTTTATTGAGATGCTTCTTTTAGCAATCTACCAATCTCTGACATTGTTCTGAGGAAGGTTTGTCTCACTCCTCACTTTCAGCTGTAATATGTTTGAGGGGGTTCTTGCACGTACAGCCCGTTTCAAATCTCCCAACAACATCTCAATGGAATCAAGATCTGTCTTTAGATCCAGCCCAGAATTTACAATGTCCTAAATGTCTGCCAATCCTTGGTGGATTTACTGGTATGTTTTGGGCCATTGACATGTAGCAGGGTCCAGTTCTCTATCAATGTCCAAATAACTCACTTTTAGAGTCATCCTTCCTAAGCACGTCATTCCTACAGTCCTGGTTTTTCTTACTGTTCTGTTCCTCCTCACACATCTTCCAAAAGTTAATGTTTTGGATTCTCTTTCTTATTTTTTATTTTCATTTGTTTGAGGATTTTATTTTTTCCCTTCAGCAGTAGCAAGAGCCTGCTCTGGGTCCATTGATGATAGCCTTAAGGTTTTGGAGGGTTTATTAAGCATTTTTCTTTTGCTTTCAGTGATCATGCTTGGATGAGCAGTCCTGGGAATGTTTGTAGTTATTATCAATGTCTTGCACTTGTAGACTATTTTCCATATAGGGTGATTTCAGATTGTTCTGTGATGTATTTAATAAATTTTTTTCATTGTTGAGTTTGAATATTTCATTTTTCTTTTACCCGAGTGGGCCATATTATGAATAATTGTGCAATGTTTACCCTGGTATTTCCTTTTTATTCTTGGCCTTTGTTTAGAACTAACGCTAGATTAGACTAGCTTGTTCTTTTGTTCATTATTAATTGATTTATCACCAGAAAATCCAGCTGTTAAAATACACATTATGGAAAATCTCTTGGGAAACTTATTTTTTCAGTTTTTAGTGTTTATTTCAGTTAATGAAATTGTTCTGTATTATTGTATGTTCACATGTAAAAATAAATCCACTAGAGAAACACATTTTCTATAGGGTGTCCTAATTATTTTCACATGACTGAACATGACAATCCTTTATTGGATAATCAAGCTGAAGGTCAGCATTGTAAAAGGTCCGTTCTTGGTCACCATCGGGGACAGAAAGCTCTTACTGGGACTTTTGTATCAAAGTCCCTCCAAGCAAATTTTAATTGAAAAGACAACATTGCCCTTCACCTATAATGTGGTGAAAAGTGCAATGTGAAGACATCTACCTAAATATGTCTATTGATATCAAAATGTGGTAGGAAAGTTGGGAATCAAATGGTTTCACCAGACCTCGCTTCAACAATGTCTTTCAGGCTAAATTTGTACTTGGGTTTATAGGCTAAAAATAGTCCAGTTAAAAAAAGGGGGCTAAATAAAGGCAGGGAGTGGCTGACCCAGTGAATGAACATGGTAATTAAATAAACACTAATTAGGTTAGTGCTTAAGTGGCTTTAATTTTTATCAAACCCCTGAAGGGGTAAAAAAGCAAATAGACTTTTTTCAACTTGAGGCCATTCTTTCCCTTTCTCCCCAGAATTTAAAGCCAGTATTTTACAAGAGAATGCCAGTAAATGAAACCTGCCTGACTCCCAAACTGCCAATTCAGCCAGTGAGAACTACTCATTTATAGAGGCCTGGTTGAGATCGTTAGATGCAATGCAGGCATTTCCCTCTTTCCAACATCTCTGGAACTTAGCTAATTCTATATGTTTTGGCTGGTTGAAGGATGTAAATCTACTTTTGTACAAAAATACTCCGAAAAGAGCCATGATTACAAGAATTCCCTTTCTTTAGAAAGATGTAATACATTTGTCTACAGATTTAGGTCTTCATCAAATAACGTGTTTTAAGGCCTTTTATCCTGTCCTCTGTGAAATATCTGTCTCTAATAAGCTCAGGGAGTAAAGCGAAGGGAGCCCTGTAGCCTTTCCACCTGCTTGCTGGCACAGCCACCTCGGGGAGCAGGTTTGGATTACATCTTGCCTAAAGCACGTCAGCCTCACGAGATATCAGGCTACAGAAAGCCTTGTCCAGACTTGCCAGTGTACAGTAGGTTTGAATCCCACCCTACAAGCCAGGCCTGTTTTCCTGTGTCTAGCCTGCAGCCTTATGTGGGATAATTAGCTAACTCTCAAGGATGGGTGAACCATTGGATTAAGTGTAACACCTGAGCCTCCACAGTAAAAGCTGTCCTTTTGGTCATGTGTAAAACCAGATTAATGTCTATATAAAACAGCGCTAAGGTTTCTTTTCACTTTTGCTCAACATATCATAAACAGTCTAATTGCTGTATAGAAAATAAACATGCGGGAAAACAAACTGTTGGAACTTAATCTAATAAAACAATTTGTAGTAGTAGAAGTAATAGTACTTGTGGTACTATAAATTATTTAACAGCTACTATAAATTATTTAACAGCTAAAAGACCCCTAAATAAAATTGATAAATTCCAACCCCTATTCATTTCAAAGAATTAAAATTCCAACTCCAATTAATTCCAAATATGTTTAATTACATACCAATTATAAGAGTTATTTTTTTATACATGAATATCTGCTCGAATAAATTAGTTGGATCTTAAGTAATTCATTTTACAGTATTCGTTTTTATGTTTTATTGAACAAATGGAGGATGATTAACTGTTCCTCAACAACAGGATAATAGCGTGTATTTAGTGTGTCTCCTGAACCCTGACTAACGCATTAAAGTAATAATTAATTTGTAAAAAGAATGTGCCTGTAATACCAGTTAAAAATTTTAATTGTAACATTATGTAAGCTTTGTTCTTGATTAGCATAGCTAAAATATGCAGCTTCTTGCCGACAGCTGTCCCAGCTTGACTTGCAAGCAAGTTTGTCTTTAGCATTTATACAAAATCAAGACATAATAGGACTGAATTGTTAATAAACTTTTAAAATATATTCTAACTGAGTAGCATCTAATCCATTACCCCCACAAAAAACAGCTAAGATGTGCCGTACATTAGCAAGAACTGCCTCAACGTTAAGAAGCTTAGCTATCTAGCAATTCTAATTTTACTATTAGCATTACCTAAACTACTTCACACTGGATGCAAACATGAATTCCTGAGACATTTTCTCAACTACAAGTCTTAACGTCTCTTAAGTTTACGTATTTATTAATTTTATAATCTACATAACCATGTCAGTCTTATTCCTCAAGAAACCATTCATGCCAAACAAGAATAGTGTGACTAAGCCAACATTTTTTTTTTTTAGCGAAGAACAATTTCTACTGTCGGTAAAAGAGCAAAATTTAACCATTACTGAACATTACAGTTACAAACTAATATGACTGATTAAATAAATAAGCTTTAAATAGCTAATTTCTAATAAAAATTAATTCCTTTAGAACGGTTTGGTTTTCACAATATCTGAGCTGATTAATAAACAGTGAATACATTAGGGATTCTTTGCAGCTCAAAACATTGAACCTTATGATTGCTGTTTATCACTCTGCATTGGAGAATGGTCAGGATAAGGTTTCCAATCCGATGGGTGTACATGTGCTCTCTAAATTAGATCAGAACAAAAAAATGGGGAATAATTCTCAAAATGCCAGAGTTGTCCTTCCCTTGTTTTAAAAATCCTTCTGATCCAGTATACTGTGTTGCACCACACCTACCCGATATGCACAAACCTTTGGGGACAAATAATATGTGTCATACATATTATAATCGTCTCATGAATCCAACAGTGAGCGGCATTAGTGAACATTCCTGACAAATCCTTGCATAGATCGCTCTAGCGTGGCTGCATTGCAGGCAGCCCTGTGGGCATCAGCTGGGAAAACAAGCCGGGACTGATAACAGATCAGACCCACATTCCCTCCAGAGCCGTGCTGAGGGGCAAAGCGGACCACCAGTTTTCTCAGGCACTGAAAGCGGTGAGGCTTTCGGTATAAGTGTGAGGCCTGCGGAGGCTGAGGGTTGGCGGCGTCTCACACAACTCCTCTGCTTTGATACACATCTCATGTTGCGACCAGGTTGCGGGCGGCCGTGTGAATGCCTCTGCGAGAGATGAAAACAAAAACATACGTCTCACTGACTTCATTCAGAGTCGGTTTTAGGCGCGTCTGTTTCCAATAAAGTGAGGAATGGTTTGGAACTGTAAAGCCCAGGTGCTGACAGACCTCCCTCCAAGCCGAGCGAGGCTCTCCGGGTCCATGCTGCGCAGGCCTGGCCGGGTCCTGCTGGACGGCTGAGTACAGGTTGCCCAGCAGGCTGTGTTGTCTCAGCCTTCAGCCAGGGATGATAGATGGAGCTGGAAATGCTCCCAGAGAGGGGGTGAACACGTGTGGCGAGTCGTGGCAGGTGGTGAGCACTGACTTGACAGCAATTAAATGTACAAATCCTTGATTAAGCTCGGTGGAAGGCAGTCATTAGCAACACTGAATTGGCTCTCACACACATACACAGCTTCAGCTTGTCTTCAGGCATATATACACACACACACACACACACACACACACACACAGACACACACAGAAACATTTCTTATCTCAGTTCAAGCACTAATGTATAAGTAGGTCTCGTCTGACTGACGCAGTTTTCGTGTCAGTCTTGTCCTTTTGTTTATCAACAGCAACAAACTCAAATGCAACAAAAGTAATTAAATTTTTTTTTTTATAAATTTGAATGTTGCTCAGTCAAAACATTTTGAAATTCTTCTTTTTGGATGTTGGCAAAATAATTGAAGTACCCCAGGGGAAAAAACAAAAACAAACAAAAAACCACATGTATGAGAAGAGCATGCAAACATTTCCCCTTGTTGGGTTTGGAACCCAAGACCTTTATGTTGAAAGGCTTCACCGCTAACAACTGGCCCATCATACACCCAGTAGCCTGAGCACCAACAAAGTGCAGAAAGCATTGCAAAAAGTCAAATGGAATGCCAATCTAAAAGTATTTTTTTTAGTTTTTCAAATGGTGAAAACGACATTTTTTGTTATCGATGATGAAGTTTGTTAGCCTCGTGAGACCATCCTGATCTCGCGAGCTTTCAAGGTTTCACTCGCAGATCAGTCTGGCTACTTTCCGTTAAAGAAAATTTGGAGCCGTTCACCAAACGAACGTCCAATCAGCGTTGGCTTTGAGGCGGGTTGAGGTGTGACGCAACGAGAAGCGCGACAGTTCAGTCTAAAAAACATGGCGGCTTCAGCCGATGAAACTAGCGTTAGCGTGGCTATCGAGCAAGTTTTATCGGAATTACAGAGTATTTCTTTGCTGAGCTAACGAGCCTTTACCTGCAGCAACAAGAGTAGCTTGGCTTGTGGTTGTGTTTTCGTCGTCACTCGTAACAGAGCGACGACGAAGCATGTTGACGAGTACGTCATATGCTTTGTTGATCTGATTGGTTTATTTGGCCCGTCTATCACCAACATAGGCCAATCAGCTAACCAGTATTTTCGCTCCTTCCCAAAATTACTTCAACGGAAGGTTTCCAGATGGATATGCGGAGCAAATCCATCTGGCGGAGTCAGGTAAGAAGTTTGTGTCTCAGCAGTTAAGATGTAGACAATCTCTACAAACTTGTGCATCTAGACTCTGACATTTTGTCCACTTCTTTTTTGGAAAATAGCTAAACCTTTGTCCGACAAACTTGAGACATTTGTGAATCTCAGTTTTCAGATTGTGCTAAAGAAACTTAATTGCATTTAGCTCTGAACTTTAACTAGGCCAGTCCAACACATTTGACCATAGCAGTTTAATCCTATTGCATGTGAGAAACCAGTTTTGATTGTCACCGTTTAACTTGTTTATCCACTATGCGAAGATACTGCAGAGAACCTACTCTTTTTTTTTTATACATGGATTATTGAGACGCATCAGGACAATTAAATCCTATCTCTGGCTATATATGTAGTGTAAGTGTCCAGTTGGGTCAGCTGTACTGACCCAGCTACAATTTCTATTACAACATGATGTAGCCACTACCATATTTTATGGTAGGAATGGTGTGTTTAATGTGTTATATTTCCTCCACAATTTTTTTCGTTTTGTCCAGAAAGTTCAATATTGGTCTCAACCAGACCAGAGCACCTTCATAAACCAATCCAAACAGAGTTGCTCTCCAACTGCTTGTTGTCCTTTTGAAAGGTGAACCGTTGCCTCATCCGCAGGTGTTTTTCAGCCTCTTTACAGGTTTTCTTCCAGGATATTTAGCCCCATCCATCTTCCCATTGACTCTCACCAACCTCCCCGTTCCTGCTGAAGAAGGGGTTCTTCTTGATGTCGAGTTTTATTTTTCCACCAAACATACTCTATTCAGTAACTAAAGGACTCCTGAAGACATTTGTTTGCCCATTTAGAAGTATCAAATTGAAGCTAAATCCAAATGCACGCCATGTTGTTTAAAATTTTCACTTATAAAACACTTGAAGAACAGACATGAATACTTTTCTAAGATACTGCAGCTCTTCTCCTTACTAGTGTCTCGTACATCTAACAAGGCCCTTTAGAGTTGCCACCATCTTCCTGAGGGACTCAGAGAGGTAATTGCCACCTCCTTCCCACTTCACTAATGAGCATGAGGTTATCCCTTACACCAAGGCTGCTCTGAAACATCTCGGTGTCTGTATGCCGTAATCCCATCGTCTGGGAAACAGGATTTTTCTGTGGCTGAGATTCTGTCAAATATCAGTTGCCACACAGGATTATTTAACATCTACCACATTTCAGAGCACAGCCAAGGTCTGTTACGTATTATTCAAATACAATTGTTTGCTATCTATCTTGTTAATAGTACATGAAAGAAAAAATACACAAACATTTACTGCAAATGTAACAGTGCTGCTTTGCATGTTTCATGGGAGTCTGTAACCGTGGAGATGTGAAAGTAGTCCCTCTTGGGCAGAGCCAGGAGACACTGCAGCACGTCCCACCGGACCAAACCCATCCACTGATGAGCTAATCAAACAAGGACTTAACTGTTTAACAGCTGTGCAAGGGTAAATCATCCCAAATAAATGCTGCTCTCGTATGTTATGCAAAATATGTTTTACCCAAACCGTAAGATACATGAACAGATTCTTTCAGTGCACTGAATTATGTGAGTTCAGTAGAGTTAATTTAATCTACACCAAGTACAGACGAACACATAATGTTAAAATACAGAGGCAGCAATGCATCTTAATTGTAGGACAAAAGATTGTGATGGTCTTAAAATGTGGAAGATGTAACTGTCATGATTTTTCTTTGATGAACCCAGAATGCACACCACACACACGGAGCTTATTTCTGAGAGTTTATTGAAAGAAAGATGAGTAGTGGATGAGGAAACCAGAGAGACTGTACTGGACTGGAACTGGGGTTTAGATGGGAGCAGGAGCTGGAGGACCGGAGAGAGTTCTTGAGATGCAGGGCTGCTGTTGATCCAGAGAAGCTGAGCGAGACAGTTCTAGGGAGAGCAGGGCTGCTGTCGATCCAGAGGTGCAAAGCGAGACGGTTCTTGGAATGCAGCACTGTTGAAGCACAGAGGTAGCAGGGAATCCAGCAGCTAGCAGAGGCCTTACTTGAAGCACAGAGGTAGCAGGAAGTCCAGTAGCTAGCAGAGGCCTTACTTGAAGCACAGAGGTAGCAGGAAATCCAGCAGCTAGCAGAGGCTTTACTTGAGGCACAGAGGTAGCAGGAAATCCAGCAGCTAGCAGAGGCCTTACTTGAAGCACAGAGGTAGCAGGAAATCCAGCAGCTAGCAGAGGCCTTACTTGAAGCACAGAGGTAGCAGGAAATCCAGCAGCTAGCAGAGGCTTTACTTAAGGCACAGAGGTAGCAGGAAATCCAGCAGCTAGCAGAGGCTTTACTTGAAGCACAGAGGTAGCAGGAAATCCAGCAGCTAGCAGAGGCTTTACTTGGAGCACAGTGGTAGCAGGAGATCCAGCAACAAAACAGGGAGCAAACTAGGCTGACAGACATGGAGACTGATGACGAACGGGCGGGGAAGAGAAGACTGAGGGAGGCTTTTGTAGGGAGGCTGGCAGGTGGAGTGAGTTCTGACTAATTAGTGCCTAACAGGTGTGACTGATTGCTGAGGGAGTGGAGGGTGAGCTGAGTGAGAGGAGGAGGTCCTGGAAAATAACCGCGAAAACAGCCAGACCAAAACTAAACCATGACCGTAAAGAGATGGATTTTATATCTTATGAAGCATTTCTGTGCTGATCAGGCTAAATTATTTTGATCATCATCCTGCTACTATCCTCCCGTTTTTGGTTTTCTGGTAGATCCCACCAGAGTTCTCATTAAAAACCTTCTGATTCAAAGAATCCAAGATTTAATGTATTCTGACAAAGAGCCCAGAGCCTTTGGAGGAGAACCCCCCCCCCCACACACACACACACACACACACACTCAACTTTACAGATCTTATAACCTTACCTGCAAGCTCAATCGTTCGAGTACCGACCCAGAATGGATGGGCCAATCATGTTGCAGTATTATGGTTTGAGGCGAACCAAAATAAACAAACAAAATCCACATATTTATATTTGTTAAGGTAGGACACAAAGGTCTTTTTCCTAGACTGCCTCCCAAACAGCTGCTTGTAATGTAGATAGTATCTAACAATTTTTTTGAGATTTGGCATCTTTAAGATGTGGTCTAAAGGCTGGTTCACACGGCAGGATAATTAGCCCCAATTTTTGCCCCAATCTTCCTCTTCCGATAGGCCCCGACTATCAGTGTGGCCCTTAACATAATCTTAAGAGATTATTTTAAGAACGTCAGACCCGCTCCGACCTCAAATCGGGGATGTTTAACATGCTGGATTGTCTTGCCCCGATATTCTAGCGTGTGTGGTGTTTCCCGAGGACAAGCGAGCATGCAGGCTGTGGAATGTGACGTAAAGCCAATCAGAAAGTGAAGTGAGGGAAACCCAGAGAAAAAAAAAAAACAGCTCACCTCGATGCCAGAGTGTAGCAAATTCAAAGCCCCCCATTCGCATTGTATCCCCTCTTTTAACCGACGACTTTTCTTTTTGTAATGTTTTTTCTGTTTTAAATTATTCAACTATCACCATTATTCTTCCTCGTCATCCATGGTTACTTACTCTGAACTCACGTTTGAGCTTGAAAGGTTTTGCAAGATTTCCCGTCTGACATATGAATGACCCTGAGTGAAATCAGTTCGTGTTTGGTGTGTTGTGCTTGCTGTTGACTGGACACCACACTGATTTATCTACTATTTTTTATCGTTAGATGTGGTGTCTCTCAGGCTTTGAAAATCGTTTGAACATTTTTAAATCTTGCCGTGTGAACCAGCCTTAATCAAAGAGTCACTTGGGAGATTTTTTTTTCTACCTTACAATCCTCATTGTACACAGGGACATGAGCAAGATAAAATTGGATTATCATCCAGTGTTGTTTGTCACTGGTTAACTTTTTTTCTTGCACCCATTTGCTGAAATATGAAGTTCAACACTAATCTGCCTTATTTGAAAGCCATGTTCTGCTGTGTTTCCTATTTTGAAGAGTATAGCTGAGACCAGTGGACATTTGTGTAACCTGATGTTGATTCGCCAGATAAACATAAAATCTCAGAATGCTCAGTGAATGTTCCTAGTTGCTCTGATAAAGTAATTAAAGGTTGTCATAATTTATAAAAATGGCTGTGCCATCTGGGATTTTGTAAGAATATTGTATAATGTGAGATATGTTTTCTCATTTATTACATTTACTCTGCTTTTCACAGGTGGTGACTCAACATGTTCTTTTCTTTTAGATCTTGAAGACTAAGGGATTTTATAAAATCATTTCACATATGGTGTTTTTTTTTAGCTTGTGCTATTAAAAAAGCCTTTATAGGAATGTTTTGAGTCGGACTCAAAGGTGAGACTGAATTTAAATTAGAGATAATTGTGGAATTTGGATATAAACATTTATGCTGTTTTGTTTTAGTGGTGGTCATTGTGTAACATTTTGTGTCAGAACCAATGGAAGTTACCTCTAAGAGTTATAATCTGGTATAACCGCATATTTTCCTTTGGGATTAACGTTGCTGCACAAAGTTCTTGCTGGAAGAACTAAATAAACAACGATAAATGTGCAAAGTTTCCTGAGAGAAGTTTTGTTTTGAAGGAGGTGCAATGTTCCTCTAAGGCCGCTTCACGTCATCATATTAAGATACGTCACGACAAGCTGTCAATAGCATTTCCTGGGTCTTGTTTCATTTCCCCTTGTTTTGCTGCCCACCACCTCCAACCTCCTCCTCTTCCTGGAATACGCTGGCCGGCCTAATCACAGGAACCGACCCAAGCTAGAGGTGCATGCCTTTGCACATGGCAGCACAAATTAAAACGTCTCCTGCCACCCGCCTCTCTAATTCCCTGGCACTATGCCCTGGCCAGTCCCTCGAATTACAACCAGGCCTCCGTGTAGCGTAGCCAGCATGGGGCAGGCCAGCTTATTGACACGGAGCCCCTCCCTCCACTCTCCGAGTCAATAACTGAGTATGTCAGAGCACATGCATTCGGCCAGCCACATGAGGGTTAAGCTCATTGCCAAAAGTAGTAGTTAAATGTTTTGGAGCGGCGGAGGGCTTCTGTGTCCTGTGGTCATTGAAAGTTCAAGCTCTCGCTGGCGTTTAACCTCCTTCTGAATGCTCTGTGCATTTCTTGAATTAGAGTCTCAAGATAACTCTAGCGCTTTCACTTAAGATAACCTTATTCATTAGAAAATTAAGATTTAGATTTTATCAGCAGCTACAATTATTTCTATTTTTGTTGAATAAAACTATGTTATAACAGGGAAACTGTGGAACAGTCTTGCAAAAACACCTTTGAATAGTTGCAGAAAACCAGTGGAGAATAGCCCCAAGATCCCAAATGAAAACTAGACTATTTCTAACGCTGCTTTGGTTCATGTTACACTCAAGCCCCGTTAATGCAGTGTTTTCTCTTTCAGTCACGCATAAACACTGCAGGAGTAATTTTAGACAGGTGCAAAGCTGATTTTCACAAATCTCCTCTCCTCCAAACAACATTGTATTGATTAGTGCTCAAATATATACATACAGCACAACTAATATATAGATTGAATGTCCTTTGAAGTGTTGCAGAGATACCATTAAGAAGTTTCTGCCATGATTCAGACTGGATATTTTGCCACTCCTACTGCACCAGTACTGCACCAGGACCGCTGGTATGGCTAAATGGATCCTCGGCATGACGCCGCCACCACCCTGCTTGACAGCTGTTACTCTGTGCTTTGGTGTAAATTTCTCACCTTGACGCCTTCAGACTCCTTGTCATTGTGGCCAACACCTCTGCTTTTGTCCTGTCTGACAATAAAATAGTTCTAGTAAAGGTTCGAGGCTCGTCTATTTGGCAAGGCACAAGTTTCAGTCGAACTTGAAGGAATCCATTTTGGACCGAGGAGTTCTTTCTTGGCCGACCCCCTCTCGGTTCATGGAGGTGTAACATGTACTTTACAGTGTTCCAGGAGCTTCCACTTCATGATGGGCTTGAGCCTTAGCAGTTCTTCAGTTGTCCTTAAACAACTTTTCTTACATCAACTTGATGTTTTTTTTTCTCATCTAAATGAATATTGTAGATTATATATAGATTTTGAAAAAAAAAGGATGATGATGATGACCCATCTTTGTTTGCGTGAACTTTAGGAAACTGTCTCAAGGAACTTCTGTTGCACAAGCTTGTATTCTTAGAACACACATTCCCAATGAGCACATGTAAACGGACACCCGAAGGGAATACATACAAAGTGAAAGGGCAGTCTTCAGGATGGAGCTGCATTCTGAAATGAGCTATGCTGTTTTGTCTCGTCTGAATAATTTGATTCAGTTCAGTTCATTTATATGACGCTGATTCACAACACACCTCGTCTCAAGGCACTGTACAAAAAAAAAAAAAAAAACACGCACAGCAACGAACCAAATCTTGTGGCTTGCGATGACATAAATTTTGCTTTTGAAACCCGATCGACCGCTTGGACTCACAGCTCAGTGGCAGGCTTCCCATACAAGAACGCTGCTTTGTCAGGATCAGCGGTCAGTGTTTGTCGGCCACTCTCGGCACTGTTGATGGTGTTGTTTTCAAATGTCCTGCTGACACTCGCCGCTCGCCCACACGTACCCTGAATGCATATTATTAGGCCGGCGCTCAGGTAAGCGATATGTTCCTGGATAAAACGTAAACAAGCCTGAAACACCTCATGACACAGATGAGTAGTAGGGACACAGAATTAAATGCTCTCATGAATAATTTCATCAGGGGTTGAATGAGCCACTGGAGCAGCAGGGAACCGTCTCTGGCTACCGAGACGCATGAAATAAGGCAAACAAGGCAAGGCTAATGCAAGAAAATAGATCGAATAGTTAGCACCCAAGGGAGGCTTCAAATTTAGATTGATACATGCTACAAACTCAATAAAGTAGCCTTTCAGCTCCCATGTAGCTTGTTAAGTGTCCTGCAAATCATGTCTTGATTTAAAATATCACATCATCCTAAATGTTAAATACATGGATGGGCTTGCGAAAGTATTCATATCCCTTGAACTCTGTTACATTTTGTGACGTTAGAATAGCAATTTCCAGTGCTTTTTATTCAGATTTTATTTAATAGACAAGCGAGGAATAATGCATAGTTGTAAAGTGGAAGAAAAATTATGTGTCATGAATCTGCCCTGTTTGCCCATGATCTGGTGTTTTTTGGGATGGCCTGCACCTTGATTGAAAATTCTGTTTGATTAACTTAGACTTTCTTTTAACTTTGAGTTCAAAAATCCAATTTACACTGTAATCCTCCAGTCTTACCGCCCACTCAAAGTATCTTTACCAAAAACTAGAGTCATCCATTGGAGGAAATGCTGGGTTCAGTGTCATGACCAAGGTCGCATTGCTCTAGACCTGTGGTGTTCAATTCTGGTGCTCAGGACCCACTGTTACATGTTTTAGATGCGTCTTTGCTCCACCATACCTGAATCTCATGATTGCGTTACTTCATCAGCAGTTTATTTAAGAAAGGTGTGTGGAAGCAGGGAAACACCTAAAACATGCAGGACAGAGGGCACCAGGACTGATAAAAACTGCTCTAGACTACCCACCATTTGACGGTTCAGCTATTTACCTTGTTTTGCCCATTCTACACTGCATTTATTACCCTGTAAAGTCCCTTTTGACATGTAGATGTGGTTGGTCAGACACACAGAATTACTAGGATACATTCTAATCGTGTTTGTCTGATGAAGGACCAAATGGTTTCCTGACTGGGAAGGATTCGTCCCCATGAGCATCTCTTTTAAGAATCTGACACGCCTATTTCATGTGAAGATGCTTTGCCGTTTTTTGTAAAGCTGACTCCAAAGTTTTTAGCATTAGCAATCTCAAGAGGGTCATTTTTAAAGACTAGACTAGAATAGAATATATCATTTATTTATTAATTAATTGTAATATATTTTTTCTATTGGTAAATTATTAAAGACACAACTGCTGTTCAAACAAACTAACAACAGGCAATATGAAGACAGAATTAATTTCCACAATGTCCTCTGCAACTACTATTTGTGTTGCATAAAAAAAAAAAAATAACTTTTTAGCTTCTGTTAATCACTAAAATGATATCATTTCAATAATACACTCTCCTTCTGGTTGCCATTTTCGGTGGATTTTCCAGTCTGTTCTGTTAAAAAACAAATCTGTGTGCATGGCCTGCTTTGTGCAGGTCTCAGATGGAGACTTGTCGTTTTGGTGGTGATCTATCATCCCACAACTGTACAGGGAGGCAACAGCAAAAGAAAAAAACATGTCTGTGAGGTCAAAACGAAGAGGAAAACCAAAACCAAACACCACAGCTGATGGTTGTCTGTCTAAACATTTTAAGGTAGAAACAAAAAAACTGACAACACTCTTTGTTAGTGTAAGGAGATTAGGTTACAACTAAAAATTCAAAAGAAGTGCCCTTATCGTAATACATAGTGAAGTCTTGGAATCTTGTATTTTTATACATAATTTAAGTATAAAGGAGTTGTCTGCATAGAAAGATTATGAATTTATTCCTGTCGCCAAAATGAAAAAAACAACAACAGTTGTGCCAATGTTTATTTTACAAGACAGACCACTCAGTGTGAGTGGATACTGCCATTTGCGCTTTAAAACATACATGCTCACTCAGTGAGAGCAGTACTTTAAATTTCAAGTAGGAAAATATGTGATCTATTTATAACTATTTATAAGAGCGCATATTGCTGCTGCCAATACAAATCAAAGTGTGTTGTAATGGTTTTTTCTTCCTTTTCTTCTTGATTTTTTCAACTAATACTTATTTTCAGGCTTCCTATTCAGCTTTGTTCTGTTTCTTATTTTCCTTTTTTATCACATCTTCTTAGGTGTATAAAGCATTTCTGTGTTGTATGAAATGTTAAATATCTGTAAACTTTGAAGATGCTTTGCAACAACATTCATATGTTTGCTTTTTTTGTCACAACTAAATACCTTAATGTATTTCCCTGGAGTTCTGTGGGTCTGACCCACACAGTGTTGCACATTATTGTGACGTGGAGGAAAAAGGATCTATAACTTTCAACATGGTCAACCAAGAAAAATGTGAAATAAGTGGTGTGCTTTGTTATCTAGATCCTCTTTACTCTGACACATCCAAATAAAACCCAGTACAGCAAATGGCAAGTTGTAAGCAGTGTGTGATTTATTCACAGTATAGAAAGACAAGTGTTCTTTGAAAGCATCAAAGGTTTGCAAAACAACATTAGTGAATAAACAGCATTATAATGCAGCCTCAAAGGGGGCACATTGTCCTTTGTCCTATTTGTGCCAGTCCCAAGTCCGAATAAATGCAGAGTGTTACATCAGGAAGGGCGTAAAACCTTTGCCAAATGCACCATGATCTTCATACTGGATCTGTCGAGGCCTGGTTCAACAACGACCGCCATCGGTGCTGGTGACCAACAGGGTACGGGTGGAAAATCGGCTACAGCTAAGAAGAAGAGGAGGGAGCAAGTGGACGAAAATCTAGAGAGATGGAGGTTTGTACTTGAAAAGAGAAGAATAAAAGTTTGCCATGGCAAGACAGAATACGGGTGTGAATGAAAGGGACCCGATTGGAGCCGTGACGTTACTAGGGAGTAAAAAAAAAGAAGGATGGTGGTGAGACCAGCGATGCTGTATGGTTCAGAGACAGAGGCACTGAGGAAGAGACAGGAGGCAGAGCTGGTGGAAGCAGAGAAGAAGACGTTGAGGCTCTTTTTGGGAGTGACGAGGATAGATAGGATCAGGATTGAGAACATCAGACGGACAGCTCAAGTTAGATGTATTGGAGATAAAGCCAGAGAGGTCAGACTGAGATGGTTTGGACATGTACAGAGAGTGGATATCATCAGTAGAAGGGTGCTAAGGCTTGAACTGTCAGGCAGGGGGCCTGAAGGAAGACCAAAGAGGAGATTTAGACACACCGCATAAAATCTTATTAAAACCCCACAACTGCATAAAATCATCCATGTTTTGTGTGGCTCTGTGGACGTGAAACTCCAGCCTAATCCTGGCTTTAACGTTGCACTTCCACAGAGCCACAGCATCAAGATGGTGTCCAGCCTGCAACTTGTCCCTCCGAGATATGTAGATTGCCATTTTGGCCTCAGGAATTAAAAAGTTTAACATCTGACATTTCGCCTTAGTGGCTCTGCTGTAATGCACACCATTGATAAAAAACAGCATTTGTAAAAACCACACCAAAAAGGCTAAAACATCTCATCAAAAGACTAAAAAACCCCATCAATCTCACACATTCCATAAAAACATGAAAAACACTCTCAGACGAGCTACAGAACGGACACACGTTTAAAACTCCAGGACTGATGATCGATAAAAAAAGAGTTTGTGGCAATAGCACCATGGAGGATTCTCCACTGCAGGTCACCAGTCCGTTTCCTCACCGGAGGCTTGTAAAGAGTTCTCCATTGGGGCCTCTGTCCTCCGAGCTTGTCTCTCCACACGCTGACAGGTCTGTTTCTCAAAGTCCGTTTATTCATTATTTTTACATTAATCTTGTACAGCATCTGTGGGCTCGCACTGCACAAGGTCATCTTGGGCGCCACGTTATATAAGAGAGGGCGGCTGTCCTCTGTGAAATCAGGGTCCAGTTGAACGTCTGGAAACGGGTCTGTCGGGTCAGGCTCACATTGTCCAGTGGAATGCAGCTGCAGCAGATGTCTTTCTTTGGCTGTCATCCTCTCCTTCACCCGATCGAGGAAGCGCCGTATCAGCCTGTCGGACCGGACCCCCAGCAGTGAACCCAACGCCTGGATGTTGCTGAAATCCGGTCCAGCTGCTTCCACCAGCCTTCTCACAGTCACCGTGCCGGACCTGCACAACGTCTCTGACAGACCCGGCAAAGTACCGTCACAGACGTCTAGTCTCGCTCCGCACACCAGAGGTTCTTCTAAAAGCCAATGCAGAGAATTGTACGTTTTGGATCTATGTAATGTAAAAAGAGCACATGACTTAAAAACGCTCTGATAAAAACGAGGCAACCCTTTTAACTTTAAAAAGCTAAAATTGGTTAAGAACAGAGCAGCATCTAGCCCCAACCCGCTCACGCGTCTTAAAATGCAGCTCGCCACGTCCCTCCACACAATGTCAGAAGGACTTACCAGGTACTTTTGGAGAAACTGCATGCGGAAAACAGCTGTTCTGCTGGCCAGGTGGACAAGGCCCTGTCCCCGTTCTAAAACATGAAGTTTGTGCCACAACTGCGATGCAACAAGATTGTTTAAAATTAACACCCTGCCTCTGTAAGACAGCTGGGAGTGAATCCATCTCCACTTAGCCAGTTTTTTCTTTATTTGTTGCTCGACAGTTTCCCAATTCTTTTGTACCAAAGCTTTATCCCCTAAAAAGATGCCAAGATACTTAAAACCATCCCTCCTCCATGGAAGATTTTGAGGGAGAACTGGGAGACGGCCATGCCACTCACCCGTGGCGAAGGCTTCACTTTCCCCAGTTCACCCTCGCAGCAGACAGGACACAAAACTTTTCAGTGACATTACATAATGTGTCAGCATCCTTCTGGTCTTTTATAAAAACAACGACATCGTCGGCATAGGCAGATAAAACCAAATTAGTGTTAAAACCAGGTAAGACCAGACCACAAACACTCGAGCGTATTTTCTGGAGGAGGGGTTCAAGGGAGAGTGCGTAGAGCATTCCGGAGAGCGCACAGCCCTGCCGAACGCCTCTACACACTCTAAACGGTGCACACAGGCTACCATTGATCTTCAGCACACTCTCAATGTTACTGTACAACACCTGAATATTGGCTATAAAACCAGCGCCGAATCCAAACTTTCGCATGGTTTCCCATAGAAAGCTGTGTTCGACGCGGTCAAATGCCTTTTCTGGGTCAAGTGAGACCAAGGCTGTCTGTAGACCCAATGAACTGGAGACTTCCAAAACATCCCGAATCAGGTGGATGTTGTCCACCATTGACCTGCTGGTCAATGGTGGACCTGCTGGTCAATAGGTTTGGTCTCGGTGGATGACCTGCTCCATTGCTCCTCTCATCTTGGCTGCCAGGGCCTTGGAGAGAATTTTATAATCGGTGCACAGAAGGGACACAGGGCGCCAGTTCTTAATCTCCTGCAAGTTCCCTTTTTTTGGGAGGAGAGTGATGACTGCCCTGCGGCAGGACGTCGGGAGCAAACCGGTCGTCAGGCTCTCGTTAAAGACATCTAGCAGATCTCCTGCTAATATGTCCCAGTAGGCTTTGTAGAACTCTACAGTGAGCCCATCGATGCCCGGAGCCTTCCGGGCTTGCATACCTTGGAGGGTTGTGTTGAGCTCCTGCACCCCAAGGGGCCGGCCCAGCTGGGTGCTGGTCTCCATGGAGACCAGGGGCAGTCCACTGCAGAACTCCCCTGACAACTCATCATTTTCCTTATACTCGCTCATGAAGAGTAAAAACCCACAGCCCTCTCCCTGATCTGACCCGGCTCACTCAACTGACCCGGCTCACTCAACTGCTGCCACAGGATCTCCACATGGACCGGATCTCCACATGCCAACTGCTCTTGATTGCCCACCTTTCCTCCCTGCTCACCTTCCTCCTCCTCCACCCCACCACTAACCGTGGACAGATCCTCCCCAATACCACACACCATATAACCCTCATTGGTCTTCACACACCCCTCAGTCAACATCTTCCCTCCAACAACACCCGACACTTTTCCAGCATTGGGGGGACAGCCCTCTGTGACACCTTCAGCAGTGGCAGAATCTCCTGCCACCGCAGCAGGTTCTTCTCCATCAGCGGCTGGCGTTCTCGCCATCTCGCTCAGCAGAGAATGGATCAACTTCCGCTGCCCGCACTTCTTCTCCAAGTTAAAGAAAAAGCTGGATGACGTATCCATATCTGCGATGTTCTGCATCCGAGACCTAACCAACACGCCTTGAACTCTTGTGTCCAGCAGGTCTGCTAAGACTAGCCTTTTAGATTTGAGAACTTCAAAATGCTCCCTGTTTCCAGTGGAGTCACACAATCGCTCTAATTCCACAATGTTCATCTCCAGATCCTTTATAGATCCGATGAGGTCGCGAGTAACATTAACAGTGTGCTGCTGACACAGCAGTTTTATCTGAACTTTGCCGTAGTCCCACCACTGTTGCAGACAAGTAAAATCACTCTTCCGTTGTCTAAAACCAGTCCAAAAATAACTCAGAATCTCCTTAAAACCTTGGTCATAAGTTAAAACTGAGTTAAAATGCCAGTAAGCACTCTTAGGTAAAATGTTTCTAATAAAAACACTACCTAAAACCAGGGAATGATCCGTAAAACCTACTGGTAAAATCTGACAAGTTTTAAACACGTTAAAATGGTGTTTAAAACAATAAAACCGGTCAAGACGAGCTAGTGAAATGTGGTTTTCTTTCATGTGGGACCACGTGTACTGCCTGGAGCCTGTGTGCATCCTCCTCCATACGTCCACCAGGCCATGTGATGAGACCAGCTGCCGCAGGGCGCGCTGAGCTGCTACATGCGGCTCTGCATGGTTACGATCTACGGAATCGTCCTCTGTACAATTAAAATCCCCTCCTATAAAAACATAATCCTCCGTCCCACAATCCCCCAACTTCTCCCCAATTTCTTTTAAAAAACGTGTCTTCTCTGCATTGGCACATGGAGCATAAATATTAATAAAAACCATATTAAATTGTTCAAAACCAGCTCGGACTAAAAGACATCGACCCTTAACAATGTGCTGTATTTCAATTGAATGAGGATTAAAAGCTCTCGAAAAGAGGAAGCCCACTCCTGCACTCTGGGAGGTGCCATGGCTTAAAATGACTTCCCCCTTCCATTCCTTTTTCCATTCCGCTTCATTTGAATTATCACTGTGAGTTTCCTGTACATACAAAACACAAATTTTTTATGGTTAAGTGTCTGGTAGACCATTTGACGTTTTAAAGCCTCTCTAGCCCCATTGAGATTGAGGGATGCTATTTTAAAAGTGTCCATTGTGGGTAAAAAAATTAAGGCAACACACTCAAAGGCTATACAATATAATATTAATACAATGTTAGTGCGTGCCATTAAGTTAAAGTTGCTTTCTCACTTTAACCATTATCTTTTTCAGTCTGAAAATCTCTTGATCAGTGAAGCCTGATTCCTCCTTTTTCCTGACGTAATATCTGGCTGAGGAATAAAAGAGTCTCAAGTTTGGAAAATATGTTTCCACCTTGAGTCCCCTCAGCCCTTTAGTTTGCTGAATGAAAGACAAAAAGGACTCGACAGGATATCGGGATTCATTACTGCTAACCTGTGAAAGTGATATCTCACTGGAATCGGAAAACTCATCCTCGCTGTCACTGCTTTCCAACTGTTCTTTTCTTTCAGCAGCCATCTTGCCGGTCTGTTTACTAGCCTGCTCAACAGCCACAACATTTTTTCTTTTGCTCCTCCTCTTCATTATGGCTAAAGCTTCCTGCTCCATCACCTCCTCCTCCTCTTCCACCTTTACCTCTGCCTCAGCTCCCAATGAAACCTCTCCATTCTCAGCCTTCGCCCCTCCATCCTCCTCTCGTGCCTCCTGTTCCTTGTCCGGATCTCCACATGCCAACTGCTCTTGATTGCCCACCTTTCCTCCCTGCTCACCTTCCTCCTCCTCCACCCCACCACTAACCGTGGACAGATCCTCCCCAATACCACACACCATATAACCCTCATTGGTCTTCACACACCCCTCAGTCAACATCTTCCCTCCAACAACACCCGACACTTTTCCAGCATTGGGGGGACAGCCCTCTGTGACACCTTCAGCAGTGGCAGAATCTCCTGCCACCGCAGCAGGTTCTTCTCCATCAGCGGCTGGCGTTCTCGCCATCTCGCTCCCAGTTTCTGGCTGAACATCAGCAGGGCCTTGCTCCGCTGGCTGAGGCGGGGCTGGCCCAGCCTTGTTTGGGCACATTCTAATAATATGCCCCTCTTGTCCACATCCGAAACATTTTAAATTTGATGAGGTGGCAAACAAGGCATATTCAAAATCATCGATTTTTACATTGAACCTTACATTAAATTCCTCATTTCTCTCATTGAGGATCATGTAAAGTTGCCTCCTGTGGGAGACAACATGCTTTAACAGTGGTGACTTACATCCAGAAAGCATTTTTTTCACCGGGGACACCACCTTCCCATGTCTGGACAACTCCCTAACCAGAAACTCATCCGTGATAAAAGGTGGCACATTGGACAGCATGATTTTGGTTGCTGGCAACGTGAGTGGAGACACTTGAGAAAATAACCCACCAACAGAAATCCCGGCCTCAACCAACTGTTGAGCCTGCTCCACCTTTTCCACAAACAATACCACAGCCCCATTCATGCGAGCTGCAGACTTGATGGACCTATGTCCAATTACCTCCGCTACTGCCAAACAAACTTCCTCCACGCTGCACGGAGAGCCAGCACCCACCTTGATGCCATTTCTCCGTGTCAGCGTGGAGAAACCTCCCACACCCACACCCATGGTGCTAGCAGCTGCTAGCCACCCAGGCAGGCCTGATGGCCACGCCCCAAGCAAAACCTGTGAACACTCAAACCAGTAATCCCAAAAAACAAATAAACCAATAATATAAAAAGCACACCCAGTGAAACAGTGAAGAAAGCCAAAAGATATGAAAAAAAGGTACTTTCACTCTCACGCTCTCTCCCCTCTCCTTCATTCACACTCCTCTCACACAGAAGAAGAAGAAGAAGAAGAAGAAGAAGTGAATAAACAGCATCACAGAGACCAAGAACCACAGCAGAAAGGTTAGGAATAAAGTAATGGAAAAGTTTGAAGCAGGATTAAGATGTTAATAGTCTGGAATATTAAAACAATATTCCAGACTATTAACATCTCATAGAACATCATTAAGTCCATCTTCTGTTTTGCTCAACTGTAAAACTCTGATGGGGAAAAATGGAAGAAACATTTATATGTGGAAACAAAATCTGGCTTTTACAAAAGAACTGCCAGAAAAAAGCCATTGTTAGAAGTAGGCTACAAGAAGGGCTTCAAGAAAAACCCTATGAATGGAAAAAACTAACACTGCACATCTCCCTGAACACATAGCACCCATGAGGAAAGGGGCATGGTGAGTTTAGAGACAAATATGACCCAAAAATATACATAAAGAGCTAAAATGGAATGGTTCAAATCAGGGGAATTCAATTCCAGTCCACGAGGTCCGGAGTCAAGGAACGAATAGATGTATCCTTGGTCCAACACACCTGAATCAAATGGCTGAATTGCCTCCTCAATATGCAGTCAAGTTCCCCAGAGCTCTGCTAATGACCTGACTATTTGACTCAGGCATGTTGAAGCAGACACGTATAAAAGTTGCAGGACACCAGACCTAGAGGACTGGAGCTGAAGATCCCTGGTTTACATCAAAGCATACAGTGATCCCATGTTAAAGTTGCCCAGTCAAACTTCAGACCTAAATCCACAAGAGAATCTGTGGAAACAAACTTGAAGCTTTCAATTCACAGAGGTCCTCCATCCGTTCTGACTGACCTTGAGCTTTTCTGCAAAGAACAACGAGCAAAAGACTCGTCTCTAGATGAACAAAGCAGGTGAAGAAATAATGTAGAGTTAGGGCTGCAGCAAAATGTGGCTCAAAGTCTTGATTTGGGGAAGGTGTCACAGCCCAATCAAAACATTGCCATGCATCTATTTCCCCCCTGTTTACAAATGTGTTATTCTTTGTATTGCTCTATCATATAAAATCCCAATAATATACACAAAGAAAAGTTAAAAAAGAAAGAATACTTTTGCAGAGTGTTGTCAACAGAGCCGTTTAGTGAATTTCTCCATTGTAAGATCAATAAAGTTCTATCTAATCTAATCTAATCTAGTTTCTCCCCCGGTCTATATCTCCCTTTAGTTTTCTTGCAGATTTGCAAAGGAGTTTTTAGTGTTTACATCCTGCTCGCCTTTCAAGACCTTGTTTATTCTCGACGTTGCCAGTGTGTGACTCGCTTGACCCTCCTACTATCACTGTGGAGGAAATGCCTTGAGTCGCGTGCCAGTCACAGCTAACCTCAAACCCAGGCTTGGGTGGAGATGTGAATTTGTCATATAAATCACGGAACACGGCTGTGGGCGATCCATTGGCAAGCAGAGCCAACGGCCGCATATAGGCACCTCAATGCATGCAGTAAGAGCTTTTAGCAACACAAAGACTGACTTTAGCGATCAACGCCTGTGGTATAGCCGGAGAAAAAAAGGCTCTCATTGTCTCTGCATGATGCTGACTTAGTCATAAGATATTCCCAGTCTGTCAAGTCTAATCCATCAGATACGAAGAGTTTAAATTCCCTTCTGTCCTTTTTCTCCTCGGCACCAGCGGGCTTGCGAGTAAGGCAGAAACTCCTTTTAAGAACCCTGCTTGAGATGTCAGCGGGCTGGCTTTGACATAGTTTGGTCCCCAGCGAGACACACACACAGACTCTGCTCTGTCTGGCTCCACAAACCAGCACTGCGTGCATCACACGACATAAACAAAGCTCCCCGGGATGTATATCTTCTGCCTTGATGATAGATACTGAAATAATGTCGGAGGTATTTAACGGGGGCTCTTTGAGGAGGAGTGTGGCACAGTACAAAGGCAGCAAGCAGCTAAGACTGATGTGGAATGTAACCAACCTGGAAGTTTGACTCATATGGGGCTAATCAGTTCCAGCAAAGCATAAATTACAAAGGGGGAGAACAGCGATGGTGGGCAAAGCGGCCAGAAACTGTAAAGATAAAAAAAAAAAAGTGAGGGAGGCAGAGCCAGAATCAGATCTTTATGCATATGTCATGCCTGTTAGGCATCTTATCTGCGCTGGCGGAGAGAGGTCAAGTTGGGACACAAATCACACCCCCATGTTGGGCTGTCTCCTTTTAACTCTAAACAGTGGAACTACATCTGTTTCTCTTTTTCTTTTCCCAGTTCTGTGTGTTTCTGTCTTTTATGCTGTTTCTTGGCTCCAAAGCAGTCGCTGTTGGACTGACTAATGTCTTGTAATGCAGCGTCAGTCCTCTACAGTGCTTCATACAGTTTGGCCCTGAAATGTTTGGTGCGGTGCTTTGCAAACGTATTCCCCAATGCTTGTGCATTTTCAGGTATTGTCGCGTCGCAGTCACAAGTGTGTGATGAGGATTTTAATTTGCCGGAGCAACTTCAAATTTTCAATAATCCCAAAAAATGGTTTTGCAAATAAAAAACTGAAAAGTGCGGCGTGCTTTTGTATTCAGCTCCCCCTTTACTCGGATAAACCTAAAGGAAATCCAGTGCTGGGTGCATGGCAAATGTTTTCATAGAAAATGTGCTCTGGATGAAGGAAAACAAACTTCAACTTTTTGGCCTGCATGTAAAACACTATGGCTGGCATAAAACTGATATGTGTCCACAGTGTTGTATTGTATGTACAGACCCATTCAATAACGTAGAATACTATTAAAAATGTTATTTATTTCACTAACTTAATAAACTAAGTGATAAAAACTTTATATTTGATGTATACACATACGGATCTCCCTAAGCCCTTATTTAGGGCTTACCTTATGATTTTTCACTTACAGCTCATAAAAAGTTCTTAGATGATTAGAATATTACAAAAGACCAATAATAAAAAAAAAACTTTTTAAAGCAGAAATGTCATCCTAATGAAAACTATATGTTTAGTACCTGCTTGAAGGTTGGTATCTTCAATAGGTACTTTTAATCTGATATATTCAAATTTGTTGAATGTGGGTGTAGCTTCATGCGTGTCTGAGTATTCCTGTGTCATGTTAACCATCAAGCGTGTGATGTGGTGAAAGATGGGGTGGTCGAGGCCACCACTCCAACATTGTCGAATAAGAACGGTTGTGACTAGGGATGTTCGAACACTGATGTTGTGACGAGTCATTTTTATGCCCTAACCTTTTTTCCCCCTCTGTTTTTTTATGCTATTAATGCTATCTATCGTGTGAAAGCAGCTTCCCACTGCCCAGAAATAATTTCTCCAAATATAGAAATAATGAGGAAATTTTAAAAACCAATTTTTGCCTCTGTTTATTCTTGTTTTTATTTTTCTGAATCGTTGGTCAGATGGCAGCAGCTCAAACTGATGGCGACGAGTGAGCGTACATTAACGAGTGCCCATATATTTTCAATAGGGTTCCAGAAATATGATGTCAGTTGAATTTATCCAATCCTAGTTTAAGATTTGGACCAATTGTGTCAAACATTTAAAGATCTCGCTGTTGATTTGAGGGTGAGTTTAAACAAAAGTACGTACACACTCAACAACATTTGGGTTAATATTTAAGAGAATCCATACCACAGATCAACACTCAATCAGTTTTAAGTCTGTGTACAGTAATGAAAATCTGGAATAAATTAAAGCTCTTCAGTATGTAAACCAGTTTAATTGCTTTTACTGTCATTATAACCCAGAAGCAGAAAAATGTGCTTTCACTAAAGCTAGTTGAATATTGAAAAAATAGTTAGATAAGCCTTTTTAAGACAGATGTTTCTCCTATTTTTCACACTATAAGGAACCATGTAGGATTTGCTTTCTATGCCTACAGCTATGCATCACTTCCTGTGATGTTGCGACATCCATCCATTATCTATACCTGCTTATCTGTGCAGGGTCGAGGGGGCCGGTGCCTATCTCCATCGGTCATCGGGCGATACCCTGGACAGGTCGTCAGTCCATCACGGGGTATGTTACAACTTATCACACAGTTTACAAGGGAATTTCCGTCCTATTGCGCCACCTTTTTCTGTTGCTTGCTCCAAAACAGTGTGCTGTTGTCAGAAAAAAGGAAAAACATGGACAAACTACTCATACATTCATGCGTGCAAATTTAGACAATTTTTTAAATGTAACATGTTTGTAAAGTTAAGTAAAAATAACAATTCTGTGCAGTGAGTTTTGCCACTAGCCAAGCATGGGTCTTCTGAAGATGATGATTTCTGTCATCCACAAAGGCTCTTTGCTGGTAACATGAACCATTTGCTCCATGTCTTTTGGGCCTGAGGTCTCTGTGAGACTTATTTGTGTCTTCTCCCAACGGATCACCTTGAGTACACACGGTCTCATGCACGTTCAGGCTTGTACGAGGCCTGGAAAAGATAAGTGTGACATAGTAAAGAGGAAGCAGTGAGTTGCAAAAAGATGGTTTGTGTTTTCACAGCTGAACCTGTTAAAAGCGGATGCAGCACATGGATAATGTGGAGCGGGATTTTAATCTCATTTTCAAACAATAGAAAAACTATAGAAACAGACAAAAAAATGTATGCACTTAGCCTACATATGACCAAACATTATGACATAAAGAATCACAAGTCATTTTAAAATGTTTTCCACCTTTAATGTGACGCATATCCCGAAGAATTCAACTGAATAACAGACAAACGTGTCAGCATTCGAAAGTGTAAAAAAATGAAAAAGGTGTTATGGGCTGGCTGCGTAAATGTGCGGACCCGCAAACTTGTGGAACAGACATAAAACGCTGTTGAATCAGATCGACCTGATATGAACTTCATCTGTTCTTTTAGGATTTTTCTGATATTTGCTCGTTTGCATTAGCTAAAGTCACAGCTTGCAGAGATTTCAAAGTGTCAAAGCAATCCCGCTGTACAAAGGTAGCAGTCTGGAGTAGGGTACGGAAACATTCAGCTTGGTGTGGGCTCGATTACACCTTCCCCCTTTCACATCTTGATTTGCCCTTGGGCAAGGCACTTAACCCCATATTTCTGACTGCTCTGCCCATCTGTGTATGAATGTGTGTGCATAAGTGAGTGCGATCAGGTAAGTGTTGCTCTAGTGCAGTGGTTCCCAAAGGTTGGGGCCGGGACCCCCAGGGGGGTCGCGAGACACCACCTGGGGGTCATAGGATAATCTCACTTTTTATTCTTTGAAGTAATGGTTATGACTGTGTTTCATTATGTTTCATTCTCCTATGGATAGTACAACAATCCTACAGAGTATTGGGGCCATTGAAGATATAAGAACCGAAATTATTGGCCACCGAGGAGAAAATCTTCACAGATAAATGTCACATATTTGTGGGAAAATATTTGGATGTTCTCTGATGTTGAAAAGTCCAAAATATTTGAGAAAAACGTATAATTTTCCATGATTAAAGGGAAACATTTGCTATGTTAAAGCTAGGCTATTCTCTGACATTGCAAACTCTTTTGCAAAAAAAAAAAACTGATTAAACTTTGATTTTTTACACTTTCTGTGACACAAAATGAACTTTTACAATATTTTAGGCAAGAAGGTAGATGAGTAAACCTGAAATATCTCCTCGGTTTATCAAGATATTGCTTAATTGCAAAAGTGTTCCAACGTTTTTGGACATGAAAACGATGTGCCGGAGGCGAAATGGCTACAAGCCCCGTGGGGACGCACATCTCTGAAAACCGAGCAGATTTCTCAGGTTTACACGGCCACATTCTTGCCTACATTGTAAAAGTTCATTTTGTGTCACATGAAGTGTAATATATCAAATTTTAATTACATTTTTAACACATTTCTTGACATATTTCTAATGCACATTTTTCTATGCATTAGAAATACATCTGTTGGGTTGTAGACATACAGTAGAGGGGTTGTAGACATACAGTAGAGGCTCCCACAAGAGCCACCACTAATTTCTGATAACTTCAACCATTATGACAGATTACCCAGTTAGGTCCTTGGTGTAATAAAATGGTTTTAACTGTAGATTCTTATCTGTTCAGTTTGAAGCTGTCGTTGTAATCAGTCGTCAATATGCTCTTATAGCATTCAGACCAGACGTAGCGCGGAAACTAAATTAAGCAGATAGTCACGGCATCAGTGCTTGAAGATGACAGATTTATTTACTGGGACTCTTTGAATAGCCATAATTTATGACATTATAAAACAGCAACAACCCGCTTTTTTTTCATCTCAACTCAAAGCAGGAGCTGAAGGAAATGTTTGCCGGAACCAAATGGGACAATCCAACCGGAGCAGAGAGAGTTTACGCTCTGTGTCATCATACGTCCTCACGCTCCGCCTGTGTCCTGACACGGCCCCAGCCGTCTAACCGCATTTCTCCTGGCACCCAGGGGTATACAGGGATCACATATGCCTTTGGCAGGAGTCCACGCCCACATTCCTCAGCTATGTGCTCATGAGCATTTTCTTTGCTCCAGACTCCCTCCCTTTGCTCTGACACCAAAACTTGGCTAACATTTCTTTGCACTATAAAGAAATACAAACACCATGTTATTTCCTGGATTAATGGGGACTTAAGCATGCATTTTGCCACTTCTTCACAAGTCACTGCCTAAACTGACTCATATAGGTGAGCTGAAGGTTCTGTATCATGCAGTGGAAGACCATGCTTTTCTTTTCTTTTTTTTTTGGTTTTGTTTTGTTTAAAACTTCCCCCCATAAAAACGAGACATGGGAATATGTTTTTTTTCCCCTTCTTTCAAGCTAAGGCTTTTCAGATGACTAGTCCCCGGTGGCTTGTGTAGTTTAAGCTTATCTGTTACTCACAAGTCAAAATCAAAGGCAATGGGGCCACAGAGGCTGTGCAGTTTGCAGTCTGGGGTGATTGAGTTCATGGGTAGGGGGTGCATGGTGCGGAATGTGGCTGTACGAAAAAGCCAGGAGGAATCATTATAGGGAAGAAATGAGACGCCAGAAACGGAGAGCAAAAGCACGATTACTGACTTTTCTGTTTTTTAGGGAAGAGAATTCTCTGCATATGGCTTAAATGTTCCGTTTGGGGGCTGGTGGTCTTTTTTTCCCCGTGTGACACTGACATCTTTCTACTTTCCTATAATATCTTATGACCCTGAGCAACTGGAATTGTACCGTGCCTTCAAAAATTGGCTCTAGCTCTTCAACTGTTTAAAAAAATAGTCAAGTCCATAAGCAAACTGACTCTGTCCTAAAGTAAAGTTTTTTACCATTGATGTCTTCTGGCCAAAGTTAAACCTTTTCTAAATTGTCCTGACCTGCAGAAGGTCATTCATGCCTTTATCAGCTCCAGAATTGATTATTACAATGGCCTTTTTTCGGTCTCTCTTAGTCATCCCTCAATCGCCTTCAGCTTGTCCTAAACGCTGCTGCCTATCTACTAACCAATACTTCCAAATGTGATCTCATCATCCCTGTTCTTTCCTCTTTACATCGGCCTCCTGTCCACTTTAGAATGGATTTTAAACTTTTATTGTTTGGTTTCTAAAGCCCTTAATGGCCTGGCCCTGCCTTATTTGTCTGAATTACAAAGACGTTGTGTGCCTGGCAGGTCTTTCAGGTCATCAAATCAGTTTTTATTAGATATACCAAGAGCCAAGTCCAAACCCTGGGGTGATCAGGATTTCTCAGTGGCATCACCAAGATTCTGGAAGCAGCTGCCTCTGGATCTACGCTCCACCACTGATCTAAGTATTTTTACACTAAACCGCATTTCTTCTGGCTGGCCTTTAAAAGCAAGTAGCACCCCGAGATTCTTCTCCTGGATTTTTATCTGCATTGCTTGTTCTCATGGCTCAACACTTTATTTTGTTTGCCTCTGTATGTTTGTTATGGTTTTTGTATGGCACATTTGTCACCTTTATTGGTTGTGTAAAGGGCTATATAATTGATTGATTGATTGATTGATTGATTGATTGATTGATTGATTGATTGGTTGATTGATTCAAGTCACTAGTAACACCACAAGTGCATTTTAAAACATATAGTTTAACTGTACCTAACGAATCACTGCAAAGTAGCACATAATGGTGAAGTGGAATGAAAATGATTAATGATTTTTAAAATCTAAAATAAATTAAGATCGTCGTGTATTTGTATTCAATCTCCCTGTCATGATTTGTGCCTTTTGGATGTGTTTCTGGGGCTGATTGAATTATTCTCCCCCCTTCCATGCTCCACTCTCCTCAGCCACCACTCAGTTCTCCCTCCTTGGTTCCACCTGCTGCGGATAATTAGGCTCAAGCCAGTTCAGTTGTGCGCTTAGCCTTCATATCCAGTGTTCCTGTGCTTGCCTTGCCCTCACTAGCTCGTGGTCTAGAGCAGGGGTCACTAACCTTTTTGAAACTGAGACCTACTTCATTGGTGTTGTATCACACGAAGGGCTACCAGGACTGACCGTTGAACTAGAAGAGTCAGAGTTCATCTTAACTTTATGTAAAACAAACACATTTTTTATGCTTTGTTAAAGGTATTGTCATTTTAAATCTATATAAATGCAAGTGTGCATAAATAAGAAGAGTAACATAATAACATAAAATTTTAGATGCAGCTGAGTGGTGAATTGTGCTTTTTTTAGAACAGGCTCGTGGGCGCTACATGAGGTCCTCGGGGTCTACTTGGCGCCCGCGGGCCCCATGTTGGTGACCCCTGGTCTAGTGCTTGTGGGCACCGCCAGCTTCATTGTGCTCCTGTAAGGATAAGTGCTCGCTCTGCTCATTCTGGGAACTCTTAGGCTGCAACTCTGGTCAGTTACCTGCTTCAGCCATCTTCACCTGGTCATCTCGACTCAGTCATCATCTGGTTTGTCTGTCTGAGTCATCTTTACCTTGGTCAGCCTGTCGAGCCACCTCCAACCAGCTTACCTACAATCTGGTCTACCAGCCCCCAGCCAGTTAAACTGTCATCTTCTGCTCTGTCATAATTTTGCCCATTAAACCTGTCATATCCAAATATCCTTTTCTACAATAAACCTTTTTTAGCACAAATCTGTGTCTGGCTTGAACATCGAGTTATCTGAGCCGCTGTTCATTACACTTTATTCTGTCCAGCTGCACAGTCTCTGCTGAAGATGGAGATGATGTGAATAGCCTGTGGCGGGATGGTTTTATTTTTCCATACATAAGGCTTTGCAAATATAAATTTGGCATTGTCTGACTGACTACTTTTCCCCATATTTTGCTGTACCCCATACAAGGTTTGTGGCAAATTGCAAGCTATGCAAATGTCTTATAGATTTGTTTCAGCAACGGCCACACTGCCAGATTGGTGGAGTGCAAAACCAATAGTTTTTGCTCACATTAGCTCATGCAGAATCATCATGGCATTACTCTGTATTTATCTCAATCTATGTTCCTAACCACTATGACCAGATTTCCACCTGCTGCTGAAGAAGCATCACCATCCCAGGATGCTGTTATCACAATGTTTTATGGTGAGGATGGTGTTTTCAGGGTGCAGTGTTGGTTTTCCACCTAATCTTAGAATTTATACTGGGATTAAATTACGCACAGGTCCACTCTCTTTATTAATTGGGTGACTACTGAATGTTTACAATGGATTTATTTTAGGGGTATCAGAGGAAATAGGACTGAAATACAAATGCACGTGACATTTTCTACATTTTTGTTTGTAAAACTTTTTCAAAACCATGCATTATTTTCTTTACACCTCACATTTGTGCACAACTGTGTGTTAATCTAAACCAGACCAAAACCCCAATGAAAGAAGCATTTGGTTGCAATGTCACAAAATACGAAAATGCTCAAGGGACTGGAGATTAGAAGGACTGGTTGGGGAAGCTTCATAATCCATCTGAGGGTAATCTTCAAGGACAGCGACAGACTGGCTGCACCAAACCAAAACAAGAGTTTGACTCGCTTTGTGCACAATGTCTTTCAAACCGAATGACAATTCTGATGCATCTTTTACACAGAAGTACATTTATTTAGATCTGAAAACATTGATATCAAACAATATTACATTTTCTTATAATTGCAAATCAGGCTTCACAATTTCAGTTTATTTTTTGAATGAATTAAATGTAACATATTTTGACTCTTAACCATGTGGTGGGAACTCTTCCTCTTGTTACGAGGAGCCCTTTGTAATAAATGTATGTAAAAGTGCAATATCTAAATTGGTCCAAAACATGCCTCTTGAGCAGGACTTCTCTGATGAATAAATATTGTGTATTTCAATTTAAAAATGCAATGTAACTTTACATTTTTTAAAGTAATTTGCTTTTTGTTGCTATTTTCTATAAACCTTATATCATTTCAATAAAAAACAGCATATTTAACAAAAGCTTAGCATGTCGATCACTGCATCATCTCTTTTCTAAATAAACTTCATCCCCCTCCCCCCCCCCCCATATAACTATCAGGAACATAGAGTTTTGACAAGAACAACACCATAACATCACAGCGTTATGTTACATTAAAATATCTTTCTTAAAAGTTCAGGGAAAGAAAAAAAAAGAAAATATTACAACAGCAACTTAAAATTAAGGAATACAATGCATAGATTCAATCATCTGAAAATGTAGATATAATTTACTTAGTACAGCTCTTTAGTTTTTTAGAGTAAATCTACAAAGATTACAGTTAATCCTTACTTGAGTGACCAGCACAAATATATGTATACATTTGTAACTATATATATATATATATATATATATATATATATATATATATATATATATATATATATATATATATATATATATATATATATATTTCTGAACACATCACATGATAAAAATGTTGAATATGTCGCTTTGACTTCAAAGGCAAATTTGGCTATATTACATATAATGGCATGTTTGGTAAGAAAAGGCAATACCAGGCACAAAAGCCAAACAGCAGCTTCTTAGAGGGCTTCTCCGCCTTTTGAAAGGGTTAATAATTTAGTTTTACTCTTCTCAGATGTGATTACTCACTGGCTGTATTGAAATCTACTCTATTTTCATGTTAAATACAAAAGAAACTGAAGTTTTCACGGAACATTTATGCGTTTTTAAAGTGATGTCATATCAAAAAAGTTTAGATTAAAAACCTGCACACACAGAGCTCTCAAGAAAATGAGATTAACTATTGTTATACTCCAGATAGAGCATCCTCCACATTTTCTTCAACCCTGGCAAAGATGTGCAAAAAAAAGCCGTAACATGATATTAATCTAATGTAAAACCTGAAAAAAACGTCCTTTGAGAGAAATGTTTCTTTTTCAAATGAATATGAAAAGCACACTTTGGTCAAAGCTTTTTCAAAAGATTATGTTAAATTGCCAAGATACTTATAAAACACAACCCTGTCTGTATGAATGCCATCTAATGCAGTAACTGTAAGATGAATGCATTTAAAACATGTTTCATCCTTTTGTTGTTATATATTGATTTTAACTAAGAAGGGGAAAAATTCGTTTTTAAGATTTTGTTTAGACTTGAGAGAATCTGTTGCAAGTCATAAACAGGTTGGAAGTGTTTAAATAACTGCATTGTGTGCACAGAAGTAAACTATAGCTGTATATAGATGTTTACAAATATTATATCTAAAAATAGGAGGAAAAAAACGAAATAAAATTATTTTGAAGATTGACCCTTGATGTATCCCAGTCTTTACCTCTTGCGCTCCAGAATTGTAGCATATTTATTGAGCTATCTTTCTTATAATCCTCCATGCTGTGTGTATTGCCAAGAAAAACTTGTTTTTGTCCAGTTTTGTTTGTCATTGTTTGTCATTTTGATCATTTCTTTCTGTCACTCTGACTGAAACTATGGGATCATACAGGGAAATTCATATCCTTTTATGATAATTTGCTGAATTTAATGATCACTACACATCTGCCTTCCTTTAATGGCACGTTCTCTTGTTTATCCCCTTTTGAACAGTGGCTGTGAGAAACAAGCCTGTGTCGTGTTATAGTTCGACCCAGAAGCAAGAAGATATTTTCAGAGTTAAAAAGCTCAAAACACCTGTTGGACCCAAAGGGCAACTTTAGCATTTTTGAAAAATGGCAAAGGGAAATTGGCTTTTTTGTCACACCATATCCATACCTCCAATGAACGGAAAGTAATTTCCTGACTTAATAAGATCTTCTTTACTGCCTTACTTGAATGGCATTTTCTCATGCTTATAAGATATTGAGGAGTGGCTAAGAGAAACTGGCCTCTGTCACGTCACGGATTACCGATTAAAGGTTTTATAGACACAAATCAACTGAGGAAAGTTAAAAAAAAGAGTTCAGTTACACTTATTTAAAGGGATCGTTAAAGTTTTACAATAATAGTGACAATGATTTTGTTAAAACTATGATTTTAATGTGGGACGTTTGCTCCACTAAATTAATTCACTTAAATTAAAGGTTGGATTTTTGCTAACATGCTCTGTGAAATTATGATGCGGCAAAAAAAGACTTTAGTTGAAGTTTTTTCCTTTTTTTTTCACACAAGGCTTTACCAGGGGTTGCCAACAATTGTGGGATGCACGGTAAATCCCACAACCAACATTATTGTCAAACATAGCTTTCGATTTCCGATCTACGAGATGAGCCAACTTCATCGGATGAAGTCATGCTTTTTTCATACACATATTCACATTTTTGACTCTACGTAGGATGCAATGTCTGTCAGTACAGCGATTGGAGAGGAAATGCAAATATACAAGCTAAGATCAGACACCTAACACTTAGTGGCGTTTTTCAGGGACAATGAATTTAGTAAATCTTTTACGAAGCAAAAATCAGGTGCTATGAAAAACGTGTAAATGTTTGAAGAGACAATCATAAGCAGAGGTAGGAGAGGGCAGTTAGAGAAGTAAGGCTGTTCTTTAAGACAGCATCAGAGGGCTCCTTTGGATCAAATCTAACCGTTGAGATCAGAAAGAAAACACCAAAAGCTCTGGCAGAGGCTGGTTATTTGTGTGAAAATGACAGCAGCGCTGAGAGATTTCTTGCAGCCAACTGTCTCGAATTGGTAACATTCACAGCACTAACGTGTGTTCAGTAAACTTCAGCAACATCATTTTTACAACTTTTTTTTTGACCTCCAGAAAAGCAAACAGAGATAAAAAATAAACACATTTTTTCTCTCTCTCTTCAAGACTGCTATATTTGAGCATCTTCTGGACCGTAGACATTTACAATATCATCTGAGCCTGCAGTCAAAATCTACATTTTTTTTAGGCACAACAAATAGGCCCCTGTGGTATTAAGGTTCAGAGTGACGAATAACTCGTCCGAGTGCAGTTTGTGCACCAGCGTAAACCTATATTAACCTCAAATAACTTAGCTCACAAATATATACTATATCTAGTAAACATGTACTGCATCATTTTAATATACATTTGCAAAGTATGTACAGAAAAAAATCAGCCTGACTGACCTGTTCACCTAACATGCGATTAAAAGATCCAGTTTAAATTTTTATTTTTGAGCTCATTTCTGCTGGTTTGATTTTTGTTTCCTCTCTGTAAACAGTATTTACAAACTCAATAGAAAAAAAAAAACAACAACAAGAAACCAAATATTAAAAACCTTTCCATTACATTATGTACACTCAGGTAAGAAGTATGTTCTCGTGTAACATCATTCAGAGTCCTCTGGAAAAATCTCTAATTTTTCGCATTTCAGTCCCAAAGAGCACACGACACGTTACCTTCATCATTTGTCAGAAGTAGAAATCCGTCATTAAGTACAAAAAGCTTGACTTGATGACACCGCAAACAGTTTGAGAGCGTGACCATCATCTGATTGTTGTGCCGCTGATGCGATGTATTTGGCAGTGTAAACTGGAAATACAGTGTCTTGCAAAAGTAATGATACCTGTTTAACTTTTCTACCCTTGTTGTCGAGTGACAAAAACAAACTCTAATGTGTTTTACTGAGGTAGACCAACCCAAAGTAGTGCATAGCGGTGTGGTGGAATGTAAATCACACATAATTTCAAAATTGTTTTACAAATAACAAACTGAAAAGTGTGGTGTGCTTTTGCATTCGGCTTTCTCAACTCTGAGATCCCTAAATAAAATCTAGTTCAAGCAAAATAATCTAGTGCAAGCAAAAGCATAATTAAAATCAATCAATAAATTTTGAAGCAGGGTTGATTTAATTCACAATAACTCTGGAAGAGTTAAAGAGATCCACAGCTCAAGCGGGAGGATTCAAAGACTGCCCAAATCGGGTCTTTATGCACAAATTGCAACAATAATGCCATGGTTGAAAGACTTCAATTGGATTTCTTTTATAAAATTGGCAACAAATAAGGAAGGGGACACCTCAAGCGTGTGAAACATGTTTCTCTGATCAGATGAGACTAAAACTAAAACTAAACTCTTTGGCGTACATACTAAGCATTTATTTATGGAGGAAAACAAATACTGCACATCACCCTGAGCACACTGTATGCATGCCGAAACATGGTGGTGGCAGCATCAGGCGGCGGTGATGTGTTTCTTTGGCAGGGACTTTATGGGGAGATGGATGGAGAAAATGCGGGGCAATACTGGGGGGGGGGGGGGGGGGGGGGGGGGGCACTGTTGGCGCCTGCAGAAAGCTTGAGGCCGGGAGCAGGTTCACCTAGCAGCAGGAAAATGAGGCGACACCCGCTGTCACAGCTAGAAAGGAATTGTTCAGATCAAAGCAAATGCATGTGTTGGGAAGATTTAAAGTACAGACCAAAATCCATTTGAGAGTCAGCGGCTACAGTTTTACAGATGTTCTCCGTCCAATCTAACTGAACTTGATCTACTTTGCCAAGAGGAATGGACACATATTTAAACCTCTAAATGTTGGTCTCTAAACGAGGACAAATTTGCTAGTCTCTAAATGTGCAAAAATGGCATCCCCTAAAAGACGTGGTGCTGTAACTGCAGTGAAAGATGTTTCTTACAGTATTGGCTCAGATTTCTTTTTGTATAAAATCTTAAAACAAATACTATTTTCTGTCTAATTCAGATCCACACTGATATTGTGTTGGTCTACCTCATGAGATCCCAGTAAAACACATTGGTGACTGTAATGCAATATAATAGGAAAGGTTAAAAGGTGTTATTACTTCTCAGGACACTGTATGTGTGTCGGTCCGGCTCTCCTGTTAAGGCAAAATGTTTGGCACTTGGAAAAAAAAATCCTGATCTCATCTTCATCGGCTTTAAAGGTGACCTGTCCACAGAGGCCTGCAGAAATAACGTTGGCTGGAAATATAATTTAGGAGCAGTAATGTCGCTGGAAAACAGATTTTTCAGGGATGAGGACCTTTATTCTCGTTTTAAGTTTCTTCTTTCTTTGCCCGAACGGCATTGGATCAGCTGAACGGATCTCGGATTGCCTTCACTTTCTACCCAGACACCCAGCTGTGCGTGGTGGTCTTCACGCCGTGTGGGAAACCTTGTTGGGTCACAACTGGCTCAAAGTTAAAGTCCAGGGAGTCTCCGTCCATGAGCGTGTCATGGAGGACCCTCTCCATGTCGATCTCGAACTTTTCGATGGACATGTCATCCAGGTCGCTGGGAAGTTTCTCCATGTGCGAGGGCGCCGACATGCCCGCCCGGCCGTACCCGTTGGTGTTAAGCGGACAGAAGCTGCCCGGCATGCCTCCCCCGCTGTGGTGCCCGGGGAGGCTGTAAGGCATCTGCATGGGGCTTTTGGCGACAGGTAGACGCATGCTGCCCCCGCTGTAGCTCAGCGACATGAGCAAGCGGCCGTTCATAGCTGGCGACGTGGCCTGCCCTTGGCTGTGCACGTTGTGGGGGTGAGGGTGGGAGAGAGCGTGCGGGTGAGCGTTCCCTCCTGCCATGAGTTTGGCTACGTGCTGGGCGCTGCTGTACGGCGGCAGCATGCAGCCCCCGCCGGACTGAGACGCCACTGTGTCCACTGACGGCATCATCTCGCTGTGCTGGTCGGTGTCCGACGTCAGCAGCTCCTTCAGGAGCCCGGCGGGGCAGCTGTACTGCCCCATGCCGGGCACGAAGCCGGGTTTACTTTCTGACAGAGTCTGAAGAGGCATGGATGACATGGAGTTCATCCCCGCCTGGCCATAGACGCACTCGTGGAACTCCTGCTGTGGCTGGGAGCCCATGCTGGGGGAGCTGTAGGCCGGGTAACCGGGGCTTGGCTGCATCATCGGCGAGGGGGAGGACTGGGAGGAGCCGGGGGTCGTGGCCCCCCCTCTAACCTGCGAGTTGTTGGGCGACAGCAAGTTCAGGTTGTCCAGGAGGTTCTCCATGACGTTCTCAGAACTGTGCCCCAGAGATGCAGTCATCTCGGTGAGACTGGGCAGCGTGGCTGTCATCTTTGGTCCCGGGGCTCCGGCGTAGCCCATGTGCACGTCGGATTCTCCCAGGTCGTCCTCAGGCACAAAGGGTGAGAGGCGGCCGCTAACGGTGCTGGCGTTGGAGCTGGTCCGAGGCCTGAAGCCGTTCCAGGTGTCGTAGTCGTCGTTGCTGTGGGAGTTGGGGCTGCCGGGCCACTTGGAGTAGGAGCTCGGGCTGTCAGCACTGCCGTCGGCGCCACCCTGTAGGGACAGCTGTTTGGGGGAAAGCGTGGGGAAACGATCAGTGTTGCGGCAATCAAACACAGAGATTAATTTCAGTTTTCTTTTGATTTCTTTACATCCATAGGACATATAAAATGAAAGAAACTGTGAGTTTCTCAAAGGGACGTTAGTTATTAAATCAGTACTGCATGTTGTAGTTCATTGCACACATAACGAACATATGTTTGTAAAGCAGTGTAATTCTGTACTTGGGAACTATCAGAATAATCTCCTCCAAAGACTGGATCTAATTTACACTGGAACTATGTGTTGAACAGACTACAGACATAATGTGGTAACTTGTCCATCAGTGCTTCAACAATGACAACTCTAATGAGATTTTCTTTTAAACACTGACACCTAACAGACTCGTGTTTGAGCTTAAAACAAAGTGCAGAGCAGCACGATAGAACATATTCTGTCTTTTAAAGAGAATATATACGTGCATTCGTGTAAATGATATGAACCTAGTCTATAACTAATAAGAATGTGCTATCGTATCAGCTCATAGTTATTGAGCAGGAGCGTTTAAAATCTCTATTTTCTGTCTGTGTGGGATTAACTACCAATTTTAATCCAAATAGAGACTTTTGAAAAAAGTTGAGCAGTGACTAAAGAAAATCTAACTATACTGAAAATATTTATATCATGGATATAGAAGAGAAACACAGCTGGGTGTAGACCCAATATTTTCTATATGAGTGGACTAAAGAATTGGTTCCAAGATTGATGAGGAACACCCTGGGTTCTGTCATTTATGTAGTTTAAAAATCAATTCAATACAGATTCACTAAAGCCTATATTTTTTAGACTATAATAGAAGCTAATGATCTCAGGGGTTCTCAAACTTTTCGTGGCCAGGAACCCCTTAGCAGCGCTAAAATTTTTCCAAGGACCCCTTTAGATTCCTCATGCTGATAGTATTTTTTTAAACAGCCTTTTGTACTGTTAAATACATTAGAAATTATGCATGTTTTAAAAATATATATATAAATATACCTAACATTAGAGATTTGGTGGAGATTAGATCCTCATTCTCGATAAAGCCAACCTCGATGTAACTGTTGTCATTGGCTTTTTTGATTTGGCTTTTACCTTACTTGATGAAGTGGACAGAGTTAAATATTTGTCCATTGTGTTATTTAGCTTAACCCCGACACATCCTCAGCAGTGCCTCTTCAGGCCCGACAACATGCGTTTCATGGACCCCCAACCCGTGGTTCGCGGACCCCCGGGGGTCCGGGGACCCCAGTTTGAGGGCCGCCGAACCTGACTAAATCCAAACACACCAGTGAGGCATTTCCTGCCCGATGCAATTTCTGCTTTTCTTTCACGCTGTTCCTGACTTTTTCTTTTAGGACTGTGGCATATAAATGCAAAGGAAATGTGCTGAAGGTTTCTTGATACAGTAAATAGTGTTCAAATCCAACAGAAATAACTTAAAGATCAAAACTAATGGTGGTTCTTGGCAGCAATAGATTAAATGAATAGGACAAAATAATTCAATTAAATTAAGTTTTATTTATATAGCGCCAATTCATCAAACATGTCATCTCAAGGCACTTTCCAAAGTCAAATTCAATCAGATTACACAAATTGGCCAAAAAAATTCCTATCTAAGGAAATGTACTTGTTTTTTTTGACCAGCTGATCATTGATCAGCTGAAATATGATTTCTGTTACGCAAACAACATTTGTGGGTGGGGGGGGGGGGGGGGGTTAAGATGGGATTGTGGGCTGTGGCCTCGTCCAAAGTGCTATATGAGGCGTTTTTGGCTGTAACACATCCAATCTCTATAACATATATAAACATATATTCAGATGCCACAAATTACTTCCATAAAACATGTTCAAAGCTTCTATAAAATAGTGTTTTACAAATGGAAAAGCCCTTGACTGAAGTACCTTTTTCTTTGTTGCTCTTCCCTTGCTCTTTGTGAACTTGCTGTTGTTGTCCATAGAGGCCGCCCTGCGTCTCGGGGACTTTCCACTTTTCCCGCCTTCCGGGTTCAACATCCACCACGAGCTCTTCCCTGTCCCCTCGTTCTGGACGCGGACAAAGCGGCTGTGCAGGGACAGGTTGTGTCTGATAGAGTTCTGGAGGAGAGGGAGAAAGAGGGGAAAAAAGGATGAGGAGCAGACAAACAGGGACGTTTGCCCTTTTCCCAAAACACCTCAGATGTGCTTTATCACAGAAGTGCAAATCCACGAGTACAGGTGGCGGCCCTTGAAAACATGCTCGCCTTGACAATTGACTTATGAAGAGAGAAGAGAGGTTTTTAAGGTCACTCAACGATCCCATGCTGTTTGCCTTCCAAAGAAAACACACGTGCACACACTCAATAGAAGTCAGTGGGTTTACTCCACCATCAACACATCCTGAACGAATGTGGGTTCACAGAAAAACAGAGAAGGCTATTGTAAAAAAAAAAAAAAATACAAAAAAACAACAGTCACATTCCACTTGACTCTGAGTCCTGTCTAAACCAGCACGAATTCAAAGGGAGGAAACAGACTAATCTTTCCTCCTTACAGACACATTAATGCTAAGCTCTGACGTTGCTTAGTGACACTACCGGTGGAAAAACTAATTTTTGAGCAGGAAGCTAGTGAAGCGTTATAAAAACAGGGCAAACAAAAGAGCGAGAATATTGGGTAAATGTCTGCTGAGCAAACCGCAGAAAGCGAGACACCCTTTTCTCTTCCACTGCACTCTGACGCCTGAGTCACAAAACACTCAGGACTTCACCTGTTTGTTTGATTTTAAACTCCACGTTGACTCAAAGTGCAGTTAAAGTAACCGTTTAACCTCAGAAAATAGTTTCAGCTCTGCCTCCGCATCATTTTCTGTCCGTATTTCAACATGAAGTAATGAGCCTTGCCCAGACATTACAGTGCCTGCGTAAAGCTTGTTGTTTTGGAGGAAAAGCTGGAAGTCCCGGCACACACACACGCACACACACACACACACACACACACACACACACACACACACACACACATGCTTGCACGCAGGGCTTAGCGTGCATAGCAGCCAAAGTCATCAAGCCTCTTGCCCGCCATGAGTCACCGCTTCACATCTGGTTTGCAGTCTGCACCCTCCGTGCTGCCTTCACCTCTGTTTCTACTCATCCCAGCCGTCACTTCTTCTGCACTCCAAAATAAAACTCGCACCACACGTTAGTGTCTCTGTTCCTGCATTTAGTAAGTAAGTGACGCAAATTTCGGTCCGTCAAAACAATGTCAGAGCGCAACAAACTTTGAAAAACGTAAATGGGCACATAACTTCTTTTTCCCACCCCCATCATTCTCTGGCATTAAATCAGACCAAACCTTTCCTATTTTGTGTCATGTTAGGATTACCTAAATCATTTTCAATTGATAAATGCCAGATTAACTGGTGAGAAGAATTATTATTCACATTTCAAAGTAAACATACATCTCCTTACTATTTGGTAAACGGGCTTTTAAACTCTATGACTGTATGGGTATATTGTTTTGGGTATCTTTCCACAAGCTTCTCAGAATATTTTCCAGGAATTTTGACCGATTCCTCCAAACAGAACCGGTCCAACTGACTCAGGTTTGCAGGGCGCTTTGCTGGCACACATCTTTTCAGCTCTGTCTACAAATTTTCTTGGCGACTGAGATCAGAGCTTTGTGACGGCTACACCGAAGCACTGACTTTGCTGCCCACAAGCCACTTTGTACCTGGTTTTGTGGTATGATAAGAATTATTTCATATTTTTCATTTGGGAGAGCCAAGTTTGAACTTCCAAGCTCGTATCTTGAGATGTTGCTTCCATATTTCTATATATAAGGTTCTTCAGTCATGTTGCTCATTTCATTTGTGAAGTTCATCAGCCCCTGCTGCAGCAAAACAGCCATACACCATGATGCTGCCACACCTGTCCTTCACACCTGGGACTGTGTTCTCAGGCTGGCCAACTTCCCCAGTTTTTCCCCTGAATCTAACCATGGTAATTTTGCCGTGTATTTACAAACTGTGACCTGTTTTTGATGCTACTTTTGGAGTAATGGCTTCTTCTTGTCTGAGTTCAAACCATTTCACTGTGGATAGTGACCCTAATCTTGACGAGGTCTGCGGCTGATAACAAAACATCTCGTTTGGACACTTCCAGTGACGTTCAGTAAATCAGAATATGCATTCCGAAGATCCTCGTTTGTCAGATTAAAATTATCTTTTGAAAAGAGCCTTTAAACTTGTATTAAACATTATTAAGCCCACATTAGCCGTAAAAAAATCATCATATTCATCATCATAATTAACGGAAATACAGGCCAGAAAACAACAGTCGGTATGTAATTATTCTTTATAATGTGCTTCACTTAGTGAACTGGTTTAACTGAAATAAATTAGCTTTTCAAAAAATATTCTGATGTATTATATATGATTATAAACATGTACATTTCTGGTTATTACTGTACAAATGAATATAACACATATTCTCTGGACTCTCATGGATTTGGGTGTCACTTTTTTACTTTATCACACTCCCCAGAACACTGAGTTATTATAATACAAAACAAATGTGCAAAATGAGAAACTTAATGAATTATTTATGGATTAAAGAGTCCTCGGTGCATTTAACTCTGTACTACTTAAGAGACTTGGAAAGTTGCAAGATACTGGGAATAACAATTACGTTTGTATATCATTAGCTTTTCATGATACAACCTAATAACCTAAAAACACCTCTTTCAAACTGTTTAAGAGCACCAAATTACATGAGCTGTGGAAATGTCTCCAATTTAACAAGAGTCTTCATGCCAATTTTAAAGTGAGGTAATCTGAGGTTATTATCAGTATTAGTAATCTTTAACGTAGGGCTGGACGACATAGAAAAAAAACGCATCTCGATAAAACAGAAATTGGATTGGATCGATGTCGATAATCATCAACAAGTTCAAAACATTTATTTTAAGAGCAGCCCTGACCATTTTAAGCTGTTGCTTAGCGACCTATTTTTAGATAAAGAACAACAAACACAGAATTCAAACTGAACCCTTTATTCAACCAACGTTTTTACCAAAACTGCAATTTTTTTTTAAAAGAACGTCTGAACTCTTTGAAGGGGGCAGGGTTTGGTGATGGAGCGATCCTGGGTCTGCGTTTGTGATTGGTTGGGAGGATGTAATGTCTGTAATATTAACCTACAGGAAAACTGTTCTTCTATTGAACTTTTTATTGACCCTTTCTTTTCTATCATCGATATTCGTCTATCGATCGATATATATTGTTATTGAATTATCGTCCAGCCCAACTTACATGTTATAGTTCCAGTGAGTTTGAGAAAACAGGCATGGGGTGACTGCTGGCATCGAGGTTTTCAAACATTATCATTTTAAAACACCAGCGAGCATGTCTGAGTTTTCTCTGGACACATGACGCAAAGAGTGTTGCAGCGCTAACCCATGTCCACCTTTGCTGCACACTGACGGCCAGGTGGCTGAAAGAAGGCTGCTATACTCCCCACTCTGTAGAAGAGTTGTCTGTTTGGAAACATCTCAAGTTACAAAAAACATGGAGAGGCATTGCAAGAAAACTAAGACAGTATGAATGATGACTCTTGTTGAAGTAACGTTGGTTTAAAGCAACAGGCCGGCTACATGAGCAGAAAGTCTAATCAACTGACCCCATCAGCTTGTTACACTCTATCCACTTGTGTTACTTTTTGAAGAGCAGAGTAAAAAACAACAACTTTGATACTCTTTTTTTTTTTTTCCCTAACCGCCTCCAAGGGCACATGAGATGCTCTATGAACACTCGTCCCACACAAATGACTGTAATTAAATGAATAAAATGACCCGACTGCATTGGCCAATAGTCTTGAGGTAGCTCGCGAGATCTGTGGTGCGGGACAGCCGTTCCCTGATTAGCCTCGCAAACGCTCTTCTCCCCTTCCTCCTCCTCCTCCTGCTGCACATCAGTAGTCATGACAAAAGGCAAAGAGAGAAAAGTCTAGTCATGAGCCTCGGTTTCCCATGACTGCTAAGTGTGCTGCATTATTCAGCTGTGCTGGAATAAGGAATGAATGCAATGTGTGTGCAGACGCCGGGATGTCCTGTTACGGCCCTTCCATCATCCCGATGACAGGATGGGGAGGGAAAAAAAAAAAAAAGTCTCAGCTTTGGAGGAATCTATTATGGCTTGTGTCACAGTTAAAAGGCAGGGTGTGATGATCCAGAACATTTAGTCCAGAAGGAATGGAGCAACAGAGCGAGCAGATGCGAGGGGACATAAAAGTGCTCTGATGGGAAATACCAGAACTCGACAGAACTTGGTGTGCTGTGTGGGGAGTGTGGGCTGAGGATGTCTGGTGTGGCCGGTGGAAAAGGCGCATCGTCCCCCCCACTGTGTGTGTGTGTGTGTGTGTGTTTGTGTGTGTTTTAGTGGGGTGGCATTACGACAAACAGCAGCTCGGTATGGTTTTGATTCTGCAGCGCAGTCTGCCTCAGCCAGCAATGGTGGCTTTAAAAACACGAAACGGGGGATAAACATGGACACAGTCACACACACGTATGAATCAAACACCCCCCCCCCCCCCCCAAAAAGTTGGCTGGCAGTGTTTTGCAAAGTCATCCGCACCGCTTAAACTTTTTATTATCGTGTCACGTCACAACCGCAGGTGCATTTTGTGATAGACCAACACCAAGTGTTGCGTGACAGTAAAGTGGAGGAAAATTAAACGTGTGTTTCAACATTATTATTTATTTACATTTAATAAATGTAAGAGTGGCGTATCCTCCCTTGAAAGTAGCTGTGCAAAGTAATCCAGTCACATTTGGACTTTGACTAGGTCATTGTGACAGATGAGTATGCTGCGATCTAAACTGGACCATTGTGGCACCGGCTGCATGTTTACAGGGTCGAAAGTGAACCTCAGCACCGGTTGCGTTTTGCAGCCTCTCACATGTTTTCTTCCAGGATTGACTTGTATTTAGCTCCATCCATCTTTCCATCAGCTTAACTGCATCCCTGTTGCCACTGAGGAAAAGCATGCCCACGGCATGACCCTGCCACGATCATGCGTTTTTGGGCTTATGCAGCATTCATTTTCCACCACATATAGCATATAGGGCAAAACAGTGCACATTTTGGTTTCATCTGACCACTGCACTTCCTTCCACAGGTTAGACTGGCCTCCACATGTCTTGTGTCAAACTGCATACTTGACTTCTTTCGGCTTTCTTTTTCCCACTCTCGTATAAAGACTAGGTTTGTGAAGAGCAAATTTAATGGTTGTCCTCTCAACTGGTTTGGAGCTGTGAATATCAGCAGCTCCTCCCGAGGGCCTATTGGCTGCTTCTCTGATCAATACTTTTCTTACCCTGCCAGTCAGTTTAGGTGGACAAGCATTTCTTTGTCGGCTCGCAGCTGTGCCTCGTACCTTTTCCCCCCCCGATTTGGAATAAATGTGGCTTGAAAGCAAATCATTTTACTCGATTTAGAAATTTCAAAGCAAAAGGAGATGACACACTTTTCTATTTTTTTTTTTTTTAAAGAAAATGTGATCCCAATCAAATAAGATAATCCAAATAAATTCACTTAAACTTATGTTTGCAATGTCACAAAGAGCAGTTTAAGGTGTAATGTAGTAGTTTAAGCCCTTTCTTTCCGTGAAATAAAGAGTGTGTTGCTGTTGGAACCAGAGATGCTTTGTGACACAGATTTATCTCTGGCTGCAGTACACAGGAATCTAAGCATTCCAGCTAATCACTGTGTGCAAAGTTCAATTGTAATCTCCGCCAACGCGCTAGTATCTTTTAGGAAACAGTAAATGCAGGATTCCCAGCCACGCAGTCATCACAATCAACATTCCTAAGCAAGGTTACAAAACCCACCGTATCACAGAGCTTTGATTACTGTCGCTGGAGGACATCCTAAAAAAAAAAACATGATAATGATGCAAAAAAACAATATAACAAATTAGGACGAGTTTATAAGAAATAAATGGAAAGAGGCTAAACGTTTAATCAACACAGACAAGAGTGGTTTTGCCGAGATACGCAGCTGCAGCTTCGGAGAGAGCCAACCTCTCGCTGTTGTTCCAGAGCCTGCCGTGAGGAGCACCGCCGACCGAGTCAACACAACACGGCCGTACTGGCAAAACACAAGGAAGTGACCACATGAAGAAGGACTGTGACAGGAAACAGAGCTGACTTCCTGCCTCACAGGAAACACGGTGGTCGGTAAGCGGAGAAGAAGGCATGGAATGCAAAGCCGCAAAGGCCCCGAGCCAAGTGGACACCACATACTCAGCTCAGTCCCCCTTCCATCAGCCAAAGGAGTTTATGTTTAGCAACAGCCGCCCAGGCCTGTTGTCAGAGAACATGCGTTAAAAAGAAAGTAATGTTCACTATGTCAAGGCGGGGCTGACAGCGAATTACATGAGTGGATGCGTCGTGACTCAATGAGCGGCTGTAGTAGGGGGTCGTCTGGGTGGTGGAGGCTGTTGAAGAAAAGGAGACAGAGAGGGGTGTGTGTGTGACCGAGTGGGCTTGGAGCCTTAAAGAACACACTGTGCGAACTTTAAACAGCCCAATTGGCAGCACTAGTGAAAGGCCACACTGTTTGGGACATCACCCCTTGCACTTGCATTTCGGCTTTTTTCTTCTTGCCGTCTCCCATTATTTCTGACCTTTCCCTACCCTATCTTCTAATGTTCTTGTAATATGTTTGGGTCTGTCTCCTCTTCACAACGAGCCCCAAGTTTCCATTCCCTGCTCTATTATTCTTATTTCTTAAATTGATGAAGCAGCTTGCAAAAGTATTCACACGTATTTCACTTTTTTTTTTTTTTTACATTTCACCTTGTTGCAACCACAAGCAAAAAGTATGGTTTGCATTTATAATCATCCCCTCTCAGCCAATACCCTTTCACTACAGTGAGCTGCAAGTCTTTAAGAGTAGGACTGCAAATACACAGAGTGACATTTTTGCTCATTTCTCTTCTTGATAGTTAGGGTAGGATAGTTAGTTAGAGCTGGGGATCTCTGAAGATCCTCCACCGTTACCATAGGCTTCCTGGCTGCTTCTCTGGTACGTCTCTCCTTTGCCACCTTGTCAGTTTAGGTGGACGGCCATGTCTTGGTAGGTTAGCAGTGCATGTGTTGCACTGGACCTCATGTAAGAATATCAGAATAAAGGGGGCTGCAACAAATGCTTGCCAAACTTGCGATTACTTTTTGAAAATCATGCATCACTTTCCTTCCACCTACAAATTATGAGTGATCCTGTATTCTTCTTTTGCATAATATTCTAATTAAAGAAATTAAAGCTGTGGTTGTAAATTAAGATGACGAGGAAAGATAAAAGGGGTATATTTTTGCAAGGCACAGTAATCCCTACCGCAAACCTTATTCCTTTTCTTTTTTTTTTCTCTTCCTCTCCACCTTCTCTTACAGACTAGAGCCACGAACCTAAACTGTAATAATATCAGCGCCTCTCATCTCGACTCCAAAGGCAGGAGACTCATCCTTTTTAGGGATTTGCAATGGGGGGCAGATCACAAAGCGCTGCCCCCTGTTGAAATGCAATACAACAGATTTGCAACTAGTGAAAACATCTTCAGCTCTGCAAAGTCCTCGGCGTTGCAGGATTGTGCACAAATTTTGCACGGCCGTGCGTCACATCTCTCATCCAAACGGTTCGTGTATGAGCCGTCTTGAGTAGAAGTTTTGCTTAGGTCTAAAATCTCACTGTCCACCAACTGAGCAGCGCTGTGGCAGGCAGCTGCCGTCTGTCTCACTAATGCTAACTGCTATCACCTCCAGCTGCGGCTGGCGCAAAGTTGTGACACGTGTCTCAAAGTGATGTCAGAGACGCATTAAATGCGCCTTGGAGTTTCCTGCTGGAGTCACATTGAGAAAGATCAGATAGGAATCAGATTCAGGACCAACATATGGATCAGATTGAGGCCGGATCTGAGCGTTCCCATTGGTTCTAAAACATATGACCTGGTCACTTGACCCGATCTGGGCCACATTTTCCTGCAGTGGGAACGGGGCCTAGAAGACAGCACTATAAGACATCCATGTATACAGTTTATGAGCAAAAGAAAGTCGGTTTGGGGGTGATCTACCCTTTAAAGAAAGCTGGCTGCAATGCACCAGAGAGTGTTGCTGGCACAGTGACCTTGGGGCTTAGACTCTCAAGGCTGCTCAAATGTCAACTTGTCTAATGAAAAAAATCCCCGGAGGAAAGTGCAACCCAGCCTACATGCAGTGCCGCTCTGAATCAGTTGAAGCCACATGTGAAACCTCAGCTGCAAAGCCCATACAGTTATGGGTAAGAGCAGCAGTGCTCCCTTCCTCACTGACTGAGAGCGTGCGAGCAGGTACAATGTCACACACCAGCAGATGCAGCTCTGCACACATTCACCGTGAGATTTGAAAAGATGAAAGTGAAAACTGCGGTTTCCCTGCACTCTTTCCACTGAAGTCATTAGAGAAACGGTGCTGTCCTGAGCAGCCCTTTTCCTCTTTCACTGCAAGTGTCTAAGCCTTAACAGTAGGTGTGCTTTTGCATCAGAACCACCTGTTTTCTGTCAGCAGCCTCGATAGCTGACATATAGGTCATGAGAACCATTTTTAACCGCCTCAGTAAGTAGCCCTAAAGCTTCGCCCTGGTCATGTCTGGAGATTTGTGCTGAGTGCGTTTCATTTAGAGCTGTGCGGTTGAGACAAAAAGGTGCAAACTTGTCATTAGTTTAACACCGGCTCAGCACGTCTGCCCTCCTAACAACAGCATGTGGCGGCGCACGTCGCTTCAGGTGCGACGGTAAGACAAGCGAGTGAGAGCTGACTACGTCTCACAAAGATCACAAAGTCATCAGAAGATGAGACCCGCAGTAGGTTTCTGCCTGCTGTGATCAAATCCACTTAATGGTCAGCGCTTGGCTCTGTGCAGAGAGCGCTACCATGCACGAAACGCTCTCGTCTGGTCAAATCTGAACTATCGATCACTGTTTCTATAAACCCACATCTACTATCACCGTTTACACCTGGCCCAGTGGAGGTCACCCTGAGCCTGGTTCTGCTGGACATTTCGTCCTGTTTAAAGCAAATCAAAAACGTCTGCGTTGTCCCCGTAAAAGGCTGTCCAAGAAGGTAAAGATTCAATGCAGTCTGAAAGTTTTCATAGGACACCTTTGTCTTAATTGGTAATGTATGATCAACTGAGTCTGAATGTAATGCTTTAAACTGGATGCAACTAAGCTTTATAATTTGATTTCTGAATCTAGCCGATTTCATGGTGTTGGAATGACCTGAACTGAATCAAAGAGACTTTGACAGAGCTCAATAAAATTTACTTTGACCTGCTTGTCTTTTGAAGTGTTTGGAGACGATGTTTGCCGTGCATTGGTGCCTTATAAATAGATGTCATAGGTTTTATGCGTGGCGAACGTCTGTTCTTTAACATGTTCGCATCATTTTATTGAAGTAGCCAAATACTTTTACTGTGGTAAACACGTTTTCCCTGCCAAGTGATACTTCGCTGCTGCACCTTTCATGACATTCTGTCTAAAGCACTTCGTCTGGTTCCAGTATCATTGCACAGAACTTAAAGGCTACCAGGTTACACTGATGACAACACTCTTTGGGGTGGACGTCGTTACTGAGCAAAGTAGGCTTATTGTTAGTTATGATTGGTAAAAGTGAGGCATTCTGTTTTATCAATTTGATTTTTCAACCTCGGCCTATCATGGAACATGCAGGATATAAACACCTAGGCAACTTTTTGGAGATCTGAAGGGAAGGAAATGGATTACACACAGAGACTGATGCTTTAGTGATGCTAACCACTCTGCTCACTAATATTCAACGCTAAAGCCAGTGTAAACACTCCAAACCATGCGTTACAGTGGCTGGTCTCACTCACACAGTGAGACACATATATAGTAAATAGAAATCCAATTGAACAACAGACAACGTGAAGACAGAACTAACAGCACCGTCGTCTTCAACAACCCGGCTTCACTGGATGGCTCACATCTGCTGATTTTAAAAAGGGCAACTTTGAAACCTGTTGCTTCAATGTTTGCTAAATAAATTAATAACAAACAAGCTAATCACATTTGGCGTGTAGGACTGTTTTTGTTGTGGTTTTGGATTATTATTTTTTTGTGACGGGATCTCAGGCCGTAGGAGCGGGTCTTCTGGGATTATTCAGACCGACACCCAGCAGCTTACTGGCAGTGGTTAGCTTTTGAGAGCACTTTCATGCCTCCAATAGGCCATCAAACCAGCACAGACTATAAAAAATATTATTACATTCAACACAAAAGCACTGTAGGACATCTTCAGTATTTTACTGCCAACATCAAATGAAACCAATTTGTCAAAAGGCTGGTTGGAATACAAAAAGTTTGGTTGATGCAACTCCAAAAATACAAAAATAGTGGCCTCTAATGCAGGAAGGTTGGAAAAATCCCTTCCTGTATTTTGTACTGATAGTACTCTGAAAGATAATCAACTAAAATTGGACTGGCAGGTAAAAGCTTTCCAAAAACAGGACAGCAGAAACTCCACACGGATTTCTGATTGGCAGATTTCTAATTTCAAGCGACTCAAGTATTAAACAGACTTGATCAGGGTGTAATACATTTACATTTCACTCCCTAATCTTTTACCTCATTTGGCCTCACAAACATTGAACTCTTTCTACGGTTTTTAGCATGTATTGTGTTGCCTTAAGAGTCCAGTCCACCTTCCCAAACTACCTATTAGGCAGGTATAATGACCATGTGTTTTACTGAGATCGAAGAAAGGGAGGAAAAAGGGACAGAATAATTTTCTTTGTTTTAAACTTTGTCCTACTTTACACTGCAGAGCATTAACATGCAAAGAAACCTTTAAAACTTAAGTCTCTTAAGTAAGGGAACCTCTTTGCTAGAGTGGTGATGTTTGGATGTGACGGTTATAGTCAATGGAAAAAATATATGCAGAACCACATTAGGTCTATTTTTTTTAACCTAATCTAAAGCTCAATTTAAATGGAAAGCAAAAGCTACTGCTATAACCATTAACAGATGTGCTGTGATGATTTCTTTTAACCAAATAATAAAGCTTCATCAAAATATACTGTTGATTGCCATCATCATATTGGGAGAATTTTTTTTTTACATCTTGACACAAAATATACACAATACAAATAAATCACCCAGTTATATTTTAGCTAACTTTTTAAACTGGACTAAAAGTCGCCAAAAGCCATTCTACAAAGTAAACAAGTTAAATGCAAATCCAATTTATTTCTCTCTCTTACGAACACGGCGTTTCAAAAAGAGAAATAATACACAGTAACATTACCACACTTACGAAGCAATCTGAACATTCGACGATGACTTCATGTGTTTGCAGTTTAATAGGTTATCATCAGCACCAATATTGAACTGTCCAGTGGTAATCACTGACCTGTTTACCAAAGTCAATATGGCGATGATTATAAAAAGGCGGTGGAAATGAAAGGCCAAGCACAGGAAATGTACAGCCTCGGGTGTTATTTTTTTTATTATTTACATCCTCAGATTAAAAACAGAAAAAGTACAGTCCGAAAAAAGGAAATGATTGTTGTCATTAATGTTGCGTAGCAGCGAGCAGCAAAGCAGAGCGCCTCAGGTTTGTCTGGTGAGTGGAGGATGAATGTGTTACTGTTAGCAAAGCTATAAAAAGGACCCTGTTTTGCCACAATCTCTTTTAGAAAAAAAGTTTTTGGATTAAAAATGGAAACTGACCCTAGGATATGGGTAAGCAAAAATAGGCTTTTTCTGCTTTCTCCTCCATCCCACCTCCTATCTGCTCCTCCTTATCATTTTCAAAAGCTCCTTTGGCCTCCTTAGTTAAAGATCACTACTTACTGCACCTGATTGGGCACTTGTGCTGCTTCAAAAAAGGTCTCTTTCTCACTTTCTCGCAGGTTTACATGTCATTTGGACTAATTTCATGTTAATTAGGAGCTTTTGCCGATTTATTTGAGCCAGTGTTTTTATAGATGCGGAGTGAACTTACTACAAGCCACCACACTGAACGGTAACAACTACTTGGTTCACAGGTTGAAACTATTGGATTTTCTCAAATCCAAACAGGTTAAGAATTATTCATTTACCCACCACTAATATTAGATTCCTTAGCCAGTTTCAAAGTAAAAACGTGCCTTTTGTGGTCCTCAAGAATTTCCTGGAGTATTTCTGATATTTGATCACTCTTCTCATTAGAAACGCCGGACTTCATTTGAAACGGTTGCTTTCTTGGCGCAGACCCAGCTTTTAAGAAAAGCTATGATGGGTCAATAGGTTTGAGGTTGGGAACATCCCAAAAGCTCAACGTTGGCCTGCTTCATCCAACAGCAAAGCAGTTTTGATGTGTGTGCAATCCTTTCCATGATGGAACCCACAACCATGTCCCGAGTTTTACACATCTAGCTGTTGGGTTGAGTTGAGTAGTTCCTCTTCATCATTAAATTGTCCACTTTGCGGACAGCACCAGTAACACGTGTCATGTCAATCCCACGACATCATCATACCAACACCATGCTTGAGGATTGCTGAAGCGTTCTTGAGTTTGAGAGCCTGACTTTGGCCCCTCTGTTCCCTTTTCTTCTTGTCGTGGCAAAATGGCTGAATATTTGTCTTAATTTACCATATATCTCCCCAGAAGGCATCTGGGTTGTCTATGTGGGCAGCTGCCAACTTGAGATCTGTTTGAAGATCTCCTTTGATGTTAAACTGGCTCCACTGTGGAACCCGAGTGTCTCCAAGCGTAGGACAGATTGGTAGATCCACGGCTGTTCTTTATTATTTTTAGACCAATTTCCTTTCATCTGAGGGGACAGTTTGAGACAGATGAGTAAAGCTTTGACACAGTTGGGTGATCAACTACACTTTAAAACTGGTTTTGGAAGGGATAAATCAGGTCAGCATTAGAATTTAGACTACGCTTAAATGGTAGGCCATTGCTTGAAACTAACAAGTATAAATGAGCTCTATCATTTTGCTAGAAGCATGCCGATGGCTTTAAAAAGTGTGTTTTTCGGCAACTTGCTAAGGGAGATGTATCCAAATATTACTGGGGTTTATGTATATATTTGAGCCTGTAAGTACAATGTTGAACCTGAAGGGATTACTGAAAATCTGCCACAAAAGCCCAAAACGTAAAAAGACGTTCATGCTGGCGATGGATGGATTTCAAATTCTGACCAGCGCTTATCTGTGAAGATAAGAGAAAGGACTACAGATAGAGATTTCAGTGGGCAGCCCCTCAGATTTACTCTACAATTATATTAGGCTAAATAGTAGTCAATTACTTCCAGGAAAGTACTTCTTTACAACAGCCATTACCAGATGGTGAGTTATATGACGATCATAAAGAACAGATGGAAAGAGAGAAAACACAAGTCATGCAGAAGCAAATCTGTCTGCAAATGTATTTACCAACTGCACTCTTGGCAGGATCAGCCTCTCACAATCCTCTGTAAGCGATCTCAGAGCAACCAAACTCCCGGTCTCCACAAGCCTACACACAGTCAGCTAAACTTGGAAGCCGCCGAGGACACTGACTGAGAAGGACGAGAACTGATTATTTTCACACACATTCTGCAGATAGCTTGCTAGCAGTTTCTGCAGATGATGAGGACCGGCACGCCCGCTGGCGCTCCTCGATCCATCGTCGGCGGGACGGCTGCAGTGCCATGCGAGGCGCAGATTGGCTATTAGCGAACTTCCTGCTGCATTGTGTCCACACAGGAAGAGCTGGCCGGTCCTGATACCGATCCAACCGATGCCTCGGGTTTACTTACAAAACACCACAGAATGAGACGCTGCTAGGTGCAGAGCCAGTGGACCAGCTGGAGAAAACAGTGGGTTCATGAGCCACCACTTCCTAATCAAAACTCCAGTCTGACCGGGCAAAACAAGAGGAAAAAGGAAAGACTGCTGCCTGGTCCAGGTAGGCCTTTTCACAGAGGGGTTACAATGAATCAGGAATTACTGTAAATCACAGAAACTATTCTTCACTAAAGGCTTGACCCCATTAGGAATCAAAACAAAGAATAATAAATCATCTTCTGTTCTCCTGACTTTGACAGTTTGGAAAAAAATATTCAAAAGAAAACTTGGCTGAGGAGGTATAGTAGTGTATATATATATTCAAACCCCTTAGAAGTTTAGCACATTTTGTCACATTAAATCATATTGGAGCCCACCTCCAAATAGTGCATAAATACAAAGTGGAGGGAAAATGATAGGGGTTTTTAACTTTGCATTGCTTTGTCACATAATCCTAATTGGATTTAGTTCCATGCTTTGTTATAAATCATACCAATAAAGTTCTAGCTGTATGTGTTGGGTTGTTGTCCTGCTGGAAATTCAATCTCTGTCCCAGTCTGAAGTTTTCCCCAGACTCTAACATGTTTTCTCCCAGAATTACCCTGTACTTAGCTCCAGAGTACTTTTTTTTAATCACAATTGCAATTTTGTCAGATTTGTTGATTGCATGGTTGAACATGACCTGTCAAACAAATTCACCAACCTGAGCTGTGAAACTCTGCAGCTCCTCTAACGTTACGACGAACCCAATAGCTGATTCTTTGATTATTTCCCTCCTTCCACACAAGTTATTGCTGTTTATGTCACTTCTCAAGGCACATGGTGGCTCTGGGTATTATTAAGAGGTTTCTGTGTAAATGAGGCTGAGTAAAAATGCAAGCCCAGTAAAATTATTACTGAAACAAAAAATAGATCCCATGTGTCATTTCTTAGATTTTTATCACATAAAATCTCAACAAAAGACATTAAGGTTTGCGGTTGTTGTTTGTGGTTTGACCTCATGTTAAAAGGTTCAAGTAAATAGGTTTATGTTCATAAACTCTAGAGGACAATAACTTTGAAGGGACAAATATTCAACAAATATTGGGTCAAATTGTCAGGGATATCTTTTATTAGTTTGTTGCGAGGTGGAACTTTATCGCCACTAATATGCTTGATGGATGTAGACAGTCCTATAGTTTCCGTTTGTGATTTTTAATGCAGTCACATTGATATAACATCACATGCTCTAAATATAACTATGGTTTGCAACATAAATAATTTCTAATCTCCACACCCTCCACCTCATCATGTGGAAAAAAAGTTGACATTGTTTAATAGCTACAAACATTTTTGACAAACTCTGGGTGCATTTCTATAAACCCAGACTGACCGATTCAAACTGCTTTCTCCAGCATTTATTCTATTTTCGTGAGCGTTGTTAGTGACGAATTCTTTGTAAGTAATGTCTCAGCAGCAATGTGAGCTCTGTGTTCCCATGTTGGGCTGTCTCTCTCGTGCTTGTTGATTATCTGACTCAGACTGGAGCAGCATGCAGCTCATGTGTATAGACAGGGACTGGGTTGTGCTGGCTAAGCTTGCCATGCTAAAATATGTGCATGTGTTGCTATGTGCCACACAAAGTGAGTCTGTAAAATGCACAAAGCTGTGTCTGTGGAGTGGGGATATTTTTTGCCTCTGATCAGCGCAACCACTGGGTTGGGCTGCAGTCTGCTCTCCCTGGATAAAGATGCAGTATGTGTGGACCATTACTAGAAGTCTGACCCACCGCTGCATCCTCAGGGGTTCTTGTTGTAGAGATATTTATAAGCTTGTAACCCTTGTTTAGACTGGGAAGCCTAGGGGTACCCCATTGCTGTATTATAATCAATCCTTGACTGGACAGAGTAATGAGCCTGCCTTGCAGTGCAATGGGCTAGATACCAGGAAACTCCAACCTTCGGGGCTTACCGGGTCCATCGAAAACCAACACAACTAGAATAGAGTGGAGCTCGGCTGTGCAAAACCGAGCTGGCAAATTAAAGTTGAGTTAAAATGGGCTTATATTAACAACTGATGCTTTACTTTCATGTTGTTGCCATTTGTGCCGGAGTGCAGGATGGTGGAGTGTTTGACAGAAGCAGAGAAGAAATGGGAGCAGTGTGGGCTTTTTTTATTATGTTGATCGGGTAGGGTATTTTTATTTCTCATTCGTGCCCTTACAATTGCCCAGCGTGTAAAATTAGTTTTGCTCTATTTACCACAGTTGACTCTATTGGTTCCATTATTCAGTTCATCAGAGAGCGATTCAGGACAGATTCTGTGGGCGTGTGCATGGCTGTGACGCGCTGCGCGGTCTCGTTTCCTGACTACTTTGTTGAGTCTCTGCCGTAATCGATGCATTAGCCAGAGAACAGGGGCTAACTTCAATATTTAGAACTCTCCTACCTCAGAAGACATTTCGCCTCTAAGCAAAAGACCTGTGCAGTCGCAGGAGCAGATCCTTTTCCTCTTCTCCCACACACATGCACAACACTGGTGTCATTTCAACTTATCGCCAGAGGGGGCAAACTTGTGCAAAGACTCTGAAACTTGCACAGTGCACCTTTAAACATTTCCTTTTTTTACCTGGATATGCCATATTAACAATAATTGTGCAATACTTACTCTGGTTGCATTTTTGTACTTTTATTTTAGCCCTTCTGATAAGGTGCTTTTAAAACTAAAATTAGATTAGCTGTTTTTTCATTACCGGATATTGATATTGGCTCAAGTTTCTGTATCGGTGCAGCCATACTTTAAAGCATTCTACTTAACTGAAGTCCATCTGCTATTATTTAGAAAAATTATCAATTGTGAACTAGGATATTGTAATGTGAGGGTTTAGAGTTAGAATTTATCCGGATAAGCAGCAAGAGTGATTCACTTCCTGTTCTGAGCAGAGTTCAGAGGAAGGATGTTGAAAAATGAAGGAAACATTGGAAGAGGAAGAAGCCACTGAATCTGGCGTCACACTCCCCCATTGCTTCCTCTGCACATGACATCACTGCACTTGGGCTGCATACCTTGAGCTGTTTTCAAAAGAGCCCGCTTCCTGTCAGTAAGGGCTTTGAAATGTGCATCTTGAAAAAGAAAGATGAGAAAGGTGACGGCAATAAATTCTAGAAAAGACATTAATGTTGATGGAAAACACAGAGGTTGAAAATAACCCAATAGATTTAGACTGGATGCTTTAAATTGATCTGTCACTTTTCTGCTTCTTGCCTCTGCTGTTCAGAGTCAATTCTGCAACATAAAAACAAAGGAAATACAGCAACTTGCAAAAGTATTCACACCTCTGGACCGTGGTCACGTATTTTTACACTACAACTGCAACTTCAATGTATTGTAGCCAGATTTCCTGTGATAGACCAACAAAGAAGTGGTGAATGAAGTGGAAAAAAGATGACACATAGTTTTAATATTTTTACAAATAAGAAAGTATGATGTAGTCAGTCCCCTTTGTCCTGTTACCCCTAAATAAAATCCAGCACAAACAAAGCTTATACGTTTGAGACATCTCACAGAGTAGAAAAATAGGTTTAGGACATGAAGCAATATCCCATAATTTAAAGCTCTCATGAGCACTGGTCAAGCCATCTGAAAATAGGGAGAATGTGACAAATCTGTAAACCTGCCAAGACACGGCCACCAACCTAAAACTGAAAGGCAAAGAGCATTTATTATAGAAACAGCCATATAGCCAGTGATAACTTTGGAGGAGCTGCAAAAATCCACAGCTCAGGTGGGAGAAGCTGTTGACAGGATAACTACTAGTTGGACGCAAACATGGCCTTTTTGGGCACGGAATAGCCATAATGAGTGTATTTTTGCCATATGCCACATGTGGAAGAAGGTGTTGCGGTCAGAGAAGAGCAAATTTGAACTCCCTAGTGGTCTCGCCAGCGCCTTTAAGCGTAATTGGCCGTTAGTTGTCAAGATTACGCTGAAATTAACGCCTCTTTGGCTGACATCTGGGGTCCCTTCAGGCAGGGTTCCCCCCACCGACCCGTTCAGATCTGTCCAAACTGTCTTCCGTCTTCCAGCAGCAGCACGCAGACACGTCTCTTCCCTGCAGCCGTACACCTGATCCAAATAAAGACCTGCTGCCGGACGTTTTAAGGTCCGCTAACACGTGGAGAACAGCCAGAAGAAAACATGCGACTCTCTTTGTAGGCAAGATAAAAACAAAAGCGTTGTTCGGAGGAACTTTCCCCGCAGGCAGACAAGAAAAAACAAAATGCTGAAAGGTGCTTCGCGCTAAGCTGGCAGTGCGACATGGATGTTTGAGAGATGCTTTACGTGTCTCCCCACTGCCACACAGCCGGCTTACATAAATGGGCGAGCTTCTGCAGCAGTTGCTGAGCAGGAATTGCAATCATTTGAATCAGGTGTGCTAGAGAAGAGACAGATGGAAAAAACATGAAGGACGATGGGCCCTTAGAACCAGAGCTGAGAATCACTGCTTTAGATAAAAGCAGATTTATCTTAGAGAACAGCCCAGTCAGAGTCAGCACCAAACGCAAAGGCGAATCTGTAGCACGGTCTTGAGAATTTTGCATCCTGTCTGTCTGAGGTTAAGCCATTTTGCAAAGAATAGGCAAAAATTCTAATCTGTAGGTGTTCAAAGCTAGTAGAGCCACATCCCAAAAGACATGCAGCTATAAAAAACTTTGAAAGGTGGTTTTACAAAGGAGTGGGACTGCATTTGAATGCAAACCCTATTTTTCCTTTTTTTTTTTTTGGTAAATATATTTGAAAATCATCAGTCCTCTTCCTTTAGTACTATAATTATGCAACAATCTATATTGCTCTATCACACAAAATGGGACTAAAATCCATTGGACTTTGTGATTGAGTTGGTGACTGTAATTGTAACGTTCAAAGGGTGAAGAACAAGACAGAAACCCAAGAACAGCTAAGCGCTGGTTCAAGTATCATGTGAAATAACACTGCAAACAGTTGAAAGAAGCAACAATTGCTGAATGGAAACTTTTCATCTGACTCATTTGGCACATAACATCAACTGACCTTTTTCACATTGTCATCTAAAGATATCATTTTGTAACATGACTTAAGTGAGCATATAGTTTTCTTTAGGTTAAGTGGAGGACCATTCTTTTGCATCATTTACTTAGAGCTAGAATAAAAATGAACAATTAGCAGACAGATTTATCTCAACGTGGCTGCAGAGGAAATCAGCCTCAATGGCGCTGCTCCCTCTCTAAAAGTCAGGGAGGCGTCACGGAGGAGACAAAGTGCATACGAAGAGATCCTCCTAAAAAAATCATGCTCTCAGTTGCACTTTGAATTAATAGTGATTTAAATTTCCACTGTTGAGCTTTCATTAGTATGACAGGGAGGGTTGAATGAATGTGTGATGGTGTGATAATGCCAGGCCAGCCTGACAGGCACCGTGTATAATCGCTTTAGGGCAAGAATTGCACAACAATGTGGGTTTGGGTAATGCCTGTGGTTTGGGGCCCAGGGCAGCGAGCGAGCAGTCCCGTTTAAAGTGCTGCACTCTCCGTGAGTGTGCAATTTAGTGTAGAAATCTGCTGAAATGAATTTTCACATGAGAAGAAGTACTGGCTACTTTCATTTCTCATTTCAACGTTAAAACATTAACAGTTCCTCTTCTCGCAGCACCAAACCAGGCCGAGGCATTCCTGCAAAAAGGATCGGGAGATGTTTTTTTTTTTTTTTTTTCGGGTTTTGTTTTCTCCAGTTTGTGTGAAAGACGAGCTGGTGTGACAGCACGCGGGGCAAAAGCACGCTCTGTGCCAAGCCTGGGCAAACCCGCGACCAAAACAAAGCATCACGTGCTCCGGTCCCGCTACTACTAAACCCGCACGGAGAAAAACAAAACATTCTGACTCATCCAAAATTACTGTTTACCTGACAACCTAACATGGTCTCAACTCCATATTTTCACTCTTAGTGTAAAGCCCCTAGCTTTGGTGACCATGCCCGCTCTTGCTGAATGAAGAGCTAGCTCTTTTGCTGTTAAACTCTACTTTCAGCCCTTACGCTCAGTGCCAACTTAGCGGACGGTGAGGGCACTGAATGATCTGTCCTCTGGGCTGCAGCCAGAAAAAAAAAAAAGGGACTGACAAAACAAAACACTGGCAGGAGCGCTGCACGGCTGCACCCTGCCAGCCAGGGTCTGAGGTGGGTGGAATCAGCCGTGTACACATTCCACCTGATTTGTGTGAAAATGAAAGGGCCACATTAGGGGATTTTCCAGAGTCCATTGCTGTTATATTAGGGCTCAGTAATTGTTCATCTGCCAGCAGCTGCACCTGATATTTCATTAACTAAGGTGAAAAAGTCGCCATTATTCCACAGCACAGAAAACGTGCAGAAGATGCTCTAATTGAGTATGTTTGACCTACTTCTAGAGAATGCGTCTCGTGGTTTGATGCTGTGCCTTCCAAAATGATTTGTAGCCTTTGGGATCGTCAAAAACTTTGAAGGATTTTTAAAAGTTTGTTTTTTTCCGAAACACCATGGGTCAAGGAAAGGAATAAGGAAACAGTAAATACATAGATAAATAAATAACATACAGTACATGAACCCCCTACAGGGAGCCTAATAAAGTAAAGTAGTTGTGGACAGCTCTAACTCAGTCCTTTGTAGTTCTGGCTGTATTTTTAGGGTTCTAGTCCTGTTGGAAGGTGAACCAGTGACCCAGTCTCAATTCTTCTGGAGCCTTTAGGAGATTCCTCCAGGACCTCATCAACTCTGACAAGAAAGCCACGTGCAAATCCACCCCACATTTTTCAGATTTTTCTTCGTAAACGCTTTGAAAATATTGTGTCCTTTCCCTTCCACTTACAATTCTTTATCTGAGTGGTGGTCTTGATTCAACACGTTAGTGTAATACACTAAAGTAGATCAAAATTTGTGGTTTTGACAGGGCAAAATTTGAGAAATCTCCACGCACTAAAGAAATTTAAGACCTAACTTTTTTTTTGTAAAAAATTGTACATTAAACAGTAGCAAAATAGTATATAAATGCACACAAAAGATGGCCCATGAGTCCAACATGAGATAAAATAAATCCCACTAATGAACACGTGTCCCAAACTCAGACATAAATTTGCAAACATCATTCGATATATGCGCTGCACCGCCACTCTGCCCTGCTTTCCTGCCTGTTTACTGCCCCAGTCTGCTGAAGTTTCATCAAATCCCCTAAAACCCTTCTTGGCAAACAGGAAGGAACAACTACAGAGAGTAATAGTAGAGCCTGAACTGAGGAGGTAAACAAACCGGTGGCAGGACAGAAGGGAAAACATGACGTTGTGAAATCGTCTGTGGGGCTTCTAACGCTGTTGCTCCAGCAGATCAGCGTGCATCAGAACAGTTACGTCACACAGTTACATCAAAACAAGTGGATCAACATGTGCTTAACGGAGCCAATGAAGCCAATGGATCACAATGAATCATGCGAACAGGATACTTGAATGATTTGATTAACTGGTTTTATTGGACACATTTAACTTAACTCTTCTCTAACATGGCAAATTATGAACTTTTCTTTTCTCGCTTTAGATTTAAGTCATTCTTTGTTTTGTTTTTTACGACACAGGATAAACAAAAACATATATTAATCAAAAAAATGTTGAACAATTTATCTAAGTAATCAATATGCAAAGCAAGGACAGCCCAAAAACAGCAATACAATGTTTTGCAGCATTCACAACACTAAACCTTTTCACATTTTTGCCATGTTAGCGTCAGAAATGTCAACATATATAATTTGGGTGATAGAAAGTGTGAAAACAACACAGGATCATGCATTTTTGGGAGGAGGGATGAGTCTTAATTTTTTTTAAATCCAGCCACGCTTTATTCTGATACCCTAAAACAAATCTAGTCCAACCATGCATTCAGAAGTCAAGTTATTAGGAATACACCCTTTTGAAATGTATTCTAGGCATGAATCCAGCTGTTCCACTGAGGCTTGTTAGAGATGCCAGGTACAACGTTCTGGAGAACCTAAAAACAATGTATATATATATATATATATATATATATATATATATATATATATATATATATATATATATATATATATATATATATATGAATATTTTTGAAAAGTTTATTCATTTCAGTAACTTAATTCACTGAGGGAAACAGCATATAGATCAACACAGACTGATGATGTTTTAAAGCCTTTATTTAATTTTATTATGATTTTTTCCACCTCCAGCTAATGAAAACACAGCATTTGAGATTAGCGTATTCTATCGAACCAATAGAAAAGAAATGCATATTCTCATTTATTGAATATGACTGAATATATGGAGATGAACGGATGGACGGATATTTACAGATACTCTCCATCCAAACTAATGTATTCCAAAAAAAACTGCCATGAGCAAACCTGATTTTTCGGACATCCACTATGGACAGCTATGGTAATTCAGCACTTCAAAACAAATTCCCATCCAGTAAGTGAAGAAAAAAGGCAGTTGTAAAACGTTGCCGCATTGAAATAAGGTGGGAAGAAGGGGAAAAAAAAAGGACACAGAGTATTCCTCAGTAGTAAAGAAAAGGATATAAAAGCATGGAGCGTGCTGGAATGTTCCCTGTGTCTGCCTGTCTGTCTGCCACCGTGATTGTGCATCTGCCAGCAGCAAAGCTTTAATTATGAGGCCCAGGTTATGTGTTTGCACACACACACTTACACATGCACGCACACACACGCAGAAGACTAGCGCCCCACATATCTCCAACACAGTGCCTCACAGTTCCGCTGACTAACCAGTGGCACCAGACTTTGGCCTGCGGCTCCCTGATTCCAGTAAATGTCTTGTTATGCAACTCCTCACAAGTGTCACCCAGACTGAACTTGGAGTTTTCTGGGACTCTCCTTAACTTAATCTTCCTGTTCGGTTTTGTACAAGGAATGGAAACCCCTTGGTGCAACCGAAGGTTTTGACGATGTCATGGGCGGAAGAATACGGAGGGACAAGGAAGTGAGGGGAGGGTCTAGTAGCCTTTTAAAAATCTAAGTGTGACCTGCTTTATGCTGAGGCTAAAAACTAGGACTAGAGAGGCAGGCACTGCATGCAGGAAATGGGGAGGAGGGTAAGGAGAGCTCCTTCAGTTCTTTATGCCTGAGAAACACAGCTGCCCCTCATGTCTTGGGGCAATGCCAAGGCTGGACTCCTTAATTGCTGCAGAGGGGCGAGGTGTGTGTGTGTGTGTGTGTGTGTGTGTGTGTGTGTGTGTGTGTGTGTGTGTGTGTGTGTGTGTGTGTGTGTGTGTGTGTGTGTGTGTGTGTGTGTGTGTGTGTGTTTTGAACCAGCTGAAACAAGAGAACTGCTGTTCTATCTAGCTCTCTGTCCCACTAATACACATTCAGGGAAACTAACATTCTTAGAGTTTTGACAAAGTTCAACTAGCTTTGTGCTTACTCAGGATTATAACGCCTTCAGTCTTAGCTTCTGGTTGACTTTAAGCCACATTTCAGAGGTTTATAGGGCAAACACCCCAAAAGTAAGTAGCTTTCTGCACCCTCGCTCAGAAAAATAGAGTTAAACACGAGTCATTTACTTAACTGCCTTAATCCAACCGAAGGACCTTCATCATTCCTTCCTTTGAGGGAGATTGTCATTAAAGGGCTTTATTTGTAGGGCTGACCTTATTAGTGAAACATGTAACTACATTATAATTGTTTCTAATATTATTAATCACGACAATAAACATTGAATTTTACTAACATTTTTACCACATTTCTTTTTCTGGCCCATCTTCATAATGTTCCCTTGAGTTTTAGGATCTCGACCACCATCATCTACTGTATACCAGACGTGGGCACGACCAGCAGTGAGAGTTTATCCGTTTGGCTGAGTATACACTTATACTTAAAGGCATAGAATCTGGGAAAAAATAGGATCTCATGCCAAAACATTTCTTTATATTACAGAATATAAAAATATTTCTCGTCAAAGTGAAATCCATCTCGCAAAATCCAATCTGGTTGCTGCAACAGCCTAACTTTCTGGAAACGTTGACTCTGGTTTCTGTCCGTCATTTCAGGGCTTGCAACTGAAGCGGTAGATTTAATAGGCCAGTGGTGCTTTAATTGGGGTCCTCGGACCCCCGGGGGTCTGCGAACCACGGGGTTGGCGGTCCGTGAAACGGGTGTTGTCGGGCCTGAGGAGGCACTGCTGAGGATGCGTCGGGGTAGAGCTGAGTAACCCAATGGACAAATATTTAACTCCGTCTGCTTCATCAAGTAAGGTAAAAGCCAAATCAGCTAAAATGAGGAAGTATGACAACAGTTACATGACGTTTGGCTTTATTGAGAATGAGGATCTAATCGCCCACCAAATCTCTATTATGCAACTGTATTTATATAGATTTATAGATTAAAAACGTACATAATTCCTAATGTATTTGACAGTACAAAAAGCTGTTTAAAAATACTATCAGCATGAGGACTCTAAAGAGGTCCTTGGAAAAATGTTACCGCTGCTAAGTGTTCCCTGACCATGAAAAGTTTGAGAACCCCTGGAATAGGCAATGCCGTTCATGCTGTGTCAGAACTGGCTTACAAAAGGGGCGGACACGAAGCTTTACCCGACCCTTAAGTCGAAGCTCTTATTACTGACCCCATACATGAAGGGGAGGGATTTAAGCTAGACAGCCTGTATCAATATTTTGGAGTAGGTGAATACACCTTCAGAGTTTGGAAACTTTTCCTCATTCTGTTGTTTAAAGTTATTTTTATGAGAAGCCAGAGACAGCATCAAAGTGACAGGAAAATCCCAAGACTGTCTGAAGCAGCCCTGCCCCTCCCCCACTTGTTGCTGGGCACTGCCAGTCAGCTGAGTGAAGTAGAGCGTTAAGAAGTTGTAGAGAAAATTCTTGTTTGAAATTGTAAAACCAGTGGGATTTGCTAGCTGTTGTGCTGCTAAATATTATTACCAATACAGGACAATACCCATGTACATCCCTCCACTTAATACGAATGGAAATTCCGACTTTAGGGTGCATTCTAGTTGTAGAAACTGGGAACTCAGAAAATCCAACTTCTTAGTATATAGAGACCACAGCATAAAGACTTTTCCTTCGCACTGAACAGGGAGACAAACCTCAGCTACAAAAGCATTGAAGAACCCTACACCACATTCAAATCATTTGTGTTGTGGCATTTTGAGCACTCAGTTGACAAACAAAAAGCGAAAGAGATCTAAAGACTATATGAACCATTTTTAAGCGCATACTATTTTTAAGAAGAGTTAATCGCTAGCGGGCTAATGATGCTAAAATAAGTCTTTGAATTAGAGAGTTAAAACATGTGCCTGGCAGTGCAGGTAGGGAGTGAAAAGGTAGAAAAGGAAAGAGTGACAAGTGACAGCCACGATATGAAATGTTTAAAAGTACGGTGAAAATTCTGCAATTAGGCTTTTGGTTAGCTTCTGATTCAGAGCTTCCTATTGCCGCTGGACTGGTTGTGTTTTTTATTTTATTTTTTTAGTAAGACTATATTTAATTATCTGTAGCAGAGATTCTATGTTACTTGTAGTTGGACATTTTTGTTTGCTTTATTTTATTTCAGAAATATACAAAAAGAGAGCATCTTCAACACTTTCATCATTAGGACCACATTAGAATTAGACAAGAACACCTACAACAGCCACAAAAAGCTGCAACACATGAACTAGTCAAACCAGGCCCACTGCAGTGATTTAAGTTTCTTTAAAACAAGGTTTCCGTTTTCTAAAGCGCTTACTCTACTCTATTTCTCTGGCTTATTAAATGTGGAAGGCCAAAGCTATTTTAATGTTCATATTTTCATAAAAGTTCAGTTGTTTGGTCTTTTTGAGCTCCTTCCTCGGGAGACCTTCTTCCACAGAAATCAAGGGGACTTATTCATGTTCTCAATGTACAAAGACTGTATATATTTTATAAAATCTCCATAAATAACTCTTAAAATTAGCTTTTGGAAACGAAACAAAACACTAATTGACAAGCCCACAGTGAAGCCTGGGGGATGATTCAGCCTATGTGCCACTGAGCAATTACAAAATGATTCAGTTCAACTCAGAGTAATTACCAATAGAAATTTGTTGCATAACGCAGTGATTTTTTTTTCTAACCAACGTGTTTAATTGTGTTCCCCAGTATTACGTAACTGCATTTAAATGTCAAAGGTTTAATAAAAACAAAAATGGAGAAACACACAACCGGTAGTGTAATGTAAGTAACCAACAAAAACCAGTACAGAACAATGAGAGGTTAAATTATAAATTAACCAGAGTGAGCTTTTACTCATTACTAGATTGAATGTGTAATTTACTTTAGTTCATAATTTGTTTACTGCAACTGGAAACAAGCGAATAAAAAGTTTGAGATTCAAAGTCAACTATCACTTATCACGCCTTGTCCTGTGGCGTTTGTCTAAAGAAAAATAGGTTCTTTAAATAATTTTGGGTATCACTCACTTTTATAGTGATCTAGGTGCTTGAAGGTTATTCCGTTAGACGGCTGGAGCAGAACATGTCTGCTATCATAGTCACAGTGTTTACAGTAAGACTGAGTGGGATGGGAGTCAATAGGTGCATTGACATGGTAATGACCCTTGTGTCGCTAGCTGTACAATCTGCTCGGACCGATGTGTTTGTGCGCTGTGACAGTTTGTTTTGAGATCCGTGGGAGTATTTACCAGCGTAGGTTGAGGAATTTCAGGTCAAGAGAGCACCGTGTACGGAGGAAACCTCCGACTGAACTGATCCTGATACTGACATCAAAGCGCACTTGAGCCATCAGGCTCCACCAGCTGAAAGCAAATATTTATCCTGTGGTGACGTAAAAGAAGAAAAAGAACAGCATTTTGGCAGGAATGCATGCATGCGTCTCTCGTGCTATTTTAATGTGTGACTCTATTTATTTCAGTAATTTCGTTCAAAAAGTTAAGCTAGTATACTATGCAGATTCATTAAACTCAGAGTGGCTCAGCAGTTATTTCTGTCGATTTTTTTATGAACATGGCTTACAATTAAATGAGGCTATTCAGAAAATTTTTATAATATTTAAGACCAGCTTCTTATAAGCAATGTTACCTGCAAGCTGAATTCTCGCGGTATTTGTGCGCTCGCAAACACAAGAATCTATCTTGTACCGCTCCGGCTCCAGCTGTTTTTGTGACTGAACCAAAAACAGTTTGGGCCAATCACGTTGCAGAATTGCGGTAGGCAGGCATTAGGTGTCGCTTCGCCCAATCAGTTTTGAGAGTTCTGCTGAATGTCCCTCCTTTCCCCAAACGGATTCAATAGGAGCAGTCCCAGATTGATAAAATGCCGAACGGAGAGTGCTACACATTATCAATCTGGCTGGCCAGGTTAGCTTATAAGATTTGGCTTACTAAAAGCCAGTGTATTGTACAGGATATTGTCTCAGTGCTTGGTCTGGCCTCCTTCTGAATGAATTACTGCATCAGTGCAGTGTGGAATGGAGCCTGTGGCACAGCTGTAGTGTTCACAAAGCCCAGGTCTCTTTGATACTTGCCTTCAACTTGTCTGCATTGTTGCTTTTAGTGTCTCTGGTCTTTCTCTAAACAATATGCCTGAGATTTTCAATGAGGTTCAGGTCAGGTGAATTTCCTGGTTAATCAAGCACATTGAATCCATGTTCACAAAAGCAGGTATATGTAAATGTTGTAATCTGGGAAGGTGTCAAATAAAATCAGCATCTCCAGAAAGCTTATCAGCAAAAGGAGACATGAAGAGCTCAAAAACGTCCTGGTAAAGGGCTGTGCTAACTTTGGACTTGAGCTTTTCAAGCACACATTTTGTTTTCACTTAACTTTCCATTAATATGACTGTAAAGGACATGGAAGTTCAAAGATCTGGTCCACCAGCTCAGCTGGTTGATGCAGATGGAGACTTTTCATTTTTAATTAGGGCAAATTTATTACAGACAAGTTAAAATCTTCTATTGAAAATGTCAGTTAAAACACTACGTATTTGTTTTTTTAATAACTGCACTTTTTACATTCCCTTTAATGTCATAGTATATTAGACCATATCTATCCAATGACTTTTACTCAAATGCAGACTTTGATGCACAAAAATCATCTTTTAGTTCATTTGTTAAAACGGTGTGAGTACAGCAAGCATTTCCAAACTGACCCAAACCTGAGAACAGACAATTTCTTCTATGAAGCCCAGAACAATTTGCAAACTTGATGATCATCTATTAATAAGCCAAATATGCAAAACATTTTGAAGTTTTGGATCTACAATGATTTACACACCTCTTTCTTACAGAAACTCTCACTAATTTTTTAAATTAAAATATTGCATGCTCATATTCTGTAATAACTATAGAGTTTTTGGGTAACTGTATTTATTATTATTATTTATTTATTTTTTGGCTATTGAGTACTTTTGACATGACAATTTTGGCTCACGTGATGAAAAGCATCATATACTGGTCATAACATCTGTGTGATCCTTTTTTTCTCAGTAATGTTTAACTTTCTCAGATACTGATTTTTTGTTGTTTTTGTTAGCTGTAAGCAAAAATAATCAGAATTAACAGAAATGCATGCTTTAAATATAGCATCGGATTCAATGATGCTATATAATAAACTAATTTCACTATTTGAACTAAATTACTGAAATAAGTGAAAATGTATAGAACATCCACATTTCTTGAGATGGACCTGAATCACTTCATGAATGGAAATAATTGTTCAAAAAAACGTGAACACATCTAAGCAATAAAGAATGAGCTCTGCAAAAGCGTTTGGTGATGCACTGCTTTTGCCATCTGCTCACTTTCCTGTCGGGTGGCATCCTAGGCTTGGGCCAGTGCCCAGACCAGGCTGGTCCCACCTGACACAACTGTCCTCAAAATTCACACTGACACAGGCGGCCTGAGAAGTGTGGAGGCTGTCATGACTCAGCTTGGACTGGGCCGACTGTGGAAGATTAGTGGGATGCGAAACAAGCTCTGCATCAAACAATTACAGAGCGGACAACCCTAATTAGACATTAATAGGAACTTTATGTGCTTTCTCCGCTGAGAGTAGTTAGTCACAACATTAAACCTTCCTCAACTTCATTACAGTTAATATCTGAAGGTGTTACGGAAACCAAGGATTTTTGATATGTTGTCAACGATGTCTACGTTAGCCCACACAGAAACCACTGTCAGCCAAGGACTTACTCAAACAGAGAATCAACACAAACCACATATTATTTTCTGATTCAGAGAGATTTGTGCTCTGTTCGGGTAATTTGATTTGAGTGCTTTTATCTAAATTCCGATTCCTACATGAGAGAATATGAGCCTGAAACGCATGAAACCTACGTGTTTTTGAATTTCCAACGAGGCACCATACCTTGTTTGAGACAGGATGAGGGTAAAGGCAAAAAGCAAGACAGAAACAAGATAAAACATTCAAGAAACAAAAAGGTAAGAACATAAAAGGTTCACTAAGAAATAAGCTGGAGCACAGATCTGGCCAAATTTCAGCATTATCAGCTGTAACCACTGACCAGTCAATTATGAACTCTGATCATTTTCTGATGAGTGAATCCACCATTCTAAATGCTACCAGACTGCAACGAGAACAAACAATCTTCAAAGTAGGAGTTTTACTGCCACAGCAGCTTTTTTCAGTATCAGTAAGGTCTTTAAAAGTCAAAGGAAGAGCAAAGATGTAAGAAGCTGACGGGAAAACAATTTTCTACAACATGTCAAGACATCTCTGTGACTCCTTTAGGCTGTAAGAGAGAGAGCAAGACTCCAGCAGATAACAGGAAGGCTAAACAGAGTACAGTAAAGCAGTTCTGTTTTGACCCTTTTGAACTCTATACCTTTGCTTGTCAAGGAACACTTTAGGTTTGGAAACGCTGTCAATTTTTGGGAAATTTCCATTGAGCTAGCTAGTTTATAATTCTGAAGAATACAAACATAAAGACTGGTGTTTTAGTAATGTTAGCCATGCTAATGGCTCAAACAATGCTAACGGTGCTAACACTAAAATCAGTTGTTAAAGCTAGTTTAAAATGTATACTTCATAAGAGCTTTATCTTTGGCTTAATAGTAAAACCCTGTTTTGCAGCAACTGTTCTCTCTCGCACACAGCAGGGTGACGTTGTCACTGCTATGAATCAAAATCTAAATAATTTTTCAAAACGTCTTATATTTTAGCAGCTCTTAACAAATCGATGTTGGTTAAAACAGTATCAGCCAGTGAAGGTTTACCAGCACCCTGAGATCAGAAACCAGCCTCTCCATAAAATATTTACCACTGATCTGTCACAATTCAAAAGGAGTAAATTTGTTTCATTAGACTTTCTCGCAATAAGCTCTACCAGAAACAAATAACGAAACCTTTTCGTCTTCAGCATCACAACATGAAGGTTCTTTCTTGAGTTCGGCTTGCCTTATACGTGAGCTCCCGCTGAAGGGACAACGTGTGACGGCCCCCCTGTGTGGAACCGAGCTCCACGAATAACTCCCCTCACCAGCCCTGAACGGCACATTGCTTTCCAACAGTATTACTCAGTATAAACACCCCCAACATGGCAGGATAGGCTGCAAGCCCAGGCGGTAGCTGAGCACCCCTCACCGCGCTGCCAGTCACACAAAAACTGCTACAGGGCTGCTGGAGCAACAGCGAGGAAAGCTGTTAATGTAGCTGCAGCAAATCAGACAGAAAAACATGCTAAGTTTCTGTCAGTGAGACCCCGCCGCATGCTTTATGAAATACAAATTATTAACTGTTGCAGATCATTGTGCGGAGGATAATTAACCGGCAGTGACTTCTTATAATAATGTGTTGCTGTATCATCACGTCCAACATGACACCGGAATCAAAATATCCCACTTACAACAGGCAATGAGATTCACGTGCCAAAAGAAGAAACTTTTCCGCTCGGTTGGAGTAAAGATTAGTAAACGAGCTAATTGGAGCTGCTGTTCGGTATTTGCTGTTTGACAATTGTGTTTTCATTAGTGCACACGGTTGTGCGGGTGTGTGTGTGTCACCGGGCGAGAGGCGGGGTACACCCTGGACAGGTCGCCAGTCCATCACAGGGCGAAATGATCATTACATTGTTAGAATTATTATTATTAAATACAAGTTTTTCTTTAATGACTTCAGCTAGTTTTCCTTTGAGTTTGAGTTTTTACAGGCAGGTAGCTCTTTGCATGTAAACCTGTCTGTGAGGGTTAAACGACCATACGCCTTCAGCCTTGTCAGTGTTTATGTGTACAGGCAGCATTCTGTTTCATTTCTGGGTCAAACATCAACCTGCCACCCTAATGGCTATCTGTTACTTTTATTTTATTAATTGACCAGAATTAGCTGCATTACGCATCATCCACTATCCAGTGACTCACATCTTAGCGCATACCTACCCCACACACACACACACACACACACGCACACACACACGCACATAGTACATTCAGAACATAATACATGCTTATTATTTGTGAGAAAATCATATCTCTTGCTAAAAGCCCATGAAAAGTAAAAAAAAAATATCTTGTAGGGAAGCACTAGCAGAACATTTTAGAGCACAAATGCACATGCAGAATAAACAGTGGGTAACTGCATTCAGGCACAAATCTACTTGAACAATATCACCTCCCCCTTCCTCCCCCCAGCAACACATCTGTCCAGTAATAGCTTTGTTTACTGAGAGTATCCCACTACACTGGAAGGGTTTTTCCACTGACAGGACAATATCTGATGGCTCAATGCAAGTTTTAAGCTTATTTCATAAAAGCGCTCAGGTATAACAGATAATTAAGGAGCATTAGATAATTATAGTGTGTTTAAAAAGAATGCATGGAAATACTGAAGATGCAAATGAGACAGAAACGCATCCACACATGTCAGACTGAACATAAGCACTAAAAAAAAATATGAAATTCTCTCCGACACTGATGAGTGACAGACATGTCAAATTTCAGTCCAAGTCAAACACATGAGCCTTGCTCAGATAAAGCAAGCCCAAAACAATCTAATTTCAAAGAAATGCTCGACAACTGCTTTAAATTTCAACAGCAACCCAGACAGCTTACAAAAGAGCGCAGCTGCAATAAATCTTTCAATGTGAGGCTTACTATGATTTCCTGCTGGGGGAGCAGACTGTCGTTAATTTATTGTCAGACACCGCTGAAGCTATGCGTCTCCAAAAAAAAAAAAGAAAGGTTTACACCCTCCAACAGCCCACAGTAGGCGGGCCATCTTTCACACCACATCAGAAAATTTGAGTCCACTCTTGTGTAATGTTTTGGGACAGTTTCTAGGACACATGATCGGCTCTGGTGTCTCCTTACGACACAGGCGTTTAAGCTTAGCTGCCTTTGAGTTCCCCAGTATAATGTGGAAAACTGTGATTGAGCCTGAAATCTGCACCGTTTTCAAAGGGCAGGAAAAGAACAGAGGTGCTTCGACTGTACAGTCAGAACTCAAGTATTTTATGATTACTGTGTTTAAAAGCTCAATATGGCAAACTGGAAGAAGAAAAAAAAAACCCTGTTGAATCATGAGATGTGCATAAGCCACATTCTGCAGTGAGGAGTCAGATGAGTGTCTAAGGTGATACGTGATAAGTTGATACGATGAACTGGACGTAAGAGAGGATATGATTAACAGCTTAATTGGCTTTTAAATATTCCTCCATGCTTTTTCAGTATTAGCTAGAGCATCTGCAGGGGAAAAAAAACATAACCATGAAGTAGAATTAGAGATGTACTAATCAATCAGCCTGGGGTGATTGATTAAGGGCCGATCTTTCGCTTGATCGGCTCCAATGTGTGACTGGCGGGTCTGAAAACTCAAATCAGAAATAGCATCAAAAATAATAACTGATCATTTTCAGTCACATCAATACATCAACCAACAGCATGCGCTTTGATGCACTTTTTGAGTCTAAGAAAGATTTAAAAATATTGGGGATATATGCTTGCAGTACATTCTTTTCTCTTCTGTGTTACAGCCCTTGGAGAGAAAAAAAACAAAAAAAAAACAGAAGTGGGTAAGTGGGAATCCACAGGTCAGACCTGATATGCTAGGAAAATCCTGATTGATGAATTTCTTGTGAAAAAAAATGTATATGCCAAAAGACAAGATCCCAGCAACAGCGACAACACAATGGATATAAAAGTAAACAACCCTGACAAAAAGGGATTGCAATAAAATGCCTAGTCAATTAAACACCACAGAGAAGCCAAATCTCCCCAGAGGGGATATTACAGTGATACCACATGAGATAAAAACAGCATAAAATACAATGAAGTCCCTAAAAACCCACTGTGCAATACCACAGACACACCAAAATTCCCCAGTGGATAACTTTGTACAGGAACTGGAGCAGGCAGCTGCTTTACATGGCATAAGCAGCAGGCATTGGATTTTTCCAAAACTGTAAATGCAATAAGAGTAAAACTAGGAACTCCCACCAGATAGTGTGTACATGCACCAACAGCACTCTTTGCATAAATATCAGATTTCCAGCTTACTATTGTTGCCACAAAACTGCTACCTACTAATACTACTACTACTACTATCAAGAACAACACTTTCTTGTTTTTGTATTTTATTTATGTGTTATAGTTATTTGAATAAAAAAATCAACACTGGAATGAACAGGTTAAAGTTTTGATCCTAGAGAAAAAAAACATAACTAAAACGTTTGAAGAAATGAGTAAAGCTACAACCAAAATTATGGACATCGACATTAATAAATGAAAACAAGACAAAAATTTTGGACCAATATCTAATTTCAGTCATAAAAAAAGGTGGGTCAAGTTGGAAAAACAGCCAATGAGAATGAATCTTAACTTAAAAAAAAAGTTGAATCTGTGTGGCTCATTAGTTTATTTCAAATTCCCATTCTGAAACAAACATTTCGCCTCAGTGTAAAAGCAAAAAAAAAATATTTTCTTGTATGTCTTTATATTATGGTCAGCTGTAACTAAAATAACTACAGATAAAAGTAAAATACACTTCAGTCAATAGACAGTATTTAACCTTAAAACGTGCCATCAAAATGTATACTCCCTAAGAGAAAATCGACAATCGGGATCGGCCAGGGAAAAAAAACGATCAGTGCATCTCTAAAAAGAAACAAGAACGTACCTTCCAGCCTGCAGAGCTATTGCTGTCTCCCTTGTCCTTGAAGTAAGGCACGCTCTTCACCATCCAGTCATAAATCTGAGACAGAGTTAGTCTGTTCTCTGGAGAACTTTCGATAGCTTTGGTTATGAGGTCTGCGTATGACATATTCCCCCATGCGTTCCGCCGAGAGGAGCTGCTCTTCCTCTGCGCGGCGGCTGCAGCAGCCGCTGCGGCCGCCGAAGGTGAGGAGCCCACCGGGGTGGAGAGCAGAGGCACCTGCTGCTGATGCGGGAGTTGCGGGTTTGGGTGCTGCTGCTGCTGCTGCTGTTGCTGGTGCTGATGTTGCTGATGGTGTTGCTGTTGAGCTTGCTGGTGGACGCAGTTCTCCTGACACTGGAACTCGTTGCACATGATGACCGGCTTCTGCTCCGCGAAGTCTTCGTTCTCCTCCAGCAGACTCAGGTTGTTGATGAACTCCGCATTGCCCACGCCGGGCTCCTGCTTCACGGACGGCACCGGCGACGAAGTGTTCGAGTCCCCCGGGTTGATGAACTCCGGCCGGGGCAGGGGCCAAGTGCACGACCGGGGCCGCGAGAGGGGCTCGAAATCCGGGTCGATCTCCACCAGGTGTGGCTGCTGGGCCGCTTCCGCCATGGTGTCGATAGGTGTTGTTACAATGTCATATAAATTGTGACGCCTCTTTTAAAAGTTGAAAAATAAATAAAGTAAAATAAAAAAAAATCTCGTCTCTGCAATGTTAAGAAGCTGGAGAAAAGTCGCGGTGCTCCGCCTGGGCGCAAAATCCTCACTGGAAGTCACATCCCAAGCCGGTGGAAACCTGTGGAGCAGTTCTAAAAAGAAAGCCTCTCGGCGATCTTTCCGGGGGGATAAAGTTGAGTCGGTGGGATGGGTCTGCCGGAGCGCTGCTTTGTTTATGCTGTCCAGTCGTGCTGATGTTCCGTCTGCTGTCCCGTACAGCCTGTTGACTCCGTGTTGTACAGCATGTGAGGAGGACTTACTGGAAGTCTCATTTGTCAACCGATACCACCCACATTTGACTGACAGCGCACAGCCACCAATGGATGCTTAAAAAAATTGCTCTGGTTTTTTTTTCTTATTCTGAGGCGGACCACAGATACAGTTATTTCTCGGTTTCCCTTCCACTTTACAGTTTTACAATGAGCTTTAATAATATTTAACGCAGTTTAAGTCCGATATATTTCTCTTCGTTATTATGTAACGTTATTTACAGGCCTCCTTTAAATCAGGACATTATTGAAAAGTTCATTCATTTCAGTTTCTCAATACGCAGAGACTTTTTCACACAGACGTGTGATGTTTTAAAGCCTTTAATACTGTTAATTAGGTCGATTTTCACCTTACAGCGGATGAAAACACAGATTAAAATATGATATTAGAAAAATGAAAAAAAAAAGTTTTAAAACAGAAATGTGTGCTTAAAGGAAAAGTAGGTTTAATACCTGCTGACAGGTTCAAAAGGTACTTTTACTATAGGCATATTCTATATATATATATATATATATATATATATATATATATATATATATATATATATATATATATATATATATATATATATATATATAGTAAAATGGTTTAAATCAAAGTATCAGGGACAAGGAGGCTGGTCAGTGTGGACGGAGCAGTTTATGTCGAAGCTTGTATGTGTTAAAATGGGCAAGTCAAAGTCAAGATCTAAATTCAACTAAAAACAACTTGATGAATGCTATAAACTGATTTTGTCCCAATTGGTTAAGTATTAAAACGATGGGAGCTTGAAAAGGTGCTCAAAGTGTTCTTGGATTTAAGAAGTCCTCAAATCTTTAAAATGTTATTTTGGGGGAACATTTCAATGGTAGACCAAGAAAGTTACCTAGTTACGTTGCATGTTAGCCGGACCACATAATGATGTAGAGCGGCAAATGTTAAGAGGACATGTTAAAAATGGATAAAATGTGCAGTGTGCAGTAATGATGCAAATTAGTCAGCAAAAAGGCCATCTCAACAACATAAAAGCAGACTCCATTATGCAATGTATTTATTTATTTATTTTTTGCATGGCTTGCACTTCATTCATTCCCCTGTGAATCATAGCACCATCAGAGCAGCTTACTCTTAAAATGTAGTTTTTATTCTCAAATAAGAACGTTTTTCTTTGTGTATATTGGTGTACCAGTTAGCATCTGCATGCTGACTGCATTTGCAGCTGTGAGCAATGCACTGCTTGGACCTCGTTGTCCAGTTTATCTCAGTCAGTGAAATCTTTGGATGTTGCCCATTTTCCTTGCTTAATAACATTGTTGAGGTATTAGAAGCGTAATTTACCCCACCCAACAAGAGGTGCCATGATGGATTGATGGATGGACGGACTGCATTTTTTCAAGGGAACAGTGGAGTCTGCTGACATCTTGTGGACACATCGGGGTATTACAGCCTCAATTGTGCCCTAATGATCAACTCTTGTCACTATAGCGAATTGCATAGAGTTTAGTAGATTTTCTTTTCATGATATGGGGCTGGAGGCTTTTTGAGATTAATAGAAAACATTTAATAGGCTATACCTCTATAAAAAGAACTAAAAAAAACGTTTGTTGTCAAGCCGCTGTTGCCATGCGACCAAGAGAGAGCGCCTTCCTAGTCTTGAGTCTTTACGCGTTTACGTAGCGCGTGTGCGCCACATCTTCAGGGCTCGAGAGAGACGGAAGTAGAAGTTCGGGCCAGTGTTCGCGAGCGTTGCCTGGCTGGTGGAGAGTTCTGTTGTCCTGTGCTGGGAGCCTGAGCAGACTGTTTTACTTGAGAGGCTCATGTGGGGATGTACTGAGTGACTTCATATAGTAAAGCTTTGACAAAGGGGGAAAAATACCACCGTGTTAAACGGACTACAGAACAGGTGAGGTGAGTGAAAATTATGAGGTATATAATTATCTTCCTCTTTGTCAAGCTTTTCGTTTTCTGCTCTAATGTTACAGGGAATCGCGACTTTTGTGACATTATTCTTATGGAGTAAAAAAAAAAGTTACCCTACTTTTCTATGTTTACAGAAGTCTTCATCATGACCCCACATCCTGTAATTCAAGCAATCATTGACTTTGCAGCAGGAGCGGCAGGTAAGGTCGGCTACATCTGTCAAGTCAAAAAAAAAAAAAAAAAAAAACTAAAAAGAAGAAGATACAGTGCATTGTAACAATTTTCCACGCTACAGCCGGAGTCTTCAATGTATTTCATTGACAATTTATCTAAAGAACCAGTAAAAGTAGCCATGCGTAGTTGTGAAGTGGAAGATGATGCATAGTTTATTACGAATATTTTACAAAAAACAATGCACTCTTAAAGCATATCCAAAGCTTTCAACATCTTGCTAAGAACAGTTCAATGCTTCCCAATCCCAGACAAGGAGAGCAAGAGCAGTTGTGAGAGGGGCACCAAAGAAATTCATATTTATTATGGAGGCGCTGCCGAGATCTACAGCTCGGGTGATATAATCTGGTAACATTAAAACTACTAGTTGGCCAAGGGGGCTTACAATTGTAAGGCACTATATCTGGTAGGCCAACCCACTTAAAGTCAAGACCTAAATTAGTTTGAGCATCTGGGACTAGGCTTAAAGAAATACACTCAGATATGTACCCCATCCACTCTGACTTTACTTGAGTTATTTTAATATATAAAGAGGAGTCTTCAGCCACAACAAAAGGCTGTTCTACAAAGTATTGATTTACCGGGGGCTACAATAAACATGCATGCTACACTTTTTAATTTATTTTTTTTGGTTAAAACGTTCTGTGCACCAATCTATCACACACAATCCCCCCCAAAAAAATGATTGTCAGTCAAACTTGAATATTTCTGGGGCACTGAATCCATTTATGTTTTAAACTGACGGTGCGGTAGAAAATGTTTCTTCTGTTATATGAAACTCATATTTATATTCGCTGTCATGCTGTCCTACTTCAGGGGGTACGGCCTGCGTGCTAAGCGGTCAGCCGTTTGACACCGCCAAGGTGAAGATGCAGACGTTCCCCACCATGTACCGCGGCTTCATCCACTGCTTCATTTCAACTTTCAAACAGGTGGGACCTCGCGGCCTCTACAAAGGGACCACGCCAGCCCTCCTCGCCAACATCAGCGAGAATGCGGTGCTCTTCTTGAGTTACGGCCTGTGCCAGGACGCTGTCCGCCTTTTGTTGAGGATGGATAAAGGAACAGAGCTCAGGTTTGATGCTGATGAGCATTTCTATTTCAGTTGTAGGAGCTAAACATTTGGGAATCTGTCAGGAAATTGCAATTACTGTCCTTTAAAGGGTTGACATATGTGCAGTTTGTTGATCTCTTTGGAGAAGAGCTGGTAAAAGGATCTCAAAAGAGGGTTTCAAACGTTCTAAACAGAGAAACAATCAACAACAATCACAGAGCTGTGCTATCTTCAAGGTTTAACTCAAGTCTGCTCTTAAAAGTCTAGACGGAGGTCTACAAATGTTCCTGCAACTGAAGTCAAACTGTTTTTTATTGAAAAAAAATCATATTTTACACAGAAACTGAACTGTAAGAACAGCTATAGCACAGGGCTGGACAATATGAACCAAAAATAATATCTGAACATTTTTACACTGCATGCTGATATACATTATTTATCTCAATATGTTTTTCTTTTCATTAAATAATTCTGAAATTGCATCCCTGAATCAAAGCTTTATCCCAAATGTCTCACAGGAACGTTTTTTTCTTTTTTTTAACAAACAGCTGTAGATAAATACGAGAAACAGCTGAAAAATAACCTACTGGAATACATAAAAGTATAATTATAACACAACATAGACCATCTCGATATAAATGATGTAGTCTGACCTTACATCTCTTTAAAAAAATCTCAATATTTTTAAAAATCTCAATATAAATATAAATTATTCATATTATTGTCATTCAGCTGCACATTCACAATGTATATGTGAGCAAAGTTCCTTTGCAAGGCTCTGAGTAAAGACGGAAGACAAAAGACAGACATTTTAGTACAAGTACTTGTCATTTGTCGAGAATGTAGCGGCAAACCAAAAAAAAAACGACATTTTATATGAATAGAAAGGTTATGTGTTAGACCACATGAATGGTGCAACTATTTGTGGCATCAGGATATACTGCAACAATGAATGGGCCATATGGTGGTGCAGATGGTACAGAAAAGAAACAGTATTGTGACATTAGTTAGGAATGTAGCAGCAAAGCAGAAAAATACAGTTTGTACAGAAAAGTTATGTGTCAGACAATATGAACAGTGACATTATTTGTAGCAGCAACAATGAACGAACCATATAAAAAATGCACATAGTACAGTTTTGCTCTATAATTGTATTTTTAAGTTAGAGGTGGTGGATGACAAAAATGTGTATAACAATTCATTTACAGTAAAATCTGGATTTTCATCATGGTTTCCTCACATAAATGCAGCCTGAAAAACACAGCATTGAAATAATTGTGCTTTTATGAGCAAAGAGGATACTGTAAGCGGTTTTAAATAGCTTTATGCTATTTGAAGAGTCCTTTCTACCTGAATTAGTTTTTTTTTGTAAAGGTTTGCAGTAGCTGCTCAGACTTTAGATGCTCTGCAAAGTGTAATCAGACTCTGTAGAATCCTGGCAGCCGAGTTAATCTGACGAGCTGGAAACCAGTTAAACAGACAACCCTGATTATCCAGCTATATGTTTACTTACCATTAGCTGCCAGGCAGGTTGTAAAAGCTGGAGGGGAGGGCTGCTTCTCCAGTTTCCCTCTGCAACGTAATGTATACAAAACATCATCAAAGTGCCTTTTTTTGCTCAGTCGTGAAGTCCAAAGTTCAGCTACATTTAACGCAGGCTTCTCGTTGGTGGTTGAAATATCACTGCCTTCATTGGTGGTTGTTTCATGAACAGAGCAGCTCCAAACTCCAGCAAACAATCAGGTGTGAAGGTGACCATCGTGCGACCTTCCTTCCATCCAGGACTTGTACAGCTCAAGGGGTCAGGAAAAAGGCAGCTAATAGCGCTGCAGATCACGTCCACCCTGCATACAAACTGTTTACACTTTTACCCTCAGGTCAACGCTACAGAGGGCGGTGTACAACAGACGGTTTCCTCCCCCAGGCTGTCTCCCTGATAAGCACAATGAGCAACTTACAGTCTGAGTGGTCAGCTTACAGCTGAGGGAAACCGAAGAAAATGAAACTGAACCTGCCTTTTTAGACGATATCGCGATCTCTGCTTTGGCGGCTTGTTAAAGTTTTCTAATCCTTTACAATAAACGTTGTCTTATCACCCACTCCTATTTTAAACTTCTAGTTTTCTGTCTGATACACTCTTCTTATATCATGCTTTATGATACGTCTCTCCTGTGTAACCCTTCTAATTGGAATCTCATGTCAGTCCAAGTTTTCAATGAGCTAGCGCCCCTCTGCTCCACTTGTAACGGGGCAACATTTCTTTTCCATCCTCTTCCTCAGACTTGCTGCCTTTATGTCTTTAAAAAAACTCCTAATGTACTCGAAATTCTTTTACCACTGGTGTTCTGGCCGGGCGGTTATTTGTGTTGCGCATTGCTCTTGCTTCTGCTGACGATAGCTTACGCTAATATGTTGAACCCAAGCGCGGTTGTCAACTATGGAGGGAGACGGCAAGGTGCAAAAAAAAGTACAGTGAAAACTACAGAAAGAGTTATAAGTGTGTGATCACTTTAAACTTAGAAAAGCAAACAGCACAGAGCATCTACTGCAAAATACGCAGGAAACTCGAGTTAAAATTCCTACATAGCACGTCCTCGATGCTGCAACTTTATCAGGGAGGACCCGCTGCAGCAGCAGACTCCTCCTCCAGGTCCACAGGGCGGGATTGTAGTTAAAAGTACTTGTGCGCCACAAATTTTAGATAAAAAAAAATTACTTTCATTTTATGTATTTATTTACTTTTACATGCTGAGCAATAAACTACATGTATATGAATGAAAGAAACAAAGTGGTCTGATTTTGTTGGAAAATTGTCCTATAATTGATGTCTGAAATGTAAAATGGGTCATTTTTTTTCTCCCCCAGAAATATTTGGGTCACTAGTCACAGACTATTCTCAACAATAATAAACTTATAATATCTATGGTTTGTAAACAATTACATTCTCCTATTTAAAAAAGAACAACTAAATTATAATGTATGTAGGGGAAATAACTAACTTGTTTCACTGAAAGTCCTGATCCTTTAATTTTTTATTATGATGGAGGCTGTAAACAAGAGACCTCTTGTTTTAATTTATTTTGGATAGCATTCCACCTTTATTTAGGTAACACATTTTTTTTAACTGTAAGGAATATAAAGTACAGATAATTGCATGCAAATTTAAGTAGGAGAAGTAAAAAGTAGGCTAAGAAGTAATTACATTCCAAACATGCCTGGGAAGTAAACACATTCTACTCAAGTAAGATAACAAACTATTTTTACTTTTACTTGACACGCCTGGCTACAAAATGAGAAAGCTCAAGATTTAAAGTGGCTTAGATGAGGCCTGCTAACCCTAGCCTGCAATAAATTTGCTGTTTAATCATTTTGAGCTTTCACTGTTATCATTTGGGTGATGAAGTCTAAAAGATTACCACTCCTCTGAATACACATTGAAACCATTTTCTGTTTGCAAATATTTCATTGAATTGAATTGAACGTCATGCCGTTTGTGTTCAGTGATATCCAGAAAGCTTCTGCAGGGTCTTTAGCCTCCATCTTCTCCTCCATGGCCTTGTGTCCCACAGAGCTGGTGAAATGTCGCCTGCAGGCCATGCATGAAATGGAGGCGACCGGAAAGGTAGCGAAAGGACAGAGGTCAGCTTCCCCAGAGATGTTGGAATAAACAAAACGTTTTCACTTGCATCTGACGTCACCTTTGTCTTTGTGTTTGTGGTGCGACATCAGCACTGTCTGGTCTGTAGTTAAGACCGTGCTGAGGACAAATGGTCCTTTAGGTTTCTACCAGGGACTGACCTCAACCATTGTGAGGGAGATACCAGGTTACTTCTGCTTCTTTGGCGCCTATGAACTATGTCGGACGACATTTGCACACCATATGGGCACAGACAAAGACAGTATAGGTAAGCTAATATATATATATTCTTTACTTGTCTGTGAAGCTATCCTCCTAACTTACGCCTTTGTTTGCAGGCATTCTTCCACTCATGTTCAGCGGTGGGTTTGGAGGGGCTTGTCTTTGGCTGGTGGTCTATCCAATAGATTGTGTCAAGTCCAGGATCCAGGTCTACTCTTTAGCTGGGAGGCAAGAGGGTTTCATTAAAATGTTCCTGAGTATCATACGCACTGAGGGTAAGTTCGTTATCCATTGTTAAACAAATTTCAAGCTGTTTCTGTATTGTGCAATCTATAATTGCAAAATTAGTTTAAGCTTCTTTTTTTTTTACCCTTTACCAACATCGCAGTTTTCTAATCACAATGCTGTAATCTCTTCTCCATGACTCAAGTGACTCAAGTCTTAGTTTCATGAACTGTTAAATAGGTGTCACCTGCTTTGAGGGTACTTTTGGAGATGAACTGGATTTCAAAACTATTACCCATGAAGATGTCTAGCATTATTTTTCTTTTTTTGCAAATGTTTATTAGACCTTATTTTGGCTTATTTGACCTTATTTAGGCTAAGCCAGTGGTTCACGAATGTTTTCTGTTGCGACCCCCCCAAGAAGGAAAAGTCTTCAGGTCCCCCCTTTAATCGTTTTCTGTTTTAATGCATTAAAATATATATATACACTCCTGATCAAAATCTTAAGACCAGTCAAAAATTTGCAAGAATTAGCATTTTGCACTATTGGATCTTAAGAAGGTTCTAAGTAGAGCTTCACAATGTTAAAAGGACAAATCAGTGCAAGAGACAAGAACATTTGAGCAGGGAATTGTCTGAAAACTGCATTTATACTCAAACATGATTTTTTCAGCTGATCAAAAGTTTAAGAACATAGTCTTTAAAAGCCAAAAGCTGTGCAAACATCTGGATTCCATGTCATTTTCTGTGAAGTCTTTACACTGTCAAGACCCTCCTGATGGCAAAAGCAAAAAAGCTCACTGACTTTGAACGTGGTAGGATTGTTGAGCTGCATAAGCAAGGCCTCTCACAACGTGCCATCGCTGCTGAGGTTGGACGCAGTAAGACAGTCATTTTGCATTTTTTAAATGATCCTGAGGGTTATGGAACAAAAAAGTCAAGTGGTAGACCCCAAAAAATGTCACCAGTTCTGAGCCGCAGGATCCGATTGGCTGTCCGTCAAGACACGGGACGATCCTCTACCCAAATTAAGGCCATTACTGGTGCCGACTGCAGCCCAATAACCATCAGACGGCATCTGCGAGAGAAGGGCTTCAGAAACAAAAAACGTCTTCAAAGGCCACGTCTTCTTCAACGCCACAGAATTGCCCGTTTGGACTTTGCAAGGATGCACCAAAGATGGGACATTGAAAGGTGGAAGAAAGTTGTCTTCTCTGATGAGAAAAAATTTAACCTTGATGATCCTGATGGCTTCCAACGTTACTGGCATGACAGGGAGATCCCACCTGAGATGTTTTCTACACGGCACAGTGGTGGGGGCGCCATCATGATTTGGGGTGCGTTTTCCTTCAATGGAACAATGGAGCTTCAGGTTGTGCAGGGGCGTCAAACAGCAGCTGGCTATGTGGAGATGTTGCAGCGGGCATCCCTCATGACTGAGGGCCCTCGTCTGTGTGGTAATGATTGGGTTTTTCAACAGGACAATGCTGCAGTTCACAATGCCCGCCTGACAAAGGAGTTCTTCCAAGAGAATAACATCACTCTTTTGGACCATCCTGCATGTTCCCCAGATCTAAACCCAATTGAGAACATTTGGGGATGGATGGCAAGGGAAGTTTACAAAAATGGACATCAGTTCCAGACAATGGATGCCCTTCGTGAAGCCATCTTCAACACTTGGAGCAACGTTCCCACTAGCCTCCTGGAAACACTGGCATCGAGCATGCCTAAACGATTGTTTGAAGTCATCAACAAGAATGGTGGAGCTACTCATTACTGAGTCCTTTTTTTTTGACATTTTGATTTCTGTTTTGGGGGGTTTTGGGGTTTTTTTGAGCTATGGTCTTAAACTTTTGATCAGCTGAAAAAAATCATGTTTGAGTATAAATGCAGTTTTCAGACAATTCCCTGCTCAAATGTTCTTGTCTCTTGCACTGATTTGTCCTTTTAACATTGTGAAGCTCTACTTAGAACCTTCTTAAGATCCAATAGTGCAAAATGCAAATTCTTGCAAATTTTTGACTGGTCTTAAGATTTTGATCAGGAGTGTATATATATATATATATATATGGGTTAATTTATGATACATAGACACATAACAAGTGCTTCTAACAATTAGAATGTTTCAAAATTGCCACACTTTTTTAACTATATAACTTCATAAGTCTCAGCTTAAGCTAATAAGTAATATTAAAGGTGCATTGCGTGAGTTCCAGGATTTTTGCTGACATCTGCCCCCTCTGGTGACAAGTTGAAAGAACACCAGTGTTATTCTCTGAGGAGGATGACGCTTTCTGTCACAGCAGTGCTGTTACCAGCAACTTTTCAGACCACTGCTCCACCGATTTATTCATTTTCAAAAACTTTTTCTTTTTTCTGTTTTATTGACAACTTTACCGTGAAAGCACCATTTGTTCTCCAGTTACATGAGGGAGCCGTGATTGCCTTTAGACTGCAGTCAGTCTGACAGACGACGCTCTCTGTGTGTTTGCTGTCCTGGCTGCAAACCCCACTATGACTGCAGTCCTTCCATTGCTTGAAAACTGGCACGATATTTACTCTGGTTTTGTTCCTTCACATCTTTAAGGAATGATCTGTTTAGCTGTTTGACTCTGTCTGGCTCACAGGGTTCACTGCTCTGTACTCCGGTTTGACTCCTACCATGATTCGCACCTTCCCTGCCAACGGAGCACTCTTCCTGGTTTATGAGTCCAGCCGCAGGTTTATGATGGACATGGTGGACACCTGATGGGCAACAGCTGTCCCGAAGAAACGCTGCCTCCAGTATTTTGCTTCTGCAAGTATCTTCTAATGAGGCAATTCTGATTATGAACTGAACATAAAATGTCTGTACTGTGCTGGTCATGGTCATTTGAAATAAAGTTTTAATCTTAAAAAGTCTTGGCCTGATATTTTTTTAGTTGGCATTTGTTGTAGAATAACATTTAATGTAGAAAATTAGGTTAAACTGTAGCAAAACTGAAGTATTGATGTAACTAAGCAGTTCAGCATTCAGTCATTTCTCATAATATGCTAAAACTCTTAACATGTAATTTCCTCTAAAGAAATTGTACACAGTTTGAAATGCAAACCATTTAGACTTACCGTTGAGAAAGATCTACCACACTTGTTTTGGCTTGCAAACTATGGAAAGTTCAAGTGAGAAATGTTGCAGCGCTGTATGTATCCTTTATTTAACCAGGAAAATAACTCATTGAGATTAAAACCATTGAGATTAAAAGCTTACTTTTTGGGTTAAATAAAACCCCTGTTTTTTTTAACTTCTACCTCTGCCAGACTGTCCTTTACTGCTTGAACCATCACGGAGAGAATCTGATTAGTCAGACAGACTTTTTGCCATAGCAAACAAAGTGCAGTGATGTTTTTGACAGCTACAGTTGGTCATGAAACACAGGGCACAATGATATACTGCATCCATTTTTTTCAAATGCTGGTCCGAGGCGTTCATGAATACCTTGTCTCCATAATCCATCAGGGGGAGAACGGTTGAACTAATCAGGTGGCTTCTGACCGGGTGTGAGAAACACTTTTTGATTCTAAAAAAAATCCCAATTTAGGTTTTAGCTTAGAAACCAGATTGTCGATATGAGTTTTAAAGGACAGATTCTCATCAATCAGAATACCTAAGTACCTGTAGCACCTGACAATTTCGATCTCCACCCCAAAGTATCTTCCTTGCTGTATTGCAGCAAGGAAGATACTTTGCATATGACTATACTTTGCATCTGGCTGACTATAAGAACAAGGATTCATGTTTCAAAATACGTCTTTGTGTAGCCTTGTCAGTTTGCTGGTCTATAGCACTTGTGTGTGTTAATGCAATGGCAAGTAGGATAGACATCAAAATTGAACTCAGGCACCCACAATTTCTTCTCTATCAGTCTCGGAAGGGTTTCAATGCCATTGCCAAACCAAATTCCATCGTTCTGCACTGAGAAACATCTCTTAAGATCAAAATATTTGAGACATTCAATCCATTCAATTCAACATTCATTCAATCCAGTAGTAGAAATTAGAAGGTCTGACCGTCCAGTGCTCAGAGAAATCTTAAAATGCCCCAGAGCTCTATCTCAGACGTCTGTAAGCATCAGCTAGCATGGTAAAAGTATCAGTTTGTGAAACTGAACTTGTGTGGCTTGTTTGAAAGGTTTGCCAGCATAAAAACACTTGATCATCATCTAGAAATGTCCTTAGGGCAGATGCTACCAAAATGGAGATATCCGCTCAGTAATCCACGGCGTCACGGTTAGAGAAAGTAAAAGCAAACAGGTTATTAGCACAGACTCTTCATATAACGGTAGAGCACCGAGGGGGATGGCAGTACTCACTCATATTGCCAGCAGTTGAGACGTATGTTATTTTCAAGGGGAGAGCAAATGTACGGTTATACACGCTGTATAATGAATACTTTGCATTGTATCAAAGTGTCTTATCTTCCGCGTTGCCTCATGGAACATAATATTACAATATTTACAAAAATGTGCAGGGTGTACTAATGTTTGTGAGATTCTACATGCAAGCTGTTAAGTTTGTGAATCTGGTCTAGCCTAACTAAGATATTTGTCTGGTCAGTCTGAGGTAATTGTAGGTAAAAAGCTTAGTCAACATTAGCAAAATAATGAACAGGTTTTATTGAATTTCCCATTTAAGGCCACTTACGTTCTGCTGGGAATAATATGAGTGTGGTTTGCCATGCACCTCATGTTGTAAAAAGTCTGTATTTCTTTCTAGCAGTCGATGAAAAAGACATTACTGAGAACGTAATGAACTGCAGTAAGTGTTTTCTGTTAATGTGAGGCAACAGTATGGTCACACCGTCTCACTACAACAAGTCTCTTGTGTCAGGACTCTATTATTAATTCATCACCTGCAGTCAACAAGTGATAAGACTCGCTCTAGTCCAAGAAGATAATAGGATACCACAAAGACTGAATTTGAAGTCCTTGACCACGGGAGGTATGCAAATGCTGGATAGTGGATACACTTTGGGTCCGGTTACCATGCTGATAGCTTCACAAAAAGCAGGATGAGAGAAGTGGATAGACCACACCCCACTGAGAGAGAAGGGAAGTAAACAAGTGCACTGCTGCTGCTCCAACAGCCAGACACTTCAACCGATGATCTCAACAACATCCAGCACCGTGGAGATGGTTACTCAAGGCAAACTTCAGATCAGCGAAGAAAACGTTGAAGGTAAATACTTCTTATGCTCTAATAACCATTATGAATACTTGTGGTAAGGGTGAAAAGTTAATTAGCTTCAAATGAGTTCGGGGGGGGGGTATAATAAATTGGTTTTAGTAGTTAGTTAATAATCCATGTTACCATTCTTAATTCAAATTAGCTTTACCCTCACTCAAACTGTATTTCAAAGAATGTATTTTAATCAGTAGCTAACCCACATTTATTTTTCACAAAACGTATGTTTTAAAGATTGCTTTTAAGAAAGAAATTCAGCTTTTGTTTTCAGCCAAATGCAAAGCAAGGTAAAAAAAATATATTTGTCTCTTTTCAGATTTTGTCTGGTTTTGCTTTTTTAAATCACATTAAAATCTTTCAGATTATCAAATAAATTCTAATATCTCACAAAGATCTCCTCCTTATATATCAAAAGCAAATTTCACAAGATTTGATTCCATTATGAAAATGTTTTCCAGACCAGCCCGATCCTAAATAAAAAAAAAATGTATTTCTTTTTTATATCATCAAATTCCACCAAATAAACATTATTTTGTTGTTCTATGTAACTAGCTCGACCCAGGACTGATAATTACACGACCTGTAGAACCAATAAAACATTTTGAATGAAACCTGTATGACAACATGAAGTAAGATTCAGGATATCAAAAATAACACAACAGACCCAGGTCTTAAGAAACCCAAAACAGATGAAAATCAAAGTCATTGAAAGATATGAACCCAGAAAGGTATGCTGTAGTTCACCAGAGGCTTCAGGACCTCATTGTCCACAAACAAAGAAAACAGTTTCCACTAGTGGTCGGACTGCTAAATTTAACCAAAGAGAATATTCAGGGCTCATTCACGAGGTCCGAATAGAACCCAGATCAATATCTAAAGGGCTGCAGGCATCGCTTGCCTCATCTGGGCTTTGTGTCCTTTTCTGGCCAGCGGTGTCCAGTCTCACCTTTGCCTAAAAATATCATGTGGGCAGTCAAGACAAATGTGAAACTATTTGGAGGGTTTGCGTACCGTTACATTACATCTGTTGAAGAACTTACACCGTTTCAGCAAAAACAGCATCATACCTACAATTAATCATGGGGTTGGTAGTGTGATGGTCTAACTTGGTGACCATTGCATGGTTAAGATCTATGATCTATGATAAGATCTTGGTGCCTAACTTCTTCAAGAGTCGTGACCTGAAGGACCTGATTGGTACACATGAATTCTGCTCATCGGCATAAAATTCAAACAGGGAATATCTGGTCCTCATTTTGTGATCTTAAGCACAACACAATTATTATATACCTGAAATAAATAATTGGTGGGAAGCAATTACTTTGCAAGAATAGAACTTATAGTATAGTATAACTTAAAACAAGGGCTGTGCAACTGGTTTTCTTATATAGGAACATTTTTGACCAATCTGTATAATCTGACCCAATCTGTATAATATGATTGAACTTAACTTTGTAAAGTGCCTTGAGATGACATGTTTCATGAATTGGCGCTATATAAATAAAATTGAATTGAACTGAATTGCAGTTAGAAGGTCCTGGGTTCATATCCTGGCCTGGGATATTTCTGTATTGAGTTTGTATGTTCACCTTGCATGGATGGATGGACATAAGAGGAAATAATACAGTGCCATATGTTTTCATGGCACTGTACCTGCCTCAAAATTACTATATTTATCCAGATCTGCTGAATCTGTATTTTAAAGAGTAATTATATAAGAATGATTGATTATTCAAGCAGCATGTATGTTTGCTAGTTGTTATTGGTCATGTTTGTATAAGAAGGTTAAAATTGAAAAAAGATCTGATAGTATTTGTCGGCTCTTTCAGTTTCTTCTAGTATTAAAAAAATAATGTCAACAAGGATGGCTATTCTTAGAATTAGATGACGTATTTTTCTCTGTGTGTGTTCTTGAAAAACATGACAGTAATTTATAATGATATAGCCGTAAGTTTGCAAAACACGGAATCGTTCAGACGAAGTTCAGGCCCCATGACTTCCCTCTGAGATTAATTACATCATTAGTTACAAATGAGATGTGTGAATTTACTGCAGCCCTCACCTGACAGCATGGATCCTTTGTGTTGTCCCACTGGATCATATAACTCTTTAAACACCTGTTAACAAACTGACAACAGGAGCTTCCAATCTGGATTTCCATGGCTCATTGCAATAGAACAGAATGCACCTTTAAACTTTACAAAGCAGAGGCTTAACGTTGGATTTTTTACCTCTACTTCTCCACAGATAAAAATGCAGCGGGGTTGGGATGTTTTGGTTGGCTGTTGGTAATCATATCCCTCCTTTTTATAGCAGTAACCTTCCCAGTGACATTGTTTATGTGTGTCAAGGTAAGAAAATCTTTTGCTTATTTGTTGATGATCAGACCAAAGCAAAGTGATGTAGCATTGTGAAGTGAAAGGAAAACAATGCATGGTTTTCAATTTTGCTATTACAATAAAACCCTTAAAGTTTAGCATGAATTTGAGAGATGGTAGGAGATTCCTTTCCTCATCAAACATAAGCCCCGCCCACATTCCCAAAGTGGCATGTGCCTCACCCACTTCTGATATGACGGCATCACTAGTATGACGTCACACATGTGATGTCACATGACCTATGATTTCATCACTTGACCTATGACACCATTACCTGCAAGACGCTACCGTACCTGACCTCACAGACCTTACCTGGCCATAGCTGAGCTTACTTGAACCCACCTGAGCGTACCTGAACACATCTGAGCTAACCTGAACCCACCTGTCCCCACCTAAGTGTACCGAGTTTACCTGAACCTAGCTGTCCCCACCTGACCACATCTCTTCAAAAAGATTACTAAGCGTTTATAATGTTTATAATGATATAAAGTGTAAATAAATATGTTCTCTGTATAGGGTAGGATTAGTTATCCTGAGAAAGAGCATAAGGTAAAGTATTTGCTGTTTTTATATCCACATCACTTTCTTTAAAGAGGAAGTCCGGTCAACAAGGAAAAATCAGGGTATCATTAGCTATAACTAAAACTAATACGTTCGTGGTTATTTAATGAACTTATCTTTAATCAATAAGAAAATAAAAACATAAATTGTCGTCTGAATCACTGTGTATGGGGGCTGACATTACTGCCCATATTTGGGCAGTAAGGGGCGTTTGACATCACATCCTGCGACGTAGAAAAGCGGAAGCGGCGACAGCATTTCTCTCCGCTTTCCATGCAAAGTCAATAGGAGCCGTTCTACACAGCTGCGATCATCAATAATTATTTCGGATTTCCAGAGGACTTCACCGCTGACATTCCCAAGAGCTATTGCTGAAGCAACAATGCCCACGTGCATGGCCATCGGATGTTGCAACACAACTGGTAAAAGTGGAAAAAACATAGCTTATTTCAACTTCCTGATTCATGAGCCACCGGGCTCGGCGCTGGATTGCCAACTTGAAGAGAGCGGATTTGCCATCTAACTTCTGGCCAGAGAGAAAACACATCATATGCAGTGACCATCTCGAAGAAGAATGTTTTGAACATGACATGAGGGCGAGGATTTTCAGTAAGTTATTTTTAAATTTTAAATTTTAAATTTAGAAGTTACGGGGATGGTTACCGACCAGAGGGGCGGAGGGATACAACATGGTATCCCTCCGCCCCAGCATGTGCTGGAATGCTTTTATATTTTAATACTTATACAATAATGACCACCTGCCTTATTTGCTAGGGGGCAAATATATAACTTAAGTCACTTCAGCGCGATCTCTCCTCCGCTGTGTGTGTGTGTGCGTGCGCTCTGCTGCAGCGCCGGCAAAGCCGTGCTCCACACACACACACACACACACACACACACACGCACACACACGCACACACACGCACACACACGCGCGTGTATATATATATATATATACTGTAGGACCCGACTGAGTTTGCAATGGAAATAGGTACGCTGGACTCCGTCAAAAGTCCGGTTTCTGTCAAGAAACTCTTCTAAAACATCCATATCGCTATCAGATGATGATGACTCCACAGAACTCTCATCACTGTCACTAAATACTTCATCACTCTCTGCTTCGTACAGAGCACCAGTTGTCGCCATCTTGGAAAATAGTGCGCCGTGACAAACAGAGCGTTGAAACTTGATCAACAGCGGGTCCGCCGAGTGACGTCAAAAAATGGGAGGTGACAGTATTATTCTTGACCAAGATGGATTCCTCCACATAAACATGATTAAATGAGAATCATTCTTAATTAAAAAAACGTATAATTTTTTGCACAGTATGTAGTAGTTTTATATTTAAAGTACTTTCAGCAGTTTAAATTCTGATTTTGACCGGACTTCTCCTTTAAATATGGTTCTTTTGGGGCGAAGGTGGCCCAAATTAGGCAGTTTGTCCTGTAACTGGCAGGTTGCCGGTTCTATCCCCCACTCTGACAGTCTCAGCCGTTGTGTCCTTGGGCAAGACACTTCACCTGCATTGCCTGCTGGCGGTGGTCAGAGGGCCCGGTGGCACCGATGTATGACAGCCTCGCTTCTGTCAGACTGCCCCAGGGCAGCTGTGGCTTCTAACATAGCTCACCACCGTCAGGGTGTGAATGGGTGACTGACTGTAGTGTATAGAGCTTTAGGGTCGTCGGACTTAATAAAGCACTATACAAGTACAAGCCATTTAACATTTAAAACAGTATTTCACCATCTGATAATCTGTGGTTATTGTGTGGTAAATTTGACTTAGAAACCCGAATAGTAGGAGATGTCACATTAGAACTAAAAAAAAATTTTAAAAAGTTTTTTTCATCTCTTATTAGAGGATATTCTCTTAAACGAGGTCTGAAAAAGAGAAAGAACATCTGGACTATTATGTAGGAACAGAAATAAGTTTAATATAGATAAGGCAATAGAACATAACTTTCTTTAAATCAGGATTTTCTCTGAAAGAGAGATTCATTTTATTTGCTAGGTTATTTGGTAAACTTTAACAAGTTCACTATATCACTATATCACTTGCTGACCTCTTTAGAGAATAAAGAATTTTAGAAAATGTCGATTTGATTTGTAAGGAAATTACTGACATTTTAAGGAAAAAACTTGACTTATTGGAATTGGGCTTGAATAAAAGATAAGTTGACACATGTGGGCCAGATGGTTTCAGGTGAGGTCATGGGGGCCCGGTGAGTTAAGGTAAGCTCAGTTACACTCAGGTAATGCCAGGTGTGTTCAGGTGTGCCCTGATAAGGCCAGGTATCGGCAGGTAAGGTCAGATGAGGTGACGCTATACAATTAATTACATCATAGGTCATCATATGTCACGTGATGCCACAAAAGTGACGTCATATTAATGATGACATCATACTGGAAGTGGGCGGGGCATCTGCCTCTGGAATGTGGATGGAGCTTATGTTTGATGAGGGAAGGGTCTCATATCATCTCATCATTGTATTCTCACCCCTTTAGGCTGATACCCACTTGATAAAATCTAGTGGTAATGTGACAGAACATGAACAAGGTTTAAGACTATGAAGGCTTTTAGAAGACACCAATATGTAACAACTCTTCCCAGAATGATTTTTGTCTTTCCATTGGTTTGCTGTTCTTGGTGTCCAGATAGTGAAGGAGTATGAGCGAGCAGTCATTTTCAGACTTGGACGACTCTCAGATCGGAAACCTAAGGGACCAGGTTTGTGGTTTTAATTGGATGAGTGTACACAATGGGTAATTCTTAGCTGCTGATTTTCCCACTGGAGTCAAACCTGAAACTGATGTAGTTTAATGTTTCTCTCTGTCTAGGCCTCTTTTTTGTTTTGCCCTGCACTGATAACTTTGTGAAAGTAGATCTAAGAACTGTATCATTTGATATTCCTCCCCAAGAGGTGAGTTTTCCTTTCATACATAAAATGCAGAGTCCATTAAAACTGCTATCTTCTTGGAAGCTCACAAAGGTGCATTAAATAATCAGTTTTCTGTGTTATCTTTTCATAGATCTTAACCAAAGACTCAGTCACGGTGTCCGTGGACGGAGTTGTGTACTTTCGCATACACTGTCCCATCTCGTCTGTGGCCAATGTGTCCAATGCACACTCATCCACGCGACTGCTTGCACAAACCACACTGAGGAATGTCCTTGGCACCAAAAACCTATCAGAACTTCTGTCTGACAGAGAAGGAATTTCACTCAGTATGCAGGTTAGATGAAACAACTGTGAGTCAAAGAATCAATGGTTCTGGATGCCTTAGAAAGGACTAATGTCTCAGCAGGATCTGGAAAAACTAATCCATGCGTTTATTTTTAGTAGAATTGATTACTGCAACGGTGTTTTCACAGGTCTGCCTAAAAAGTGAATCAGACAGCTGCAGCTGATCCAGAACGCTGCTGCCCGCGTCCTCACTAAGACTAAGAAAGTAGAGCACATCACCCCAGTTCTAAAGTCCTTACACTGGCTCCCTGTATCTCAGAGAATAGACTTTAAAATACTTCTGTTAGTTTATAAATCCCTGAATGGCTTAGCACCTAAATACATCGCAGACTTGTTATCAGCGTATAAACCCTCCAGACCACTCAGGTCTTCTGGCTCCAGCCTACTCTGCATACCTAGAACCAGAACTAAACACGGAGAAGCAGCATTTAGTTCCTACGCTCCACTTATCTGGAACAAACTTCCAGAAAACTGTAAAAGTGCTGAAAGCCTGAGTTCCTTTAAATCGAGATTAAAAACACATTTGTTTAAAATTGCCTTTGAATTTTCAAGTTAAACTGTTTTAAAATGTTCAATGTTCAAGTTAAACTGTTCTAAAATTACTTTTTTTCCTACATTCTATCCCTACTTGCTTTTATTCCTATATTTTAATCATGTAAAGCACTTTGCATTGTCTCTGTACTGAATTGTGCTATATAAATTTGCCTAGAAATATACTGCTCAAAATAATTAAATAACACATATTTTAATATCCAGTATGATAGCACCCCAGTTAACCTTCTGGGATATTGATCTGGTCTGTTAGTATAGCTGGTTGTTAATCAGTGTCGGCCCCAAAAACAGAAAGGTCTTTGCAGGTGGAGGCCAGAGACAATTCCCCCCTCCTTTTTCTGACTGCTTTTCAGTAGTTTTGCATTTGATGAAAGCCCCTATGCCCCTGTTCTCCGATGGCCATCCGAAGTTCGGGGCCTGGAGGAGGAGCAGGCCACCTGGTTGGGGTCTGGACTGGGGATGTGCGTTGAGTCCCGGGGGTAGGCTGGGGCGTCTGCTCTCCCCGGAATATAGGGGTAGGGCTTAAGTATGGAGGGTAGGGTTTGAGGGAGGCAGCGCCTCGGGGTTCATGTGGTGGGCTGTGGTTGGCTTGCCCGTTTGGTTCATGGATGGGCCTGTGGGATGTCTGGGCTGGAATCGGGTGGGGGGTTAGGGCCAGTAGTACAGACCGGGTCGGTTGGGGGGTGGTGGTCCCCCCGATCATGATGTTGGGGTTCACCTCCCGGGTCTGGGGGCTAGATACCTCTCTGAGGTGCCGGTGCCTGGACCTGGGAGTATAGGATGTGTGTGGTGAGTGCAAGTGTGTTTACTGCATCTCTTATTTATGGGTGAGAGTGTATGCACGTAGGGGCACTAGGGTTGGAATGTGTGAATGTGACTGTGTAGGTGGTTTTCTGCTCGTCTTTTTGTCAGGTTGGATATGAACTGCCCCGTCTCCTGGTACATCTCAGGTCTCCACCCACCCCCTTCCTGCTCCCCTCCTTTGGCTGGCGCCTTGACCCGCTGGTGCATTGGTGGTCTTCAGTGTCTGGGTCTGGGTGCTCGGGTGTGCTCCAGCTCACCCCTGGGCCTCGGGTCCCTGGGCCCATTGCTAGATCCGCTCCAGAGTAGCTGGCAGCCGGCGGAGCCCGTGGGCTCATCGCCGCGGCTCCCGGGGGGCTTCGCCATTGTGGCCTGGGGCTCCTCTTTGCTTTTCCCTGGAGCGGGCAGCTTTCCCTGTGTTAGTTCCTCTTGGGCACCAACACAGAGAGTCCCTTCGGACGTCTGGGGGTTCTGGTTTCCCCGACGTCTGCCTCGTTGCTCTTGGAGGCAATGTTTTGGCTTCTCACCACCACTACTGAGCATTTTTCATATGGATAAACCTTACACACACAAGCGCACTCTCACAAATACCGACAGGTGCTTGGATTCAGGTACCTACAGATTCACTTCTATACAGAAAGCCCCTATTATTATCTTTAGCTATAATAAGTTATGATTTAATACATTTTGTATTAAATCATACTGTATATTCTTCAGTGAAGTTATCAAGGCATTGGTTGGTTGTACCTGTAATACTTTATCGGTTTGTTTTGCTGTTTTTTATAACTTATACATATATATCTTGCAGGTGTAAAAGCAAACTCCGAAGATGCCTTCTTGTTCTCTCCTTTTTCTCTCCTCTATTTTTGTCACCTTTTCTCCCTTTTAGCATTTTGCCTCATCTTTTTCTCTCTTTTTTTTTTCCTTCTCGATTTTGTGTGCATTGAACATGAAATAGTCCCAGAATAAAATCCAATAAAGAAGACGCATTTATAAATCAAGCGGAGCACTATGGCGAAAGCAGTAATGCTCCACTTGTGAAAATAAAATGTATTTGGCTCTCTTTGGCATTTAGACAACAATTCTTAATGCTACACTGCCAGACAGGACACGTAATTTTTTTTTTTTTAAATAGAATTGCAGAGGCTAATTCTTTATGCATTTGCAACACAACAATTTGGATGCCATTTATTTAGTGGAGGACTTCTGTAGGTAGTTTGTTGCGATGGATTTTATTTAGGCTAACAGAAGTTGGATAAATATGCACGTTTTAATGTTTATTTCTAAAAAAAAAAATGGTAACAACTGTGCATGATTTTTCTTGCACTTTATAATTCTAATTCTAAACACTTGCAAGGCACTGCAATTAGGCTGCAGCAGCCTTAAAGGTAGATGTAGCAGAAAGATTTTGACAAAATTTATGTTAGTTCGCTAAAGTACATCTGAAATAAAGCTGTATTTGATCTCAAAACGCAGGAAGCCCTGGATGACGCCACTGACTCGTGGGGCATCAAGGTGGAGCGTGTGGAGATCAAGGATGTTAAGCTGCCTCAACAGCTGCAGAGAGCCATGGCTGCAGAGGCAGAGGCCAGCCGGGAGGCCAGGGCTAAAGTGAGGGCAGCAGTGGAAGATTTACTTTCCACTTCACGAGCTACATACCTTTAGAAAATGCAGGAAACAGTTGCAAGGGTGATTATTGGCTTTCTCTGTTCCAGATAATTGCTGCAGAAGGTGAAATGAAGGCTTCCAGGGCTCTGAAGGAAGCATCTCTAGTCCTAGCTGACTCCCCTTCTGCTCTCCAGCTGCGATACCTGCAGACTCTCAATACCATTGCTGCGGAGAAAAACTCCACCATCATCTTCCCTGTGCCCATAGACATGATGCAAAGTTTAATGCAGAGAAAGGTATGAAGCCTGCTGCCTGCAATTTCTCCACAGCTGTCTTCTGTGCCGTTATTTAATCCCCAAAGTAATTTTGTATGTTAAAAAAAGGAAAGGAAAAGTGCTAGGTATTGTATGTGTTTCACTAAAATACAAACCAGACGCTGTTTATGTGTATGTATGCTTAGTGTGATTTAATATTTAAATACAAAGTGCAACATACACAGCCATAACCGCAGCTAAGTTACTGTTCTAGAGGATGAAGTATGCAAGAAACACAAAGAAAAGAAAAAACAATTTACAGCAAAGTTATAAAGACATGCTTTTATGCAGACTTCTCCAGAGAATACTGAATACAATCATTTCAACTGAACAATCCACAGAAGTTAACGACATCCACGTGATGCAACAGCCTCTCTCTGATATCGCATGTAAACTGTAAAGAAAAAGCTGTTATTTTCGTGTTCATTCAGTAAATGTGTACAAGGTAGTGTCCACAGGACACAGAGGCAATCAGTGCAATCGGAGTACCTGATGTAGAGAAAGGCAACTTCCACTCTCGGAATACAGCAAATCCTCTCCCCAATAAACGTATTTATCCTATCTATCATTAGACGCAGCTACAACCAAAGACCTGTTTCAACAGGTGTACACACATTATGCTAGATGAAATATATATATATATATATATATATATATATATATATATATATATAATAAAGTATTGTGATGCGTGAGTAGTGGTTTTTATAAAATGCTCTAAACATTTAGTAATAATTCTACCTGCTGCCAACATCTAATTGCCTGTATAAGAAAAATGTTTCGCAAGACAGACTTCTGATGGCTGGTATGTAAACACTAACGGTTCAAATAAAAGAAATGTAAACAAAAAATAAACTATGGCAGTTGCTTCCCTTTGTTTACTCATAATTCTTCTTTCAAATCCTGACCTTAAGCCAAACAGTGAAAAGAATGAGGTAACATTGCATCAGATTCCCATTTCTGGTTTCTAAGTGACCATGGGAATGTAGCAAAACATGAACACCAGCTCTAATTATGGCGGAAACTTCATTGACTGGTATTGATGTTTGTGCCGTACATTAAACAAAAAAATAAATAAATCAAGAATACTAAACAGAGCGCAGCAAACTATTACCGCAAAAGTATTCATATCCCTTGAACTTCTCCACATTTGGTAACATTACAACCACAAAACCTCAGTGCATCTTATTGCGATTTTATGTGATAGACCAATACAAAGTGCTTAGCTGTGAAATTAAGGGAATGCAATAGTTTTCAAAATACTTGATATAAAAATTTAGCTTTTGTATTCAGCCCCAATATGCTAATCTTCCTAATAGAATCAAGGGCAACCAACAGCTTTCTAAAGTCACCCAATTAGAAAATACAATGTACCTGTTTGTGATTTAATCCCAGATAAATGCAGGCGACTGGTGATACAGGATTTATGGGTATTAGAATAAAGGGGACTAACGACTTTAAACTTTGACCTGCATACAAAAAGCTATTTGAGGATAAACTAACACTTCACATGACCCTGAACACACCATTCCCACCAGAGAAGCATGGCAGTGGCAGCATCAGGCTGTGGGGATGCTTTTCTTTTGCAATGGATGGTGAAGGTCATCAGATTTGATGAGGAAACGGATGGAGCTAAATAATTACTGGAGGAACATCTGTTAAAGGCCGTAAAGTTTCACGTTCTAGCAGGACAGTAGCACTAACCGCACAGCAAGTGGAACGGTTTAGATCAGCGGCCTTCAATCCCGGTCCTCAGGACCCACTGTCCTGCATGTTTTAGGTGTTTCCCTTCCTCCACACACCTGACCTAAATAAATGGGTGATTAACAGACCTCTGAAGCCCGTGACTGCTGCTGTGGAGGTAATGCAATTGTTTGATTCCGGTGTGGTGGAGCAGAGACACGTCTAAAACATGCAGGACAGTGTTGAATACCCTTGGTTTAGATCAGGGGTGTCCAAACTTTTTGCCATTGGGACCAATAATGTCTCATAGCAAATACTCAAGGGCTACATTATTTAAACCTTTTTTTTTTATCTAAATGGCAAAAACGTTTTTTTGGGGGGTTTTTTACCTACTGCTCAACAATAAACAAAACTCACAAAATGCTTCAGAAAAGGAATCTGTAAATAATTTTAGATTTGAAACATTAACATTTGGATTGATAGTCTTTTTCTGTTTTTTTTTTGTTTTTTAAAGAACAGCATTAATTTGGGCTTACTCTTGCTTTATTTTACTGAGTTAAATAAATAGGTGGCACCCAAGTCTGCCTTTTGGTAAAAAGGTTTGTGGTCTTAAATGCTATTAACTTAAATTAAAAGCAAACATATGGCTGATAAAAGATTTAAACAAAATATTGTTGCACCTTACATTTTAATAAAATTTATTTAGTCTTTTTTTAAAAAGCAGTGAAAATTGCCCAATCTTTTAAAAGTGTATCGCCTTAACCATCTGAGCTGGCAAAAGCAAATTTAGGCCCTTCTACAACTGTGATTGAGGGCCGCCCAAAATCATTCAGCGAGCCACAAATGGCTCTCGGGCAGCACTTTGGACACCCTTGGTTTAGATCAGTGCATATTCATGTGTTGGAATGTCCCAAAAAATTTACAATCCTAATTGAGAAACTGTGGCAAGACTTGAAAACTGGTGTTTAGAACTGCTCTCCATCTAATCTGTGAGCTTATTTTGGAAAGACAAATTGTTAAAGTGCCACTCTCTAAATGTGCTGAGTTGTATTTCAAGAAACTTGCAGCTGAAATTGCAACGGAAGATGATTTCTTCTTTCCCATAAAATTCCAGAATAAAACATTGAAGTTTTGTTCTTTCTAACATAAAGTAAAAAATAAACAGTTCAAGGGGTATGAGCACTTCTGCAAAGCATTGAAATAAATAAAGATATTGCTTTGTCGAAAGCATGAGTGTGCTGCATTGTATTCCATACATATGTGTGATGCAGTATGTAATTGTTTAATGATTTAATCTTTGGTGGTTTTATTTGTGAGCTGACTTCCTTTTCTTTAATTCAACTGAAGGTGAGATTTTGTGTCGCTCAGAAAAACCTGGTGTCGCTTCTTTTCCCGTTCCACCTTTTATCCTACGCGCATTGAATAATCTAAACAAAAACGTTGTAGTTGGAAGACAACCCATGCTGTAAAGATAGCCATACATCTACAGAGTCTGCAATAACTGATAGTATGCTTACATACGTTGGCAGTTTGGTGTTATGAATTGCTTTGAGGTTTAATGGCTTTTAATGATTCATAGACTCATGGTGCATGAAATGCTTCAGCAGAAAAATGTCAATCCGCTGTATGACAACTGTAGGTAGGTCTTCATCTTAATACTGCCGAGCCCCAGGTGGACCGTGCTGGTGAGTGGGAATGGATGACAGAAGGCGCTTCTTGATTTAGTTGTTGAGCTTTGAGAGCTCCCTTTATATCATTTATCCATCACCCTGAGAGCTGGAAGGGAAGGTGAAAAAGTAGATGGATGCGAAAAACATGTAAATGAGGCACTGCGATGCTCTCTGAACTTTCACCCGCTGGAAAAAAAAAAAAAAAAAAAGATCCTAAGGTTTTGCTCTTTCTGGAATTATCCTTACAATTCATGAGGTCAAGAAGAAGAAGAAGAAAAAAAAGACAATCTGTGGCTTGGAGATGCATCATATGGGTAAGAAGAGTTTCCCAACAAACAAAACATTATACTGTCTCTTTGTTCACTGATTGTATAATATTCCTTTAAAACAGAGGAACATTTTTTCAGAGTTAAATAAAACACTGCTAAAAATGACATGTTTGGTACAAACAGTCACTGGTGGTAGGAGTGCGGACGGGCAGGGGAGCCTGGTCCAGAGGCGGGCCGGTGGATGGGGGAGGAGCTGGGGGTCATGTGTGGACTCAGCTCGCCTGTCTGCAGACGCCACAGCAGTTCCTCGTTGGTGCGACTCAGACGCTTCTTCTCTTTGCTCTCCATCTCCACGTGCACCTGCAGGTTGGCGTTCTCCTCAGAGAGTTGCCTGAAGATGAAAAGGGACAAGAAAATGTTACAAAAAAGGAAGTTAATTCTATATCTTCTACAGTGCCATGCTAAATTATTAGTGCCCATTAAGACTTTTTCACTTTTTTGTCCCCTTACCTAGGGCTCGACAATAATTTATTAACTATATATATCAATCGATAGACGTACATCGATGATAGATTAAAAGTGTCAATAAAAAGTTCAATAGAATAACAGTTTTCCTTCATTTTGCATTCTAGCCTAACATGTAGGTTAATACAACAGTGATTACATCTTCCCAACCAATCACAACGCAGACCAAGGAATGCTCTGTCACCAAGTTCCACCCCCTTCAAGGAGTTCAGAGAGCACGCCTTCTTTTTCATTTTTAAAAACTTGCAGTTTTGGTAAAAAGTTGGTTGAATAAAGGGTTGAGTTTGAATGCTGTGTTTGTGTGTTCTGTATGTAAAAACAGGTCGCTAAGCAAGAGCATAAAATGGCCAGGGCTGCACTTAAAATATATGCTTTTAATTTGTTGATAATTATCGATATCGATTAATATGATTTCTATTTTAATCTATACCGTCAGCCCTATATTATTCAATTAAAAACTTCAATATGTTTGCAGAAAAGATGTTGTAGAAAATGTATTAAATCTTTTCAATGTAAATTTAAAAAAGTGTGATATGCCCCCCCCCCCCCCCCCCCCCCCCCCCCCCCCCCTCTAATCAGTTTTCTAGAGGGGCTGCAGAGATCCTCAGTTCACATGAAAGAAGAGAAGCGTATTAAAAGGAAAGCCATAAAAAAGTCTCACTTGCAGTTTGCCACAAGTCAAGTAGGGGAAAGAGCAACAATGGTAGAAAGTTTCCATATGCAAATAGATGTGTGTAGCTGTGAGACTGCTACTGAAAGCAGAAAAAAATGGTTAGAGACTGCAAAAGACTTGAGATCGATGAGGAGGTTCGCTTTCCAGCAGGACAGCAACGCTAAACCTGCAGCAAGGCTGCAATAGGATGATTTAGATCAAATGAATTTCATGTGTTGGAGTGACCCAAAGTCCTTACCCAAAACCAATTCAGAATATGTGGAAAGACCTAAAAAACTCCAGCAATAGCTGGTTCCTCACAGTATTCACGTAAATTGCAAATTATTTTAATGCCGCTACACTCTACACAGTGTTGGTCACATGAAATCTCCTAAAATACATTTAAATTTAAGGTTGCTATGTGTTAAAATGTGAAATAGACCTTTGCAGTGGACCATGAATGTTAAACACAAGTGTTTTTTAAAATCTCTATATATAAATTAACTTTGTGTAATGGGTGAGTGTCATATAGAACTGCTTCTGTTTTTATCTGATGAATGTGGCATGGAGTTAATATGAATTGTGCCCTGCCAAAGGGACTGCAGAGGCAAATTGGCCTTTGGCTAACTCTGGTATACTGCATCAAATGGTAACATTTATGTTTTAATTGTACATGATCCCTTTTAAATAAACCTTAAAAAAACTGGACATGCAAACAGACCTGGACATAGCTACATTCTTGTCTATCTGCTCTCTCAGGTCTTCATTCTGCTGCTGCAAAACTTGTAGTTTCTCCTCCAGGTACACGTTCTTTTCAGCCTGCTCAATAACACAGGAGAAAAAGCGCAAAACATTAAAGTCTTTAAATGAGTTGAAACATGAAAGTTATATAACTTATATAATAAGTAATTTTACAGAAGACGTGGGACAATGATGTTCTAGGTGTTTAGACCTGACAGGTTATTTGATTTTGCACCTCATTTAGACTAATTTCGACTCAATGAGTGAGCACTGTCTTTGCAAGAATAAAACAGCACAAAACAACTTCAGCAATTTAAATACAAATAGTAAGATACAAACCAATTTGATATTTATATTGATATTTTGTTACAAATAATAATAATTGGAATGGTAACAAAATTAGAATCAGATGCACAGACAAAAGTTATTGTCGTTACGTCACCAAAATACTAACAAACACCAAATTTGCTCTGATGGGAGAAAAAAAAACCTTAAAGCCTACTATTTTCTCCAGTTCTGAAATCTTCAGCTCCTGTTGATGAATTTGTTGATTTTTCATCTCCAGAACTTCTTTTAGGCTCTTCAGATCCTCCTCGATGTGTTTATATGGAGCCAAAGCGTCCTGAAACAGAAGTAAATGTGATTCCACTGCTGTTTTCGGCACCATCAGAGTATGAGGCTGCTCCGCATCATGAAGAACTTACAACTATCTGCTCATCTGTGCTCTTACGGAGCGCTTCTTCGAAGCGCTTCGCGCGGTCTCTGAGGCTGCGGTTCTGAAACGTCAGCGTGTCCACCTGGTCCTGAGAAGAAAACACACACGTCTGTCAGCGGTTATTTTTTGTGTGCAAAATGTTGCCTTATAAAAGAGGAAAAACAAACCTGGAGTGACAATCTGATCTTCTCAAACTCTTCCTCTAGGGACTTCTTCTGCTGTTCATGAGCCATCTTCAGATCTGTCAACAGACAGAGCATATTAACTTCCCTCTCAAACTGAGGAATATGCAATCTTTTTTTTTTTTTGACGCTTACTCTTTACTGTTCTGGCATGCTCCTCCTGCAGAGTGTCCAGTGTGTCATTGTGGGCCGTCTCCATCTCCATCAAGGATGCCTCATGGTTCTCAGTCATCTCTTCAAGCTGCAACAAAAAGGTTGAACTGCTCTTCAACTTCAACCACTATGTGGATTATTTCCTATTTCCTTCTTATTTTTATGCCAAACCCTTAAGATCTGGAGTTGCGTGTGTTAGGTAGGTTGGGTAAGAGACTAGCGCACACTTCGCCATGCTGCACCTGCTCTTGGTGTCTGGAGCGCAGCTCCTCCAGCTCAGCTTGTTGATGGGCCTGCAGGCCCCGGGTCTCTTCTATGTGCCGAGCCTTCAGCCTCTCCTCCAGCGCTCCCAGCTCTCTCTGCTGCTGAGCCCGCAGTCCCTGCAGCTCAGTCTCAAAACGACGCTCCTGGTCCTCCTTCTCCTGCTGCAGCTGCTCCCAGTGCGCGACGCTGACAGCTGGAACACATGTGTAGAGGCTTAACTGACTCCCCAAATTCAAAGTTTGGTAATGGGCTGTTGATCAAATCTGCACAATAAATAGGTTTTTATGTTTCAGTCGTATTGATGAGGTCATAGATAGTAAATTTACACTAAATGGTTCTGTTAAACAGGGTTATTTTTGCCATTTAGTTTAAAGATGTAATTCAGCGGGCCTAAATGGAATAAATCCTGGTTTCCATCTCCCGTGTGGATTCTCAGGGGTCATGTCCTCTAACATACAGTATGCAGACCTACTCCCCGAGGTGCCATGTGTGTCACACTGGTTCCCACTTACCCACTTCATCCCTGATTCTGGCGAGCTCCAGGGACAGTTCCCTCTCTTTCACTATGGCGCGCTCATTCTGGAGTAAAACACAAAAACATGACCACTGAACTCCTCTGAATTTGACAAATCAATGTCCACATTTTACAAGGCAGTCTGTACAATGAAATTATTTTATTTCCATTATGTCCTGCACCTGCAGATAACGGTCAATACGTCGCCGCCGACAAGTCACCCGCCTACTGGTCTCATCTAAGCGCCGTTATCCATTTCTACCAGCATTACGTTTGGGAAACGTCCTGACAAGGTCATCTGAGATTTAATTGGGTGCTTTATAAAGTTACCAGAGATGCATGAAGAAATTGGCCGATGACCAGAATTAACTGACTTTCAGGATGATGGACCCTGACTAGACGGAGACTCCAAAATGATTTCCTTTACAGGACCTATAGTTACACAAATGAAAGGTAAGCTGTGCTGGCGGTGTCAGTCTGGCCTAGTGGGACAGTAGTAGTAATAGCAGTGAAAAATATAATCTTCTTCAAGTTACACCTTCGATCAATGAGCCACTGGAGTTGTTTTTTATGTTATTTCGACATATCCAGCATGCTAGAAAATTACTGGCACCACTGGTAAAAACTGGTTACAGGGCTTTCATCAAGCTTTTACAATTACCTACGTTGACCAATACACTGCGCCAATACAGGGCAATCTGATTTATTTTTTTGTTGTAGTTGTCATTATGCAACACATTTGTATTGCCCAGACCTGTAGGATGACACAAACAATGGATGAACCAACAAGCTTTTCTTTTTTTCTTTTTTTTAGACGAAAGAGACACAAGACAGGAACATGATATCTGATCAGAATTAGTGACTATAGGGGAAAAAAATGCGGTCCAAAAATAACTAAATACTGCTATAGAGAGACCCAGAGCGGGATAAAGTGGAGCTGGTGAAAAATGTATGAAACGGTCACCGGTATGTCTCATTAGAAATGACGTCACCCTGTAAGAGGTTCTTTTTGCAGCATAAAAACGTCATGAAGCGACTGGACTAACCTCAGGAGGGATGAAACATGTCCGGCTTCATTTTATACGAAGACGCTCCCACCACGTCCTCCCAGTTCCTGCTAATCAGTTCTCGGTCTATACCCAAACTTGGGTGACATGAATTTCAATTTGTCCTATTCTATATTCTGGCATTGGCATAGCAGCTTAATCTATGTAATTTAGAAATTATGTATTTAATTACATTGTTGATGTAGAATTTCCTTCATATTTTTATCTTGACATAAGATTAAGGGTTGATAACAAGCTACTTTTTAATCATACAATCAGAAGGACACAACCAGTTGTTTTTAGGTTTAGAATATCTGAATAGGGTAGGCATGTATAAGGCTTCAGACTATTCCTATTTTGATAAAATATTGGTTTATAGAGTGGTTTTTCATTTTGTTTCCTTGCCATGTTGTAAATTTACCAAAATAAATTAAATCAAATCAATTACATTTAATGTAAGACCTTTAGGGCAAATAATTATGTTATTCTTCTTTAGAAATATTTTTAGTAAATTACTATTTATAAAACTATTTGACATCTAGGACTAAATCTTTTTAGCAGAGTACTGCACAATATAAAATGACACATTAAGTGAAGTTTATTGCACAGTGAGTTAAAACGACTTCCCTGCACCCATGGGGTCATTCTGACTTGAACGCAACATTAGTTTCACTTCTGTAGCAGCTCATTTGTTCTTATTGTCTCGAAAAGATTCAAAGCCCAGTAAGAACAAAGGAGGCTGCTGGGAAACTTGATATTTAGTTTAAGATGAAACTTTCATCTGTACTGGGAGAGATAAGAAGTCATTTAAAAACTGCAGCCCTTTGCAAAAAGTATTCATGTCCCTGGAACTAGTCCACGTTTTTTTCCAGGCACAACAACGGCCTTCTGCTGCTGCTGAAGGTGCTGCTGTTCACAGCTTCCTCCAATCCGACTGAGTTCAAGCTATTTTGCAAAAGGGAAGGGGAAACTGAAATATGCTATACAGATAAATTTGCCTTGCCTTGCCTTGCCTAGAGAGCAAAAAGGTTGCATATATGCCACACATGCAAAAAAAAAATCGCTTTTTAGTCTCACCACTTTGCGCTAGTCTGCCACATAAAATCCTAATAAAACATGTTCAAGCTCTAAAATAAGGACAAGCTCAAGGGATGAGAATAATCTTGCTAAGCATTTATGGAGGTATTATATGAGAAGCATCTTTAAATGACAGGGATCATAGAGAAATTCACTTTAATTTACTGTACCAGAGAAAACAATGACACAATGCACACTCCCAAACAGGTGAATGAAGCACAGCTGCAACATCATTTTGTGCGGTGTTCCTGGAAACTCAGGCAGCTTTGACTCAGCACAATCAGCCTCGGCTCTGTGCTCTCTGCCGGCTCTGTCGCTAGGAAACAAGTGAACTTAACGATCATATAGACGCACACATACAGACTCCCTCAGCACCAAACACACTCAAGCACAGCTACAAATGCATTAAGGAATCCTCGGTGCTGAAAAAAAAAAAAAAAAAGAAAAAAGCTTTAAAGCCTGCGGAAGACACTGCCTTTACCGTTTGGTCCAGACAGCAGAGAGGGAGAAAATGAAGCCTGCAGCAGCAATGGCCCATATTAGGCTAGCAAACGGCAGCATCCCTTAGCCTGATGGGGAGGCAGCAGGGACAGACGGGAAGTGAAAGGAAAGATGCAGAAAGAGAGTCAAAGCAGAGGGGAGGGAACAGGCAAGCAAAGGAGAGGGGAGGAGAGGAGAGGAGAGGAGGAAAGGGAAGGGAAAGACCAAAGGCTCACCTCGTTTCTTGGTTTGTGAGCATCATTTATCCCCGTTGGAACAAAGAGAGCCAGACCCAGCCCAGATCTGCCTGTCCTCCCTTCATCCCCCACAAACACGCCCCGCATCACAGTCATACGCATGGCAGAGAGCAACACACCCGCGCAGACAAACACACACGCAGACACAACATCTTTGAATCTCTGAGGGCAGCCGGAGAAACAGGGGATGGACCTGATCAATAAGTCCACAGCCGCACAGATTAAGCTAAAATCTTGGCATTTAGCTTCTTTTTGTTGACTTTTGTTGACTTATACGAAAGCCACAAATCACTCTATAGCTCTAGGAATCAAGAATCTGGCAAACAACTCCTCAAATGGTTGAATCAATGCACAGTTTAAAAACACTTAATTTTTAGGCCACATAATCTTGAAACCTTTAGATTTCGTATAGAAAAACAAGTGTGACACGAAAAACTGTTAAACACAGGAGCATTATGGGATTATTATTATTATTATTATTGGGAGCATTATTACATGTTTGACAAACATGACCAAAAATTAGACCAGGTTTTTCAGCTCCAGTCAACTAAACACAAGGGTGAGGTCGTCTCATCATGGTGAGAAAAAAAAAAAAAGGACAACACCTAATATCTAAGGAGCAGAACATACATGGCCAATATAAGACATTACAAAAGTTTAATGAGAAAACCTGTTAAAGAGGTATGTACAATATTGTAGGCTCCATTGGAAATGGATGCTTTATACACTGATACACAACATACCTCACAACAGATCTCCAATTAAATTACCTTAATAATCTTTTATTATTTCCTCTCTGATCATATTACTATGGAAATAAACCACATACCAAACAAACATCCGTACATGGCCTTCATTTGGAGATCTTTTTTTTATTCCTTAAACATCTTTATGGTTTTGAGTTTGTTCTTTTTATTTGTATGTACACCTTTTCCCACTTTTTTAATGTCTGTATTAGCTATATTGCCCCAGAGTCAAGAAAGCTCTGAAGAAAAAAACAACAACAACATAGCACACAGTGAAAACATCTTATTGGGTCAACTACTGCTCAACAGTCAAGAAGACCCACCTATCACGCTTCTTTAACCTTTTACTTTTTGTCACAGATCATTCACAAACCTGTATGCATCTATTTTATGGGTGTACTTTTTGGAGGATTTTAATGTGATATGCTAACAAAAGCTGAAAGAACAATTATGAGGTGGAAGGAAAATGATAAATCATCTGTTGACAATGAAAATCTGAAAAGTGTGGCGTGCATTTGTATTAAGCCCCCAGAGTCAATACATTGTAGAATCTCCTTTTGCTGCAATTACAAGAACAAGTCTATGGAGCTGTGTCTCTACCTTCCTAGCACATCTAATACTGGCTGGAATAATGGAAGCATGAACCTTCCCTTCACTTAGCCACTTCTACACCTGAATTTTACAACTGATGCAGCCATCCTCCCATCGTCTGTGACCAGCTTCCTTGTTCCTGTCGAACTATAAGCACTCCCTGGTTTACACAACTTCCCTTATGAACTGCTAGGTGTTGGCCTGTAACATAAAGACATTTGTGGCTGTCAAAAGACAAAATGTCAAAAAGTGAAAGAGGTACGAATAGCTCCAAAACGTGCTGTATACTTTTTTAACCTCTAAAAGCCAATATGCAACGAGTCGTTTTTCCATTTTAAATAATAAAAACTCTCAGGAAATCCTCAAAGCAGTTATTTGACGAGCCTTCCTGCTGCGGATTCAGCCTTAATGTGTCAGCAATTCAAAACAAGGTTTGAAAGGAAGTTACTGCCTTTGAAAGTAGAGGCTGGATGCCACAGGTGTCCTGGATGCTTTGTAGTTGCGTTGAAGCTACCTGAGAGATTCCCCCTGTAGCGTTTAACAGTTGGTCCTTTCAGACACTATTGTTCCAAAAATAATTTTAAACTTTGATGCTCAAGGAGAAAAAAAAAAGTGATAAAAGATGCAATTTAAATTGTGAGCCTCTTTGGATAAACAATATATTAGAGTATTCCTTTAAAGGAGGAATACGCAAAATGTCATTATTTTAAATAGAAATAACAAAAAAATTTGCTTTGTGAAGAACTAAAGGTATCTTTTTAGACGGAATTTGGTATAATGTCACACACCATCTCTCTGTGTTGTTCTCCTGTCTTGTGTTTACATAGCCTGGCCGGCTGCGAGTGCACGTCCGTGCACGTACGTGGATTTACGTGCATGTGAACAGCTGCCACTCAGGGCTTCGCCCCTCCCTGCCCATAAAATGCCACCATCAGCACTTTGAGTCATCTTGTTACTGCAAAGTGCTTTATAAAAAACTTGCCTTGCCTGTCAGAGCAGTGTAGAGTAGGAGCAACATGGCGGAGAGCACGCCCAGTAGATCGAAAAGTTCTCTTACAGCATTATAAAGTTATGGATTACTTACGTCTTCACTAGACATGTTCCTCCGAAAGAGGTTGCCGTTTTGCTGTGTATTTGTCCTTTGCAAACATGTGCATAGCAGGCGAAGCATGAGAAGGGGTGGGGGCTGTGTGGGGGGTTATTAGAGCTGGAGTGGAGGTAGAGAGAGGCGTGGCCTGTCATACGTCTTGTTTCGGTCCACACACAGTGCTCAAGCCCCACCTAGTGGTGAAATATCCCTCATTGCTCCTTTAAGTATGCGCCCTGTCCTTGCAAAATTATATAATCTTGTGTTCTCCGTGCATGACTGAAACCTTTGACTACGGTGGCAGAAAGGGGCAAACACGCAGCAAACAGCTAAATATGCCACGAATGACAAAAGGCGCTGCATGCACACGAACGATGCAAACTCCAAAACACACATACAAAAAAAAGACAAATGCAACAGAAAGACGCGGCAGAAGGAAAATGCTACAATCACAGAAAATAAAACCAAAATGAAAGAGTACGAAAACAACAGCAAGTTAAAAAAAAGCTGCAAATTTGCTAAAAACAGCAGAGGTGTGCCAGACCACTAGGGGGAGCTGGGGGACGCAGTAAAGATAAGCATGTTAATATTAACTACGAATGTTCTGTAATAGTTAAAGTAAAAGATTACGACCACTTGATTAAGACGACATGAACGAAAATGTACCTCTTCTTTCAACGCTCCAACTTCTGGGGATCACATAAATGTCTTCCCTGAGGATCTGCTTCCATACGGCGTGGTGATCGGCTCCCCCTAGTGGCAGTTTTTAGGGCAACTTTGCAGCTTTTTTTTTTTACTTGTTTTTACTTAAAGCATTTTCTTTGGCGGTAGTTTTTTCTGTTGCATTCAATTCAATTCAATTCAATTTATATAGCTCCAATTCACAACACATGTCATCTCAAGGCACTTTGCAAAGTCAATTCTATTAAATTATACAGACAGATTGGTCAAAATGTGTTGTTTCTGTGACTGCAGCACTTTTTCTGTTGCACCACTTTTGGATGTTTTTGGTGTATTCAGTCATTTGTTTTGCGTTTGCGCCTGTCGGTCTCCATACTTGACACAGACAGACCTGATTTCAACCAAATTTAGAAGATATTCTTTAGATTATTCCCTGAAAACAAGCTTATTTATCTAAATTTCCTAAATTTTAGATTTAAAAGCTAACTTTAGCACTTTGTTGTACACTTTGGTTCTACCTACAACCTTTTTTCAGATTCCAAAGATTCCAGAAAGCTTTCTCAATTCAAATGTCTGGAGTGATGACCCTAACGACTCCCCATTGCTAAGGGGTGAACCAGTTTCGGGTTAATTTGCATGGTATCTAAGCCAGAATAACGCCTTTTTGGGCAATAATATAAAGCTTGGAACTCCACACTACTCCAGACATTTTGAATTGAGAAAGCTTTCTAACCTGACAAAAGCCAGCTGTATGTCGCTCCGCCTAGCTCCACTCACATACATCTGGGACACCGCCATAGAAATTGCCTTTACAGAAGGCTGGGCCTTATCAAAAATTCTTGCATATGATTGGATAAGCCACTTGTCTGTCATCTTTATTGACGTGCTATTTCAATCACTCACACCGAAGCTAACCCGTGACGCTGATGATAGCGACGCAGGAAAACAAATAAAATAATAATAATAATAATGTGTTTGGCACGCATTTTATTGACAGTGAGCTGACAGGAAGAGGGGGGAAGACAGGCGGCAAAGCGCCGCGGGTCGGAGGCGATTCCGGGCCGACCGCGTTGAGGACTAAAGGCCTCCTAACATAGTTAGCGCTAACCGCTAACCGCTCCGGGGCGCGTCCACACGTCCGCTGCAGATGCGGACGTGCGGACGCGCCCCGGAAAACAAAACTTGCCAAATCCGGTCGGGAGAAGGGCGAAAACATCGTTTCCACCAACAAAAGCCTTCAGAGCCGTTCTCTGATGTTCTTTTAATGAAACAATATTAGGTAGATTGGACAACACAGAAGAAATAGTAGCTTCAATGTTAACGCTTGCTTCCTCGACGAGCCGCCATTGCTATCAAAACAGTCTCACGTCATGGTCACGTCTCCACTACGTCACATCTATGAAATGTCAGCCCTGCGTCCTGATTGGCCAGACCATAAATTTGGTTGGAGAAATCACTTTCTACCGGCGGTGTCCCAGATGTATGTGAGTGGAGCTAGGCGGAGCAACATACAGCTGGCTTTTGTCAGGTTAAAAGCTTTCTGGATGGGAAGCAAAACGTCTTCAAACTTCGGAAAAAAGTCCAGTTGTTTTGTTTTTTGACTTTTTTTTTGGAATGATCATGACCTGGATGACTGAGCAGCTTTTTTCAGATAAAACTGACAGAACCTGATCTTAGAGCCAGAGGTGTCTTTATTTGTAAAGAACCTTACCTTGTCAGAAAAGTGCAGTGTGGTGATACTAAAAACATCCAGACACAGAGAGGCTTTCTTCAGCTGGACCTGAAGAGTGTGCAGCTGCAGGGCCTGCTGCTCACATCGCTCCTGCAGCTGCTGGATCAGGGCCCGGTCCAGCTCCTGTGGCCGTCCCGTCCGAGGAGCACCGTGAACGGCTGCAGTTCGACCACGAGCTAAAGACAAAGAGCACAGATTCAGCAACCAAAATGTTTTTTGCTCAGACTCAGATGAGAGTCGTAGTAAAAATTATCATTAAATAAAGGAAATAAAAGAAATGAGTTTTAAAAATCAAAGTTCTAGCTGAACATTTTTTGATGTGTCACTATGGAAGATACAGCTGCTGGAAAATGATCCAATCATAATACTTCTGTTGAATTTGGGATGACAATTTCAAAATAGGTCATCATATTATTCTGTTTTGTCAACATGTCTCCACTACGTTCTATCACTAAAACGTGGACATCAGAGGCAGCGAAAGCCACAAAAACTGGTCATTTACGAGTGCATCTCAATGTGTCAAGGACATTTTAAAGCACTTTATGCCTCCCTCTGCTGACAAGCAGTAATGAGAAGCTGAGTTCATTTTCTACCTGATCTCTCTTTTAAAAAGAAATAAAAAAAATCCTATTCCAATGTGCTGAATTGCTTGTTTTCAGTAGCTGTAAGCCATACTCATTAAAGCAAACAGAAATTAAAACTAAATATATCACCCTCCCTGTGTAATGAATCTATAAAATGTATGCGTTTTAAATTAAATAACTGGAATAAATTTACTTTTTGATGACATTCTAAACTCCTGGGGTGCACTTCTATTGTCTGCAACGAGTCATAAAATTTGATTGCGTTGAGCTCTGTTTGCTTTCTATAATTAACTTTCCTTACTTGGCAAATCCCCAAGTAGGGAGGAGGGGATAAGAACTATTGCTGCACACCGCAGAAAGAAGGGCAGCTCTCTACTTCCCTGTATGTGTCCTGCGTTGGTGCATTAATCATGTGCACTGGAACGCTATGTCCAGCTGCTTCCCTTTCTCGGTGGTCTCTGAATAAAGCACAACTCGGGTGACGAACACTGATGTAATCTGAGCCAGCAGAACCGCTGCCCAGGGAGCCATCGCAGCATCACGGTTACTGTAGCTTGTTGCTATGACAACATCGGGTTGCTCGGTGTGAGGTTGGGAGATGAGAAGTGGAGAACATGAATGCGATTTTCTTCTGTAAAGGAACAGAAGCAGCGGATGGCTCTGCGGTGTCTGGGAACAAGCCGAAGACCGCGCCACGCGGCATCGGGCACGGCCTGTACGTATGTGCACACGAGTCGACGCGTGTGTGTGTAGCGTCGCATGACTGACTCACCTGGTGACTGTGGCTTCGGGGGAACAACAGCACATCTTTTAGGGGAAGATCTTGGTGAGAGCACAGCCTCGGGGTACTTTTGCAGCTCTGTCCTCGACACTGTGCAGAACAGAAGAAAGGGTGATCTGCTGAAAAAATATCCAAGTGTAAAGCATTCAAGTTGGTCTTTTTATTTTCCTAAAGCTTGCTACACCACAGGGCAAAAGTTAGGAAGTAAGATCAACTTATTTCACAAATAGATTACTGCAGTAATATTATTGGTATAATTTGCAACAAATAAACAGGATTAATATATAATGGGTTACAAATCTGAATGCGTTTTCACTATAATGATCAGGAATGTTCTTGTTTAGACTTTGCTTTCCTCAAAGTAACCCTTCTCTAGCTTTAACCACAGCAGGTCATATATACCCTGTTTTACTGTTGGATACATGTTTGGACTCTGACATCTCTTCTCAACTGTAAAACTAAGCCCTCTTCTCTTTTGTTAACATTTATTTATCAATGATCAGCTCAAATGGTACTACACCTAAAGCTAAATATCAATGGCATTAAAGTCTGATCATGCAGTAAATAGATCTGAAAATCCATACTGTTTTTAGGAAAGGAATTGTGAACAGAAAATTGAAATTGCTTCCAAATGTTTAGATGATTTAAGTCTTGACTTTGCCCACGTCTAACTCTAGACTTTAATGCAACAGTGAATCTCTGGTAAGACTTGAAAATTGATAACAATGGATGCCCTCCTTCCCATCCGACTGAGCTCGAGCTATTTTACAAAAATAACAAATTTCAGTGTGTTTATGAGCAAAACCGGTAGAGAAATCCCCCGAAGGGCTTGCAGCTGTAGTTACAGTGAAATGTGGTTCTACAAAGCACTGACTCGGAGAGGCTGAACATGCACACGTTTTACATTTCTGTTGAGAAAACTTACCTCCTGACCTTCTCATAACTATGCACTACTTTGTGTTGGCCTGTTACTAAAATCCCAGTAAAATACACCAAAATGTATATATATAAAAACCTGACTAAGTATAGACAGTTTAAAGGCACTTTAAGTTTGAACTAATTAAATCTATGATTGTGTAAAGCTCACGAACATTGACTGTTACATTAAATAAATATAAAAATTGTTTTTCATGAATGAATGACAATTGTAAACATCTATCTTGCATCTTCTTGCATCCCACCACTCATGTTTAGTAAAACTATAGCCACAGATCCAAATTCTTAAATAAGTGCGTGGTTTCAGCAGAGAGGTCATTTAAAGGTCATATGTGCACTGCTGTCCAGTCAAAAAGCTTTGATGCGCTCCTCTGCCCACCTTATTCATGTACATATTCATTAGGTGCACAGCTCGGTTCTGATTCTAGTACTTTATACATTTTTAAAAAATCCAAGGGAAAGAAATCCTAGCTTGATGAACCAGTTCAGCTACTGCTTACACAGAATGGCCACTAGGTGGCGGTGATATCCCACATTCACAGCAGACACCAACATAGAAAACATTATCCAGCTCACTGCCTCCTACAGGAACAGGAAGGAAGTGCATGGAGTGGAGCTGCACCACATCTGAGCTGCAGTGCTAACCAGCAGCTGTAACAGTGCAGAAGCCTGCTGTTATGGCAAATTCCTTCCGAAATCCTTAATTAGACCTTCAGCCAGGAAACTGGTCATCAAGGCATTGTCAAGAACAAAGCAATTCATTTAATATATGATTACTGCTTTTGCTTTTAACTATAATGCTAAGATTAAGAGGCAGAGAAAGAAACACAACCTCTCAACAGAAATAAAACACTATATGAAAGTAAAATGAAAGTAATGCCATCCATTTATTTTCCTTGCTGGCAAATCATTAAAGGGTCATGACCGATCTCCTGTGGTCATTAGTGGAGGAGGGTACATCTACAACGCTGCTAATACATATATGTTTCACCTCATTATATCGCCTCCTTAAATGTGAATAGTGTTCACAATTTTAACTTTAATTAAGGTGATAGTGTTTTTTTTTTTTCGCTTGCATAATTTGTTTTTATTAATTATTTTCTCAACATATCTTCCAAGATATGCATCTTTCATTCTGTAAACTGCTGTGGCAGTCAAATTTCCCCCCTTGGGGGGGATACATGAAGTCTTTTCTCATGTTATCATCGTGGACAGATCAGCAGTCCATCACAGGGCAGCACAGAAACACACAAGACAAACAAAACTGCATGCACACACTCAGTTTAGACAGTTTTATCTATATGCAACACAAAGTTCCATAAAGTGTAGTTCCATTGAATTTAACATGTTTTCTGTGAGTGTTTATTATTATTGTTATTATTATTATTGAGATTTGGTGACAGGGCTGTCATTGTGCACCAAATAGAAAACCAAAGGTGTGAGAGATTCAGCACAGGTTCAGGTCTAAACCGGCCCATCCAGATCATTTGATCTCAACTCAGGATAAATTTGGACTGTGATAGTTGAAGACAAACACACACACACCCCCTTGTTTCAAGTGCATAGTGAGGGCCGTGCCTTGTCTTCCATAGACTTCCTTTCATATTTAAGCCTTTCTGTGACCCGACCCTGACCCCAGCCCTAAATCTAACTTTTACCAGTATATACCTAACCCTAAATTACACCATAATGCTAAGCCTAAACCCAGAGGTGGGTAGCAACTCATTACATTTACTCAGTTACATTTACTTGAGTAAATATTGCCAAAATCGCTACTGTAGAAGCCAATATGTGTAATGTCTATATAAGACGGAAAATGATGTGTGTATAGGTGTGTGCTTCACTGGAAAAGGCAAATCGGTTTTGGCCGCTTGGCCGGGAACCGCTGTCACCACACAGCTGGCATTTTGTATTATCTTTCGTTTTATAAGAGAGCTCAAGTGGGAATAAATCGACTTTTAACTGCATGAACAGACATTTCCTATTTACCGTCTCAGCCCGGTAAATGCGTGTCAACCGTAAGATTCCAGTTTAAAAACACTCCAGTGGCTTTAAGCGTCGGCTTAGCCCCTACAGCTACTCTTACTTGAGTAACATTTCTGGCAACTCTGTCCACTGTGAGAAACGTTACTGAATAAAGAACAGACTTGTTTCAACCAAAAATGCACCAAAGAGACACACATCTGCAGTTTATATTAATGTGAGACTTCTTGCTTGTATACAAGCTTTGTTGTTTTAATGGTATTTTCCATCTGCTCAGCTCATTGAGTCACTTACAGGTCAAGTAACCATACAGTAAACAGTAGATATTGTCACTGTGCATCTCGGATGAGAGTACTTTGCACTGTCCCAACTTACTGTTTGGTTTCGTAAGTTTTATGTTGAAAAACATTGTTTTGAAAAGTGTTTCTTCTGACTGAATTTGTTACTTTGTAATTGTTATTGTTTTAAATTTTTTTTGTTAGATGTTAAAATACCTAAATTTGTACATAATTTTATATTTTTGCCTAACAGATTACATAATTTTTTAATATTAAATCAGTTGTTATAAGTATTTTGCTCAGTACTTGAGAAGCCTTCTTACAAAATACTTTTTTTTTACTCTTACTTGAGTAATTTGTTGGTTTGGTACTTTTTTTTTTACTTGAGTAAAGAAATATGTTGAAGTAGTGAAACTCTTACTTGAGTAAAATGTGCCTAACCCCCCAGCATACAATAAAAGTGCGGACCGACAAAAGGTCCTCACTTTATATCAAAGTCCTCACTTTACTAGTAAAATGAGCAATAAGTGTTCTCACTCAGCTGCAAGTACAAGAACACACACACACACACAAAACACTATTAAGGTTTACTATGTCTGCGTAAGCAGGAAGTAAAAAACCACATTGACGTATTACATGACTTATAAAATATTCAGCAGCTAAATCACTTGTCTTGCTGACACAAGCTCCACCTTCTGCAGGTAATGTGACACTTTGAAAGAGAGAAAAAGCACAATCCTTTGCCCTTGAACAGCATTATTGGGACCTCAGAGCAGAGAAAATGGTTCTGCAGATCGCACTGAGCATACCGGCACATTTGATTGAATATTTAAATTACTGCAGCATAACAACGTCTGGTGCTGAACAGAACGCCCAGTGTCACACTTTTGCAGGGATTGCATCTCCTCACACTGCAGCAGTCGGAATCTACCTGGGAGAGTCAGCACATTTTCCCTTCAGCTGAAGCAGATACTGAGTCAAGAGGAGCGCTGACCAACAGGCGACGCTGCACAGTGATTTAAGCTGCCGTTGCATGCTTGGCTGCATGTGCAACAATAATCTACCCTCCACGATCCCAATACCTTGATCAGCAGCAAGTAGCTTGGGACACTTACTCTTCTCTGATTGTTACGTATTTATTCATAGTTAGAATAAACATGTTTGGGAAACGTCTTTATTTTTGATGACACGATCAATAAAAAAAAAGTTATTTATCATTCAACATAGAGTGAAGACAGAACTTTCAAAAATGTCTCTGTGTGTTTTGGCCTCGGAGTTAATGTGCAGTTGCAGGGCATTGTTCTGCTGGAGAATGCTGAGTCCTGCTATCCACGAGTTACGTTGACATGCACGACCCACAAGCGTTGTTGCACTGCATTCACACCTTTTCATGCCACAAAACACAACAGGGCTCAGGAATGGTTTGAAAAGCACAAAAAAGGAGTTTGAGGCGTTTAGCTGGCCCCCAAATTCCCAAAGACTCGATCCATCTGTGCATCTGTGGAATGTGCTGGACATGTGCTCATCCAAAGACGCACAACCTCCTAACTTAAAGGATCTACTGCTGACATCCGGGTGCCGGGTACCACAGCACACGGTCAGAAGCCCACGCCTTGATGGGTCAGCGTTATGTTTATATGACAGCAAAAGGGCAAGCTACGCACAATTAGGCAGGTACTCATAATGTAACGATGTAAAGCTATTGAAATTAGGAAAAGACAATTTGTCTCTTGCTAATTGGAACATGTTACAGCTTTAGTAACTGTCCATCCATTTTCTAACATGTCTATCCCTGTTGGGGTCGCGAGGGGTGCTGGTGCTGATCTCCAGCTGTCAATGGGACGAGAGGCAGGGTACATCCTGGACAGGTCGCCAGTCTATCGCAGGGCAACACAGAGAAAAACAGGACAAACGAGGAGAATTTAGAGAAGCCAATTAACCTAACAGTCATGTTTTTGGACTGTGGGAGGAAACCAGAGTACCCGGAGAGAACCCACGCATGCAACGGGAGAACATGCAAACTCCATGCAGAAAGACCCAGGTAGGAATCGAACCCAGGACCGTCTTGCTGCATGGCCACAGCGCTACCCACTGCGCGCCCCGTTTAGTAACTATCATGTTATGGAGATAAGTCCCAGTTAAAGAAATGCTGCATTGCCAAAAAAAAAGAGTAAATCAGAGTAAATCCTGAAAACAAGCTATCAGATAATACTTTGTAGTATTATTGTCCTGTTGCATAATCTACCTGGTTGTGAAACATTCAGCTGAGGCCATGGCAAGGCCCCTGATAAGTATACCAGAGTTTAAAAAAGTTATGGTAAAATGGAAATATTTCCAGATGTGATAAACTAAGAAAGCAGTGGGATACAAACTAAAGGACATCACTCTTCTAACAGTAAAACCTTTAACGCTACAATCAGTGTCAGCTGTCTCTACTATGAGTCTTAAACTATTCCTCTCTGCCGTTTACAAACTTTAAGGTTAAATCCTCGGTAAATATCTTCCTCAGGTAACTGATGGATTACCTGCTTGTGTTGTTCTGGAAACAATACAAGGTTTGAGTATTGAGCAACAATATAATCCTAAAGTTATTTTCTGTAACAGTCTCCTCTTGTACTAACTGGACAGATAAATTGAACGGCCTGATCTGGATGGTGCCGCTGTCTACTCTGGGAAGAGGAGCTCTGGCCCACTGGAGACACATTGTTGGAGCACCCTCTTAAAATTAGAATTTCAATTGGAGGTTCCCAAATTAGCAGCTCTCTTGCACCTGAAGAAAAAAAAAAACTATCCTCTGTAAGCAGCTAGTCTTGTATTTGCTGCTGAGTTGCTGGCATATCCTTCAACTTTGGGGAGACACTTGTTTTTTGCCGCTTCATCTTTATTACATTAGATTATTGTCCGGCCAAGACGTTGCAAACTTGGTGCACACTTTAATCCAGGCTGAAAAACAGGTAAAATAAAACTGCAATAATTAAATACAGAAAGAGAGTCCATCACAGACAGTATGAATTCAGATTTCAAATGAAATGGAAAATATACTTCATTCTGAAAAGAGGATCCATAGAGGTTAACAGAAGATGGATGGATGGATGGATGGATGGATGGATGGATGGGGCGACGTGGCACAGAGGTTAGGGAGTTCGTCTTGCAATTGGCGGGTTGCTGGTTCGATCCCCCACACTGACTGTCTCTGTCGTTGTGTCCTTGGGTAAGACACTTCACCCACATTGCCTGCTGGCGGTGGTCAGAGGGCCTGGTGGCGCCGGTGCATGGCAGCCTCGTCTCTGTCAGCCTGCCCCAGGGCAGCTGTAGCTACTAACATAGCTCACCACCGTCAGGGTGTGAATGGGTGAATGACTGAACTGGTTGTGAAACATTCAGCTGAAAATAAACATAAAGCGCTTTGGAGGTCGTCAAGACTAGTTAAAGCCATTTATCATGGATGGATGGATAGATGGATTTCTTTCCTTAGCTCATGTTGCTTCACAATCCTTTCAAGGCTACGGTTATCCTTTTTGGTTGTGCGTCTTTTTATTAATCACACCTCTTCTTTCCAGTCATCTTTTTTATTAATATTCTTGGATAAAACACTGTGTGAACGCCTTGCTTCTTTAGCAATGACCTTTTGTGGCTCTTCGTCATTGCAGAGGGTGTCAACAAGTATCGGGCAACTGCCAACTACGCCTTCTTCCTCGTGACGATGTAGGCCCTAAGGAAGCATCATATATTCAAAATCCTTTTTAATGGCCTTATGCAATATTTTAATTTATGATAAGGTGAATTTTGGAGTATCATTTGCTGTAAGCTGTAATTATAAAACAGTCGAAATACAACCCTCTTTATGCTGGTAAAGATTCTCAGTCATCCAGGTCATGGTCATTCCATTACTAAGGGGTGGACCTGTTTCGGTTGAATTTGCATGTTATCTAAGCCATTACAAGGCCTTTGTTTGGCAGTAGTATAAAGCTTGATGCTCCACATTACTCCAGACTTTTTGAATTGAGAAAGCTTCCTGGAGAGGAAGCGAAACGTCTTCAACTACGGAAAACAAGTCCAGTTGCTTTTGTTTTTTTTACTTTTTTTGGAATATAAAAAATGTTTCACTTTTTGAATTGGCTTACTGAAGGAAAAATATGTTTATTAATATTTTATTTTATTGAGATGCACTGGTGCAAGTATTAAGAAAGGTAAGTTTTGATTGTTAGAATGCTAATAAGAACATCTTCGCAAGACTTTCAAAATCAGTTTGTCTTTACAAATATTATGAGGCATATACAATAAACTATTTTATAAGAAAACCTATCTTCAACTGTTAAGCCATAATAATGCTCAGAGAACAACAAGGCAATAGCATCACATTTCTAGAATACCTGAGAGCTGTGTTATTCTGATTTTCATAGGAAGTGAAAAGGAAGTGAAATACAATTTCGGTAGCTGCAACCATTATCATCACTTGAAATAAATCCCTGTGTTTAATCAATATGAGTAATAGTTTATTCTCAAATAAACCAACTTATTAATGGTTTTCCAACTCATTGAGATGCTTCCGTATAATCAAAGCAACGTCATGAAAGAACTGAGAGAGTGGGAAAAAAACACTGAACAAAACAAAGCATTGCAACTCACGAGAGGGTTGACAGGGATCGCTGTGACAGCTGTCATTGGACTGGCTGCTGGACACAGACGAGACGCTGGAGCTGCGGATGACGCTCAGAGCAGCCAGCCGAGCAGCCGGAAGGCTGGAGAAGCCTGGAGGACGGAGACCGGACTGGCCCGACTTCAGCAGGAGGCTTTTGGGCGTGGTTTCTGGTCCTGATCCTCTAAGACCTTGGTAGAAATATATGCAGTTTTTTTTTAAAATAAGGACACTAATTTGGCAGGAGTGCTGACGGACATCTTCAACCTGTCCCTGGCCCGCGCTGTGGTACCGACCTGCTTCAAGCCTACCACCATTGTCCCAATCCCCAAGAATTCCAACCCAACCAGACTCAATGACTACCGCCCGGTAGCCCTCACCCCCATCATCACTAAGTGCTTGGAGCGGCTGGTCCTAGCACACCTCAGATCCTGTCTCCCCCCCCACACTGGACCCCCACCAATTTGCATACAGGCAGAACAGGAGCACAGAGGATGCAGTCTCCGTAGCACTGCACTCTGTCCTTTCTCACCTGGACAGCAAGAACACTTACGCCAGAATGCTGTTCTTAGACTTTAGTTCAGCATTTAATATTGTCATCCCATCACAACTCATTACCAAACTCACAGACCTCGGCATCAGTTCACTCATGTGCAACTGGTTGCTTGACTTCCTGGCCGGTCGACCCCAACATGTTCGGCTGGACAACCACTTCTCATCCACCATCATTATAAACACCGGAGTACCACAAGGTTGTGTGATGAGTCCCTTCCTCTACTCTCTCCTCACCCACGACTGCAGACCTGTCCATGGCTCTAACGCCATCATCAAGTTTGCAGACGATACCACCGTGATTGGCCTCATCAGAGACAACGATGAGGCCGCCTACAGGGAGGAGGTGGACCGTCTGGCTGAGTGGTGCGACAAAAACAACCTGCAGCTGAACACAGAGAAGACCAAGGAGCTCATCGTGGACTTCAGGAGGAACGCTGACCTACACCCACCCATCCACATCAAGGGGACAGCGGTGGAGCGTGTGGACAGCTTTAAGTTCCTGGGAGTCCACATCTCTGAGGACCTGACCTGGATGACTAGCTGCTCCAAAACTCATCAAGAAGGCACACCAGCGCCTGTTCTTCATGAAGACCCTGAGGAAGAACCATCTGTCCTCAGAGATCCTCACGAACTTCTACCGCTCCACCATTGAGAGCATCCTCACCAACTGTATTACAGTTTGGTACGGGAACTGTTCTGTCGCCGACCGGAAGGCGCTGCAGAGGGTGGTGAAAACTGCCCAGCACATCGCCGGGGCACCGCTCCCTACCATCAAGGACATCTATAGGAAGCGGTGTCTGAAAAGGGCCGGGAAAATCACCAAGGACTTCACTCACCCATCACACACACTCTTCTCTCTCCTGCCCTCTGGGAGGCGTTACAGAAGCTTACGGAACAGAACCACCAGGCACCGGAACAGCTTCTTTCCCACAGCTGTCACGCTCCTGAACACCTCCTGACACAACTATAAGGACTGTAACCCCCCATCCAATAATAACATATGGACTGTCCTCACACACACACACACACATACCATGGACTGTTCCCCTCACACACATACACAATTTGTATACAATCTGTATAGATTCTGTAAATCTTATCTGCCATTATTTATCTTGTATTATAAACCCGCTAATACATATATAATCCTTCTCCTAACATTCCTGTATATTCTGTATAATCTGTGCATATAGCTCCCATATTTATATTTATACACAACATTTTATAGTCCGCTACTATTACTTTTTACTTATACATACACTTATAAATAATATTTATATCCTGTATAGCACTTCTGGACAGATGCAAACCACATTTCGTTGCTTTGTACTTGCAATGACAATAAAGTTGAATTCTATTCTATTATATTCTAATTTTAAGAATGAATCTGAATTAACTACCAGACCTGGTAAGATTGAAATAACAGAAAACTTACAAAGCTGACATGAAAATACATTTATCCAAAGATTTAGAGCAGAACATAAAGAAGGCCAGCGTGTGTAGAAGCAGATTACTTTAGGGCTTGAAGGAACTGAAATACGCAATGCAAACTGACAGAACGTGCTCTGAAATGCTTTACACTTCAAAGACTTGGCGTGACAAGCCAACCTCAGCGGAGAGCATCACATGAAGAGAATTTGCCAAATCATTCAAGAGGCTGTAAAAGCTGAAGCTCAACTGTGAGCGGAAGGGATAGAAAAAATGAACACGAGAGAGAAGAGAGATTTGTAAAGCAGGTTTGGAGCCCATCGTCTCACCTGTCTGATCCTGGACGCCTGGGGCGGACACTCTGGCTGCGTGGCCTGAAGGTGGAGCTGACCTCTGACCCATCTGCTGGACTCTTGTCTTGGCTGCAGGCTGCCTGGTAACTGCCCCCAAACCGAGCTGAGGCCTAAGGCTTCTGGGTGAACGGTAGATGCTTCCGCCATCTTGGTAAAGATGCTGAAGAAGGACATCAACAACCAATTACTAAATATTTAATATATGACTGCAGAAACATGGTTATTTATTTCAGTATAACTATGTCAATGTGTTTTTTCTTTCCCCAATGTCTCAGATATATTGCCTGGAGCAAGTACCCATACCCATAGAACTCTGCAACCACAAACTGACGTATCTTAGCAGGAATTATGCAACGAGGCCAATCCAAAGTGGCATATTTGAAGATAGAGGAAAATGACGCATGCTTAACAATGTTTCTACAAGCTAAAATCTGAAAAATGTAGATTTTTTTTGTGACATATTCCCACCATGATGCTGCCAACACCATGCGCTGCAGAGTCCTTGTGGACAGTGTGTTCAGCGTGACGTGTGGTATAAAGGCGCATTAGTTTGGAAAGTCCAAAAGCGTGCATCATTTTCCATCCAGTTGGGTAATTTTAATGGATAAATTTAAATACAGTGAAATTTGGTGTACTGGAAAACTGTATATAGGCTACGCATCTTTGCCTCTTAATTGTGGCTACATGTCGTGAGTCAAATCCAAAGTTCGCATCTCACCTCTTGAAGGTATTTCTTCGACATCCCCTCGTGAAAGCTCTCTGACTTCCCGCTCACCCTGTGCGGGGCGACGTTGTTTGGAGGTTTCAACCCCATCGCAGCCGTGCCTGGAGGATAGTGCCCCGCCTTCTGCAACTCCAGCCGAAATTTGTCGAACAGCACGTTGGAGGAGCTGAGCGCCGGGGTGGATCTGGACTGAGGAACCCTCTGAGTGAGTGCGTCGGAAGAAGGCGGCGGTTGCGGCGGCTTCATGGAGCCGTCACACTGGGGGTCGGTGTCTTGTAATTTCGCTGGTGCGTTCTTTCGGACACATGTAATGATTTTCGGTCTCACGTTTTTGGGCTTCTGTGGTAGAGAGGAAATCCTGGGCTCAGATTCTTTCTGTTGAGGGGCGATAGGTTTAGGTATTCCACTGCTATTATTTGTCTTACTGGGGGGTCTGTTCATTTGACTTGCATTTTTTTGAAAAGGAGCACTTCTTTCCAAACTCGAAGGCCTCGTGCCCTGGACCTTAGCCGGAGAAGCGGGAGGTTGTCTCTTGGGCGAGCAGGGGGTAGTTCTGGGAGATGCCGGGGCTGCCGATCGACCAGGGCTTCCCCATGTTTTCTTCCGCTCCTGAGGTGACGAGCCGGTGCTGTTCTCGAAGGAGCCCTGCTTTTTCAGGCTGTTATCAAAAGAAAGCTGCTTCTTCAAAGAATTCTCAAAGGAAGGCTGCTTTTTGAAACTCCTGTCAAAAGAGTTTTGCTTCTTTGGACTGTTATCAAACGAGCCTTGTTTTCTCATGGCCTTGTGTTCACTTGATGGCTGAGTACCCTTTGCAGCACTTTTGACTGGATTTATCCACTCGAGGACCCCACTGGCTTGTGTGCTTTTATCCATTGTAGTGTTGCTTTCTGCACAGAATAAAGGCTTGGCGTCGGCATTCTCACATTCTCCCTTTGAAAAGCGTTTTCCTGCCTCGTTCCTCTGGTGATTATCCTTTTTCTCCTCGTTGCTTGCATCCTCGCCTGAGACACCATCCCGCACGTGCCCTTGTGGTAAAGTCATGTCTGGGTGAACCGCTGAATTCAAATTCATGTCTAAATCTTGCTGCTGTGTTGTGTTTTTCCTGGCCAAGAAGGAGAGGTCAGCTTTTGGAGGGGCTTTGTCTCGCTCGGAGAGAGTGCTGCAGGTTGGGGAGGCAGCAGTCTGGTCCTCTGAGACGGCGGAATGGGAAACAGGGGCAATGTGCCAGGACTCAGTTGTGGCAGTGGTGGACAGACAGCTCGCAAACACATCAGTATCAGAGACGTGGGACGCGGAAGATTCCGGCTCGCAGGCAGCATCCAGAGCGGACTCCGTTCCTTTCCGATTCGTATCGTCTGCCACCATTTTTGCTGTGGCCTTAATGGACGACGAGGGCTCCTCTTGATGCTCGTTCTTCTCTACGAGCCCCACAAAGTCTTCCTCCTCTTCAACCAGATACGCTTCCAGCTCCTGACACTCCAACCTCTCAAACTCAGCCAGGTCGGGGTCATCACACTGGGAATCTGTGCCCCAGATGATGACTTTGTCTTGCTCTGCTGTCTCAGTCATAATCCCCATCAGAGAGCCAGTATATCCGGTCCTCCCACCGTCCTCAGTCTCAACCCTGTTGGCATTTGCATCGCCAGCACCCTGCTGGTTGTTGTTCCTTAACTCCCCGTTGCCAACCGGCTCCACTTGATCGCACATTATGGACACAGCTAAGAGTCTACGGCACCCTCAGGAGGTCATTATCATCACTTCTCCACAGCATCAGTTAAAAGTCTGCCTTCCCATTAAAAAAAGCTTAGACGCAGAAGAGGAGCGCATAAAAACATGTTCGTCCGACCATCGAAGGAATCAGAAGGTCTCAGATCAGAGCCATCTTGGAAGAGGGGTCCTCATCGGAATCTGTAAACGGAGAACAAATCAAAAATTAAATTACATCCAAAACATTAGAACTGGTGTCCCAATCTGACCGCAAAGAAATTTACAATGTATCACATCGTGTTCTTCATCACAATATCACAACAATATTATAAAGGGTCAGGCACTCATGCTCTGCATATCGATAATAGCTTTGGCCAGTTGGATGGACTATAAGTGCTACCATTGTCCTCAGATATTCCAAGACAAGCTGTCTAGGAATGAGAGCGAAGTTCAAACTAGGGCTGAACAATTAATCGCTGTTGATCGAATTTAACTTTGTAAAGTGCCTTGAGATGACATGCTTCATGAATTGGCGCTATATAAATAAAATTGAATTGAATTGAATTGAATTTTGCAATATAATTGCAATTTTAAAAAAACAACGCAATTTCCAAGTCCCAGAGATCTGCAATCGTTGGCTATGTAACAATCAATGGATAAGATGCGTCCTTTAGTCAGTAATATGTTTAAGGTGGGTTTGCCTCCACATGGAAGGAAAGAGAGTTCCAGGGGTGAGATAATGTAATTTTATTATTTGTTTTAGAGTTTATACTGTATAATCATACTTTTTTGCCAGAAACTTTCAGGAATCTCAACATAGTATTAAGTACCGGGCAAACTGTAAAATACTTAGACTTGTTTGCACTGTATGTCCAACAAGGTTTGATGTCCAACTCAATTAAAAACTGTTCTCTTAAATAATAACATTCTGATTAATAACAACAGTTAAATTTCTTGTTTTAAATAGTCCTTGTTTATAAACCAGCAATCATCATAAACAATAATTAAATGACGCAAAAGGAAACGAGTTTTTCTGACGGCAAATGATTGACTGTATTTTTATTTAAAAGCATCACAATGGGACTCAATCCAGGTAAAACTATAGTGAATTATCAGGGTGCTCAGATGTTTTTGCAGCACCCACAGTGCCTGGCGGTTACCTTTACTGCCAGGACTTTTAGTTTTCAGAGCCTTTGCTGATAAACCAATCTGAAATGTAAATCATTTTGTAGGAACGAGCACCTACTACAAAAATACATTCACAGGTGTGTGTGTGACACACATAACTGTGGAACAAAGAGGTGGATTTGGAGGACCGCATCAAGATTCAGATGCCCTGTACAAATATGACCGTAAAAGCTGAAACTAAGACAAACCTCAGTAGTCCGCAGAATGCAGTGAAAGAAGGATTTAATAACTAGCATTAATGATAAAAACTCTAGTTTCGTTATATTTCGAAACCACTCATTGAAGGGATGACTAAACATCTGACCTGTTTTTTTTGCATTCCTCTGTAGCATTAAAAGAATGGAACCAAAATGATAAAGATCTGATCTTTTGCCCTTCTGTTTAACCCTCAGCTGTTTAGATATCTTCATAAATAATGCATCATGCTGCAGCTCTTCTTTTGTTCTACTTTTTCAATGCTTATTTCTGAATTTGTTGTAAATGCTACAAGCACTGCAGCAATGCACAGACCACGGCTCATCACTGTTTGACATGAAAGAAAGCATTTTGTAGTTGTCTTCTGAGAAGAGCACAGGGATGGCACGCTGTTTACGTGCAATTAAACAGACGACAAGCCATCTCTGGGCTCTGGAGGACTGCTTGTGTTTTTTTGTGCTCTTGATATGACGACGTATGACGGCAGTGTGCATCTGCATAACAATTTAAAATAGTTGTTAAACATGAGGCTGATCTCTGAAAACAGCCAGTCCCAGATTCAAAACTTCCTGCACAACTGAAATGAAAAAAAGATCTGTTAAAGCTTCAATTAAATAAAGGCATACAGGTGGTGTAAATAAGTTTTTTTTTTACTCTGTCACGTATTTTTGGCTTACTCTACAAGAAATGTTCACTAATAACAAGGGATCTTGTTATAGAACATATTATAGAAGTTCCCTGATGACCAATGGTTCTCAAAGCATGGCTCGGGAAACACACCCCCCGTCAGTTGCGAAAGGATTTAATGCTGAAACATACTATTTCTTTTTTGCGAAACTGATACCAAAGTATAACTTTACAAGATGTTCAATATTCCTCAGTTTAATGCAGGGGGAAGGCTGTGCTTTTTCGTAAAAGTTCTTACAGTTCTAGCTTATCCTTGCAATTTCACAACTTTATTCTCAGAATATTATGACTTTATTCTCATAATCCCCCCCACCCCGAAGAAAAAACAACACTGGCACTGTTATATTGGGGGGGGGGGGGGGGGGGGGGGTCACAGGCTGAAAAGTGTGGGAACCCCTGTTCTAATGCATTGAATATGCCTCTTTACACATTTTGTGCTGTTAAACCTGCGGTTAGCAGAGCGCCATAGTTTGAAATGTATCTACTGCGTCTCGGTCAGGGCTGCTAGAGATAACTGTCCAGCTGAAGAACTACTTTGACTCACCGGACCTCTTTAACATTTCACAGCAGTTTTTTGGGGGGTTAAGCACAGAATCAAGGGAGTTTGTCCTGTAACCAGCAGGTTGCTGGTTCGAAAACCCCGCTCCGACCATCTCAGTCAAGACACTTCACCTGCTTTGCCTGCTGGCGGTGGTCAGAGAGCCTGGTGGTGCCGATTATGGCAGCCTTGCTTCTGTGAGTCTGCTACAGGGCAGCTCTGGCTACAATGTAGCTTAGCCCCATCAGCGTGTGAATGGGTGACTGAATGTAGCGTGAAGAGCATAGGGGTCCTCTGGACTTCATAAAGAGCTATACGAGTACAGGCCATTTACCATGTAAGTATGGCAGCAATGCATCTGTCATATTCCAAAAGCAACTGTGTCTCAGTCCTAATGACTCTAGCGAGACCATGGTTGTAGCTTTAGTGACAGCTCAGCAAAGCAAAAGTTGAAGGCAAATGCACTGATTTCACAGTTTTAGGATGAGTGACAACTGTTAAGCAGTTTTGAAATAAAAGAAAAAGATTTATAAGATATATTTCATATTTGAGCATCTGTCCCCGCGATCTGGTGACAACAACAACAAAAAAAGCTCCAAAAGATTTACTGAGATTATCCCTACCAGAGCTCATATCTGCCTGCCATGTTGCTCAAATATCTCTGCTGCAGGTAGTCCTGGAGCTGGTCGATTCTTCAAAGAGGAGGAAATAGGAGACACAACTTTTCCTGCCGTTTCCCTTCATCTTCTCAGGGAAAAAAATATTTAATCAAGGCTGTCTGCAGAGGATTTCCTGGCTGGACTCCTGTGCAGTAAAAGAGCCCTGACATCCCCTCTGATCTCTGCCGTTCCCACAAATCCACCTGCATTAAGCTCTCACTTTGCTCAATCTAGGAATTTATTCACTGCTGTTTTACAAGTTCATTTATCTCATAAAATCCAACTACACGTATTATACAACGATCCCGTTGTCAAGCTTCATTGTAATGCTCAGTCGCTCGTTTCTCTACAAAAACGTAAAGTTAAAAAGTTTGGCTTGAACAAAGGACGGATTAATCTGCTCTGTGCAAAAACAGAACCTCAGTAAATGTCTTTGTCAGACACACCAGCCAATTAGCCCCCCGCTGGTATAATACTCCTGCCTTTACTCTGCCCAAATAAAGTCCCTTACACATCAGAAGAAAATGATTCCTGTGAAGGCTCGATGTACGTCAGAAACAAGAAGATGAAATCGTACCCGCAGAAGATGCACGCAGTTTGCCTGTGTAGTTCTCTTCGCTTGTGCGTGTTAAAGAGGAGCCGCAGAGATTCCCCAAAGACATCTGTCTGTTTGTTACAGACACAGAGGAAACGCTGATTCAGCAAGCTCTCTGCTGTACGCAGACCGATAAATCACATATCAGATTCCTTCACATCTGCATTTCCCGTTCCTGCCTCTCAGGTCTCACACAGGAATGCAAGAGCCTCCGTTAAAATCAAAGTGTGAAGGAAATTATGCTTTTCAGGATTTTCAGGTGTTTTTCAGGTTCAACGCGCATTCCCCATTTCCAGCAAGGTTGGAGATTCTCCACTACAGTATCAGTTGTCCTGACTAGCACCCCTGATAGTGTGTGAAAAACCTAAACGGCATTAGAAATAACATTCATTTAACTTTCACTGCAGTGGCATAAATCCCTGGAGGCAAATGTCGTGTGCCCCTGCTGTCAATATTCAGTACATCCTTTGCCAAGAGGATAGGACTTTGGCGTCCTCTTAGCTAAATGTGTCCATATTCTAGCTTCTTTCTAGAATACTCTCTTATGCGCTCTTCTCTTCAGCTCACCACAAAGTTTTGCTACAGGATTTAGGTCTTAGGGTGAAGATGAATGTCTGGTGAAGCATTTCTATGTCGTTTGGTCTAACCCTAACATTTTGCATCACTGTCCTATTGAATGAGGCACTTTGATTTTACTGGAAGAATATATTATGATTTTAATATCCCAATGATATCTTAAAGAGTTCCTAATGTCATTTAATCAACATGTTTTGCAGGGCCTAAGAACAAAAAAGGGCCCGGGGACATCACTGCTTCCCAGCCACAGCAGTTTGTGGGGCTCTTTTCACATATTGAGCCTTTGCTACAGGCCAAAAGGCTCCGTCTTAGTCTCATTTGAACAAAGCACACAGTTCCCATAGGGTTCAGTAAACTGTTGTTTATTTGTTTGTAATCGTTATGTGCGTCTAAATGTCAGAAAAATTAAGCCATGCCACATCATCGAAGTATGTCTGTTGGTTTTGAAATGCTACTGTTCTAAACAGTAGATATGTATTGGGATCCTGGGTGTGTAATTCACAGCGTTCTGCTGCATCAGGACAAGGTTTTTTTTTTCTTTTTGCTGTAAATAAATATTCAATTTATTTCCAAAATCTATTTGAAAGGAGGTCACGCCACCGTTTTCCTTCACCCAGCATGCCGAGGTGCAGCCACTGTAACACAAAAACCTGAACAGTCTAACAGAACAGCAACAATTTGAATCTTTTCGTATCATAGATAATTAAAAAGTGTAACCCAATGTAAGAGTGACGGAAAACTGGGTAATATAAGTGAACGTTTAGGCATCCAGTAATACGTTTTCATTGGGTAATGGTCAGAGAAATGAAAGTCTCCGCTGTGCTGTCAGTGTGACCCCATCTGCTTCTTGGACATTATTAAAGGCTTCTCGCTCGTCTCTGCCAGGGTCATAAAGATACAAGCAGCCGTTACGCTGCGGCGTTGCGTCTAAAGAGCAACGTTGTGTCAGGCTTCTCATATGCTTTCTGATTAAAGCCTCTTTAGATGTGAAGAAACTGAGAACACATAACTAATTTACGCCGCTTTGATCTGCGATTCTCTTTGTGGTTTTTAAGTTATTATTGTACAAATCAATCCCAACAGCCTGTATCGAGCCAGCTCACACAATTTTTCCTTACACCATATAAAGCCTACATCTCCCCGAGGCCCACCAGACATCCAGGGACGTCTGACAAGAGATCATTTTCAAGAAAGAAAAAAAAAAAAAAACCTGCAGTTCGGTTTCAAGGCTTGTTTCTGCTGCAGCCTTGATTGCTTTCCCATGCCTTAAATTGAATTCAAGCTTGAAATCAATTAAGGGCAGAGTGGGACCAATGCACAGCCAGTCCAGGGCATCAGTATTTACCAGAGCAGTGGTGACATGACAGATACGGTTCACTTGTTATTACGTTTTGAAAGATTTATTCAATCAGAACTCAGTACAGTTTCTGTTGGGTAAATAAATAGGTGCAGATTAACAGTAACTGAAAAGGCAAACTTGATTCTGTTCACACTATTATGAGACTATAAGATGAAAAAAAAATAAGATGCCTGTTTTAATAGCTGATAAATGTCCACTATTAAACGTTGCCGAAATATTATTTACAGTGGCTTGCAATTGTAGTTGTATCATTGAACTTTGCTTCATTTTGTTACAATGCAATTACAAACTTCTATGTATTTTATCTGGATTTTATGTGACCAACCAACCACGTTAAGATATATGTGTTAAGCGGAGAAACACCATGCATGACTTTTATTTCTTTATTTCACAAATAAAAACTCCCCCTCTTACTCTTTTACCCGGAATAAAAGAAACCGTCTTCTTAGCTACGCTCCATCTGCATGTAATTTAGTCTCAGTATCAATGCAGCTTTTCTGTGAAGGCCCTGTGAAGGTTTTTAGAGAACATGAGTGAACAAACATCTTTATGAAGACCAAAGAACAAAGCAGACAGGTCAGGAATAAAGCTGCAGAGAAACTGAAAGCAGGGACAGGATACGAAACAATATCCCAGGCTTCTGAACGTCTCACCTAGCACTGTTCAAGCTATTATCTGAAAATGGAAATGCTATAGTACAACTGTAAACCCACCAAGACATGGGTGTCAACCTAACCCAAAAGTGAGGATAAAGAGATACCGGTAATTGATCAGAGAAAGCTAATAGTCATGCGCTCTGAGCTCAGCAAATCTACCTTTTATAGAACAATTTAAAGCAAAAATCCATTGTTGAAAAAAAGACCAAGAAAAGTTTAACGTTTGCCAGTAGCACCAGGTGTCTTGGTCCAATGAGACAAGAAAAAAACCCTGCAATTTTTGACCCTATGTGTAAAATACTATTGGTGGAGGAAAGCTGACGCTGCATATGACCATGAAGCCACTGTATTCACAGTGAGACACGGTGAAAGAGTTGAAAGATAGGCCTTCCAGAGGGACAGAGACCCAAAACATAAAGCCAAAGCTGCAATGTGAAGGTAGAAAGCATATTCATGTGTTAAAATGACCCGGTCAAAGTAAAGATCCAATTAAAACCGGGAATCTGAGGCAAAACTTTAAAAAATGCTCTTCGCGGGTGCTCTATTGAATCCGAGTCAGCTGAAGCTATTTTGTGAGAAAGAACGGGCTAAAAAGTCCATCTCTAGTTGGTAGACATGCACCTGTAATATTAGCTCAAAACTTGGTTTTACAACATATTGACTTGGTGAGGGTGAATAAATATGCACGCCACTCTTACAGATTTGTATCATTCAAAAAACCACATAATTTCCCTTCTAATTTCACGATTAAACATCACTTTGTCTTGGGTTCCACATACTTATTTTTTATAGTTGTAACCAAACAAATTCTTAAAGTGAATATTTTTTCACGCCACTGTATAGATCATACATAAAAGTTCTACAGACGTTAACTCAAACAAAACATCCTATAGTGTCAGAGAAACGGGGGACGTAAAGAAAGGACTCCAGGGTACATGTAATGTATTTCCACGTTGAGTGCAGCAGTTTACAGAAATGCACTGATGCCTTGCTGAACGGTAATAGCTGCACGGCACATTGATGCATGCATTTGCACCCAGTTCTTTCTTGTTTTCCTGCTGCCGCTCTGCAACTCAAAACACCTCAGGCAACCTGATAATTACGGCACAAGGGATAATCAGGAAATTTCTGCCAGTCCCAACAACACGCTTCCCTGAGCACACCTCCCCGCCCCCCATCATCCAGCGACTCACCCTGCCACCTGCCTCCTGATAACCAGGAAGGACCTTCACTGTGATGAAATCTGTGCACTTGTTTCTGCACGACCGTGGGCTGAAATAAACTTGCAGTCCTTAGTGAAACTGAGGACTCCTCTGTATCAGGAGTCATCGCTCCGATGCGAAACAGAGATCAAGACCTTCACTTACTGTACTTAGCTTCGCTGGATGGCGTGTGCAGGATCCTCATGAAATATTGAAGATGAATGAAAATGGAGGCAACCGTCTCCCTCCAATTTGTAATGCCCGAGTGGCCCTGATTTCTTTGTGCAACCACTCCAAGCTCATAACAGGACGTCAGCCTGCAGCATACGGTGTGCAATTGGTTTGTTTGAGTCAATAAATGCAAATGCAACATCAACTGGATGTCTCGGGAGATGATCCACATCCCTGCCTTGCTGTCACTGTCAGATCTGGGTGAACTGAGAACTGGAAGCAGGTGAAGGAAGCTGTCATTTTAGTTTTACTCACGTCCAGTCATTCCTCCCATGCTGCCGCTGAGTCCCTTTTCTAATAATACAGAGCATCTCCATTCATCACTCCAAGCAGAAAAGGGGAAGGAGGGATATTACAAACGCAAACCTATATGAAAATCATGCTAAATAATTGAATAATTCAGGATCTGACAGAATAAAGGTGAGCACCCAATAGGAAGGAGGCATTATTCCTGACTACAATCAAGCTACCGTTCCTATAAAAAAATATATAAAAACACAACAACAGCTCACAGCGTTATTGGAAACACCACCACCAACAGGCTTACCCAGCAGCATCTCCGCCAGCTGCAGCAGTCTTCATGGATCCATTTATTTCCCGAGGCTGGGGGAGTGAGACGGGGACCGGCAGGACGCACCTGCTGTCTTCCAGGAGGGAATGGGGACCGCTTCCGGCTGGGGTCTGTCTGCGTCCTCTGCTGGAGAGCAGCGAGGAGATGGAGGAGACGGGGGGTCGCGTCCAGCGCTCCGGCGAGATGAAGAGGACTCAATCCGCAGAGCTGCTGGAAAACAGGGTGGAGGTGAGAAGACGGGAGGGGGCGCCAAGGTGGGGTTGGGTCGCCACCTGCTGGTCGGAGCCGGTAATTACGCCTTGTGATTTCACACCAGAGGATGCAGTGTTGCGCAGAAGTGAATCACCCCATTAATAAATGAATAAAAACGAAACTTGGATCGCAATGCTTTAAATTACACCGATTTATTTAAATTGGGTTTCATCTCTTTAGAATTTACCTTTCACCCCTTTACCCTACCACTCCTGTTCAGTCAAGCATTTTCAACATTTTGTTTTTGTCGAACCATTTAAATATGACCTTTTGATTGTTGAATTGTTTCAGTAACTTATTTGGGATAACATTGGTGATTTGTTAGAGAACAAACAATAACCATTGCAGACAGGTCAGGGATAAAGTTATGGAGAAGCTCACAGGATACTGCAGTGACAGGCTGAGCAAGGTGAGCATTGAACAGGAGAGGCAGGCAGGGAATCCATAGTTGAGCAAAAGCCAGAACAGGCCTGTCTAAAGTAGAGAGAAAGTAGAAATTAAATTTTTTTGGCCCACATGCTAACTGCCGTTTGTGATGGGAATTACACATCAAGACAACATCCCTATAGCGACACGTGGCAGCATCATGTGGCGGAGGGCGTGTTCCTTTACTGCATACAACACAGTTCATCAATAAAACACTTTAAAACCCATTTATCATTTCTCTCTCACTTCTCAATCAGATAATACTACAGACTAATATATAATACAGACTCCTAATATGAAGGCATCGAGGTTTGTGGTTGTGGTATGACAAAATGAAGTGAAGTTAGTAGGTTATCCTTTGTGTGGCACAAGCAACAAGGCTATCTCTTGACATTTGCAGCCTTTCACATGAGTGAGAACAAAGGAAACTGGTTTGACAAACAGCATCCCCTTGAAATACTCAGATACTCAACTTGAAAATTTGTGGAAAATCAGGCAATGACCACAGATAAATTATGAAAGATCTACATGAAGCCAGGAGATCTACTGAATGAAACCCTTTTCAAAAGATTAGAAAATGCCAGGCTCCTTATAAACAGATAAATTACATGTCACAGGAGATATAACATTTCTAGACAGAGACTCAATTATCACATCACAATTATGAAACTTTACCAACATTTTTAACTATACTTTCTAAGTATCAGAAAATTAATACAACATGTGTGCATGGATATGTGAAAAAAAATAAAATAAAAAATAATGCAGACAAAGTTTAGGTATTACAGTTTATTTTTTCTCCATAATTTATTTACAGAATCCACAGACCACAACAAACAGCCCAGCAGCTGGTGGAAACAGAAAACGGCAGCTCAAATAAAAATCTAGCCTTTGCTTATTTGTCAGAATATTTCCAGAATCCTGCAAAATAACTAAAAAGTTGATTAATGTGGTTTTAATTGCAGGGATGAAGTCTGGCTTCATGATTTGACAGATGGCAATAAAACCATAAGGTAAAGGCACCAGGTTACTGTCAAATTGTGGTATTTGGACACAGAACAAAACACTTTTTACAAGCCAACCAAATTTCTGTAATTTTGGCATATGCCTGTTAATTGTTATTGGCATTTACAGCACAGATTAAAACTGTATGATCCCCCAAAATACTGACTGTCCACTAATGACGTCTAAGCATAGTTACATATTATTTACATTGTTTATTAACTTACATGAAACCAAGTACAGTGTCACTGTGAGAACACTCAGCACACCATGACAATAAATACAACAACTTTCTGACACGGAACCAATTAAATTTACCAGCACGTAATTCAAGTCAGACAGACAACTTAACGGAACATCCTAGATCCTAATTTTCCTGATATCATGAACCAGTTTACGGGTTCCCAGGTCCGTGGTCGGAACTTGAAACGGAGAAATCCAAAAGGACGGGTTTCACCTAGTTGCCTTTTTGGTCGGAAAACACACATTTTGACATGTAACATTCAGGTTCGAGCTGCCTGGGGGATCTCCACACACTCACAGTAGCTTTCAGTGTCACCGTCAGTGAATAGTACGCAACATAGTTCTGCTTTGAGGTACGTTGTTCTTGGGGACGTCCTGGTCCGATTCCAGGCGTCTTAACGGGGGCCCAGAGCAAGGCATTTTTACACGATTGGTGTACGAGTCGCTAACTAAACTCCACTCGTACCTGTTAGCGTACAGACAGTGCCGCGCCCCTAGCGAGCTGAGCAGCCAGTTCTTGGAAGGGACGGTAAGTTTTCATGTGCACAGCTTGCAAAACGGTGTTTGCGGCTGTGCACATGCTTTCGCTGCAATAACGAGTCTGAGTTTCTCCTAACAATTTAGTTGATTATCATCCTTTACAATGAAGTTCAACATGAAAGACAGACTATTCACTGTTATAGCTTTTCAGCCTGTCTTTATTCATTTAGGCCTTATTTATTTATTTTGGTCATTGCAACACACATTCCAATGAAGACTGTCCTCTGCATTTAACCCATTTCTTTTAGGAACTCATGGGCTGCCACTGTAGAGCGCCAGGGAGGCATTCTGGAGCTAAGGGGAAACAGAGTGGAGTCTGTGGGATTCAAACCGGGGACCCTGTGCTCTTTTTAGGCCTCAAGTTCCCTGCTGTAACCACTTAGAAGTCATGTGGCTGCATAGACCTGTGCCCATATTCACAGAGATTCCTAAGACTAAAAGTAGCCCTTAGTGACGTCTTTTTGGGAAAAAATTTTTTTTCTTAGGGTTTTACTTCGGTAAAAATAAAAGCTATTCACAAAGCGTCTTAGGCCTCCAGAGAGCTCCTAAAGTGAAGGAAAAAAAATGCGTAGCATGAGCAGTGAGGAGAACATTTAGCGAGCCTAAGAGTCTCTTAAGCGGAGAAGATGGTGCAAACAAGAGAGCTGTTCGGCTGATCCACCATCTAAACAGTGGAGGAAAGCACGCAAACTTCTTTAACAATCATACAATTCTAATATTTAGATAAATTTAGCTTTATCATTCCCATAGGGGGAAATTAATTAGTTTCAGAGGCCCGTCAGGTTAAATGCACGACTCTACCTAATGTAATTTTATGGAAGATAACAGAAGATTTTTGGATAATCAATAAAAAGTGTAGAATCGTACAAAGAATATATATCAAAGAGGTGAGAAAGTATTTTCTGTATTGCATGATCATTTTAGTAGCCTAAATGGTCATCTAATCTCCTCGCTTTAAGCGCTGCACGGAGCGCTCACCTTTCAGGCCGGTGCGTAAAAGCACCAAAACGTGCAGAGTAAAAGGCGCCTTGATGTGCAGAAATGCGCTTTAAACTCCGTGTCTGTGTCGTGATCCAAGGACCAATTTAACTTTCGACGCTGCTCCTCCTCCTCCTCCTCCTCCTCCCAGACAGGCGAGTAAAAATGAGCAAATCAAAATAATGATGCTTTAAAACATTTTGATGCTGTGTGACAAACAATAGGTTTTGCCAGTTTTCATCGTCATGGCACACGTTTCTTAATCCAGGCTAATTCCTCTCCTTGCATCACTAGGAGCGCATTTGTATTGTTGTTTTTTTCTTGTACCATCAACCAATCACAGCTCTTAAAAGACAGCGTCACACCAAGCAATGGGGTCAACCACACCACCTCCTCACAAAGATAAAAATTTCCTCTGAAATGTCATTTCCTCACTCAGAGTCTTTTTCAGCGGCGATCTGAATCGCTTTTAAGCCAAGACTCCAAGGTAGGAACTTTTAGGCTACGACAGGAGCTCTCTGAGAGAGAATATTTGTGAATATGGGGTCTGGTCTGTATGCTGCACATAGATAAAGACCGCCGAAACACTAGTCATTGAATTGGATCGAAGCAGAGCACCAGGTTTAGAAAACAAGAGAACAGGAGATGTTTCGAACGCGACTTCCTTCTGGAATTGCACTGAAATGTTTCTGCAGTCAAATCCTGAACAAGCCACATTAATACGGAGTCAACCTGCAAGCATTAGCTTAGCATTTTCGCTGTTCAGCATGAAAACACCCAGCAGGGCAACGCTGTAAGTGTGGCTGTCCGTGTCGAGTGAAATATATCTTTAGAAATGTAAAACCGACCGGATCATCATCGGCGGGTGGGTTCAAAGCAACACAGTCACTGAGCGTAAACCATGTGTTACTTATTAAATGTAGTGAGCTATTTTACTGCAATTTAAAGCTACTAAACTTTGATGCATGAACATTGATTTTATAAGTAAGTAAGTAAGCCTAAGTATTAGGCTTTGCAACTTGGACCTGTATTGGGCACAAAAAGTCTTAATGGGGCCATTTTTACCTGTTACAGTTGGAACAATGTGAATGCGAAAAGCAAACTCAGCTAGCTTCAAGGCAAAATCGTTAAATATTAAAAAACAGTTTGTTCTTCGTGTCTAAGATGCATGTACACAATGTAGAAATCCTCCACAAATGTAAAATTCCTCATACTACATAAAAGCTGACTTCTAATCTAAAGCAAACATTATATACATACAATAAACTGCATTTTTACCTCTCATAAAAATTATCAAATGTTGGAAGAATCTCACTTTTAAGGCTGTAATATTCTTTTGGGAAATAGTTAAAATAAATCTTCTCAAGTATCCGATGAAAACCCCATATTAGCAGCTTTGCTGGTTTCAGATGAAGTGTGCAATTTCCCCTCATAAAAAAAAACAAACACTTATGATCTTTATATCCAACATAGTTCGGCTAAAAGAAAAATACATCAACGCATTAACTTACGGCTCTAAATAGAGCAGCCCATCCAAGGCACCATGGTGCATTATGTGAGACGTAAAATTAATGCACAAAATCAGCTGTCACTTTGTTTTTCAGTAACAAAGAAACTTAAAAAAAAAAACACAAAAGCTGCATTAAAGAACACCTAATGTATGTGAGAGGTGTTCTGACAGAGAACTGAGTGGGTCGATGTCAGCTCTGTTTGTAATTCACAGTAAACGACAAACATTAAAACATTCAGCTCTGCACCTCTGAGCCATAACTAATCCTGCATCTGAAATACGTCAGCAAAACTGTCCTTACACGGACATACGAGGATGCGTGCGCAGCTACCATCTTTGCAGCCCTTTCAGAAATAGACAAAAACCTTTTTTCCATTTCCCCCTTAGTCATCGTCGTCTGGGGGGCTGCTCGCTGTGCTGAGCAGGAAGGACTCCTTCTCCGTGGTCATAGGCTCTCCTTTTATCGAGCAGGCGGGCGCGAAGGCGACGGACTTGGACGACGCCGCCTCTGCGCTGTTCCGAATCCCATAGCCGAAGTAGATCAAGAAACCTGCAGTGTGTGGAGGAATAGAAATCAGAGAGGTCAGCCGCTTTTTTTATTTTTTATTTTTCTAAAAAGCTGACAGAAAATGTTTCACTTTTCGGCAAAAGTACCTATAAGCATCCAAATGCCAAAGCGTATCCAGGTCCCCTTATCGAGCTGCATCATCAGGTAGACATTGACAAACATGCTGACGACGGGAATGAAGGGCAACAAAGGAACCTGTGGAAAGAATGCCCATTACAAAAGATGTTCACAAAAATAGATTTATAAAATGTATTACGACAAGTGCATAGGAGGAATTCGTGTGTGTGTGTGTGTGTGTGTGTGTGGGGGGGGAATAAACTGTACATCACTATTCATTTATTTGGGTTCGCGCTCATCGTTGAAAGAGAGTTGTGCATGACAACGGAGCAAATCAACGCCTGCGTCTGATCACAGAGGGCCAGCAGGAAGGATTAAAACCACGCCTGCATAAATATGACCTTCGATTAGAAGGTAAACACGAGAAAAACGTAATCCTTCACTCTGATCCTAATGCAATGTGAGCAGTTTACAAATCAGCATCCTAACAAGCCTTTGACAAGCAAGTTGTCTGAGTTAATGCTGAGCTGCACTGGAAAAACAAAAAAAAAAAGATCCATAGAGAGAGAGAGAAGACTATCTGATAATTACAGCCAGAGGCAGGCGAGACCTTATATGATCAAGACATGGACATACAAAGTTAAAACGTTAAATAAAAGGGTGGATTTACAACAATAAGCGCAAAAATCAATCATGGATAAATTCAGGAGTTTTAGGTCTAGCAGTCTTCTGAAGAAAATAAACCCAAAGACGCTGATCTAAATGTGGGAAATGTGTGGGAAGGAACCAGATAAAAACAGAAATAATGTGTTCGCTGAATCTTCGTCACATATCTGCAACAAATTTCAGGTTTTCCAGTTTAAATCACATAATACTAAACAAAATAGATTCAATATGGTTGCAAGAGTTTTCATGGGATTAACGTGCAATCAAAAGGCAAAATGTGGTTCAATTGCATTTAAATTAGCAGAACATTTGGCTTTTATGAGGATATAAGTTGCTAAAAATATATTTTTTCTCTGTTTAAACGTTTTTGGTTCTTTAGTTCAGAGTTCAGAGAAACAGTTTGATTTAAAAAATCCTCAATATTAAAAGGTTTGTTACAAAAACTTTTACAATCAATCAGATTGAGCTTTGGAAAAAAAAAAAAACGTAATCTTTTGGCATCTTGTTAACACAACAAACACTGAGTGGGAGAAAAGTCTGGTTTTCTAAAAGGTTTTAACACTAAAAACCAGAAATATGTGGCGAGTGTTTGTATTCACCAGCACTCCGCCACCCTTCCCTGAGGCAACGCTTTGTTTGTACCAGCATTGTAAATCTACGGAGAGAAACGCCTGCCTGTTCTTTGCAAAATGGCTCAAAGTCAGTCAGATGAGAAGGAGAGTGTCTGTAAACAGCAGGTTTAAAGCCCTGCCACACGTGCTTTGTTGGGTTTAGCTTATTATAACCCAGGAATATCCTTTGATGTAAACCTTGTAGCTCTAGCTGTATGTTTAGGAATGCGGTCCTGCTGGAAAGTGAACCCCAGTCTAAAGTCTCACGGGTTTTCCTTTCAACTCAAACCAGCTTCCCCGCCGAAGAAAAGAATCCCCGTGTTCAGCCCAATGCGTTATGTTAGTTTTCATCCTCATATCGTTACAAAATTTAGGTCAGAATGCTCAAATTTAGGCGGATCTAACTAGAGATCCTTATTCCAGACGTCTGCCGATTCTCCTACATGACCTGGAGCAAATAACAAATGCCACTTCTTATGGACATATCTCAAAAAGGCTGTTCTTCCAGCCATTAAGGCCACAGTTGTTGAATGTATGATGGATGTTTCCCACCCGAGCAATGTACTCTGCAGCTCAACAGTTATCATGGACCTCCTGGTTGCTTCTCCGACTCCTTGTCTGGCTTCTCAGATTAGGTGGACTATTTCAATTCTCAGATTATGGACTGAAAGGTGCTCTATAATGTAGCAACATTGTTTCACAACCTCGCCGTTCTTTAAACTCCTCCAGAATTTTATTTCTGACCTCCCTGCCGTGTTTCTTTGTCTGTCTGCCGTTTGTTCACTGAACCAACCTCTGATGCCTGCACAGCGCAGTTTAACTCGTTCTACATTCTGAGATCATTATTACACACGGGTGAACTATTTACTTCCGAAGACAGTTGGTAGCAGGGGATTTTATTCAGAGGTATCGGATACAAACGGGATTTACTCACATTCTCGCCACACTTTAAGAGCTTAAAAGTTTAAAACGTTGTGTACTTCTCTCCCCACCGCACAAACGTCTTCCACTTCGTGTTGTTTATTCGCACAAAACCCCCAAAAAAAGGACACCGAGGTTTGTGATTGTAACGCCCGATGAATGTGAAAAGGTTAGAGCGGTGTGAATAGGGCTGGAAGTCAAAGCATGAGAGAAGATGAAAAAGAAAAACAGTTTAGTGAAAGTTCAAACTCACCTTAAAGGCCAGCTTGGTTTTGCTCTGAGGCTGCCTGAATACAACAAAGGTGAGCAGTAAAGAAGCCACTATGATAACGCTCCCCAGAGACATGGACCAGGGAGCCAGTCCTCCTTGGACAGCCACAACACTGAAAACACACACCAGGATACCTGGGGGGGCGGGGGGGGGGGAATAAGGACAACTGGTCACGCTCTGGGCCCGGTCAGCTGCTGTTCACTTTCATCCCTGTGCGAGGCTCACCGAGTATGCTGGTGCAGAGGCTGACGGCGCGACCAGACCTGGGAGACGGCTCGGGGTTGGAGGGGGACAGGAGATTCCTGATGCTGGCCGTATCCTCCGACTGAGGCGAGATGTCGGCGTTCGCGTCGCCGTCGGACCCGGGGACGTCCGCGTCATCCTGGGTGTTGGCCATTTCATAGGCCGTACTCAGCTGCTCAGGTTGGTACCTTCACATGACAGGCAGGCAGAGAGCAGACAATTGTTACAGGATGGGGGGGGGAACGCAAAGATGCCAGTTATGTGGATGAAATTTAAAGCGCTAGTGATAAACAGTCAAGAAAGGCACTAATATCACATTTTTATGCTTCTTCTGATTCATTAGAATGATTTTTCTTTCTCGGGGTGGAATCATCACGCAAGTCAGAAAGGCTATGACCTTTAAAAGCAAGAACTGGGTGCAGTAATAGAAAATGTAGTTTACTCTGGTTGGTTTCGTAACCTGGTTGGGTTCAAAATTACACATACATCTAGGGAGGCACAATATATTAGCATAAACATCAGTATCAGCCAATGTTAGTCATTTTAATTACATATCGGTATCGGTCCGATAAGTAACACTGGGCCAATATTAACAACCAACTTATTTCCATCTAGTTGCCCTTTGTGCCTGTGTTTCAGGAGGGGGAAATGGTTGGTTATGCAGGGTTTTGAGACAGTGACAGTAATGCGTAGCAGCCAGGCCTATGTTTTTTATTTTTAACGAAGCAGAGAGGTGGGTGTTTTTCAGAGTCAAAAGAAAACATATGAAAAGCAGCGTGTAAGTCTAGAATATAACCCACAATCAATAATTCCGTCAGCATAGTTTTCAGTCCGTAATAAAACAAAATTCGATCATCCCAGAAACGTAAACTTGTGTGTGTGTCTATACATTCACACACACACGGACATTGGTAAAAATAGTTTGTCGGACATAACAGCAATATTAATATGGGATATCGATATTGGTCCAAATTTTCATATCATAGCATGTGGGGGCTGGTGCCCATCTCCAGCGGTCATTGGGCGAGAGGCGGCGCACACTCTGGAAAGGTCGCCAGTCCAATACAGGGCAACACAGACACTGAGTACAAACAAGTGTGCACACCCACACACACACTCACACAATGTTTTTAGACTGTGGCAGGAAGCAGGTGTACCTGCAGAGAACCCAGACATGCACATGAAGAACATGCAAACTTCATGCAGAAAGACCACAGTCCAGGATTTAGGTGGGCCAGGATTTGATGGCCAGGATGTGGGGCTGCAGAGTGTTAAATGCTGAGGAGAGGTCAGCAAACAGAAGTCCAGCTGAGGAGTTGGAGCGCTCCAAAGGTTTGTGCATAGTACTGGGATTTCAGCCAGGAGGAAAATAAATGCAAGACTGTAGGCTGAAAGCCACAAGAAATAGTAGACTATAGGAACCTCTCCCTGGGCAATGCCTCACAGCAGGGCGCCTAGTGAAACTCTATAAAGTCTAGCTCCCCTGTCCCATCGATCCCTTTTCCACGGGCCACTCCAGCAAAGAGGGTCTGCCCCGGAGGGACGAAGCGACCGTGGACGCGCACGGAGCCCAGCATTCCCATCGGAGACCCGCCAACATGTGAGCAGGCTGGCACTAAAGCTAATGTTAAAGACTATGAGTTTACAGACGCTGGAGCTGCAGAAAGCAGTTAACGGGGAAAAACAACAGATAACTCACGGAGGACTCAGAGACTACCATACCTAGACTGGACAAAATGGACTGATTAGGGAAAATGGGTCAGCCAAGTCACTTCCAGAACATGGTGAGTAATTCTCCACCAATGCCATGCGAGGGACACTGATGTCATACGGTACACTCCCTTGGCATGGGAGAGTACACTCTAGGTTCTATATACTTGTGTAAACGATAACCGTGACTCTTCGCTTCCTAATTTTACCCTTCCTGCATCGTGTTGATGTATGAGAGTCCAGTACTGAAGCTGCGTCATTCCTCTGGCTCGTTAGATTTAAAACCAAACAAGGACAAATGACCGCGTACGGAAACACTCTCATACCCAAGGCCGATTAAGAGAGACCAATTAACTGACGAGTCGCGTTTTTGGACTGTTGCAGGAGGCATGCAAACTCAGGAGGATTTGAACCCAGGACCTTCTGGCTCTACCAAATTTTGGAACAGTGCAGCCTTGTTACAAACTTCCTCCTTTTAATTTGTGGTAATTTGTCTAAATGTATAATTCCATCCTGAGAGAAAAAAAAATGCCTCAAAGAAATCCTTAATCCCATTCATGCCCAGGATGAGTGCATCTAAGCTTCATGCTCTGACCGTATACTGTCCATGTCCTGGTGGCTGGTTGTTACACACAGGAACAACTTGGTCAGAAATAGAATTACCTGAGCACCAACACGCAGGCAGCGACCAGAGTATAGGCGAGCAACGTGCCAATAGACATGAGGTCAACCAGGTCCTTCAAATTGAAAAGGAAAGCCATCACAGCTGCAGAGCACAGGGGAGAAAATACCACACATTAGCAACAATAAGCAATAAGCAACAATACACAAAGAATACATACTACATACAAAATATTGGCCACATGACATTTTTTGTTTCATAAAGTCTAAAAATACAGCAAGCAACTGCCAGACTATTACTGTAATAACAACAATCTGGTATAATTTTTTTTTCTCCCACCCTCCTCCTTCCACATGGGGGCACTGTTGCCTTTGGCTTGATCCCAGCAGCTACCTACCAGACACAAGCCCTGCCACCAAGGTGGAGACGATGGGCGTCTTCCTCTCGCTGACACGAGCCAGAAACGAGAAGATCACGCCGTCACGAGCCATAGCAAAGATAATGCGTGGCAGTGGCAACATGGAGCCAAGGAGGCTAAGCCAAAGACGAAGGGAGGAGGGAGGAGATTTAGAACGTAGCCCTCAAACATACTCAGCCCAGCAGAACAGCTGCTGTGTCAGCTTGGTGGAAACTAAAGCTCGCCGCCTTTGGGCTGCGCTTGCAGGCTTAGGCCTCGAGTGCCTGGGTCTGCCGCGGGTCGCGCAGCCTTCCGCCCGCGGTTTTAGTGAGTTTAGGTCGTCAGCTCACCTGCAACTATGCCTGATGTTATTGTAGCTATTAGCGGGGTTTTGGTACGCTCGTTGATTTTAGCCAAACATTTGAAGAGCAGGCCATCTTCTGCCATGGCCCAGATCACTCTTGGCATTGGGAACATGGAGCCCAACAAACTAGTGCAGGGAGGGAGAAGAGAGAGAGAGCATGCAATGTCAATGAAAACACACCATCCATCAGTAGTGAGAAGAAGAAATAGCATTTAATGAGGGCCTTTTTATGTTACAGCTGAAGCCTTTTGGTTAAAACTTTACTCTACATGCTTAAAAGGAGCAATCACAAATGCATTGTTGCATGGTTATAATTGACATATGTTTTTAATTGTTCTGCGGGTACGTCATATAAACATAAAATACGCATCACTGTTACCTGTATGTAATTCTAGAGTGTGGTGTGAGTCTGGAGCTAACCCTATGGGGTCTGTGCATTTTCTTCAATAAGTCCCTAATATCCCAGGCTTCTGCACCTCTACACGGACCATAGTTATTGTCAAATAAATGTGGGAACTAATCGCTTCCTACAACAGCAGTTAAAGCCACGCATCACTAATGAATTTGAAGATTTAGGGAAAAAAAACAAACTCAAAACCGGATAGATACCTCGTTCTTAATCTATCCATATACCGTCTGCAGAAGGAAAACAGGAAGTACTTCACTATCCCGGCTTTCTTTTCCCATATTTATCAACCATGAAAACAGTTGAGTTACAATTTTCCCAGACAAATTAGGAACCCTAAAAACTACCAAGGATCATGACTTTGTTTCAAAAGCTAAACGACTTCACATTTGCTTACATATGTTTCACCAAACACCGGTAAAAAAAAAAAAAAGATTTCCAACTAAATGAAACATTACGATCTGTAGCCTGCCTCGTAAACCCCGGTCTTTCCAACCTGCTGCTTTTTAACTGCAGCTCGTCAGCTAACGGAGAGTAAAACGCTATGTAAAAGAATTCACTCCTTGGTGCGGCTGAGATGAATTATTCATTTCTAAAGATTCGTGCTGAACAATTACGCGCCCTCTGTGGCTTCTCATGCTGAGAGGCAGTAGGAGACCCACTTACCTGGTCGACAGAGCGCATAAAGAGCCAATGGCTACTGCATAAGTGGCGCCCTCCCAGCCTACATATTTAAAGGCCACTGGAAGAGGGCTGTCCTCGTCCAGCAAGTAGTACGGCATCATAACAGTGAGAGCCGCCGAAACGCCGAAGTAAGCCACAAAACAGATGAGAAGAGAGGCCACGATACCGATGGGAATGGCTCTTTGGGGATTTTTCACCTCCTCTCCTGAGGGGGAAAAAAAAAGTCAGGCAACAGAGCTCATGTGTGCACTGACGGAGCTAATCCGTGCGCTCTCACCTGTAGTGGCGATGCAGTCAAACCCCACAAAGGCATAAAAACAGGTGGCAGCACCGGCAAAGACTCCCGTCCACCCAAAAGGCATGAAGCCGCCGTTGCCAAGAGCTTTCTTTGTAGGGAGGGGAAATGAAGCACTGAAAGTAAGAAAAACAAAAACAGAATACTGTTAGATAGTGTAGATCAGCATGGCTAGGCTGATCTACACTTAACCTACTTAACGCTGGCGTTTCCAGTGACGTTCAGGATCTCGTCGGGGTTCAGGCGCCAGTTTTCTAGGTTTCCTTTCACCAGTCCAGAGATGATCACAAAGACCAGGACGAGCACGTTGATGCAAGTGAATATCTTGTTCACCATGGCTGATTCTTTGACTCCAAAAGCAAGAAGGGCTGTGAAAAGTTAAAAAAGAAAAAAAAAATTATGATGGGATTTAAGATAAAAAAAAGAAAAAAGAAAAATCAACATCTTAGTTGTAAAACAAAACTTGAAACCCATTTGGCATTGTTTCTTCCACTTAATTCCACACATATGCACTTCTCTGTGCTGGTCTAATACATAACCCCTGATGAAGCAGTGAAGTTGTGGTGTGACAAAAGCAAAAAGACTTCAAGTATTTCTGTCTGTGCTCATTGGAGAAACATGTGACCTTAAGATGGCGTGTTTCTACCCGTCTAATGGACATTCCAGGACAGAGGCTCAACCGTTTCTGGTCCTAATTTACAACATGCAATCAGGGTTAATGTCACTGCGTCAGAATTTATTCTGGAGACGACTAGACGACTAGTCGTCTCCTATTGAACACGCCATAAACAAAAGGATACTTAAAGTATGGGTGGACTATTTAAAATGCTTCTTTCGGCAGAACGTGTTCCACATTTTGTTTTCCTACATAGCCCCAGTTACATCTTTTCTTTGTTGCGTTCCTCAAAAAAAAAAAAAAAAAAAACACAAATTGGCTTCTTTACAATATGGCAGAGCCTACCGAGCTGTTGCTGAACAAAACATCAATAAGAAAATGTACAACATGTAATTTATTATACCAATGAAAAGAAAGAGTTAAAAGAATATATATGATCGGATACGACTGAAGTGAGGAGAAAAAACACAGGGTCCCTACACCTTACTTGCTCTCATCTTTATGTCCTTTATTTATGTAGAAAAAAGAACTGTAAAAACTTGAGAATTTAAGACAGTTCAATGAATGGATGGAGGGAACTTTTAATTATTACGATTATTTTTTTTTTAGATCCACAGTTTCTAGACTCATTTGTCTTTCTTTTTCTCATCCAGGCCTGGAAAATCAAAATCAGTTGTTTTTTTTAAACCTTATTGTCACTGTGTAGGTTTCCTGGAAGGACATGCTTTGTTTCCGACCTGTGAGAAGGAGTATGATGAAGACAGCAAAGATGTCTGGGTAGTCCGCCAGGAATTCCGGCTCCATACTCATGTGTTCTCTGCAGAATTCCTGAATGTGCTTTCCAGTCAGCTCGTCAAAGGTTGCACTCCATGCCCTCGCCACACTTGAAGTTCCTGCGCAGAGACGTTTTCAGGTAATCTCAAAAACACCGAAGTTTGCAACAAAGCACCCCCCCCCCCCTTCCTGCTTTTGAATGACCTCACCAATGACATAGGACAGAATCAGGTTCCAGCCGGTGATAAAAGCCCACAGCTCTCCCACCGTCACATAGCTGTAGAGGTAAGCTGATCCGGTTTTTGGGACACGGGCGCCGAACTCGGCGTAGCACAGGCCGGCCAAGACTGACGCCAGGGCAGCGATGAGGAATGAGAGGATGATGGCAGGCCCGGCGGTGTCACGAGCTACGGCACCAGCCAGCACGTAGACGCCGGCGCCCAGTGTGCTTCCCACACCCAGGGCCACCAGGTCGAAGGTGTTGAGGCATCGGGACAGCCGGGAGTCGTCTGCGCTGCAGTCCACGACCTTCACCCGCAGGAGCTGCTTCCCCACGTCTTTTAAGGTGGCCAGAATCATCGTTGCCGGCGCCGAAAATGTTAAAAAGATACCTGTGGACAGAACAGGATAGGAAAATGGTGAGGAGAATGTGATGCATCTGTAAATACAAGTTATTCAATGCGTCTGCCTTATTATATGGTGCTTTAGAGAAAGTATTCGCACCGCTTATAGATGAGTAGTGCATGACTGAGAAGTGAAAGGAAAATGATAGAAAGTTTTCACAAAGAAAAAGCTTGGAAAGTGCCATAAAAAGGTGAAAGTGGCATCTAAATATACAGCTGGATGGTTTAGACGATTTGGATTCCTGTCTCACAATGTTCCAAAGTGTAGACTTAAACCCCGTTGGAAGTCTAATGGTATGTTCACAATATCGATTTGTGGATCTTGTGGTATTCAGGCAATCTGAGCTTCAGTTACTTCACTCAGAAGAATGGGGGAAAAAACGTGTAATAATCTACACGTGCAAAGCTAGTAGAGAAACGGCCGAAAAGTCCTTAAGCTGTCGCTGCAGAAAACGGGGTTTTTGGTTACTGAACGCATCATAAACTAACTGACTGATTAAAAGATGGGTGGACTAACTATTTCATGTTCCAAGTTTTGTTTTCCCCTAAAGTCCTAGCTAGTCTTTAGCTTCTTTCCAATACGGCTGAGCCAACCCGTTACTGGACTTTTAGACCAAAATATCAGTTAAATAAATGAATTAACAACATGTAACTTATTGTGCTAATGAAAAATGTTAAAGTGGAGATTTAAAAAAAAAAAAATTCCTTGTTTACAATTTCAGGTCAACAGAAACTACGAAATAACCGTGACATTTCAGATTCAAGCTTCCGCTAAATCAACACGTCGGCGACAGAAATGACAATGGAAACTTCTCACTTTACTTTTACACCTAACCCACACAGGATCGTCAACGCTTCGCTGACGCCCGTTACCTTACATTGCTCCCAAACGTTACCTTACAGTGCTCCCAAACGTTACTCTCTGGATTGCAGGTCGCCTCGCCGTCGGCTTTAGGTGACAGATTTACAGGCAGCTTCCTCTGACACGCGAGACCGCAGCCTCATAGTGGATACAGACCATTCAGGTATTTGGATTGCAAATAAAACAGCCGATACATCACGTGGCCCCAGGGGCAGCTGTGATTACACCACAGGCAAAGTACACACGCAGACACAAAAATAATAATCTGATTGTGCTGTTTGCTGTTCTTATAATGCAATACATGCCTAAAGATTTGGAGTGGTTCATTCATGATAGGATGCCGTTAGATTTTCAAGGTTTGGGACATGCTGCTGCTCTGCCAAAGTGGAGAGAACAGGATATGTATGATATCTAAAAGTACGGTGTGTGATTTGACTAGGCCAGGGCCGATATGAGACTCTCCTGGTATGATAACCTTAAGGATACTGGGATTACTTTACCCCTTAAATACAACGGCATTTGGTCAAATCATTTTGCTGCCTTTTTTACCCCAATTCAAGCGGTGAACAAACCTCTGATGAAACCTGACTGACAGTTTTAAGCTGTGTGCCCAGGTCATGGTGAACGGTTATTCTGACCCACGTGTGGCAGCCAAAACAACCTGAAAAAAAGGCAAATATAGACACTAGAAAAAGAACATCGACTGGAAAAGAAAAAAGCTATCTGAGAACAACCGGTATTTCTTTGTCGTTGATCTAAAATCGGAACCGGCCTATCACATGCAGCCCCAGCCGTGCCCAGAAAAAAAAAAAAAAAACCACAACGCTACGATGAGTCAATGGCTCAAATTAACAACAGAGACACAGAGCAGAATGGACATGATGTGGCATGCCTTAGCTGAGCTAAAAAAAGGCGGGTGGAAAGAAAAGGGCCCCTGCCCTCGGCTCGACCAATCGGCGTGCTGATGACTCATAGCGGCATGTGCATGAATTTGGAAAAGCCGCCGGTCTTTAATGTTCCCCTGCAGGCCCGATTGGTTTGCTCGCTGAAACGCCTTTTACGCCGACAGTCACAGTTAAGACCCCCAAAACACAGCTAATAGCGGATCAGCCAAGCAATGCATAAATTACAAAGTAATCACTCATTTGATTAGATTCTCCTCGTGTAAGCGTTGTGTTCAGCCAGGAGTTTTTGAAATTAGAATAAGTGGATGTGAGTTGACCGGTAGTGTACACGCTCGGTGTGCCCAGCGGTGGTCAGCTTTTAAGGCAGGCAGGCTGATGACGCAATGTTGGCATTAATTCCAACGTGTCCACGTGCTTTACAATGTACCGTGTGTGGAATTTACACACCTTACTTTTTTTTTTAAACCACAATTTGCAACATTAAAACAACAAAGTTCAACACCTTGTATGAGTATTTTATGTGACAGGTCAACAAAACGTAGCGAATATCCATCAAGTGGAAAGAAAATACATGGTTTTTAAATTACTTTTGCAAATAAAAAAAAAATCTGAGAAGTAAGGCGGGTATTTGTATTTAACCATATTTTTTTCTCCTGGTACCACTAAATGAAGCCAATAGCTCTGGTATAAAGACGTGGGAAAGTTTCAATCAGGGTGAGGTTGTAAAACAACTTTACAGAACTGTAAACCTAGGGCTGAACGATATAGAAAAAAAACAATATCGATAAAATAGAAATCATATTGATCAATATCGATAATTATCAACAAATTCAAAACATATATTTTAAGTGTAGCCCTGGCCGTTTTAAGATGTCGCTTAGCGACCTATTTTTAGATACAGAACACAAAAACACTGAATTCAAACTTTTTGTTTTTAAATTCCAACTTTTTACCAAAACTTAAAGTATTTAAAAAAGAAAAAATAACGAGCGCTCTCTGAACTCTTTGAAGGGGGCGGAGCTTGGTTCCTGGGTCTGCGTTTGTGATTAGTTGGGAGGGAATAATGACTGTAATATTAACTAACATTTATAGGCTAGAATGCAAAAGGAAGGAAAACTGTTATTCTATTGAACTTTTAATGACCCTTTGTCTATCATCAATATACGTATACCGATCGATATATATTGTATATATATTGAATTATCGTACAGCCCTGTATAAACCTCACAAGAGAAAATGCACCAAAACTGACAGGCGAGGAACGCAGGGCATAAATCAGAGAAGCAGCCAAGAAGCCCGCGATAACTGGAGGAGCTGAAGAGATCCCACGCTATAATGAAAGTACTGACAGAACCAATCTGCACTGTGCATCAAGAGTTGCAAAAACAGTAGGAAGACACCATGCGGCGGACAACGCAAACATTTGAAAGAGGGCGCTCTAATCGAGTAACACCACAATGGAAGGTTTTGGCTCTCATGCAAAATACAACAGAAAACTAGCGCTGCGCATACTACTCAAGACCCCCATAGTGAAAGATAGAGGTGGCAGCATTATCCTTGGGGGGGGATGGGAATGCCTAGCAGACCTCATGGGGAGATAGGAGGCGCTAAATACAGGCCAATCCTGGAAGAAAACATGTTAGAGGCCGCAAAGGACTTGAGAGTGGCCCATCAAACGCATTCTCATACGTTTGAATGGCCTGCTAGAAGTCCACACCTGAACACCACTGAGAATCTAAAGCCCCATTTACAATACCTTTGTTAAACCGATCCATGCCGAGCTCGGTCCGAGCTTGGATCAGTAAAGCCGGGCGTACACTGTACGTGTTTTTCAGTCGTGGTACTTATATACATCTCAAACTGTGCGACGGAACCGCGGGGTTTAAAAAGTTCACCGCTCACGATCTGTGCGGCGCGGCGCTTGGACGCGACCGGACTGCTCACACTGTACGTCGTGCCCCCTCTGGGACCGCTCGCTGTGGTGGCAGAGGCAGGCGAGCGACGGCGGGTGACAGGGACCCAGAGCAGGGGTTCGAGCCCAGCTCTGGCGAGGCCCGCAGGAGGCACCGGGCGTCGGGGGAACGGAGGGGAGAGAGGAGGGACGAGACGCACCGGCGGCCGCTCGGCACGGCAGGTCGCCCGGCCCGCACCCCCCCGCGAGCGGAGGAGTGCCGAAACAGGCGGCGGACCGCGGAGGAGTGCCGAAACAGGCGGCCAGCGCGTTGCCGCCCTCCCCAACGCCCCCGCGAGCGGGCCGGGCGGAGGTCGCTTCAGGGACGCCCGCTCCCCTCCCTCCGCTGGCGGGGACGGAGAGGAGGGGAGGGCGCTCCCTCGTAGCTCTGCTTGAACAGAATCGGCCCGATTCAAAAAATGCCCGCACGACTGAAGGATCGGCCCGAATAGGGCAAAAACTCGTACAGTGTACGCCCGGCTTTAACCAAACCGAGCTTGGTTCTGACGACCGTTTACACATCACGCTATCTCGGTTCCTTGGTTTCCTCGCCTCCTAGTGACGATCTGCGGTACTACTGCTCTCTGGGATTGAAGGAGTGTCTGGCTCGGTTCAGTTCAGTTTGCGTTCCATTTACACTCGATAGTTATCTCGGTTACCGAGCTCGGACTGGTCTCGGCACGGTTAAAAAGGGGTAGTGTAAACGGAATATATGACAAGGCTCAAACAAACTGCGTCCATGCCTTCCATCCAATGTTAAGCTTGAGCTAAAGACGGACAGACAAAAGTTTAGGTCTCTAGATGCACAAGCATATGGAGACAACAGAAAGACTCGCAGAGAAGCAGGCCCTGAACGGACAGGCGGGTACAGACAATGGAAGGATGTGTCCCTTTTCCTTCAGTTTTCACAGCTTTTTGTTGGATTACTACATAAATCCCTTATGAAATACATTCAAGCTGGTGGTTTTAATGTAAAAAAGTAAAAGGGGATGTATATTTCTTTGCAAGGCTGTAATCTAAATGATATCTCATCAGATATCCTTGGTAAGTGTCTGATGTAACAACCCTGCCTGTAACATTGCTCCAAAAATATATTAAGAGAACAATTAATTTTATGGTGCCTTGACAGGTGGCCACGCTGCTTATTAGGAGGATTAATTATTACCTCGAATGTATTTGCATTTATTTTATGAACGTTGCCAAGCCTAATTAACTGTTGTGGCACAAAAAAAAAAACATGAACTTTGGTTTCTTTTTCAACCTCTTCTGTGTAGTAATTAGTGTTCATTTCTAAAGTTACCTTGGAAGAGCAAATACACTATTGATCATAGCAATGGTTTTAAGTAGTCCCCTCTAAAGTCAGTCAAAGGAACTGCCATCCAGACGCCAAATACCAATAGTGTATCATTTTATTCCCACTGACAGAAAGCACGCGTAAGAACAGACTCTTTTGGAGTGTTGAAGAGGTTGATGATGCCGACTAAAAAAAGTTTCAAAGCTTAATTTGATAAGTTGCTTTAATTTGAACTTTTCGTGTTTTTGCTTTCACAACAGATTATAGCGCTGCTGCTGAGAGACTGGGCGCAATAATAACCTGCTGTAAAATATGACTACAAGCTATTGTTTAACCTCTTTAGACTTTGTTCTTAATTAGTTCGGGTGAATTCAGTATATTTTCTGGAAGGCCAATATTAACATAAAACAACAAAGAATAAAGTATTTGTTTTCATGCTCAGGGTCAGCAAATAAAAAGCAGATAGACCTTAAAGAATAGAATATTGTGAAAAAGGTGCATTGGTTCTTGTCCATAATTTCAGAGAGTGACAGTCATATATTATATAGATTCATGGAGCGAAATATTTGAAGCCTTTATTTCGTTTTTGTTTTTATTTAATTTTATTATGGCATACAAATAATGATAATCCACAATTATAAGTGTGAGAAATACTAATATTTGGAAAAGGTTAAACAATGGAAATGCATGGTGTCACACTCTAATCAGCCAGTTAATACCTCGAAACCTCTAAATAGTGACTCAGTGCGGGTCAGTAGACTACACAACCATGGGGATGACTGCCGACTGAACAAGATGTCAGGAAGACAGTCCCTGACACCCTACTAAAAGGTTGCAGTATTTATATTTGCTATTTTAAAGAATTACTTTATGATTTGCTCACTTTGCCTCTTAGGCCATCAGATGAGAATCACTGGCACTGTATTCACAATTAAAATGATCCTCACTCAACATAGTCCTTATATTTTCGTAGGTATCCACATTGTTGTCTTCTATTTTGAACTTAAATTTTAATAGCTACTATTTTTTCCGGTCGTCTTCCTCATATTTTATCGTGTCTGTTAGGTTGGTAACTAAAGGTTCAGTAAATAAAAAAACATACTTTTTATAATGAAAAAGTATTTCATTTGATTTGCCATTATTCCATTATTGTGACGATGAACTACACTTACTTACATTTCTATGCATCTTTTCTTTACCATTGGGCAACACATTGTCTGCACCTGTCTCCCTGAACTCTGGTATCTCCGCCGCTAAAAATAAACAGTGTGAGCATTAAGGGCCGTTAAAGTTCATGTGACTGGGCAAATATACCACCTATATGCAGTGTGTGAACGCACGACAATTAAAATATAACATCTTACTAATTTTTGCGCCCAAGACATCGTTTGAGATTGAATGTTGCAATGCCTATTCCAATTTGATATATTATGAAGCTCTAATTATCAAGCACACTTGGTTAAGGCTCATGAATTATGTGGAGAAAAGTGACACGTACACAAAATAACCCCATTGTATGTCAGTCTTTCTCCTAACTTCCTCCTTCCAACTGTCTGACTCAGCATTTAAATCTCTTTTAGCAATATCATGCAGGTTATAGTGATAAGTATTCTGATTAATCGTGACATCAATGAAAAAATTAATGATCTTTGCAGAATTGTGTCCTAAAGTAGCCTGTTCAATAATGGCTTTTTAGTCATGTATGTAGGCTTTAACTGTATGCAGAGACAGATGGACTGGCAAAAATCCAATGATGATGGTAACTGATTCACCTTTACTGCTTTATTGCAATAAAGGTAAGAAATTATTATGATAAAATTCAAAGTCCATATTGCCATTCCTTACTTCGTTATACTATATTTTCTTTGGGTGGGCATTGCGCTATGCACATTTACCCGGGTTCGGCGTTCCAAATCACCGTAATTTTCAGACTATAAGGCAAATTTTTTTCATACTTTGTCCGACCCTGCGACTTATAGTCAGGTGTGACTTATATATCAATTTTAAATGGTAAATCATACTGACCAAGATGAACCATGTAGTAAAAATTACTATCTATTGCCACAAGAGGACACTCTAGGCTTTACGAACTTACAGACAACAAATACTGAACACACGTTTGTATGTTGTTCCTCTGTTTCAGTATGCATTCACGCAGCGGAGCATTGCGTGGTGCAGCTCGAAGGAACCAGACCGAGACAGAACCCTGTTAATGGGCTGTCTGTGAAGCTAATAACAGCTAGCGCTAGCTTACAGGTGTGTTGTCCGGGCGGTTTACAACTTCGCTGATGCACGTGAGCTCTATGTTGCTCTGAAACGTCCGTGTCGTACTGTTAGCTTAGCACTGTTACGCTCACGGTCTAATTTCATCGTAATTTTGACAACCGCGCTGACAAGAACCTTGCCGGTTGTTGTAGCTTGTTATCCTGATTTACTCCATTCAACCTCCCAGGTATGTTCCATATTATTCAGCTGCTTTTGGATGCAATTGTGTAATTGAATAAATTGGCTTACCAGATTAAATGCCAGTTCTTAGTGTTGGATTGTGTGAAATAAAAATATCTCAATAAATGCTTATAGTCCTGTGCTACTTATATGTTTTTTTTTCTCTTTATGACGCATTTTTTGACTGATGCGACTTACACTACCGTTCACAAGTTTGGGGTCACATTGAAATGTCCTTATTTTTGAAGGAAAAGCACTGTACTTTTCAATGAAGATAACTTTAAACTAGTCTTAACTTTAAAGAAATACACTATACATTCCTAATGTGGTAAATGACTATTCTAGCTGCAAATGTCTGGTTTTTGGTGCAATATCTACATAGGTGTATAGAGGCCCATTTCCAGCAACTATCACTCCAGTGTTCTAATGGTGCAATGTGTTTGCTCATTGGCTCAGAAGGCTAATTGATGATTAGAAACCCCTTGTGCAATCATGTTCACACATCTGAAAACAGTTTAGCTCGTTACAGAAGCTACAAAACTGACCTTCCTTTGCGCAGATTGAGTGTCTGGAGCATCACATTTGTGGGGTCAATTAAACGCTCAAAATGGCCAGAAAAAGAGAACTTTCATCTGAAACTCAACAGTCTATTCTTGTTCTCTCCCAAGAACATCTCAAGTCTCCGCTAGGTGCGGAGCCCATCCCCCCACGTCCTGCCCTCCTCCACTTCGTTGGCGGGCGCCTTGGCCCCCTGGCGCGTTGGTTGGCTTCGGGTTTGGGGCGGGTTCCCGGGCGTGCGCCGGCCCACTCCCGGTGGCCTATTCGCGGGGCCTGGCCCCCCGGGGGGCGGCCGGGGCCCTTGTCGCGGGGGCGGGGCGCCCCTGGGGCCTCTGGCCCTCAGGGCCCATGGCCGGGACCACTTCAGCGGGGCTAGCTGCCGGCGGAGCCCACGGGCTCGTCTCCGCGGCTCTTGGGGGCGTCGGCGTTGCGGTGGCTGGGGGATTTCCTCGGGGTCGTCTCTGCTCCTTCCTTGGGGGGGGTGTTGCAGATATCCTGTGTCGGCCCCTCCTGGGCGACCTGCTTTAGGGGCCCCTTTGGGAGTCCGGGGTTACGGGTCCCCTGACGCCTGCCTATGTGCTCGGGGAAGGTGGGTCTTCGGTTCTCCACAATCACTATCAAGCTATTTCTGGATAATCTTCACCTAAACTAGTGCACTTTCACATCTCCCACAGGTGCTGGGTCCCAGGTATTAAGTGTTCACTTATATACAGTAATCTTATAATTTGTTTATTTATTTATTTATGTTCTTTCACTTTCTTTTTTCAAATATCAGTTTACACATGTCAGCTTACATAATAATATATATGATTTAGCTATGGCATCTAGGTGTTATTCGAGTGTAGCTGTTGCTTTATGTCTGTTGGTTGTGCTGTTCTTTTTGTGTCTCTTTCCAGGTGATGGAGCAGACAAAGAAGGTTTTATCACTCTCTCCCTTTTATCTCCTCTTTCTTTCACCTCTAATCTTTTTTTTTTCTTTTCTTTCACTCTTTCTTCTTCCTTTAGTCTCCCATTGTCATGTCCATATAATTTGAAATTCTCCTTGCAGGAATCATAATAAAGCTATTTACAAGCATAAATCAAGTGGAGCACTATGGCGAAAGCTGTTTGCTCCACTTGTAAAAGCAAAATCTGTCGAGCTCTATCTGGCATTGAGACATCAATTCCTATTGCCACATTGCTAGACAGGACACTGGAAAAAAAAAAAAAAAAAAAAAAAAAAAAAAGAAAAAAAAAGAAAAAAAAAAAAAGAAATGAAGGCTATTCCATGCGAGAAATTGCTAAGAAATTGAAGATTTCCTACAACGGTGTGTACTACTCCCTTCAGAGGACAGCACAAACAGGCTCTAACCAGAGTAGAAAAAGAAGTGGGAGGCCGCGTTGCACAACTGAGCAAGAAGATAAGTACATTAGAGTCTCTAGTTTGAGAAACAGACGCCTCACAGGTCCCCAACTGGCATCTTCATTAAATAGTACCCGCAAAACACCAGGGTCAACATCTACAGTGAAGAGGCGGCTGCGGGATTCTGGGCTTCACGGCAGAGTGGCAAAGAAAAAGCCATATCTGAGACTGGCCAATAAAAGAAAAAGATTAAGATGGGCAAAAGAACACAGACATTGGACAGAGGAAGACTGGAAAAAAGTGTTGTGGACGGATGAATCCAAGTTTGAGGTGTTTGGATCACAAAGAAGAACGTTTGTGAGACGCAGAAAAAATGAAAAGATGCTGGAAGAATGCCTGACGCCATCTGTTAAGCATGGTGGAGGTAATGTGATGGTCCGGGGTTGCTTTGGTGCTGGTAAGGTGGGAGATTTGTACAGGGTAAAAGGGATTCTGAATAAGGAAGGCTATCACTCCATTTTGCAACGCCATGCCATACCCAGTGGACAGCGCTTGATTGGAGCCAATTTCATCCTACAACAGGACAATGACCCTAAACACACCTCCAAATTGTGCAAGAACTATTTAGAGCAGAAGCAGGCAGCTGGTATTCTATCGGTAATGGAGTGGCCAGCGCAGTCACCAGATCTGAACCCCATTGAGCTGTTGTGGGAGCAGCTTGACCGTATGGTACGCAAGAAGTGCCCATCTAACCAATCCAACTTGTGGAAGCTGCTTCTGGAAGCGTGGGGTGCAATTTCTCCAGATTACCTCAACAAATTAACAGCTAGAATGCCAAAGGTCTGCAATGCTGTAATTGCTGCAAATGGAGGATTCTTTGACGAAAGCAAAGTTTGATGTAAAGAAAATCTTATTTCAAATACAAATCATTATTTCTAACCTTGTCAATGTCTTGACTCTATTTTCAATTAATTTCACAACGTATGGTGGTGAATAAGTGTGACTTTTCACGGAAAACACAAAATTGTTTGGGTGACCCCAAACTTTTGAACGGTAGTGTATATTCCAGAGTGACTTATATTCAGACAAATACAGCAAATGTTGTCACTGAGCAAAAACTTCAGGCTGTGTTGTGCTCGACTTTTGTTTTGTACACGTTTCTTGAATTCTTTCATGGACAAAAAGCCTGGAGAAAAAAAACAAATAAAAAAAATACACAAAATGGTTGTATCATTTAAATTCAGTGGTTACAAGTTAAATTAACAAATGAGTTCAGCATGCAAAACATCAAGGGCCCCATATTCTGCTTCAGGTCTCAAACAATCTAGGGCAGCCTCTGAAAAGCATTGAAAGTTTCCCAGTTCAACAAAAACAGGTTAAAAAAAGCAACCCTTTCTGATCCAAATGGTTTATATCATATTATTAATTGTAAAGTTACAGCAGCGCGCCCAAAGCTGCCGCATCAAACAGGAAGTTTCATTCATACACGGGCCGGGTTCACGCGAGTCCATCCGCCAACACTACAGACGTGAACCGCACTGCTATAAAAGGAAATGCTCCTCCGCCTGCCTTGCTCATACTTTTCTTTTTTTTGTAAGTGTAAACATCAACAGAACTTCTTCGAATTTGCCTCGATGCTTAGGCTTCCTGATTATTTACACTACACTTTGCAACTTCAAAGTGTGCCCGTACGGAGAGCGGAGCTTCTCTGAGATGCCCCGAAGTGTTATTGCATCAGCCGGATGATCCTTTCCGTCCTTTCTGGGTCCATGTGCTGCTGCTGCTGCTGCTTCCTTATTAACAACTGCAGCGTGAGCATGGCTCAGATGAAACCGCGCTGCTACCGAGTTTCTTCCCTTCCTCTTTCACACCAAAACAGAATAATTATCACCGTTCACTTACTTTAATGTCTGCCACAAACGGGTTTAGTTTTTTCTCCAATTCCCCTTTATAAAGCTGATAGATGATTCCCCAGGAAGGACACAAGCATGTAGGTGTGTAGTACTCACACACACACAAAAAAAAAAATAAGAGTCCACCCACCCAGCTATCTGTGGCTCCACCCGATGGCTTGCAGCAGCGCCTCACAGCCGCTAGATGTCGCGCTTCACAAGTCAATGGTCTTTCAGGTCATCTTGGATGGAGATCAGAGAGCAGCATGCCCTCCGGCCACGTCTCACTTTTAAAAATTACCCCTATAGCTCATCGGTATGCATGCCTTCACATCTGTCCCTGCTGTTCTTTTCAACGCCGGATGATAATGAATTTCTAGTGAACTTGTAAAAGACTCTGTGGGGGGAAAAACAAAGCTGTTACGGTCCATTCTCGCAGCGTCCTGCTGTGGCTGAGTGGTGGTGATCCTCTTATCCCACCCTGGATCTTCATAGATAACACACATCTACATCGGGAAATGGGTTCACGAGCGCGGCTTTCCCCAGCGTTCAACGCAAAAGTCACGCTTACGCTCAAAAGGCCACTTTATTAGGTACGCCTTGCTTGTACTGGATTGGATGCCATTTTGCATTTAGACCTGACTGTACAAATTCCCAGTCGTCCTTGTCACGGCAACAGCAAACAGGCTTAAAACCGAGGCAAACGGACTTTCGCTCTTTTGCATTTGGAGCTGCTCACGTTCTTCGTGGAATAGATTTAACAAGTTGCCTGAAAAAAAAAAAAAAACCTGCTCATGGTCCATATCAACATGATAGCAAGATGCATGAAGAACTGTCGGGAGATGAATTGAGTGGGTCTGTTCCACAACGTCCAAACTGGTCTCTACTGGATTGGGATCTGGTGACCGCGCACACTGTTGGAGAATTTGACCTTTGCGACATGGAGCATCATCTTGCATCATCCTGCTCCAGCCATCAGAAGACACTGTTGTGATGAATAATAATAAATAATGCTCAGGAAGGGTGTGTGTTTTTTTTAAATGATACTCATTTAGTACTAACGAGTCTAAAGTATGGAAAGGACGTATCCCCCAACACGATTATAACTCCACAGCGCTGCTTGGGGAAGTATTTGCTGCTGCCTCTAGACAGTAACTGCAGAACGATTGGTGCTTTCACGTATAGTCACCAATAACACAGAAAAAAGTCACCAGATTTGCTGCTAGTTGCTTTTTTGAGGAAAAAAAAAAGTTGCAAGAGGGGCCTGGAAAGTCACTAAATATTTATGGGGTTCTGATTATACAAGAAAGGATGGATCCATGCTCTCATGCTGTTGACGTCAAATCCGGACCCTAAATGTTGCTGAAACCAAGACTTATCAGACCAGGCAACATTTTAAAACGCCCACTGTCCAATTTTGGTGAGGCCGTGAGAATTGTATTTTCTTCTGCTGTGGTTGCCTGTCTGCTTTGAGTTTGGATGCATTGTGTGTTCAGAGACCCACATACTGTGGGTGTACGCAGTGAATATTTGGACAATATTTACACATTCCTGTTATATAAAATCAGTCTGTCCGTTCTCCTCTGACCTCCAACATCAGCAGAGGCATTTTTGTCCACCCAAGCCCTCGCTGCATACTTTCTCTTTTTGGACTATTCTCTGTAAATTGGAGACATGGTGGTCCTTGAAAACCGCTGTAGCTCAGTAGTTTCTGAAATACTCGGACCGACCCGTCTGGCACCAACAATCACGGCGTCTTAAATCCCTTTTTCGCCTCATTCTGATGCCTGCTTCTGCCTTCAGCACGTCGTCTTAACTCCGTCTAGATGCCTAAATGCTTTGAGCCGCTGCCACGTCATAGGCTGATTTGCTATGTGTGTTAACAAGAAATTAATCAGGTGCACCTGATAAAGTAGACGGTGGGGCTATAACGAGAGAAAAAAGCTTGTCAACAACAAACTGCGCTTGAAACATAGCAGCGATGCACGGTGCGAGAAGGCCCGGAGCAGACGGTTTTTCTCAAGGAAGAGGAGGGAAAGTCTCACAATGGAGGTATGCAAGATCCGACAAAGGTAGGTCTGTTGTGGAGAGTGCAATTTCATCTGCAATCATCTATTTGGGGTAGCAGCATCAGTGGCGGTGACTTAAAACAGCTGAAATGGCGATAAGCCGGCTCTGTCTGGGGGCTCTCTGAAGCCTCAAGAGCTCATTGTTTAAAGAGGAAGGGTTTGAAAAAAATCAAAACTATGATAAACAACCCCAAATATTTTTTTTTACAATACAGTTGTTGTCGGATCCACTGCAAAACAGATCCTAGCCAGAGATACAAGCTTGAAGAAACTCAGATAATTAGCACAAAATCTAATTTCCTTTTAGGATGAATAAAGTAGCAGTCAATCAATCAATCAATCAATCAAAATGTATTTATATAGCACTTTACAACATCCAGTAGGTGTCCAAAATACTTAACAAAATGAGTAAAATCACAACATACAATAGAAAGTGAGAACATAATTCAATTTTCAATTCAATTTTATTTATATAGCGCCAATTCATGAAACATGTCATCTCAACGCACTTTACAAAGTCAAGTTCAATCATATTATACAGATTGGGTCAGATTATACAGATTGGTCAAAAATGTTCCTATATAAGAAAACCAGTTGATTGCATCAAAGTCCCGACAAGCAGCATTCACTCTTGGGGAAGCGTAGAGCTACAGGGAGAACAATAAAATCAAAAAGGTTACAAAGAAAGAAAAGAATGAAATTGTCACACCACTGCTACGTATTAAAAGCCAGCCTGAACAGATATGTCTTGAGTTTGGACCTAAAAAGAGCGATATCTGTAACAGTGCGAATATCCGGGGGTAACTTGTTCCAGAGTCTCGGGGCAGCAAGGTTTTAGTAAGTAGCCTTTAATTATTTCTAAAGCTTCCATGTGAACAAATGGGTGGCTTTTAGGGGATCTGTGAAGCGGTGGACTGTGATAAGATACCAATTGCGCAATAAGTCCAGACATGCGTTTTTCTTGCTCCATTATAATTATTTTGGTATCACGCAAACTGTTTTGGTATCACGATTGTGAACTGCAAATCAGCCACCTAGTGGTGGGTCACGTAAAAGCACAGAGTGGAGACAGGCCATGAAAAGAAAGCAGCCAAGCGCTCGTACAGTCGATGGGTAAAGATCTCAAAACACTGAGCGTCCTTCGCATTACTTCATGAACGTTGTGCAGAGTTTTATGGAATGGGTTTCCTTGATGGGTTCTAGGTCTCCAGCAGGGAGCTTTTTGCAGTGGAGTTTGCATGCACAGGGGGGTGGGTTAACTTTTTACTAGTAATGTCCGGGTACGGCAACCATCTCAATACTATAGAATTATAATAAAGCACGTCTCCAGAGCAGAGCAGTAATTTTGTCTGAGAGATTGTGGATATCAATTTAATAATTTCATTACCCAAATAACTTGGTCTTTTACTCTCAGTGCAACTACTAGCATGTATCAAAACAGTATTGGTCCAGCAGAAGCACTTAAGATTCTTGCATCTGACATTTTTAGATTTATAACTGACTGCTGCTCACCCTGTGGGCCAATTGTGGGTTGCCTTGATGAATGGGAGTAGGTGCTCTTAGGGGATTTTGATGCTACGCAGTTCTCAGAGATGGAAGTAGTTCAAAAATAAATATTAAATCACATCTCCACCTCTTTCCGGCTCACCAGAAAGAGACATGTCTGGAGGGCTGTTCCCTCTTTATAAAATGATCTCAAAATCACCCAAAATAAATGGAAACCAAGAGGTTTCTCTAATATCTTCTCTCTCAGTAAGTCTAAGTTTGAATCTCAAGTATGTCTGCAGTATTAAAACTAAAAGAAACAAAATCATTGCAGTGCAAAATATTAACACTGCCAGGACTGTTCTATATTTGATTACAACCACAAACTTCAATGTATTTTAATGGGATTATATGTGACAGATCAACACAAGCTTTTATGCAGAAGGATATGCATATATGGTTTTCAAAAGATTTTACTAATGACAAACCAGACTGTGCATGCATTTCCCCCCACCTATCCATAAAAGGATCCACCCTGCATCATTCTGCCACCGGTATTGTGGTGTGGCGTTCGAGGTGATGTGCGTGAAATCACGGCATTTATGTCCCGTCTGAACACAGTTGGTTGCAATGAGTTTTATCCAGCAGTATCTTAAGAAATAAGGTTAAACACGAATGCAGGCAGCACCGCTTTTCAGATTTTTATTTGGCGTGGAGGGAGTTTGATTCCACTGATCATTTCCTGTTAGCTTTAAAATTACGTGTTGGTTTATCACATATAATCCTAATAAAATACTTTGCACAACATGAATTATATTAACATAATATTTAAATCAGTACAACCTTGGGACTCAGCGATCCTTTGCCTTTCAAGTCAATGAACTTTATGTAAAGAGAACATCCAGATATTTTTGGAAATTAATGTATTTTCCATTGCTAAAAGTTAAAGTAGATGAGACTGATATTGATCATATATTTATAATCGTGGGCTTGCTTAGCCTTGCTATTACAGTGAAAAAAAGAAGAAAAAACCTACAAGCGTCTGTGAAAACAGAAACCATGCAACAAGCACTTCAAAAGCTTCAGTTTGTGTCCGTTGTGTACACCAATTACATTAAAGTCACTGAGCTGAGCATGCTTTTAAAAACACATCTATTGATATTTTCAGACTCTCAAAGACTCTTTTAAACTTCTGTGGGGGGGGGGGAAGTACAGAAAAAAAAAGGTTTTGCATAATAAAGAACCTTATCCCAAGTTACAATCCAGCTTCCTAATCAAAACAAACTGAAGTCAGACATTAATTATGCATGTACTCAGTTTGCACATCATAAAGCAAATTAAAAACGAAAAATACTGTCAAAGCTTGCTAAAAGATGAAAAGCGTCCCTAAATTTACGGAAGCGCTAATACGCTTATTTGTAGGTCTATAATTTAACTGTAGGCCTGTACTGAAAAATGTTTCAAACGTTAATGTTCAACAATCTTTTTAAGCGAACAATGTACAATGTAGTACATCTGATTTACTTTGCTTCTGTCCCTTCATTGAAAAAAGTTAAACTTGTTTATTTGTTCAGGTCAGAAAAACAAATGTCACCACTTTTTGATGAATCTGAATAAAATACAAGTTTCACCTTTTCAACGGAACCACTGAAGTAAAGTAACCGTTTAGTGATATTTTAACTCACTGTGGCATACCTATGTTCACTGCAAAGTACTCTGGCTCATTTGCTCCAATCCTGGGTGTTGAAAGCTGGAATTTCTTTCAGAAAATGCATTGAAATTTGGTGACTTATTCTCTCTAAACGTTCTAAAAATCAAAAGAAGAATGTTAGTGGCAACAAATTTCAAGGGGATTCTCTTACACACACACACACACACACGCACACACACACACACACACACACATGTGTATGTGTATATATATATATATATATATATATATATATATATATATATATATATATATATATATATATATATATATATATATATACACACACACACACACGTAACGTTGTCACACTGCACGCTGCGTGTAACAGGTGTTCAAAGCTGCAGGAGTTTATTGTTCCTGCACACCATGTACCGTTCCTTCAAAAAGCAAAGCAGAATGTTTTTCATACCGTCAGAGGAAGGTGCAAATACGCACATGTTGTAAAATTTATACATTCCTACCTTGTGAGTAAACTAACCATCCACACACGTGAGTCTTGATTTTCGATGATGTTTTTCTGAGGGCAGCTGACTGATTTTTGTTAACAGTTATTTAAACCTAAACAGATTTGACAAGCTGGCATTTAGAAATGCTCTGAAGGAAGTAGACTGCTTTTAAGCTGGTTTTTCAGGCTCCGCTGTTCCCTGCTGCTTGGACTGTATTATCCTGCAAAGAAAGGGGAGCTGTAGGATAGCGTACAAAGAGCAAACCCCTTTCATCACTGCATTCGGTGACATCTGCCATTGGATGAAACTGCATTTGAGCAGCAGCAGTTTGCACAGTGAAAAACCCTCTCTGACTGGTGCCGTCTGATGGGTTCGGCAGACACCATCCCCTCCGCGTCTGTCACACCTCCCAGTTTTGACGACGTGACTCCTGCTTAGAAATTTATATTCATGAGGGCAAATAAGGAATGCAATTCAACAAAGTGTTACAACACAGAGCCCCCGCTACAGCCTCCTGTGCGAAGTCTTCTCATGTACTGTACTGCATAGTTTATACTGTACGGCATGCATTTTTCATGACACAGATACCTACAGGGAGTGCAGTCAATAACGTGAACACTTGTAAAATTCAGTGTTTCAGAAAGGTGGTTATTGCTCACAAGTAGGCTTTGAGGCCATACCTTGCGGTATTGATGTGTTTTCTTTGCAGTTTGTTTGGAGCATTGTCTACACTGTGGACACGTGTTCCAGCATCCGTACTGGCCAAACATGCAGTGCTTTGCGAAGATACTCAAACCCCTTAAACCTTTTTCACATATCACATTACAACTACAATTCAAATAAATTTTATTTATATAGCGCCAATTCATGAAACATGTCATCTCAAGGCACTTTCCAAAGTCAAATTCAATCAGGTTATACAGATTGGTCAAAAAGTTTCCTATCTAAGGAAACCCAGCAGATTGTTTTCACAAGCAGCATTCACTCCTCCTGAAAGAGCGTAGAGCCACAGTGGACAGTCGTCTGCATTGTCGATGGCTTTGCAGCAATCCTTCATACTGAGCATGCATGAAGCGACAGTGGAGAGGAAAACTTCCCTTTAACGGGAAGGAAAAACCTCCAGCAGAACCAGGCTCAGTGTGAACGGTCATCTGCCTCGACTGACTGGGGGCCTAATCTCATACAGATTTTAAAGTTTTTAAAGTCTTTAAAAAAAAAATACTAAAAATAAAAGTGGTTTTCAAAATGTTTTAAAAATAAATTCTGAAAAGCCACAAGCCACATAAGAGCGGAAAAAACGTATAAAAGGGTGCCCCGGTCAGATGAGATCAAAATGTAATCTACTGGTCCACAGGCAAAACGCTATGTCCGGCACAAAACTAACACCGCACATCGCCCTGAACAAAACATTAACCAACCTGATACACGGTGGTGGCAGCATCATGCTGCGGGGGTGCTTTTCATTAGCAGGTATAAGGAAACTGGCCATAGTCGATAATGGAGAACAGAAGATGCCTGGCAGAAAACCCGTCAGAGGCTGCAAAAGCCTTGAGTGTGGAGTGGAAGTTCACCTTCCAGCAGGACAACCCTAAACACGCAACCAGAGCTACAACGCGATGGATCAGATCAAAGCATAGTTATCTGTTTGAGTGATCCAAAGTCTGGATCTAAATCCAATTCAGAAGATGTGGCAAAACATAAAAACTGTTGTTCACAAATGCTTTCTATCAAGTCTGATGGAGCTTGAGTTATTTTGCAAAGAGAAAATGGGCCTAACCTTTGATCTCTGGATGTAGAAAGCTGGTAGAGACACATCCCAAACGATGACGTTGTAATCACAGCAAAAGGTAGTTCTACAAAATATGGGTTCAGGAAGGCTGAGGACATAGTGAAGTTGTGGTGATCTGTAATGTAACGTGAAGGCAGACAGACACACATTCTACATTGCTGGAAACTATGTATAAACACACTAATTTAGCAGGGACATGTAGCTTTTAGGTTGTGTTATCCTAAATATTAGTCAATGGCCTTTATAAAACACTTGACAGAGCAGACAGTGAAAATTTGGGTGAGACCTGTGATGCTACTTTGAAAAGAATCAAAACCAAATACCGCTCTGGAGACGCTGTATGATCCAACAGCTAAATCTTCAAGACAGAAACGAGATGGATAGGGAAATAGAGAAAAAAGCTATAGAAAACAGTTAACAATAAAAAAGAAAAACAATACAGAAAACTATAAAACATCCCCCAAAGAATTGAATCCACACCTTTGTGAGGCAGCCTCAACAAAAGCTATTGTGATCTTCCCTTCACTGCTATTCATGCTACAGCTGCTATTAAGAGGCTTACACACAAAGACTCATAATCTGGTGTAAGTAGAACAAAGTGTGGGGGCCCAGGAAATGGAAATTAAAATATTACAGTCTGATGAGCTGTCTTTCATCCTCCTTGCATCATGTTGCAGGGAATCACTTGCGGTGATTTCTTCCGTGTATTCACATGGCGGCATTTCACAGCTCCTCTTGTCACCAAATGGAAAATGAAAGTTTTATATTCAGCAGAGCGAAGTAGATTCCTTCCTTTGTCGTCTGAGAGATTTCAGGGCTTTCCTGCAGTCGGCGGCAAAATCCTAGGGCACAAAACAAACCTGCCATCCATCTATGGTGACATTTTGATGGAAAGGTACGTCTGAAACCTGATTCACCGCTGCATTACGTTGACACCAAAACATACAATTGTTCAGTGTTCTTAGAACTCCTCATGGGAACCAAACATGCATAATATTTTAAATAGAAAATTAAATATTAATAGCTAATTATGACGTGCAGACTAATAGTAATCTGTAATAATCTTTGACTGGAAAGACAAAGGGGAAACAGTTTTTACGCCCAACTTGAATTTCAATGAAACTGCATCATTTTTCTGACAAAAAAACACAGGTCTAAATTTAAAAAAAGTCTCAAACTGTAATAGGCTTGGGCCAGTTACTGGTATGCCAATGTTTCAAAGAGCTAAAATGTACCTTTTTTGGGAAGCCAAAGAAAGTGCTGGAATGTTCTCAGCAGCCCTACCAATGCCTCAACAGTTGCTGTGCACTGCCAGTCACATGGCTGACAGGACGTCACAACAGTTAAGGAAACAGTGTCAGGTATGACATTTAAGAACCACCAACCACTCAAATGGTGCGTTCACACCAAACGCGGTTTCGGCGACCGGAATTCCATGTTATCCCTGCGTACAAGTGCAACACAGGAGCGACGTAACGCAAAGCGGTGCAACACATGCGTCTCTAGCGATGTGACAGGCGCGACTTTTCTGATCACAGCGAAGCTACAGCAACGTGACACCTGCGATGGATGCGAAGCGACAGTCGCTGGAGTTGAAAAATCGGAACTGTTGTGTATTGTCGCGACAACCAATCAAGGAACTGGATGTGGCTGCCGCGTGGGGTGAAGGACTGCAGCGGAGACGAAGCCGTTTTCATTCAACATGGCAGGCAAGCTGGTCCGACTCAACCAGTTACTACCGAGGCGAGTCCAGAAAAGACCGAGCCTGCAGAAGAGTGAGGGGTGACTAGAACTTAAAACTTTAAAGTGATAGCGTCACTAGATAGGGCCATTGCGCTGACAGCCTGAGTTCTTTTGAATCAAGATTAAAAACACATTTGTTTAGGATTGCCTTTGATTGTTCTAGTTAAACCGTTTTACTGAAACATCATTAGTTCAAGTTTGGAGTCCAAGTTGTATTCCAACTTGCTTTTATTCTGTTTTTGCTTCCCTATGTTTTAATCATCTTTGTACTATGTAATATGTTTGTACTGAAATGTGCTATACAAATAAATTTGCCTTGCCTTACTACTGTATTTCTGGCTTGTTGCCCGCCATGCAAATTGCTGCTGATATGTCAGGCAAGCAAAAGCACGCAAATCTGGAGACGTCGTCGAAAAACGCGTTCGGTGTGAAGCACCATTAAACTGTTTGGAAATAGGAGGAAAAAATGGTATGAACAGTAATCACATTACCTTGGAAACCATTATACATTTTATTTGAATTATCAAAACTTTAATAATCCATTTTTGATTATTTTTGCAGCAGAATTAATAATGGTTGCTTTAAAGTTTTACATAACTGCAGTTAGGTCCATCCTATACGGCTTGTGAATATGCTATTGTAAAATCGTAGCGTTTTACTCAGAGTTATCGTTGAACTGTAGCATTCCAGCTCCATCAGCGTGGCAACATTTTACCACCCCAACATGTGTGCAGTGTAGAAGATATTAAAAGTCCTCACATTATCAGAAGGCTGCAATAGAAATGGATCAGCAGTCAAGACATCACACTGAGTACATGCACATTGCTTTGGTTTGACAGACTCTGATTTATTGTCTTTAATAGTGATGAAAGAAATACAGTGAAACAGTTACAGTCTATCAGACATCTGCGGAGAACAAAAGCGGACAATTGATTGTGGCAGCGGCAAAATGACAGTGACACCGGGTCAGATAAAGGGTGATTAAAGGCTCTAATTCAGGTGCACAACCTTGTTGCTTATAATGTATGCGGAGTGATCCTCTCTGAGCGATTTGAGAGGTGGAGAAAGGCCTTTTCTTTTTGAATACTTAAACAGAAGCAATGACATGTTCATGATACTTCTGCCTAAACACGGGAAAATGGTGTTGAATATGAATGTGCTTTCGTTAGCTGCGGGGGAGGCAGATCAAAACCCGCCATATGCTACAGAATACACCTTAAATGACAGAGTCTGGACCAATTCAGAAGGTGTGGATCATAACAAGCAGGAAATTTGCATTTATCGGCAAATAAAATAATTTCTCGTTTTTTTTGTTTTTTTTTTACTCTATTCATTCGTTTTTGACTTGGAGGATGCTCAAAACTCTCCAAAAGCAACAAGGGATGCCAAAAAGAATCAAAACCAGCAGAACATACAGTTATTTTATAACAGTTATTTTCAAAACACAATATTTAATGACATTTTGGGAGCGTGTGAGTTCAGCAGTCAGTTAGCATCAGTGATGTTTCTCGGTTCATTTAAGTTAATCAATAACCTTCTCACTCAACAGCACTGCAGCGCTCTCAGAGATGTTCGATAATCAAGCAAGTTGAGACAAAAGTCACAAAAGTCAGAACTAATTGAAAGAGGCACATGTCGCTCTCTGTGTGGATTTCGGCTGTGTTTTTTTTCCTTCCTTCCCGGGAACGATCCCAGGGGAAGGCGACAGCACCTAATGAGCACGGCGTACATAAATCACACACAGCTTCTTAAGGTAGTCAAGTGTGTGAGTAACACGTGTAATACTGTCTTCTGCCTCATGAAAGGGCGTGCTGAGAGTCAACGTCAATGTTTTGTAGAGAAATTGAGTTTGAGAATTTGAAAGTGAAATGGCAGCAGAAAACTTTATGCAAAGGGGAAAATGGGGTAATTTCGGCTCAAGCATTGCCTGCATATTGCACAGGGATTTAACAAATTGTTGGATTTTAAAACAACCAATTAATGACTAGCTTTAAATCTAGCAGCCAAGAAATCAGCACAACATAGTGTATGTGTAAAAGGGCTCTGAACATCCCACTGAGCACGCTTCAATTCAACGTCTAAAAATGAAAGAGGGTGGGGGGGGGGGGGGGATGGAGTATGGAGAAGCAGCCAAGAAGCCCCGGGGTAACTCTGGAGGAGAGGAGCTATAGAGGTCAGATGCTCAGGTGGGAAAATTTGTGGCTATAACAACTATTAACTGTGCACTCTAATGAGACTTTATGGAAGAGCCGCAGGAATAGCGGCATTGTTAGAAAAAGCAATATAAAACATCCTGTTTACTGTTTAGGGACACAGCAAACATGTAAGAAGATGCTCTGTTCAGATGAGTCCAAATGGCAGTGGCAGCATCAATGCTGTGTGGGTGCTTTAAATACGCAAGGAAAGCTAATCTAAGTGGATGTGGCTAAAAAAGATGGCAATTGTGAAAGCAAACCTGCTGGATTCTACAAAAGACTTAGGAATGGGGTTTTAGTTTCCAGCAAGACAAAGACTCTAAGCACATAATTAACGGATGGTTCGGACCAAACCTTAATTACGTGTTAGGGTGGCTCAGTCAAAGTCCAAACCTAAATCCTTCTGAGAACCTATAGTAAAAATTCTAAATTGTTTTTCATTGACATTTCAAAATCTGATTGAGATTGAGTTAGTTAAAAAAAAAAAAAAAGAAAGTCAAATATAATTGCTGCCCAGTTTGATTCGACAAAGTATTGACTTAAGGAAGCTAATGATGTATTGGAAGATTATGAATAATAGTAGAATTTTGAAAAAAAGATAAAAAAGAAATCGGTCACTTCAGATTTTTCCATACATTGTGTTGGTCTAAATTCAAATTTCCACAAAATACATGTTTTTTTTTTTTTTTGTAACGTGACTTGGTATGTATGAAAACTATGCAAAAAGTTTTATACCTAAAAAAACAAATGTGAGATAATATCAAAATATGATCAACTCAATATTTAGTGTAAGTGACTCTTTATTGGTACACAACAACGAACACAGACGGGTCCCAGGCGGTTACATACATGGACATGTGATGTTAATGTGTTCAAGTTAATATTCTACGTTTCTTTCTGTATTTTATCCAAATACAAAATGAATCTAAACAAATCACTCTTGTTGCAACACAACTAACAGTCTAAGACGCTCTTATTTTCTTTGATCTTTTATGTTTGAATAAACGAGTGCTGGCTCTGTTACCGTTTCTGGTCATGTTTTTCAGATGACAGGCCAAATGCAACCAAGCCGAGAAATAGCTGCTGGCTAGTGTCGGATGGACTCGGCAGGGTTTTTGATTTTTTAGCATCTAGCTGCTTGGATAGGTTGGACGCTTCCCAAATGGACCAATCTGAAGTAAATGGGGTTACACACTGTCTAAGGTTACAGATGGTATTTTGAAAGCACACAATTTTACGACGCCTTTCTTTCACCCCCTTCATTCAGAAAAAAGGCTTAGAGACAAAAAAATAGGTTTTGCCTGGTGTGCAAGGTTTACACTTAAAGATGAAGGTGATGGTTAACACTCAGTTTGAGCTTGGAATCTGTTCTCAATCCCGGTCTCTCGGCAGACAATCATCCTCTAATAACAGTAATCTATCTCCTCGTTGGCCAGGACAATGGCTGTTCTGCAGGGGATGTAGACCTGAGGAAGAAAGGCAAAGAGATAGAAAGAAGAGTGAGACAATTGAAGATTAATGATGTTAACAAGATCACCAATTTGAAGATTACTGAATCTTCAGGTTTATTTTATTCTATTTTTTTAGAAGTGACACGCAGACACTTGGAAGAGCCTCATGGTAAGCCACGGGCACCCCCCCCCCCCCCCCCTTTAAACCAAGGTCGATGTGTCAGCTAGGGAAGGATGGGGAGGAGGAAAAAGACAAAGAAGGGTGTAGGAGGTTTATTCGCACGTGAGAAAGAAAAAAAAATAACTCCTGATAGGAGACAAACGCTACAGCTTTGATCAAAGTGAACCATCAAGGTTAGAGAGGTATAATCAACGTGACAGTGTTGCAGCTTCTTGGCCTCTGGGTGGCACTAGAGTCAGCAAACTCAGCAAAAGGGTATTAAAGCCCTTGTTCCACTACTATGATCCGCTCTACAATACATGAGGTATTTTTGGCTGGATAATATGATACGTAAACTTCCAGAAAAAATAAAAAAATAAAAACAAAAGTCACACGATGGCCAACGGTTGCCAAAGTTGCCGATAATGTTGCGTTGGGGATGCAGGCCGAGAATAAAAAACCCAACAACCATTTGGGTTTCCGCAGTGAAGACAATGAGATTGAGGAGTAGACGTTCAAAACATTATGAGGAAATATACAAAGATTTTATAGGTAAAGATGATGACTACACCATAGCATTTAAGACAAATGAGGGGGGAGCATGTGGGAGCCACAAACACGAGAAGACGATCCACCTGCTAAGCTGCCGATAGATGCAGAAGCACCATTTTGAAAGGGCAGCCGAAATTAGTATGTGTGTCGCTTAGTTGTTATTCCTGTGACTTATGGCTTGTTCAAAGCAGTTCTCAGAAATGGGTTGAGTATTGAAATGTACGTTATTTATGGCTTTCACACTTGAGTCACAAATGAACTTGTGCAAGTATAGTTTGTGAAAAGAAGTGTTTATTTTGGCCTTAAGTGTACATGGAAGCTTCTTTGTGTAAATTCTTCACAATTTCTTATTTTTTTTACTCAAAGCAATTTAAAGAGGATTAGGGAGGTTTAGAAATTCACAGCGTGTTCTCTTGCTCTAGGTGAAAGCCTTTTTTTTTTTTTTTTTTTGCTCCACACTACGACATAGGCAATTGTTGGATAATAGACTATGAAAGTTTATTCTAAGGAAGATCATACGCTCACCGGCCACCTAAGCAACTCATCTTCATCGTGTCTAGATGCGTAAATGCAATGAGTTGCTGCTAAATGACTGGCTGATTTGTTGCTACAAGCAGTTGAGTAGGTATACATAATAAAGTGGTCAATCGGTGTGTATAATTTATTATGAAGGAGGAGAGTTGACAACACAGCTGCTACCTAGGTAGCGCTTAGAACATTAAACAACCACACCACCCTCTTCCTCATTATGCTCCTCTGTTAGATAAGAAGATGGATTTTTTCTTTACAGCTGCAAATGTAGCACTGAAAGCTACTGGTAAGGACGAGGCTTTGCTTTTGTTTTTGACCTACTTCATAGGAACCCCTACACAACCTTTTATACAACCTCAGCTGGATGTATTATAAGTACTGATGGCAGACATCCAACAGCATCATCCAATACGGCATTTTTTTTTTTTTTTTTTTTTTCCCCAGTGTCCTGTCTAGCAATGTGGCAATAAAAATTGATATCTTAATGCCAAATAGAGCTCGACAGATTTTACTTTCACAAGTGGAGCAAACAGCTTTCGCCATAATGCTCCGCTTGATTTGTGCGTGTAAATAGCTTTATTGTGATTCCTGCAGGGAGAATTTCAAATTATATGGACACTACAATGGGAAAGTAGGAGAGTAAAAGAAAAACAAGAAGAGAAAAAAAAAGAGAAAGAAAAGGGTGAAAGAAAGAAGAGATAGAAGGAAGAGAATGATAAAACGTCCTCTGTCTGCTCCATCACCTGGAAAGAGATACAGAAAGAACAGCACAACCAACAGACATAAAGCAACAGATACAATCGTGTAACACCTTGATACCATTGCTAAATCATATGTATTATTATTTAAGCTGACATGTGTAATGTGATACCTAAAAAAGAAAGTAAAAGAAAGTAAATAAATAAATTATACCCTTTCTGTATATAAGTGAACATTTAATACCTGGGACCCAGCACCTGTAGGAGTTTGTGAAAGTGCACTAGTTTAGGTGAAAATTATCCAGAAGGAAATATATTCATAGTGATTGTGGAGAACCGAAGACCCACCTTCCCTGAGCACAGAGGCAGGAGTCAGGGGACCCGTAACCCCGGACTCCCAAAGGGGCCACCAAAGCAGTGCGCCCGAGAGGGGCCTTCACAGGAAATCTGCAACCCCCCCCCCCCCCCGAGGAAAGAGGAGAGACGACCCCGAGGAAATCCCCCAGCCACCGCAATGCCGACGCCCCCAAGAGCCGCGGGGACGAGCCCGTGGGCTCCGCCGGCAGCTAGCCCCGCTGAAGTGGTCCCGGCCATGGGCCCTGGGGGCCAGTACGGCATTTTTTGCACTTTACACCTTACATTGTCACCCACCAAATATGTTGATTGATGGGCAGAAAAGTTTCAGAAATACAAAGATGTTCATGTTTCTCAGTAACTTATTTGTACATTCAATAATCTGTTAACATTTTAATTTACTTAAGACAACACTTGAAGACTTGATTGTAGTTTTTCTGTCTATGGGCATTTTTCTAGTTCTCCAAAACCTGGCTTCAATGCTTGTAGTAGTTTGGACTTGAATCTTATTGATTTAGTTTTAATCCAATTCAGGTGAAAACAACATCGAAAAGATTCATGCATTCTCCTTGATGGGGAGCAGCTCTGAATCCTCAGAAGATACCATCCTCAGGAGTTCAATATATCATCAGATTAACCTCCAGTGGATGTATGCAAAGTAAAGATTGGACACCTCCCACAGGGTGGTGCACACAGCGCCATAAAAGGTGGACAGCTGTTTTAAGACCTACCACTGCAGGGCTGAGTGCAAATTACTCTAGGGACCCTGAATGTTCAGAAGAGACCATGCTCACATGATGGGAGTCACCAAGCCAAAAGTTCATCTCAAGACATTGAAAATAAACATAGTAAATATGTATTGTGAATTTTTGTATTGATTTCTTTATTAATGGATGGTGAAAATCACTATATGATTGATCATGTATCATGCTATGTACTACCAGGGGGCAAAGTAAACAATCAGCCTTGACAAATGTCACGGTAACTACAGAGAATCTGGTAGCTCCAAGGTTGCAAACTTATTAAAACTTACAAAAACAACTTTATTTCTACAATAGAGGCCTGTTAAAACATCATTTAGCAGGTGAAAAACATTTGTTATATTTTTAGTTATTCAGATATGAAGTGCTGATTTTGTAACATTTTAGAGTCATATTCAATCAATTAGAACATGAATTTCTAAGAGGCTTTTTTTTCAGATTAAAAGTACCTTTTGAAAAACACCCAACAACCTCTAAACCGGTATTAAACATACTTGTCATTAAGCTCCCATTTCTGCACGAAAAATTTTGCTTTTGTATCGGTCAAATACAATATTCTAACTGTAAATGCTGTGTGCTTTTATTAGCTGGGCGTGGGAAGAAAAAATAACATCTTTAAAACCTCATTAGTCTGCGTTAATCTATATAATGCGTCTCCCTTAGTGAATTAAATTGCTGAAATAAATTAACTTTTCAGTAATATTCCAATTTATTGAATACGACTGTATCCATTGCTTTTACACAACTTACGAATGGCATTCTAGCGTTGGAGGTCCTGTAAAGCTTCCAACTGTTGAGTTCATTTAATACGCATTCTGCTTTTTTTAATTCAAAGCTTTTGCCTCCTCTAAAACGGAAATTTGTATCCTGTCTTGCAAAACATTTGTGATTTCCACATTCTCCAATCAGCGCAATAACTGTTTCTCATCATTTCCAAATATTGGCTGTGTGTCTACTACAAATATGGGTCTGTGTGTGAAGAAGCATAAGCCGCCACTGGGCATAAGCTGATCTAAAATAAGTTCTGTGGACTAGGCAGGAAAAACAAACAGAGGCTGTAAATGTCAGGCTGCCTACATACATATATACAGTACAAAGAATCAGCCTAGTAAGGGCCTCATTTTCAAGCCGTGTGGCTAATAAAGCCTTTGATCAATCCTTTTGATATTCACAGTGTCATTTAGAGGCGAGAAGCCATCGTGTATCATTAGTCACTTCAGATTCATGCCAAAGGAAAAGCAAGACAGACATAAATGATGTGATATTTCCCCAACAGAAAACTAAAAAAAAGTGAGCAGAGTTGTAAACAGTTCAATCACCCCGCTGAACTCTCCCTGCCGCCCCTCGGCATCAGTGGATCTGAGCTCGCCGCGGATGCGTTTCTTTGGCAACAGTTTGTCATTGAGGGAGTTGAGCAGCCCGCCGTTGAAACACTGACACAGACATTGGTGCCTAATTAAACAGTCACAGTGGGAGAGTCTGCATGCAAAGGCACCACAGAGGGAAGAAAAGTCAAAATGACTCGCTGCACCTGTTCAGACAAAAGCTACCACTGCGCCAAACCTGGAGTATGTCAACAGCTTTTATTTCCACTAAACGGATAGTGTGACAAACAGTGACGAATTCTGAATGAAGCTGGAAACGTAGAGAAGCGAATATCCCAGAGAGTAGAATATATTCTAACATTACTCCAAACACGCACGTTACCTCCGCTGACAAACACAGCAACAGAACTTCATCTGCTGACATAACCCAGATGTTATAGGATCCCCTTATTTTTTTAATGTTAAAGTCCTCTGTTTGGCTTTAAAAAAAATAATCTGCACCAACAGTAGGCATTTCCTCTAGTTAAACTGACCATAAAACTGCTACAATTTGTCAAGATGCACCTCATAGGGTTCATAAAGCAGCTACAGTACCATGAAAATGTTTTCAATTACTTCTTATTTCTTTATATTCTATTTTTGAAAGGACACCCTTTCATACAAACGTCAGTGTTTTTCTTTTTTTCTTTTTTTCTTTTGGAAGATGTTTTAAAGTCTGGATACTTAACCATCTCAGTGTCTTATGCAGCGTGCGTTTTCTTTGTCAGTTCTAAAAAAAGAATCTAAGGTTATTTGACAGACACAGTTAGATATAAGGAGAGAATCCAGCCGAGACCTGACAGGACCTGAGAGATGCATCATGCCTTCACTTTATTATCGACTGCAGCGGTTCTCAAACTTTTCATGACAACTAAAACATCCTCAAACTCTAGGCTTTCCGAGAGCCATCACAATGCAAGAGATTTTAAAAATGGGCTCTGGGCATCTCACCCCTTCGCCATTTTCATCCCCATCACTGTGTAATTTAGCTCGTTTCATACCCGGGTTTTTCTGGGGTAAAATGGAGGCGCGTTCCATGGGTCTTTTCATAAATGGTATGTGAAGTGAAATTAATTTAGCATTTTATTTTGTCTATGATTAACAACATATTTTACTTTCCAAGGCACATTCTCAAACTTTTGTAAATTGATTGGTTACTTGGTGTTAAGTGCCTTGCTAAAGAGAACATCAGCATAATGCAGCCACTTCAGTTTCCGCTGAGGATCTTTAGAGTCATTTTTGGCTGAAGCATCGATCATTCGGCTAGAACAAGTAACATTTTTGGCTGATTTTGCTAATTAGTTGGGCTTTAATAGATAATTTACTTTGTGTTTACCTTATAAATAGTTCATACCAGAATTTCTTCAGGGTACTGCCAGTGATACGTGTACCACAGTTCAAGAACCAGGAATTTCCTGCATACTACGTTTTTAGCTAATAGCACGTTTTGGAACCGCAAATAAGCTTCATACATATATCAGTAGTCTAACTTTTTATTTTTATTTTTTACAGATGTAACCAAATGAACTGATTAAGTATGAGACAAATGATCATAATCACTCGTCATCTACAGTCTATGGTTCTAGAGCAGGGGATTTCAACCTAATTCTAAAGAGCCCTCCAAAATGTGTCTCAATAACTTTAACCAGAACTCATGTAGAAAATAGGAAATACAGGCAACAGGAAAAGGTAAGTGTGGCAGTTCATCCTGATGTTTATATGTAATATATTATTCATGCATCAAATTTCCACAACAGAAGGAAACCAATAGCATAAAGAACATTTTTGGTTCAATGATTAAACCATAAGGGTGGAGGACCTGTTTTTATTTGTTTTCTTCAAATATAGAAACAAGTCCACTGATCTTTTTGTACAAAAACAAAAATATTTTTTGTCCTGTCACGTTTTTCTTTGTTTTCGAAGTCCAAAGAAACTATTTCACAAAGTCTATGCTACGTATTTATCAAAAATATAGCAAAATAACGCGACAATCCTTTTTTCAACAGGTTAAGCCCATTTCGCAACATTAGACAGATTTTATTTTCCAGGAACAAAATGACAATTGTCGCTTTTGGATTGTAAAAGTTGCACACCGCTGTCCAAGCACAAAGAATGGGTTACTGATATGATAGAATACATTTGTTTTGTGCCACTAAATAACAGTAGACATTTAGTCTGCGTGAAACGGTTTCACAGTCACATCATCTGTGTTAACCCTGCTGATATCCGCGTGCTAATGACTTCTCATCGGCGGTTAAATCATGTGGGGGGATTTATGAATCATCATTCTCATCCACTCACTACATATTCAAATGAATTACTCAGAAATATTGGACCTAATTCTCTTCGCTGCAGTACAGTTTTTCGTCAGGGCAAACTGTCCTCTGGGATTTGTTTGAATGTGTCTGCAAAGCCTCTGCTGCCTCTGATTACTCATTAGGAGTAGGTGTTTACTACTTCAGCAGCTCTCAAAGCACTTTTCATTCCCACACTCATAAGGAACATCTTATATCTAGGCAACAGCAGGCTCTTCTAAACGTCAGACCAAGCTGCATTTACTGTAGAACAAAAAAAGCTCATCTCCAATTTACTCCATCACAGGTGCAAAACTTAATGAGATGAGAGGGAAGCGAAGTAGATTTTCCTTTTAAATATTGGATTAGCAGAAAGTTTGCCGACACACTTTGTCCTTTTTTTTGCCTCCTTTTGTCTCTCGGATGTTCTTTTGTTGCCTCAATGGGGAATGGGAATTTGGATTTTGTACTTCCCCTCAAGAGCTGAGTCCAGCCTTTGGGCTAATACTCAATCTGATCAATGTTCAAACACACTGATAAAGGATTCATGAGGCGCTGCGCTGGAACATCCACTCTCTTCTCTCCAGACCCGAGCTGCTTGTGATCGCATTGCCTTGACTATCTTTGCACTTTAACTCTCCAGACATGTCTCTGTTTGGCTCCATTACTCACTTAACAAGAACCAGCCCACTGTAAGCACTTCTGCAGACAACATGTAGTCCGCACAATATGTTAGGCAGACAGAGAACCTGGCACGGTAACAATTCAAAAACCTGCCTTGGAGGTTGACTAAGCTTTGTAATTAGAGGATTATATCCATTTGTATAGATCGTTACAATAAACATCTTTCACTCATTTTTTCGATTCACACATAGGTAAAGTACTGCTTTCTAACAATATTTTTTTTTTTATCCAGAGCTCCAAAACATAGTTTTTAGTTTGCAGTGTGAGTTACAAAAAAACAAAACAAAAAAAAAACAAATCCAGCGATTGCTCCAGGTTTTATTCTGCCTACTGACAGTCGAGGGAAGGCGCATATAACTACACAACTAACCAGGTAGAGGACAGATGGATGTTTTAGTGACAAGTATTAAGTTGGAAAGTCTACATCCTGATGTAAAATCATTTTAAAATGTCAGCATTATGGTCTTACTTGGAAAATCAGATGTCTACTGTAATGGTACTAGTGATACAAAGTTTGAGAACCACTGGTGTCTAGACCTAGTCAAAGCCCTGATCTGAATCAAACTGAAAAACTGTGGTAGAAGTTGAAAACTGACGTTCACATCCAATCCGATGGAGCCTGAGATATTTTGTTAAGATAAATGTGCAATTTTTTTTTGTCTTTGGTGGTTATGTCTGGACCAGCTTTCCACATCTAAAGACTTGCAGCTGTAATATCAGCCAAAATGGTTCTACAAAAGTACTGACTCAGACGGGCTGAATACAAATGAACTTCACAGTTCTTTATATGTTTTTTATTTCTACACCACTCGGTGTTGGTCTATCACATAAAACCACATTAGAACACAGTGGTGTTTGCAGCAGAGGTGAATGTAGTTTTAAATTCTTGCAGGTACTATTAAAAATCCCCCCACCACCATTTACGCTCATTACTTGTCATTATTTTGTATGTACCAAATGTGGAACTTGAATTAGCACTGCCCACAAGTGTCATGTTTAATCACGATGAAGGAGAAAATACCATCTCTTTTGATGTGAACAGCTTTAAATTCAAAGAAGAACAAAAAATAAATAAACTATCAGAACCTTCTTCCCTATAGAATCACTTTGATCCACAAACAAGGCAGAGGAACTTCTGGATCTTTCCAATAAACCGTGGCAGCCTGTTGAAGGCATCAGACAGCCAGGGCACACCAAACCTTTTTTTAAGAGTGGACAACTTGCTTTTTTATTTTATTTTATTAAAGAGTCCCACTCAGGTAGAGTGCCTGAAGGCTCCATTCTTGGCCCCTTCCTCTTCTCACCATCCCATTGGGGTCAGTTATAAGAAAACATGGTTTAGCCTTCCATTTTTATGCAGACTGTCAGACTCTTATGGCACTTAAAAAGGAAAATAGTTGCTCTGCAAATAAACCTTTCAAATGCAATGCTGAAATCAGGGATGGCAACACACCTCTTACACCAGAACCCTAAAGAGACCGAGTTGTTTGGGTGCACTGACATCTCTAACATCAGTGGTGACCTGGGACCTTTCAGCTCAGTGTCTGAGACATGCTGCTACAGACCTGGGTGCAAAAATGTAAAATAATCTTAACTTTGTTGCTCAGTTAAAATCTGTGGTCCAGTCCAGCCTTTTAAAACTGAGACAGCTGACTAAAGATTTTAATCTATGCTTTAATTACAATTTGCTTAGATTACTGCACTGCACTTTACTCTGGGCTTAATAAAACTCTAGTGGCTTGATTGCAGCTGGTCCAAAATGCTGCTGCTCCTCTTTTAACTGCTACCAGAAAGCGAAAGCACGTTTCTCCAGTTTTAGCAGCAATCCATTGGCTACTGGTTCACATTCGGATTGATTTTAAAATTATTTTATTTGTTTTCCAGTATGTGTCAGACCTGCTTCATATGCATACTCCCTCTTGTTTGCTCAGGTTGGCGGATCAGTTTTTATTAGTCATTCGAAAAACAAAGAGTGCAAAGACGTAACGGCACTTTCTCGTTGGTGCATCAAAAATCTGGACTGAAGAAGCTTTACATGTCAGGCAGGCCAACTCACTTTCTGTTTTTAAATGTTGTCTTTAAACACACCTTTTCTTAGTGGGTTTTAACCCAGTTTAAGATGTAAGCTTTTGAAGTTTTTAAATGTTTATTTTTCTCTATCTGGATTTTTCTGTACATGTTATTGTACTTGCCGGCTTTAACTTTCTATTCTGTTTTGAATTACTAGTTTTTGGAGTATATAAAGCACCCAGGGCAACTGAGTTTTATTCTAATGTGCTATGTAAATAATGTTGAGTTGAGAATATTAATAGTTTTTAAAAAAGGGGGAAATAGGATTGGTTTGCAAGCAGAAGCTACTGTAGTCGATTATAAAAAGGCCAAATCGGAATGATCAGATTCACATCCAGGGAACAAAAACATCCCCCGATTATCATTAATCTAGGGGTTTGTTTATCAAGGTAAGTCTATCACCTCATCTGTGACTGAGGTGGAGATTCATCAAGCCTCCCTATGGTCCGACATGTTCCCCTCAGCTGGACCACTTGAAGCACACAGGGGTTCACGCTGCGTTTTTACACATACAGTAAACTGCTGATTTCCCCCCTCTTTTCTGCTCCGTGCACTTCCAGACTGTTACAGTTTATAACCTTCGTCGTCACCTTTCCCAGCGGCAGGTTTGTCATCTCAGGCTCCGCCCTGACCAGACATATCTCCTCTATTGCGCCGGGCGAGCGGGTGCGCAATTACGCAAGCCGAAGGTTGTGTATGAAGTTGTTCTCCGAGCACACGTCTCAATGATACCGTGTTGAGGCGGTGAGGTGGGCGGATTTTTTTTTCTTTTTCCATTGGAGCGCTGCACGCGAGGTAACAACAGTGGGAAAAATGCATAAGTAAAGACTGTAAATTGCTCCTTTAGAGGGAAGAGGAGGAACGAGGGGTCTGAGCTGAAGCCCCTGATGTTACAAGTCCCTAAAATGTGCCTTAAAAGTATGCATCTGAATTACGTGGGACTAATTCATGCGCACATGAGTTAAAATGCAAGGTGACGCAGCAACCCCACCACAGCACCGCTCGTTCTCTGTCGTTAAAGACTGAACAAAATAGCATGAATCACAACTACTAACTCGGATACTGATTTTATTTGCAACATTTTGCTACGGGCGGAAGGACATTGAACGTTTTGGAGCATGTTTTGAAGGCTGATAAGAGTCCGTGCAGTAGGTAAATGCGTCGAGGCGCTGAAACACAGCCCACATTGTTCAGAAACAATTGGGAATGAATAAATAAGAAGCTTATAAACAATTAAGTGGTGTTTTAGACTGCATCAGGATAGCGGATCTATTTTCTGATCCAACGTGCCGCCGTGGCTGGTTCTGAATGAATGCTTTACAGCTGGCAGCCGCTCTCCCCTCTTCCCGGTACTTCGTACCGCCTTAAGCTCTTTTAGCGGTACACAGTACCGGACTGCACCGGCTTACTTTCACCCCTGGGTGTTTGTAACCGTAATTTGATAAAACGTGAAAACGTTCACTTACATTTGCAATGCTCTGTAAAAAGGTGTGCACAGTATGAGTGTAGGATATTATATATGTATGTAACAGTACGGGGAAGGTCCTTTTCTTGCTGTCACAGTTTTATTCTGTTAGTTCATACCTCCTCATCAACGTCAGGTCTTAGATCTGTGCCATGGAAATGAACGTCTTTTGATCATTTGCCACAAGCCTGCTACATTTCTCTTCACTTTCTTTCTCCTTCTTATTTCAGATTAATTTCTTTTTGAGAAACTGTCACAGGAGACAACCCCCTTTGATGCATGCAAAGTTTATCAAAAGGTTTCAGAGCAGCTAATTATTCTTCACACTTTCTTAGCATTACATCTTTGACATTATAACACTCAAACAAAACTGTACACGTGACACAAACTCCAAGAAGGATAACCTAAAATTTCCTCACTGAGGGAGTGTTTATTCTCAGAGCACTCAAAAGTTTCTGTCAAGTTAAATTAATAAACTGTAATCGTTCAATAGCGGTTCTTGATGTACAAAAGCCTCATAAAAGGGCTCCCCCATAGGAGATCAAGCTGTCAGCGCTCTTAGAAAAAGAAAGTTGAAGCATTTTTATCTAAAGAGAATAAGAGCATTTAACTCAGTTTTATAGTGATCTGTTTAAATCAATCATCTTTTACATATTACCAATAAATAAGTTAAACAGGCGACCTTCTGCTATTAAAAACACCTATTAACATAATTTATACAAAAACATAATTGCACAAATTTTTTAAACATGTTATTACATGCATTTGTTAAATGTGCGTTAGCCCCGTGATGAAACTGGTGATCTGTCTAGGTTGTATCCTGCCTCTTGACCACTGACCACTGGAGATAGGCACCACACCAGCCCACCATGCAACGATACAAGGATAAGTGAGGATGCATAATGGATAGATGGATGGAATTATAGGTTCTTTAGATGTCAATGTTATGCGTGTAAAAAAGGTGTCCACGAATGTGCAAAACATCCTTTTACAAAAAAAAAACAAAGAAATAAGTGAATAATTCCTGGACTGAGAAGAAATAGGGTTGAAACAAAGGGGGAAGACGTGTGTCAAAAGTTCCAGGCCACTAGCCAAACCCGGGACAGCGCGTTGAGGACTGAGGCCGTATGTGGGTTGTGCGAACTCTTTAGGCCTTTAATTAAGCAATACGTTTCTCATTCAAACAAGTTCCATGGTTTTGTTATTTCCTTTTCTTAACAGTCGTCCATCTTCTTCACACAATCTCTGCAAGGATCAGTTATATCAGTTCCTTTGTAACCTTCACGAATATGAAACGCTTCGCTATCGGAGGGATTCTTGACGGTTCACCAATGTCAAGATCACAATGGTGAATTTCTTAATGAGTGTGCAGTCTGATTTCTGTAATCCAAACTGTCATGACGTTTTTTTTTTTTATAAAGAAAAACACTGTCTAGCACAAACAACAGTCGTTGACAGTCGTTTCTAGAAACCTTGTTTCTTTGTACCTTTTTCACAAATTTGTTGTGAGGATCTTAGAGAGTGGGTGATTATAATGGCACTTTTTGACCTCTAATTAAATCCTTGATTGTTAATTTAAGAGGCGAAAGGATTTCTACAAGATGGCCTAGTAATTTTAGATAATGGGTTTTAATTTGCTTCACCATTTCTTCGACCAGAAAGCAGAAATTGGTTCAAACGCCTTTCCCCTTTTGCAAAGAGGGAATCTTACCCTTTATTTGTCCAATCAGAGAAATGCCATTTTGCTACAAATGTTTAAAGGGACTTTTTCCAAGTGAACCAGAGTTGCATGACAGTGTTCTACATTTTGCTTACTAAAATCTTTTTTTCATAATACAGATTTTGTCTTTAATTATTAGAGATTCATTCCTTCACAAGAGCCGCTGCGGGAATTTCAGATGCAATTTGGTGGCCTGGCAGCTTTAATAGCTTATTGGTTATCTTTTTTATGTATCTGCTTCAAATGTAGTTTTTGTGATTTTCCCCTAAAACAAATCTGTTAATTTAAAAACATTTACAGCTGGCACAATCCCCCCCCCTTTTTTTTAGATTTGTCAAAACCACACCTTTCAATGTATGCTATTGTAATTCAATGTGATAAACCAATACAAAACAGATAAAAAATAAGAAGAAAGGAAATGATACTTGTTCTTTGTTGTTTAACAAATAGTGATCAAAAGGTTTGGTGTGGATTTGTATTTACCCCCCAGTATACTAGATTAGGGACTAAATTGTTGTCCATTCTTCTTGTAAAATCAAGTCCAATAATGGAGATTGGATGGACAGAGTCTGAACATAAACTCTTGCAACAGATTTTAAATTTGCTTTAAGTCTGGACTTTAAATAAACCATTCTATTGCATGAATATGGCTAGATCTAAATTGGAGGGTGAACCTGTGCCCCAGTCCGAAGTTGTTCCAGCCTCTAACAGATTTTCTCCCTTGGTCCCCCAGTATCAACCTCCATCAAGCTTCCCATCAACTCTGGCCAGATTCCCTGTCCCAACTAAAGAGAAGCAACCCCACAGCATCATGTTGCCACTGCCATGTTCCATGGTGGGGAGAATGCGTGATGGTAAAGCATTATTCTGCTATAAATGTTGGTTGAGACAAAAAGCTGCACTTCCAAATAGATAAAAGCAACATACTGGCCAATTTAATGGCTGCTGAGGCTGTTTGTATTGTCACGGGGCGCCTTTTATTTGACTTTGTAGAAAATGCTTGTATACTCAGCAAATATTTGGGGTCCCAAGTCTCTCCCACTATTATTTTGAGTGTCATACCGAAAAGATTGAGAACCAGACATTGCTTTTGAATTGGGGTTCTACAAAATCATAAAAAAAACAAAAAAACAAACAAAAAAAAAACAATTGAAACAGACCTTGACAGAAATGACGGTACATGTAACTTAATATTTTGTGGTCCAAACTTTTTAGGCAATCACTGCATTCAAACCATTTCTGTAGCTGTCTAGGTGTGCTTTATTTTTGCGCCTGTGGACATGAGGCTGGTGTGCCTTGCCAAAAAGCTTAGTTTTGTCTCATCCATCCAAAGGGAACTCTCCCACAAGGTTTGTGGCTTTACAAATCTGCATTGTGGTAATTTCTAGATTTGCGGTTTTATGATTAGCTTTCAACTGTGGTGACTCCCATGAAGTCCATTTTCGCTCCAACAGTGACGGATGGTGCGATCTGACAGTCCTTTGTTACCATTCATATTATCTTTCTCTTCCATTTGTCATCCATTTGCCTCCTGCAGGCCCTTCCAGGGAGGTTGGCTAGAGGCCTGTGGACCTTAAACTTCAGAATAATATGTGCAACTGTAGTCACAGGAACATGAAGCTATTTGAAGATGTTCTTTAGAGCCTATACCATGCTTATCTATAATGTTCCTTCTAATATTCTAAGATAACTCTCACCTTTGCGTTCATTGGGTCCATGTTCGGTGTGGTACACACCATGTCACCAAACAGCACAACGACTACTTGTAATCCTTTTAATATACAGACTGACTGGTTACAAGCTTGAGGACAAGCTGCTAATTAGAGGACACAGCTCAGAGGAGGACACACATGTCAGAATCAGAATCAGAGATACTTTAATAATCCCATAGGGAAATTACGTCTCTATGGTCAAATTATTTAAAATCTCTTCTAGTGGTACCATCATTTTTGTCCAGGCCTGTTTCATTTGTTTATTCTTAAAAATGGTTGTTTTGAACCATAATTGAAAAGCAATGTCTGATTTTCATTCAGTAAATTTTCTTTGATCAAGAGATGGGTACCAACAGTTTTTGTCCATGCCTGTGTAAGGCTTACCGAAAACTGCTAATTAAACTTCTTATTAGTATTAAGAAGGGGGCTGAATGCAAAGACACACCACACTTTTCAGATTTTTACTGGTCAAAGTATTAAAGGAAAAGAACATGTTTTCTTTTTCTTTCCAATTCGCAATGATGATCTACATTTTGTTGGTCGTTTATTTGAAGGAAAAAAAAAATCACAATAAAGTTAATTAAGTTCTGTGGCTGTAACCTTGCAAAATGTGGAAAAGTTTAAGGACTATAAATACTTTTGAAATACACATGCTATTCAATTCTTCAGATCTTTTCAGATCCACACTGTTTTTTTTTGTCTTTGTTTGTTTTGAGGAGGTGGATCTGTTTTATCTTTATTGATTTCTTTGATAATACAGAAAAAGGATCCTGCAGACAGGGCTAAATAGATTACAGTAAGCCCTGACCAGATTTGCAAACACCGGGTGTCAGGGTTACATAGTGTTCTCCAGAGCCTACCAGGATACAGCGCTGCTCCTGACTTTGTTGCCTTGATCTAATTATGAGCACTCACAGGCTGCAGTGTGATACGTTCTTGAAAGATATAGAGTTTGTTATCGCTCAGTAACGAGGAAGCTTGAGAAAAGTCAGACACATTAAAAAGGTGGGAGAAAAGAAGTTTTTGCAGACTTTGAAAGCATTAGTTGTTAAATAAAATATGGATGGTGTAGGCACCTTTCTGCATCCCCAGCAGTGGCTTTTGTCTGATTATTCTAGTCATTACCCGGTAGGTGTGAAGAGGAGGAGAAAAAGCAGCTTTGTGCACGACTATATTCTTACTGTCAAATCTCTATAAAGCAGCCTTTAAAGGAGACTTGGTACCCTGTGCGCAGAAGGGTCCTCGCTTGCCTCCATCCTTTTCTCCCTGTCGGCTCCTTCCCTCTCACTTCCTCTCATTCTCCCCATTAATTTGCACGAGTGCCAAAATTAGCAGATGACTAGCTAACTAAACTTCACATTTTGGCCAGGAGGGACATGGCAGAAGCACTTGTGTTTAAATTAATAAGACTCAGGAAAAAAAAAAAGTTACCAGATTGTGGAAACGGAGTCATTAACTGATGAAACCCAAGTTAATACGATGGAGGATCAGTGTCTGGTGAGGATCAGAGCACGAAAAAGGAACAAAATCCTAAATAAACTTGGACTGATGTGTTTCGTAATGTCTGAAGTTTGCAGAACAAATTCAAAGCAGTTTGAAGTTCGCTGTCCAACACCTGGCACTGAAGTATATCTTCCACCCATTCACAACAACGGCTCCAATAACAAATCATATCATGTTGATATTAACAGTTAGTGCCTTTATTTAGCATAAGTTAGGGGTGTAATGGTACCAGTTTGGTATGCTTCAGTTCACTTCAATCATTACAAATAAATAAAAAGTAGCCACTATAGAAGTATTTGGTGTGATATTTTATTTATTCATAAAGGATGTACTGGCAAACCCACTGGATGGGTGATGCAAAAAGAAGACTAGGCAGTAATTTGAAAATTAAAAAAAGTTAAAATCTCTTTGGAGATTTTTCAACATTTATACAACCCAATACACGAGATGTATTGAGTAAACCATAAAAGCGTAGCTGTTGGGAAAATCGCTTGTGGTTAGAGGGACTCGTCACCACAATGCCAGTGTGCTGGCCCGGCTCAATGAATGAGTTTTAAATTGAGAAAGCCCTTCGGATGAACGACAAAAACTGCAGACTGGTTGTTTTTGTTTTGTAACCTTTTTTGAAATTGCCATATCCTGGATGACTGAGAATCATTACAATGAGATATTGATGGGCATTCAGATAAAACCTTTTGAACTTAAAAACGAGGTCATAAAAACAATAATCATTTGGAAATATTTTACGTAAAAGTCCAGCAAGAATACATAGGGAACACCAGGAGAAGAACAAGCTTTAGATAAAACTTTTTTTTTTTACTGCTGCACCATTAACAATACAAGCAAGTTTGTATTTTTCTCCACTTTATTTTTTAAACAAACATGTTAACTAATTGTAGTTGTCAGAACTATGATTGCCACTGGTTTGATGGGATACAACTGCTCAGAAGTGCAAAAACGACATTATTTGCATCTTTCACTCACTTTTTTTAATGCATGGTAGCCATATTGGATTTTGAACTCATGCCCAGTGAGCTCAGGCTTTGCTAGTCAGAATTTAAAGGAAGACTTTGTGAAGGTTCTTGTATTTTGGACTGGGAACTCAGATAACCCAACTTCAGAGTAAGAAAGAACATTTGGAGAAGTATAGCTTTTCTGTAATCCATCTTTGAATCAAAATGTGATGACAGTGTGAAGGATTAGAAATAGCTTTCTCGCACATCACTATAACGTTTTGAAAAATGGATTTATGGAGTCCAATTTGGCACTGGTCAAGCTCCTCGACTTCAAACTCCAAAATTATTCCTAATGAAGATGCAAAGAGTTATGCACTGCAAGTATAGGCTATTAACTGCTTATAACTTTTTTCACAGAACTTCCACTTAAAAATTCGGAACTATCCCTTTAAATAACTTGGATAACAGCCGTAAAAGTATTTAGTTAGCAAAACAACAACAAGTCAAATATAAAAAAACCCCCACTAAAGATCACTTCACCACCCTTAAAGGTAAGTTTGATTAAACCTAAAAGAAGCCAACAACCCGAGTACATTTGGGTATCAGTGGAGCAAACATGTAACATCTCCTTAAGCATAGAAATTCCCATTTTTAGGGCCAACATCACTTGCTCATATGAGCCCTAAGAGGTTCTCATGACGGAGGACCAGCGGGTTAGTGTTGCAGGTAGTTTACATCCCTACTTGGTGCCATGCAGGTTTAAAAGACATGCACATGAAAAAGGCAAGTTCTGACGCCATGAATAATGCACATTGTTTACTGGGGTGGTGGAGGGGCGTAGATACCATAATCCCATGATGCCTAATATCTTCAGGATAACTGCCAAGCTCGTGCAGAAGAAAATGCAGAGAAAGCAAATATGATATTCACAAACAAAACCTAATGCTATGGAGGCTCCACACAATACTTTCCATCGTCGTGGCCGATGGATGGATCTAGCCTTGATGCATGTAGCCATGTTTGATCATTTCTTTATCTTAAATTAAAAGCTTGAGAGGAAGCCGGTAAATTATGGGGCTGTTGTTAAGCTGAGAGTCCCAGGCCACGGAGATGGTGGCACTTTGCCAAGAAAGCAGCCCCTTTTTCATGCCAGCACACTTAAACCTCATTAGAATGGCTTTAAAACATTCTCTCACTACAAACCCCATTTCAGGCCAATTAAACTGATTTGAGAAATCAAACATTCAACATAAAAAAGGAGAAAACATTAATGCGCTGACAGCCATTTCATCAGACTTTGTTTCCTCTGCCAGCACTTACAAAATTACTTTGCAACGGTAAAACTGCAAGGGTAAAACAGTTAAAGAGATGCATATCCGCTTAGTGAGGGCGGGGTGAATGCATACATGTTTGAGGAACGAAAAAGCAAGCTACTTTTCTCCTGCCAAGAAAAAAAAAAAACTGCTGCCAAGAAAGCCAGATAATGTAGACAGACTTCTTGCAGTCAACATCCGCCAGCACTCACTTGCAGGCTTGAACCGCATAAAAATAAACCCCGTCATTAAAAGTATTTTTGATTTGTTGAGCAAAAGAAGGAAAAGAAACAGATGATGAATATCAATAACAGCTGTCGTCAATTAAAGCCACACTTTTTTTAAACATTGCTCATTATTGCTGCAGTGAAATTCTTCTCAAAAAGGTAAAAAAACAATCCATCCTCCATGATACAACAATCACATAAAAAGTTGGATCCTGAGGATGTCAAGTTAGTACATATATCTTTTAGAAAATACTTTAGCATACAGCAAATTTTACAGCATGTCACTGAATGAAGCAAAATTAATATAGTGGCAGTCCTAAAAAAAAAAAGACATTCTGGTGTCAATGTGGCATTATTCAGTATTCATCCAATGACTAATGAAAGGGTAGACACATCTGTCAGAAACTGTGAGGGATGGAAGATGAACAAAAGAGCTCAAATCATCAACATACTGTGTATTTAAGTTCTGTCTTTTCATTCAGATGCTGCTTTAAGGGTTTTCAAAAGTGGAGGTATATAAAAGTGGGTCTTTTACACCTCTGGGAATACAAAGATGCATGCAGGTGATGGCGGGGATCTACATTCGAGATGCTGAAGTTAGGATCCAGCATCACCAATGTGGTGAACTGGGACTATTCCATAGGATCCAGCAATTTACACACCCTTCAAACAATTACACGTGCACCGCCTGGTAACTGCGTTCATTCCCATTGAAACTGCTATGAACCGTTTTTATATGAAAGACGAACACCAAGCTGCAAATCTTCTGCAGCGAAAAGGTTTTCAATTCATTTTTACCAGAATATCAAAAATGTGTGGCCAGGCTTTGGTATTCAGCCTCATTTGGTCTGACACACCTCATTAAAACCCAGTACAAACAGCTACCAGTCTTTATCCCTGAGATTAATATAGCACGATTAGGCTATCCTAAACTATATTACTGTTTATAAACCAGTAATACAACTAAAGATTAGTCAGTCTTGTATACTCAACATCAATCTGAAAAAAGGGATTTTTGACCTTTGCCTGGAGGAATTTTAGTTTCAAATAAAAGGGAGAAGGTGATTTCTGTATATTTCTCCAGATTAAAATGTATTAAAGATCAAAAGTAAAAAACAAAAAACAAAACAAAGAGAATTGGTAATAAGCATAATCAAGAATTACATATTAATCTAACAAAGAGCTGTTTGCCAATCAGTTAATAAAGCTAAAGAAACAGAAAACCACCTAAAAAAACAGATCTAAAGCACAAGATTTTAACACTAATTAAAGTGCTAAGAATATTACATTCTAAAGACTCTCTCTCTCTCACAAGGTTTAAGACTACTTTTGTAAGGAGCTGTAATTAATATTATGTTTAATCAAATCCAAGGTACTTCGAAAGAGACCAGAAACTATAATCTGTAAAGGTAGGAGAACGGCATGAGACTTTTAAACACAGAATGTAAATTTGGAACAAGAAATTATTAATCCAAAGTTTGTTAGATCATATTAAATGTTTCTCTGGCAAATTCGGGAGCTGTCTCATCGCCGCCCACAATTCCTTTTGATGCTTTCCAGCTGTGACCAACTCCTCAAAAAAAGCCCACATTTGTTTACTGCTTTGTGGGACAATAGTGTCTATCAACAGCACACTCCATCTTCATTTAGTATGCATGCTGACATTTTTGAGCCTGCTTCATTTTGCCTCTTCTTCAGTGTGAATATACAACAGCCTCCAAATCATGCTCGAATTAGTATGCAGAATATGATGTTGATACAGCACTGGTTATGAGAAAAGTGGCCTAGACTCCACAACAGCAGCCCTGAATATGTAATTGTAGTGTGCTCCAAAGCTAGGACTCAGTGACATTCAACAAAAAAGGTGACCTCTGGTGAGTCAAAAGTGTCGTGTTGGAAATATTTACCAGCATGGAGTTGGAGCGTCCGTTGAAGGGTTGGGGCTCAGTGAAGAAATCAGTGTTGTGGACGAGCCGTCCGTGCCCTCCATACTGAACCTCGTCTGAATCCAGCTTGATTTTGTATCTGACAAAGATCAGGGTTAAAGTGCAATAACGGTGGGAAACTAGCTTAAGAGCTTGAAGACAAAGGAAGATAAAAAAGAGAAGGGTTTATCACCGGTGCAGACTCGATTTAGCAGTGCTCAGGTGGTGTATACTTCCTGAAATCCTCCCATCCATTAGCATTTATCCCCTTAAAGCACTAAAATGTGACAGTGAGGAACCGAAACACTAAGAAAATGCTGACTTGAATGAACCAATTAATTTAATTCAGATGGAGTTTAACCATTTAGTCAGATTATTTTATCTAACAGGCTGGATAAATAGTAAATGATGAATTCCAATGAGCGGCAACAGATGTTTACTTTCTTTTTTACAACACTTCCAAGCACTTTTCATAAATATAGGACATAATTACTTCTATCTCCACAAAATTATGAGTCAAATAATTACATACACATCATTAGGATGAACAGAAATACATTAGGATTTTTCTAGACTCATTTGGACTGCTCTTTTTTCAGGGTGAAATGATTAGACAGGTTTGATTTTATAAAAGAACTTGTGCGTGCCGGTTTGGATGATTTTTTTTCTCTAATCCACAGAAAGTTAAAACAATATATGCAGACACAAATATCCACACAGACCTCACTAATCTTTAGCAAGTTGAGGACAAACAACACACACATCCCTGCCATCTGTAAGTCCCTGTCACAATTCTATCAATCAGCTTTATTTCTAAAGCACATTTTCAAAACCGCATGGGTGACCAACGTGCTGTACATTAAAACAAAGAAAGGTAGAAAAAATATTTCTAGCTCAATGTATGGCCACTTTTCAGAGAAGAAACGATAGAGGTAATTTAAGTTGGTTGATTTCTGGGCACTGACCCTGCTTTGAGGTAACCTGACAACAGCCAGCTGTATGTCGTTCCGCCTAGCTCCACTCACATACATCTGGGACTCCGCCATAGGGATTGCCTTTACAGAAGGCTGGGCCTTATCAAAAATTCTTGCATATGATTGGATAAGCCACTTGTCTGTCATCTTTATTGACGTGCTATTTCAACCACTCACACCGAAGCTAACCCGTGACGCTGATGATAGCGACGCAGGAAAAAAAAATAAAAATAATAATAATAATGTATTTGCGGCTCTAGTGGCATGCGTTTTATTGACAGTGAGCTGACAGGAAGAGGGGGGAAGACAGGCGGCAAAGCGCCGCGGGTCGGAGTCGATTCCGGGCCGACCGCGTTGAGGACTAAAGGCCTCCTAACATAGTTAGCGCTAACCGCTAACCGCTCCGGGGCGCTTCCGCGTCGGCACGTCCGCTGGTCCCGGATAACAAAACCTGCCAAATCCGGTCGGGAGAAGGGCGAAAACATCGTTTCCACCAACAAAAGCCTTCAGAGGCGTTCTCTGATGTTCTTTTAATGAAACAATATTAGGTAGATTGGACAACACGGAAGAAATAGCAGCATCGACTAGCCGCCATTGCTATCAAAACAGTCTCACGTCATGGTCGCGTCTCCACTACGTCACATCTATGAAACTCCAGCCCTGCGTCCTGATTGCCCAGACCATAAATTTGGTTGGAGAAATCACTGTCTACCGACGGTGTATGTATGTGAGTGGAGCTAGGCGGAACGACATACAGCTGGCTGTTGTCAGGTTAGCTTTGAGGCATAAATGCTCAAAAATAGTAAACAGGGGTGACATCACAGTTGTTAGAAGTTTCCAACTTTCAACTGGCCAGCTGTTGATTTGAGGTAAAGTTGAAGAATTAGTAAGTAATACTAATTATTCATCGTGTTATTCACTTTGCGGCCACCACCATGCTTGACAGTTTCAAGTTCTCACCTTGAGTTATGCAAACATTCTTCTTGCCATTGTGGCCAAATAGCTCAGTCTCATCTCAACTCATTATAAAAGTCCAAGGCACTAGACTTCTCTATGTAGAGAGAGAAATTTTGACAAAGGAGCAGGCACTTCTTCACTGAGCAGCACCATTTAAATCTGTCATTGGTGTTAAACTTGGTGGAACCGTGACAATGAAGGTGACAACTTGGGTCAGATGGTTGCAGCTTGGACATAGTTGACAGTTGAGTTTTCCAAGAAGACACAAATTCAAAGTTGTTTTGTAATGGATAAGGTGGGCCTTGATTATTAAGTGTATGGGAATGACATAAGAATGTGATCAAAAATCAACATACATTTTTCCAGAAGTTTGATGATGGCAACAAAAACCACGTAGTCATGGTGCTAGCTAAATGATTTTTATTCAGACGTTAGTGAAGTTGTCAATATACCTTTAGGTTTGTGTGAAAAATGAAAAAAAAAATTGAATTAATTGAAGCTATATGTTGTAGAACCGCTCCACTGCTGAAAAACAACAGTTCAAATGAGTCTGTAAAAGAACAAAATAAAAACTATATTGCATATATTCCCACAGTGCGTGTAAACTTCTAACTAGCAATGTTCTTAATGCTGAGGCATTCTTCATCCATAAGTATTCTGAAGAAAGTGGTGACTTAAATATCCTTTTTGTGCATAAATAGGATTCAAGACACCAGATTTTTCTCTGTTTCAGGCAAAAGATGCTTCATATCTTTTCAAGTTAGTCACTAATAATTATTTTTTTAAATATCAATAAACTGAAGTCTGATCTTCTGATTTGTGAAAGAACAACAAGCTCATTAGGTTGATAAAGCATGCTATATTGGCTCAGTTTTCATAACAGATGAACAATTAATATCCTTTTTTTACTTTTGCTTATGTGTCTTGAGTTTGTATTTTTTTTCATTACTCGAGTGAAAAGATTGCACTGTTTGAAGTAATATTTATACAGAAAGATGAAGATTTGCTAACTTCAAAGGACAACTGTACTTGAAAGCATTCTTATGCTTTAGTTTGATATTATCCAAACAAGTACTGTATCAGTTTTATGGATCTAAACACCACAACCATTCCTATAATCCCTCACATGAACACTGTTAACGTTTTGTCAAATGAAACCTGTTCTGCTAATTTTTTTGGGGAGTGATTTTTTTTTTTATATTTGGCATTTAATTATCAGCTCTTTTGTGCCAAGGAGAGTTTTAGGAGCTGTGGAAGTTTCCAGAAATGAGACAGTTGAAAATCAAGAGAAAATGTGATGCCTTTGATCAGGTGTTGAGAAGCTTTATGTACTGTATGTGAGAAAGGGGGAGGGAGGCAATCCCACATACTGTCACTTTTTCCCCCTGTACTGTCTCTCCTCTGTGCATCTGAATGAGGATGCAGAGATACTGAACAGCAGACTGATGGCAGCTCCCATTATGAGGCTCCCATGAATTGTGTGTATTCTGAAAAGGGGACCACAATAGAAAGACACGGCATGAAATATGTAAATCCAGCCATATGCTGTGTTGGAGGCTCTGGGATGTAGCCACCTTTCTTAAGAGAGCCCAATTCTGTCCTTCAGCAGGCTCGTACAACCTAGCTGGAAGAGTTACTTTTCAGGGACATTTTCAGAAAACCATTCGTAACGTGAGAGTGCTTGACGTTAAGTGTAGTGAACACATTTTTATGTCTTAGAGGAAAAATTACGGGTGTCAGAGTCAGTTAAAGGGCTGGCATTAATGTCAGAGAAAATATGCAGGAAACTAAAAGCCTAAAATGCCAAAAAATGCACCTTTGACCAAAATTTAAATTGTTTATTTTACCTTGAAACTTCTGAACAGGACACTTTAGCCTTGCTCCACCTGTTTAGAAACTATTGACAGTCATAGTCTCCCCTTACAATATAATGTAAAAAACAATTAACATGCAAAAAGTAAATTAGGATTCAAGGATTCAAACTATAAAAAAAGGTCACGAGACATGCATAGTACTCTCATTTTTAATGTTTTTTTTTCAGATGTCCTTGAATGTCATAGCAGGCATATCACATAGAAAAGTGTGTTACCTACATGTGCCAGGACAGCTTTGCTCAACAACAAGGATATCTGCCGAGGGTATCGTAACTCCTTGGCTGACTTTATAAAATTATCTGCTTGTATCTGGAATCAATGTGGACAGGTTGCCTTAATTAAATATGAACCCGTTTGTAATACCCTTAACCCCCGTATCATTTGTATGGGTGCGGGAGTGTGAACCTGTGTGCTAGTTTGTCAACTGGAATTGCAAAAATCTTACACTAATGAGAAAAGTAGTCACCTAGCAGCACTCCACGCCCAAGAGCAGCAAGGGGCAGGTAGCCTAAGCTCCCAGAGGCCACAGCAGCCCCAAGCCGGCAGATACCGAGCCACCCCCACAGAGTAGCCATACGTCCGACATGGGGGCACGTCGATAGTGAGGGGACGGAGCAACAGCCGCCAGGCCAGAGAGGCATAGGGAGAGATGCGGGGTACCAAACCCCCCTACCCTAACCCGCTGCCTGCGAGTCCCCCAGCACGGGTCTAGCCCAGAACTCTGGCAGTCAGGCGCCAGCACAAGCCCAAGGCAACAAACTCGCCCAGCACAGAGGAGAAGGAGGAGGGTACGGGTTACTCTTTCTTCAAAAGCACTTGCTTTATTTAACCAAGTTATGGTTGTTACATCATGGATGTTACAAGTCTGTTTTGATGAAGTCGAATAAATTAAAATACATTTCTCTCCCCCTGACCTGCATCAGTGAGAATTTCACCCTAAGGGATAAAAGAAGTGTTTGCTGAGCATGAACAGACCGTGTTGGCGGGTCAACTTTGTAGCATTCTTGAATGCGGTTGTTGGTCGTACAACATAATTTTGAGGCCTGCCAATGGCCCAGGGATGCATTTTAAACACCCCTGCTCTAATTGCTTGAGTGAATCATCACCTTCTCTCTTTGCAAACACTATTCTGGCATTCTGAGTGTGTTCTCCTTGTTCAAAATTGTTTTTATGCATGTGCATAATTTCTGCTACTAGCAAACTCTAGCCAAACACATCATCTGCTCAGCTTGCAGCTGTAAAATTGACCAAAACAATAATGATTTTGACCTGGGTGAAACTTTGAAAGTACAAAAGTTTTGTTAAGCGGCTTTAACCTGTGAGGAGTGAATGCTGCTCGTCAAGATGCGATGCAATCTGCTGGATTTCCTTGGGTAGGAAACTTTTTGACCTGTCTGTCTGTATGATTTAATTGAATTTGACTTTGGAAAGTGCCTTGAGATGACATGTGTTGCGAATTGGCGCTATATAAATAAAATTTAATTGAACTGAATAGAATTTGGGAGGTTAGAATGAAAGACACTGACTCTAGGGACAAGTTATGCAATTGATTGAGCTGTGTGCCTACATAACCAATTCTTAGGAGCCATACTTTTAGGATTATTATATTTTAGGGGGATCAGTTACTTATTTCCAATCATTCTTTAACTTTTCTGGAACTTTGGATGATATTCTGACTTTCAACATAAGCATAAAACTACCATAGAAATTAGAGACCGCTTATTTCTTGGAAGGTGAGGAACGTAACAAAATAGGCAAGTGATTAAATAACTCTCCCCATATTATCTCTCTATCCTATTCAGATACAGATTCCACAAAAACAACTGAGAAGGTCTGAGGAATTATAACAACAAAAGCTGCAACTACACATTTTTTAGACTTTAATAGATGCATTAGATTTGCATGGTTGGTTTAAGCACATCACAGACACTGGATGAGACTGAGATCTGGGAATTGTGACAGCCAATTAATACCGTGAGTTAGAATTAAGCGAACTGTGATTTTTGTTCCAACGCAATATCCAAACTCATTTTGCCGTGAAGGGTCAACCTAGAACACACTTTGCCATGAAAATGTATGTGGTCTGCATGATTGGGAAGGTGAAACATCCACAGATGTACCGACCATCCTCTCACTTGGCACTCCTTGTGCCAGCCTGTCATTTTCCCCCTAGACATATCGCCAGCAGATCAACAATGGACACAAAACCAGGTTTCCATGTGAAATGAACAAAAACATGGACTTTGCAGGACATCCCTGATGCTTGCTGTGTTCTGATATTTACTTCTTTCCCTGCCTGCGTTATTGTTAAAAAAAAAAACATAAAAAAGCTGTCCCACGGCAGCACTTCTGGGACCACACTGGTGAGCGTTTGCTCTTAAAAGCATTGGGTACACATGACCCCGTCATTGGAATACTGGCTCTCCAGTTCGTTTCAGGAAGTAACCACTGCATTAAGGGATGTTTCCTCGGTTCTGGAGCTGTTCTGATCCACTCGTCAAGCCATCTCAATTTGGCCCCCGTTAAAGTCACTGAGATTTTTACACTAGCCCACTCTCTCCTCCTTTCGACTCACCAAATTCAGTGTTCACTCTCTACAAAGAATATTCCACCCCTTGACAGGGGCCACTGTAATGAAATAATCAATGTTATTCTAGCTGTCAGTGGTTTTAATATTGAGGCTGAGTTGTGTCTGTCTGGGTGTTTGTGTGAATGTGTGTTACACAGAAAGGTCCTGGAAATGAGGCATAGTTACAGTAATTTAGAGTTCCCTATCAAACCCCTCTACAAGGAAGTGAGAACCAGCACAAATTGGTAGTTGGAAGAGTTTGAGCGATTACGTCTTTGTTGGTAGCTACAGACGACTGCGGAGACAGCTCGCAGTTCAGCTGTGAAGCTCTGTAATCAATACAGCCTTCGTGAATAAAGAGGTAGATTAAAGAACACAATCAGTTTCACCCAATGACTAGAAAGAAAACAAGGCAGGCCAAAAGCTTGAAGATTAGAGTCATTGATGACCTGAAAACAATCATGCCATGACCACAATTTCAGCCCCAGCCACCACTTAGTTTCTCTATAAGCTCATTGTTGCTTTTTTTTCTACCTGTATGGAAGTAACAGCCTGCCGCCGTGGGTAAACAAGAGTTAAGTAAGCTCTGTGCACACATCTAAAGAATGCGGCATGGCCTTGCAAGTCTTGTAAATGCCAAGTCTAGTCTTTTCAATGTCACCATGCATTCTGATTTAACTTACATCGGAGAGAAACAAATGTTTCTCTGAGGGAAAAAAGAGACAGCTAGTACAATGGTAAAATACAGACTTTTTCTAAAGTGACTTTTGATAATTTTACGATCAGGGAACAGCTAACAAAATGCAGATACAATTGTCTACACCATTTAAAGAACATAAGCGGGTTTGACGCATGATTAAATGAGATTTTATCCAGCAATGGAATAATCCAACCTTTGAGTAAATTTATTCAGTAGAAAACCCCACATAAAAAAAAAAAGAAATCCCCAGCTGATAACGCTCTGTACAACCAACTTTTACCAAAACTTTTGGTTAATCCTATAAAACTTCACAAGACTGGGACAGAAACTGAGAGCTCTAACCATTCCCTCCTAGAATGTTCAGCATCGCAAATCTTTCACCATGGAAATTATGTTCCAGGTTTTGTCTGATGAAACAGGAATGGTGAAAAAAACACAAACTTGATCTTCACAGTGGTAACAATTTATTAGCTGGTAATGTTTCAGTCCAATTATGGTCCTCACCACAATTAGAAGTTCAATGTAAGATGTAATTTTTACTTCCGACTGTGTTGCTAGGTGAGGAGCTGGGCTCAGCTTGGCTTGCTAGGTAAGGGGTAGGGCTGGATGATAATTCAATAACTATATATATACTGATCGATAGAAGTGTGGTTCAATAGAAAAAAAAGTCAATAAAAAGTTAAATAGAAGAGCAGGTTTGGTTCCTTTTGCATTAAGCCTATGTAGGTTAATACTACAGTCATTACACCTTCCCAACCAACGCAGACCCAGGTAAACTCCTTCACCAAGCGTCAAAGAGTTCAGAGAGCATGTATTGTGTTTTTTTTCCTTTTTTTTTTTAAGACTTACAGTTTTGGTAAAAAAAATTGTTGAATAACAGGTTGTGTTTGAATTCAGTGTTCTTTATTTAAAAATAGGTCATTAAGCATAAAAATGGCCAGGGCTGCACTTAAAATATGAATAATTGTTTTTGGTAATTATCGATATCGATGAATATGATTTCTATTTCATCGATATGCTTTTTTCTATATCATCCAGCCCTAGAAAGGGGCAGTGCCTGCCGACTGTGACATACGAAATAATGGAGAAGTTTTTGAAACAGCTCGTTTTTCAGACACCAACAAAACATTTACTTATTGCCAAAAAAAAGCTGAATGGTTTTTGTTGTGTCCTATTACATAACAGGTCACCTTTAAAAGTTGTCAGACCCCTTGAATGGAATACATTTTAAAAGTAACATACTTAAAAGTTGGATCTTACTTTATTTTTCAACACTGCTAAATCAAAATCTTAATTATTTTAAAAATTAAAAGGATATAAAAGGGCTGTAAATGTAAAACTAACATTTAACATTAATAACATTAAATATATGTTAGGGGAGTTATCAAAGTTTCTAAACTCTAAACTATTTTAACAGAGCTTCACTATTTTCCACATCTGGGAAAAGGCACAGAAAGCACAAACACCACCACCGAGGCCAAACACAAGTTCAACTACATTAAAGCTGCAATAACTGAGGCCTTCTGCTATACTAACTTGTCAATTAAATCCTTCAGATTCAGCTGGCAGGCTATTGCTTTGCCTTTTTTTTTTTTATCAGCTTTCCTCTAAAATCCACGGTTTTGTGCACAAATAAACTACTTTTCTGTCTTGAGTTTTTCCCCATATCTCTATTTACCAAGAACCTACATTCCATATAATTGTGTTTTGGAACTTCATGTACTCCACCAGTTTCTGTTCTAGATTGGTTAAACATTTTAATATATTAAAGAATGATAAAAAAACAGAACATCCTTGAGTACATATATTTAAAGATCAAATGTCATTTTAGAGTCACAAATCACAAACTTGAAACTATATTGCATAGTTAAATCACAAAAACAAATTTCCTGTGGCAGATAATTAGTTCTAAAATAGTAAAAAAAAAAAAAAGTTTTGGAATCACAGCCTCAAAAAAACAGATATTTAATATTATCAAATCTAATATTTAATTTGTGATGGTGCTATCTGGAATTATGTTGCTGCACAATGCTGTAAAAAGAAACCCGATTGTTCTCTTGACAAAAGTGAAATTCTAATGGAAATATGCTGTATGGATGTTTAACCAATTGATGACAAATGAAAAGTAAGACGCACTAAATCAGTCAAGTGTACAATTGGACACACTTCTTGCCTTAAAATGACAGACCAATCTTGGATTTGAGGGAAAAGAACAACCCAAATTTGTGAAGACATAAAAGAGTCCATGTAAAGCTTACAACAATGGCTTTGGCAGGGAGTAAACTAACCTGACTCCACCAGATAGATTTGCTCCGCATATCCATCTGGAAACCTTCCGTTGAAGTAATTTTGGGAAGGGGCGAAAATACTGGTTAGCTGATTGGCCTATGTTGGTGATAGACAGGCCAAATAAACCAGTCAGATCAACGAAGCATATGAAGTACTAACAGCGACGACGAAAACACAACCACAAGCTCTTGCCGAAACCAGTCGGGAGAAGAGCAAAAACATCTTTTCCTCTGAGAAAAGCCTCCAGAGCAGTGTTTTGCTCTTCTTTCAGTGAAGAAATACTCTGTAATTCCGATAAAACTTGCTTGATAGCCACGCTAACGCTAGTTTCATCGGCTGAAGCCGCCATGTTCTTTAGACTGAACTGTCGCGCTTCTCGTTGCGTCACACCTCAACCCGCCTCAAAGCCAACGCTGATTGGACGTTCGTTTGGTGAACTGCTCCAAATTTTCTTTAACGGAAAGTAGCCAGACTGATCTGCGAGTGAAACCTTGAAAGCTCGCGAGATCAGGATGGTCTCACGAGGCTAGGAGTAAACAGCCACACCAAGAAGGCATCTGTGTATGTTTGAAGGCAGGTAGTTAAACAACTAAGACAATGTTCTCTTTTATCAGTGTCCATTGTCAGTAAAGAACATCCATACATGGTGTTATTTAGCCTGGGTGCCATTCCGAATTTAATCCCGCCCACAATGTTTTCGGTCGGGAAGTTCGGTCTGGCATTGCTCAATAGTAGCGCGAGTATGCTCGCCCAATATCTGGCGGGCCAATCAAATTGTCAGGGCGGGCTTTATACGATGATGGACAGACGATCAACAGTAACGTAATCAACCACGTCACCAAAGCGCGCTTGGGTTTAATTCGTTTCGTGAAAGAAGCAACTGAAATGGGCATGACGGCGATGCAACTCGGCGTGAATGACGAGGTGGATATAGCCAGCGGTCGTTGCCAGCTCCTTTTCGGAAGCCCGGAATCCTGGCTGCTGAACAACAAGTGGAGGGACATGCTAGGCTCCGATGTTTTTCAAGCCAATGTTATGGGTACTTCGTCGTGGACGAAGTTCATCTAACTTACGTTCTTAGGTTCATCTAACGTAAGAGATCATCTGACTGTCTAACTTAGTAAATAACTCGCAATGTCGTGATATGAATCCCATGTTGTAAACATAGTAGGTAACGTTGTACGTTCGCTAATTCAGACTATTCAACTATGCGTCGCTTAACATACGTCACACACTTTGTTGCTCTTATTGGTTGTAGGTCTATCCAATTGAGTGCAGAGGAATTTTTTTTCCTGGTTCGTTCGAAACACGCCCCATAATCACAGCTCTATGGAGCAGTATCAGACTCAAATTCTGACTAGAATTGAGTATGACCATGTCAGGCTAGGTGTTATTAGCTCTATGAACTATTTTCTCCAAATCTTCTCCAAAGAGCCTCTTGCTGCTCTGGAACCACAGGCTGCAGACCCCTCCTCTAGACACTCCAAGTGTTTTTTTTTAAGTTGTCTATAGGATAATTACAGTTATGAGTGCAGTCATATTTATATACCTTAGACCACTCTGCTGCGGGATAAGTAAAAAAATAAATAAACCAAAATGTTTTTCTTACATTATCTAAAAACACATGATTTTTGAGTACATTTCTTATATATCACAGTTCCTATTTTGATCAAAATTCTGGTGAGTAAGTGATACCATATCTACAGTTGAATTATTCTGCACGGCAGCCCAGGAAAAGCTCAGACAGAAAGGGAGAATGATAACCTGACAAAATCGCAACTGCCTATTGGCACAGTGTAAATCAAAGACCAATCTGCCCCTACAGGTACACCTTTCATGACGGAATCCAGCTGGGATTTCAAATACTCTAACCAGACAGATAAAGACCACTGTCTGAAGATTGTGTCCACCATGAGATGGAGGGAAAATAAATAACACTGATGGGAGAGAGGCCTAGAAAAAAAAACTGACAGCCCTTGCATTTTAATGACTCACATATTTTGTTGAGGGGGTTTGCTTAACTTTTTTCCACACAGAGAAAGATAAAAACATACACATACACACACACACACACACACACTGGAAAGCTTTTCAGAAAGTACGAAGAGGCCAAACAGTCATACAATGTGAGACTCAGGATCGATCCTGAGGTATCAAGACAAACCTCTTATTTGTTTTAAAAATAAAAATGCAGTTTCAACTTTGAATTTCAGCATACTTAAAAGCTATAGTTGGTAATCCTGTTCAGAACCGCTTTTTGTTGTACTGGGTAAAATGGTCCTTCCATCCTGAAAGTAGTCAATACATTATTAAAAGAGGTTAAAAATGTGATCTCGGTGAGAGCTGCAGGCCTTTAAAAATACTAACCAATCTGTGCTGTTCAGTCCGAAGGGCAGGGATTTGTCAGAGTTTTGTTCCTGTTCTCACCCCCCTCTAGCCCTCAAGTTCCGGGGGAATCACCTTATCCATTTGCTGTCCCACAGGCCAAACATTCTGACTCACTCATGCTCCTTGTTAGTTTCTGCCTTGCTGGGCATGCGCATTTCTAGTGTTTATGTATCCGGTTAGCTTAGCAGTTAGCTTCGATGTTAGCTGTTCATTGTAGCTCCAATGTTTTCACCGTATACTTTTCACATGGCTGAGAGTCGCAAAAAGCCAACCGCGTTCATATTTATGAGAAGAAGAGCAAGGCCTCAGTAGAAAGAAATACGACCAGAGTGGATTTGGGAGATTTCTTTTTCACACGACCCCCCCTGAGGAGCGCAAGATCAGGAAAGACGGTCTTGCGCAGGCGTGGATTTTCAAAAAGGGACTTGGGGAAACATCCGGAAAAAATCGCAGACTTTACCTTTAAAGCTAAAAAAAAAAAAAAGATTACAGTTTCGGATTCCCTTCATGAAAAACTGATATGGTTGAAATTCAATTACATTGTCTGCAGCACTTACTGAAGCCCCTGGTAAAGGCTTTAATGGAAATGTGCAAACTTGTAGCTTGTTAAAACAAGTGAAAGCATTGATGTCATGATCCCTTGCTAAGGTTTTGCCTGACAATGGAGCCATTTACTTTACAGCTTGGAGTAAAACCCCTCAGACTCTCAACCTGACATGTATTTCGGTAATCCGTTTGCTCAATCCTCAGACTGAGACACAAAACCTCTGTAATCACAGATGTTCCTGTTTATTACCCCTTCCTTCATCATTATAATGTAGACAGGATTCCTTTTCAAAGAGAGGTAAGTCACAAGCTGAAATTCTGCTGTAGGTTGTCTATACAAGACGTCAACATCATCCCAAATGTTCTTCCCTTCTTCTGCTGACTGCATGAGGCTGCGTGGTGCTTCATTTGAGTCCCTTGCGGTCTGATGATTGGCCTTGTTTGCAAAGAATAAAAAATTGAATCTCAGTCTCCTTTTTATGATTTACTCTTATATGTATGTACCTTTGGGCTAAAGGTAGGTGTGTTACAACACTATGAATTCATGAAACAGAAAAATACACCATACTGGGTTAATGAGTAAGATAACATTTTGCAATATTTTGCTATTTCTTTTCACAAATAGAAAAAAAAGACGGGTTTAAAAAGACATAAGATGTGTCAATTTATAATAAGTGAATAATCCAATCCAGATTTTACTAGTACATATATTGCAAATTTTTTAAATCCTATTCTAAGATGGTTCAAATGCCAAAAAGGATAAAAATGCTCATTTTTTGAGTTTCCATCACTAGAATTAATATTTCATAAATCCAAACTGTGTTTTAAAAAATCTCAGTCTATGTTGTTAGATATTAGAAAAATTATTAAATGAGGTCCAGAATAATTAAAACCCTGAAACAGCCCTTTGGTGTAGTGAGGACTAGATTGGTTCAAAGCAGATGACAACTTTGGCTTCGTTAGTGGCTAATGGTTAGCAAGGCATGGTGCTCTCATAGCTTGTATCTTGATTGTCACCATTTCTCTTTTCTATAAGCTCTACATAGACCTGACTTGAATTTGATGGATGATCGGGAGAGGCAGCTGAAGAATATGGTTATGGCAAGGATGACTTCCAACCTTGACTGGAATTTCATCACCAAAGATAAATTGTCCAATTAACAGTAGAAACGTGCAAAAAAAACACACCATAAGCCTATTGGCAATTATTAAAGCTTTTTTTTTCTATGTAGATGCCCCTTTTATATATTTTATGCCTCATTTCCTACCAGAAACAAACTTCTCTGTTGAATGAAAATAATTTAAAATCTAAAACTGACAGAGCTATGAATACTTCTGGGCTTAACTTTAGGTAAAACAGGGCCCATAACAGTGACTTAGACTTACTTCATTAGAGAAAGTCACACTGACGGCACAGACTTTACTTTAATGAGAAATATCATGACAATTTAATATCTTGAGATCTCATTACGACCCGAGTAAAAAACCTTTAAATACATTATTTTTTTATTGCAGTGGCATTATCTCCCACTGAACCATTTGCCGCAGTTCCCTACTAGTAAACTTTAGATGTTTATTTAACTCTCTTACCATCCTATCTGCTGTCTTGTGGCAACATAAACTTGGGTTCTTAGTCAGCTTTTTTCTTTGAATATCTTTTTGATATTCTGTTTTGCTTGTGGACTTCCTTTGCAGTTTTTTTCCCACATAGGAACTGGGCTGAGAGGGAAGGAAACATACAGCAAAGGTTCTAGGTTTGAGAGTTCATCACCGGGTCTCCCCAATATGGGATGGCCACACTTTCCAGGCTTTTTTTCCCCCTCCAAAATTCTCCTTGTTCTAAACCTTTTAAACATTGCTGCAACTGTAGATATTTTCGAGTTTAAGAGAGAAACCAATTACTTGTCTCCATTCCATGACTTATAAAAATGAATGCACATTTAGCAACCTTTAATGGCATAGCCCCTGTGTCACATGATATTGTATCATATAAGCTATGCAACACTACTTAAAGGTTTCTGGAGTAGACATTCTCAGCAACTCAAATCAGTATAGATTAGAAATTATTTTACGTTTATATTATATGCATTGGTAGCAATGACTAAAAAACAAACTATTGTTTCTTAACATGAGGTTTTATTACACTGTATAAATGTAAAAGTTGTGTTTATCTAAAAATTTCAGCGACTTTTTAAAACTACATTCAAGGTTTATTGTATTCAAAGACTTTTTTCCACTTTTTTTTTTTTTTTACCAGGCTTGCCAAAAATGTGTGGGGCGCTGTTTAAGCAAAAACTCCTTGTACACATCAAACAACCCTCCGCTTGCCAACACCATGCTTATTTAGCTGAATAATTACTATGGAAGCGACACAGGTGAGAAATAACACCTGGAGACGAGTTAAAAAGCCGGCAGCTTAAAACATGTGACAGAAAGCAACAAAAGGAACGTCAGTGATGTTTTTTTTTTCTTTTTACTCTGGAGGGACACTCAGATATAATACGATACTTGCTACATTGCCAAAGGAAACATCATTGCTTGGTGGATCAATTTTCAGCGCCGCACAGCATGGTCAGCTTCATCTGGCTATTATAGTAGTTCCAGATATGGCTGCAGAACAGAGCGCCATGGCGACATCCTGACCCTCACACAGGTAGAAGAAAGTTTAAGTATATGACAGCTGAGTGTAATGAAAAAGCACTTTTGGACTCTTTGAGCTTGTCTTGTTTACCTCCTCTGCCTCAGAGTGGCACTTTCATCTGTCTTCTCCCCTAATTGGATCCTCTGCACACATTCCCATCGGAGGATCTGCATCTCCTCATACACGGCGCGCATTTACCTAGCTCACACACACAGCACATTTGCCTTTATGTGTTTACCGCCTCTCTGTATAATGACAGCCAGAGCTTTGCCCTCACATTTATTTGCATTTTCTCTCAACCCACACCCAGTGTCTGAGGCCTCTCCTTAAACATCAAAAGAAGCACCAGGAGGAAAAGATGTGGTTCTATCTAAATGAAAATAAATCCTCAAAAACGATGTTAGAGACACTGTGCAGCTTGGCTATTAGCGCTTTGCCCAAGATTCACCCCCTCGACATCGAGCTAAAAACATGAGGCAAAAAGTACAATTATCTCGCATCAGACAAACTCACAATTAAAGCATCATCCAGTGCCTTGAAAAAGTCATAATATGCACAAACATCAGAGGATTGTATGGAGATTCGATGCAATAGACTAACAGAGAGTACTGTAGTATATAATTGTATATTGGAAGGACAATTATCCATCCATCCATCCATTTTCCAACACGCTTATCCCTTGTGGGGTCGCGAGGGGTTGCTGGTGCCTATCTCCAGCTGTCAATGCGCGAGAGGCGGGGTACACCCTGGACAGGTCGCCAGTCAGGACAGTTATACATTGATTTCTTAAATTTCTTTGTTAAGAAAAATCTGAAAAGTGCGGCAAACATTGGTCTTCATCCCCCACCCCATGAGTCAGTCTTTTGTCGAATTATTTTCTGCTTCTATTGTAGATCGCAAGGTGTTCCCACCCTCTTTCCCATTAACTCTGACCAACTTGGTGTTGAAGAAAAGCCCCTGCAAACTGCAAATGGGACTTACTGTCTCATTCTTATAGTAATGGCTGTCTTCTTCCCACTTCTTGATCAACGACAGTGTGCACGACTAACAGTTGCCCTATCGACAGATTCTCCCACCTGAGTTGTGGATCTCCGCAGCTTTCACAGAGCAACCGTAGGCTTCTTGCTAGCTTCTCTGACGAAATGCTCTTCTTGTTCGACAGACATCATTTTCCTTTCACGTCGCAATTATGTGTTAGTTTGTTCCATTGGGATTGCATCTAATAAGATACAATCCCAATGGAAAACATTGAATTTGGGGTTATATCGTAAATAAAATGTGAAAGCCCCAAAGCCTCATGGATATAAGTTAGCATTTAATCCGTTTAGGCTTTATGGCACAATACTAACTTAATTGCCTTTAATCCAACTTTCAGAGAAAATGTATTCAACGTCTCCTTGAGATCATTTATTTTGACAGTATTTTTATTTGTGTTTAAAATATATTTTCATGCTTTTGTTATGGCATCGTTAGAAAGCGAAAAAAAGATGCATTAACTTGCGACATCATCTTAATTAATCATAGAATAGGGATTTTAACAACATCCCGAGAAAAACAAACTTGGACTGCCTTCTAATTCATTATCACTATATTTTAATCACAACCAACGCAGCAGCACAGCCTCATGTCCACCAGGGAGACTGATGGTGTGAGCCGCAGCCGGCCTCATAAGGGAGCCGTGTCCGCGATGAAAAATACAGATCTGTCAGCTTCCTGTCCCCCTCCACATTCCTGATCACCAGGCCTGCTGCAATCACAACTGGGGGACTCATTAAATTCCTGACAGCCAATGTAGCTAAACAGTGTCTTTCTGAATCACTGGGCTCTGATATTATTTCTCTCTAACAGCATAACAACAATGCAATAAACAACCACTCATATTCCCCCTCAACAATTACGACACAAAAAGTGCCAGCCTCGGAGAGGGAAAAAAAGTCATTAAAACTGTGGGTCTTTACAAGTCTCGTTTATTTTTAACAGGGCTCACGCAGCGTGCTTAAATCTCTGATCCACTTCTCCGTCTAGAGTCTTCTCAGGGGACATTTTTAGTACCCTAAAATGTCTTGTGTCCCAGTCAAAATGTAGGAGTTTAATTAGGAGACAAGTCAAGCCTTTAAAATCATCAAGAGTGAATGTGAAGATCAAAGGAAAGCATGATGCAAATCTGATAAAGGAGCAAAACAATTCTGGGAATTTGCTTCTGAGAATAAATATTTAAAAGAGAAGGGTTGATGGTAATGGGAAAATGTACACCCTCTTTAAATTCAACTTTTACATCTCAGAACAGAATACAAATGTTCTGGTCCTTACAAGTTTGTAAAATTAGTCATATTTAACATTAAGTGTACAAAAGCACAAGACAGATTCCACCAAATCATGATTTGTTAAATACCAAATTTCCAAAATGGAAAGGCTGAGTAAAAAACTAGTTGTGCACCTGCACTTCATTAGTCAACACATTTTAGAAGCACTTTTAGTTGTAATAACTCCCAGGAGTAATTTTCTGTATGACATTAACAATTTCTGATATATTTGAGAAATTTTACCAATTCTTCTTTACAGTGTTGCTTAACGCTTTAAGCCCAAAGGGTTTCAGGAGCAATTTCCGCCTGGAAGTACACATCTGATATAAATCAACTACAGCTCCAAATTTATAAAGTGTAAACGTAAAATGTAGTTTTTGTGCGACACTAACGCATTAAACAATATTTTTCAAGTGGAACGACTATTACAAAGGTCACTATGTCTGATTTATAGGTGATTAAACCAAGGAAAAATCTAATATTCTTAGCCTCGCCTAAATATTTTTCAAAATAAACAGTGCAAAACTACAAGAAAACCCATATTAAAATATAGTTTATAGACTTTGTATATCCACAGCTTGACTATAGCTGCAGCAAATCTGACCTGAATCAGCTGAAGCATATTTGCTTCACAAAGGTTTTAGTGGGCAGTGTGCCAGGCCAGCCTGTGATTCTGGCAAAAGGGAGTAGGTCAAATAAAAGTGCTGGTTTCCATTGTACATATCTTTTTAAGAAACTTCTAGAATGTTCTGTTGACTCCTCTGCATTGCTATGGTGATAGGTGTTGAGAGAAGAAAACAAAAAAGAGCTGCAGTAAGTTACATTATTAATTGATCACACCTGCAGCTCGTGACAAACTGCAGCAGAGAGCGACCCTGGGGCTCCACTGAACCCGGAAGTGTTCCGTTTGCGCCGTATCGCTTTTGCGCCTGATCGCGTTTGCGCCTGATCGCTGCAACTCTAGTCAGTCAGAGCGATTGCACCCAGGTGCCAACGCACATTTTTGAAGTGTCCCAGAAGTGCCGCCGCTCGCCGCTTCTCTAAAATACGCAGGTGTTCTATTTTTGCCGCTTGCCGCACCGACTCTACGTCAATCTAGAGCAGAGCGAATCGTTCAGGCAGGAAGTCCGTTGATGAAAAGCAAAGTGGATCCGGTCGAGTTTTCAAGTAAAAGACAACATGTGCAGACTTTAGATTGCATTTTACTATGAAACGATGTAAAAGCATAACCGCCCACAGGCAAATTTTGAAAAAAGGCCTCCAAAATGGGCGTTACCAAGAGACCCTGAAGAGTAGGGCTAAGTGTGGCGATGAGCGGTGGGGGTTAAGCGGGACGGAAAGTGGCATGTTGAAACATGAAGAGTGATCAGTGTGACATCTGGGGGTTTCACCATGAATCGGTCTTTTGACTCCCCCTGCCCCCCAATGTCACTGGAGGTTGATGAAGGCTTTGTGGAGCCCAGTGGAGCTGAGTATTATTAGTTCAAGTTGTTGGCTCAAGACGCAGACTCAGCGATGCCTGAACCCGGCCCTGAAGAGGCAGTGGAGGACAGAATGAGTGCAGTTTCTGAGTGGTAAAGTGATGTTAGTAGCATCATTGCTAACATAGGCTAACACTCAAAGCAGTAATAGACACTAAACACTACTGATCAATGCTCCCGATGTTCATGATTCCAACTCCTGAGTCTTACTCACCACAGCCGTGTCTGACCGAGAGGCTTTAATAACCGAACCCGGAGCTATGATGCGAAAGAATGTACTGATTGAACCAGAAGGAAATTTCAACTGCAATAGCTACCGTTCAACCGTAAGAGGGCATTGCTAAGAATCTTTTAAGACAAACATTGCAGAAGTTCACATGAAAATGTAAACAATTGCAAAGTAACATTAAAGTGGCACTCTTAGGCCCAGTTTATCTACAAAAAAAGTTGATTTTGGGGTGAGTTACGCTATAAGGAATCTCCTGCTGCATGATAATTATGGGCTTTATAATAATTACAAAATAACATTTCCTTACTCTACGTAGAAAATCAAAATATTTGGTTGTAGATGGCAGTTTCACATCTGCAAAAGTCAGATATCAAACAACCAAAACTGCAAAGGTACGAAATGGAGAAGGAATGCAATGACTGGCAACAACTTCAAATTATTTGGGTCTGGCGCTTACTATCCTCCCAGAGTCATGGGCAGCAACAATTACTTTTCTAAGGTCAATGTTGTCTTTCTACCTTGGCATTGTGTTAATACACACCTGGGTGCTCCAGGATAGCAAAATGTCAAAACCCGTGATTTTATAGGGATGGTAAGAGTTGCTGAGGATCGATTCATGAATAGCATTTGATTAGCAGCTATATGTTGCCTAACTAAGTGTGCCTTTGCCGCATCCATAGGATTTAACAAGGTGCAGCAAGGGTGTAGATATTTTTTTTTCCATTTTGCCTTGATTCTTATTGTATAAATAATGACAATTATTGGGTTTTTGTACAATTTAGGTTAGACAGATATATACTGGTTTTCTAATGGCCTGATAAAACCGAGAACTAAAAGCCAGTGCAAATTCTTCCCATATTTACATATTCATAACCGGTATTAGCATCCAGTAAAGAACAAAATTGTAATGATTGACACATTGTCAGTGTGAGCAACTCTTGGAGAGTGCTGACAATAAGAAAGACTTCATCAGCTACTACATTAGTAGCTCCGTAGCATTTCCCAATGCAGCTGGTATGAGTGGAATGTGGTTATTACTTTCAATTTATATTATATATAATGAGGCATCATTATCTGGGGACTTGCATACAGCTCTCACTTGCCCATAGAGTTCTTTAGGTGTACAATAACATTTTGGGTTGTTAAAGAGCCCATTTCTCTGTGCGTAGATTGTTGAGTTGCAGATTTTCAGTTCTTTTTTTTATTACCCTGGCAAAATGTTGTTAGTGATTTTAAAAAAACCTTTTAAATCTCTCTTCTGCCAAAAAACACTGAATTACTGCAGTTCAGGAACTGCAATTATTATCAAGATCAATTTGACACATGGACATTTAAAGTCTTTCAATATTCCGAGCATGCAATTCAACGTGCAAAAACTCCTGTCAATTATTTGGAATACAGAAATAAGGTAAAATATTTTAATAATAATAAGATATACCTTAATAATAATTTTTATTAGTACTGTATAATAATTACCACACTAGATATAAATCTGCACTTCTATTCAAACAGAAACATTAGAAATAGGTGTACACCTGCTATTGTTGGGCTTCTACCTCAAGAAAGGTTTTTATTTTGGAAAAATATTCTTGTAAGTAATGTTAACATCCCATGGTCCTTTACTGTATAGTAAATTATATAGCATTTAGTGTTTTTATGATAATTTTCAGTGCAAAGATGTGCGACATTGGGAACAAATAGTTCTAAATTAGGATTAAGGACTATTTAACTTTTTAGCTTCTCAGGAAGTGTTGTCGGTTTATTCCGCTATTTGAATATTATGTCTTAATTTGAGTCTTTGTCAATCTGTGTGAATTCTGAGCCGGTATCTAATAACAAATTTCATTATGGTTACATAATGACAATGAAGATTCTTAAAGTAGGTTTTGGTGCATCAAAGTCTGCGCTGAAGTAAACGTCCTTGGATAGATGTGGTCCTATTTACTATAAAATGAAAGAGAATGTAAAAAAGCGTGGTTATTAAAAGACAAATACACAATCAGAAGAAGATTTTAACTTCTCTGTAATAATTTTGCCGTAATTAAAAGTTTTTTTCCAGCCATTCAGAATTTTTTGAGCTATATGTGTAGTCTTTAAAGTGCAAGTATAATTTTAACCCCAAGTCTTAAGAGCACAAATCTAAGAGCATAAGTCCAAGTCAAATCTAGAGTCTTTCAGGCACAAATCCAAATCTGAAATCGTTGTTTTTACGACTAAAGTGCAACATGACTAAGTCACAGACTCAAGTCACCATCTCCCACAAGAAGGATATTATTACTGTGAGCAGCATGGCATTGTGCAAAGGGAACGTCAATGTCTGAACCTTAAAAAAGGATAGTCATGACATGCCATAGCAGAATAAAAAAGGATACTTTCCTGGTGCTTCTACGGCCACTCTGTAGTCCTGGAAGCTCTTGCTGGGGTGGAAGTTGAAGATAAAGAGCACATTTGCCCTATCAAACACAATGACCTTGTCCCCTTCATGCTTGGCACTGATGTAGGCCTGGAGGAGGAAAAGCAAAGAGAAAATTAAAGTTAAGTATTTCTTCATGAATAGTCATTACCTTTCTCATACTGGATTTAAACAGTTATAATGGGTAACATTATATCAGGGGGCCACAGATATGCAAAAGAGAACGAGGCGCACTCCCACATCAAAATTTCAGGTGGCTCTCATCAGTGGAAAGCAGTGGCCCTGATAGTGTGAGGCAGACGCTGTCAGCTTTAGACAGCTGCGTGTGATAAAGGCAGCTCTCTCTCCTCTGGAGCAAGCCGCGGCTAACGTGTCATTAGCAGAGATTATCAATGTCACCCAACCCCCTATTTTTGGTGCCTTGTTCCCCAAGCCAATTTCAGGGCAGCATATTCACGGCTGAACGAGATGATAAGCACCCCTGCAACTGGACCGGCAGAGAGGATGGAGGTTAAGAAATGAGCTGACAGTCTGGAGTCGGTCCATTTCTCCAAGAGCTCTGAAGTAATGCCAACTTCGTCTGGCTGACACAGCGACTGCTTTGGAATTGCAAAACAACATTTCACCTGCACATTACAAGTAGTGGTCAAAGAAACCTGTGTGGTCCAGTTTTTCATGCATGTTAAAAACAAAACATGTCCATTAAATAAAACCGCTATTCAGAGCATGTTTGATTATACATAGGCTCTCTTGTTTTTTTTTTTTTGTGTTTTTTTTGGAAGATCCAAATTATGTATTAGATTTCTACTGCACCGACTGCAATGTCCCCATGAGAGATGCAAACATATGGCTGCCTGATATCAAAGTAAGAAATTCTAGTCTGAAGTTAGGTCTCAGAGACAGTCAAGTTTCTGTTTTTGTCACTGCCTGCAGCGCTACACTGACCTGGAACAGTTCTGAGTCAAACTTAGCCATGGAAAGGGAGCAGGATAAATCCCCATTTGTGAAGTCAGCACTCTCAGGGAGAATTTCTCTTTTTTTTTTTTGAGAAATGGCTCAGAAAATGCCCACAACCTTTCCGTCTACTGCTTTTCCATCACTGTAATGTTCACAGTTTACTAACAAAGACAATCATATGGATCTTAACTTTATTCCATGTTGCAAGTACAGATTTGTAAGTCAAGACTCCAGACATTTTTCAGAACAAAATTTCCAAATATCTTTTACTTTACAAGCTTAACTATTTGATGTGATTTGGTGCGTTATTTTAGTGTTTGGAGTAAAGCCTTAAAAGCCCTGTCAAATTGGCCAATTTTGATCACCTGAGCCATAGTCACTCATAAGAGACACAGTGCATGAGTTTGAGGTTTTTTCGTTTTCCAAAACTCAAATGTCATGCAAAACAAATTGTTTGGATGAAATTATCTAGAAAGGAGATGATTATCTCATTTTCATGATATAAAGAGATCTCAGGATGAAATCTCAGGGTAATGTAGTCATGGTGACAATTTCATTATGTAATTATCTTGAAATATGATTTGTTTTGCGTAACGTTTCATTACCTCATGTTGGGATAATAAAATTTGAACCTTGTTTTTGTCACTATTAGTTTAATAATATATCAAAATAATATCTCAACCCTTTTTTGTTGTCGTAGTTGTGTAATCATCTAACATTTCTTACATATCTAAGCTCAGGTTCTTACGTTAAGAGGCAAACTTAGTGATTTCAACCTAGATATCCTGACATTGGAGCTTGCAGGTAGATCAAGCTAAAAACATCATACATAGCCCGGTGTAAATGTTTAATGTTTAATTCACTAATTCAGTTTCAGGTGAAACTAATAATTAATTTGTTACATGCAGAAGGATTTATTTCAAGCATTTTTGTAAATGTAGTAAATATGGCTCAGAGCTAAAGAAACCAGGATATTCCAAAAGTACAATAAACAATTATTTTGATACTGAAATGCTTTGCTGTAGCTATGTCATGGCAAACAAAATCCTGGAGAACCATGCTGATTGAGTAGTTGCTAAGCTGACATTTATGGACACCCTCCATATAAGGGGTAAGTCATAAAAGGCATCTGCTAAATAGGTTGGCTGTGGAGTGCTATATAGGAGTGCTGAGTGTTCAACTGGAAAGTTGAGTGGAAGGATAAACCAGGTAGAAATAGGTGCACAAGCAACAGGGATAACTGAATTGTGAAGGCATGAGCTACATTTGTGTAATTCCTTATGCTATGTCAATCCTGAAGCAGAGATGACATCAAAAGCACACTTTCTGAAATAAGGAAAAAATAAATTGACTTGACTGTGAAAAGTTCTCTTTCCAGATTAAAGTACATTTTGCAATGTATTTAGAAACTAGGAACCCAGGCTCTGGAAGAGTGGAAAGGTACAGAACCCAAATTCCTTGAGATCCTGTATGAAATTTCCAGTCATCGATGATTTGGGGGGCGGGGGGCATTTCATCTGCTGGTGCTGATCCATTGTGTTTTATCAAATCCAACTTCAGCACAGCCATCCAGCAGGACATTTTTGGCCGCTTCATACGTCCATCTGTTAAAGATTAACGGAGATGCAGATCCTTTTCCAGCATGACTTGGAGTCTGGCCACAAAGCCAGAAACACCAAAATCTGGTTTAATGACCAGGAACAGCGCTCAATTGACCAGCAAAGTGGCCATGACCAAAACCCCAGGGAGAATCTATAGAGCTATGTCAAGAGGAAGATGAGACACCAGACCTCAATACGCAGAAGAACTGAAGGCCACGAATAAAACATTTGCTTCTTAAGACCTCAGAACCACAGCCTGATCACCTGCATGCCACACCGCATTGCGGTAATTCATGCCCAGACCAAGAGGTGAAAGCATATACTGTACAGTACATTAAACTTCAGTAGCCCATCATTTCTACAAAAAGATCATATTTTAAGTTCTATGTTACATGCTCACATTATGACAAATGAATTTGCGGTTTTCATTAGCTGTAAGCAATCATTAAATTTAACCCAAAAACACTTGAAATATATATATATATATATAGTTTGGGATGCACTTTTAAAACTTTTTTAGATCGTCACTCACCATCATCTTTATAAAACAAAAATAATAAATAGTAAAATGTTGATCTCAAAGAAAACCACCTAAAATGTTTATTATCATAGCAGAAATGGCTGTACTAAAGACAGATCTGCAAATCGGAGAGAGAGGTTTTACCATATTTATTTTGTATTTTTCTCTACTGCAGGTCTGGGAACTGCTGGAAGAAAATGTTATACTTTCAGGCATTTTTTAAAGACTCTATTGGAACCCTGTCTGTAAAGTAATGATCCGGTACCTATTAGTTCTCTCTGAATTCTGACTGAATCATTACCCGGCAAGCTAAAAGACTAGAAAATCTCTTTTTTTCAAACATTCCTTCCAAAGATTCACAAATTAATGTCACTATTTTGATCATCAAGCATTTTGGGAGTCGCTGTTCTAGTTTGTTGTCAGAGCAGTAAAGGTATTCCGGTCTCAACCCAGTCCTCTGTGGTTGCCACAATCCCTTGCTCATAGTGTACTGGTTTGCATTGACATTTCTTTCCCGTGTTACACATCCAGAAATTATACTGCTGCATTGACAGACGCTTCAGTCCGCATCCACAGCGTGGTCCTTTGAAGCTCCACATCTCTGATGTTTCCAGATATCACAAATTCTCCCTGCGTGTTTCCATTTCCCTCTCAGTTCATTTGCACCTGAGACAACAAGAAAAAAAAAAAAAAAAAAAAACTGCTGACAAATCATCTCGTGCTCCTCCTTTCAACTACAAAACGTCCTTGGATCAGGTCGGCGCTGAAATATTGAACCAGCTGAGCTATAGAATGTATCTAATAAATGCAATTACCTTGGCAATGTCATTGATAAGCCCTACAGAGGATTCAGACTTATCTGGTTATTACAGCTGGATCTCTGAACATTATTGGCATTATCTGTGAATGATGTTCGACAAAAGTCTTTTTCTGACACCGTATTAGGCCCCGAATAAATGAGTGAGACATTTCTCAGCTGCTGCTGGGCAGACTCTGGCACATGGGGTCAGTTACAGGAGCTCCGGCAATTGAAATATTATCTTCCACGGTGGTTTTCTCTTTAGTCTGTTATTTGCATCTGCTGCAACATTTCCTGGAGTCAACTTTAATGCCACAATGCTAAAGTTGTGAAGATAGCGTGTTTTGAATTTTTTATTTTTATGCATTACTTTATGAAAAGATGATCGGATCTGATTTTTTTTTTTACATTTCAAAACAAGTCATCTACTTCTTTTGATTTTTTGATTATTGTAGGATGTTTTAGTATCTAGAGGGCATAAAATACTGAACTACAGCACAGTCATTACAGTTTCTATGTCACAGAATAAAACTACTCGAGCAAAGTGCCCTTCACAATAATCCGCACCCTTGGTGAGGACGAGTCAATGCCCTACCGAAACAAAAACAATCCCAAAAAATAAATTCAATGAACTGTTCTTTTCAATTTCTACTTTTCTTGTTTAAGTTGATTAAAGCATCTATAATCCTTCAATCAGTAATTTATTAATTTCTGTTTCCGTGGAGTATGACTATGATGGGACACAGGGGCCAGTTTCTCTTCACATTAGAAAACACAACATGCAAGAGAACAGGTCAGCCAAGGAAGACAGAGGTGTGTTGATCTTCATCAGTCAAATAACAGACAGAGGTGAAACAGAGCCCCATTTCTCCTCCATTGCTCTCCAAAATGGAATTTTATTTTTGATACATAGACTTGAGCAATAAATTTAATAGAATATACACCCGCAACATGTAGTGGCAGTTTTAACATGCTTATTGCTAAAAATTTGTTCTCTTATTGCTGCTTTGCTAACCGGGACTTTAACAAGCAGATATTAGCTGGTCAAACCTGATTCTACTCGGGTCGTCAGTCTGCTTTCAGCTGCTCAACATACATGCTTTTGTTATAACTGTTACCTTAATTAGATTGAGTTTAGTTTTCATGCCATATCTATCGATATTTTTGCAACCGTAGATATATCCAAACAGCTAAATATGTTTTTCTTCTAAATTTAGTGCTCTTTTGTTATAGTGCATACAACTGTTCCAATAATTGCGCCTTTGACCAGGTCTCTTTTCTGCATGGAGATGTTGAGGGAGCCACTAATAAAACCAAGTTTACTCTCGCTGCCTTTCATCCTATAAATCTAGTGGCCCAGTGAGTCTCAGCTGAACTGTTTTTCATTTCTAGACAGCACCACAAACTTCAGCCATCAACTCCATGTACAGAAATTTTCTTTCACATAGAAGGTTCTCCTGGACCAGTGTTTTGCGTTTACTCTGTCTTTGCTGTGTGTTCAAATCCCAGTAATTTGCAGCAGGCTGTCCCTAAGCCCAGCTTGCATTTTTTTGTTTTTGCCTCTCTAGTGTTGCTACATGTTTTCGGCAGTATGAGGAATTGCTTCAAATTCATTGACTCAATTCCTCGTCCACTGTCACCAGAAGGACGAGTAGTTGCAAAGTAAATGCCATGAGGTAACTGGCTGGGCTGGCTTGCATAAATAACTTTTGACTAATTTGCATTCTAAACTAAATTAGACCGTTCTGTATGATTGCCTTGAAACATTTGCTGTGAACTGTTTCATAATTAAACTGAAATGAATGGCATTGGGGAAAAGTGTAGTATCCTAATTTCAGGCAGGTGATGGGCAGTGAAAGTGTGGGTGAGTTAGGGACAGCTTGGCATTATGCTAAATTCCAAAAAGCTGATGAAAAATGCTTAGTAGATAAAAATCTGATTGAAAGAGCTTTAAATGGTGTGATTGAAACATCTAATATTAGGACTGGAACTTTTTAAAACCCTGGTACACCTGGTTATCAGTTAGTGGACAATGTCTCCTACAGAGCGAGGTTATCTTTACAGGACTAATAATCAGAAAGAAATGCTTCGATGTTCATGTTCTGACAAGCAAAAGGATCCAGTTAGCCGCAGGTTTCTTAAAAGTTTCTTTTAAGAGTTTCGGTAATGCTTGGTTTTAACTTCCAGGTTGGTCCTGAAGAAGCTGGTGGTCCTGCTCTTTGTTCTCTTACAATGTATGTTTAGCACCAGCTGTGCCCGCTCTGCTTGCCGCTGGTTAGCAACAACAGAAAATATTGCATCTGCCGTTGAGTTTCGCACAGCCCAATAACACCTGCTGGACATTAAAAACAGCAAAAGGGTTGACATTAAATTGAAGTAAATTTACTTTGATTTGCAGTTTGATTTTTAAAACCACCCCGCTGTTTGAAGAATCAAAAGGAATTTCTGTTTGACTGCCTTCATTTAACTGAGGTGTCAATAAAATGGCTAAGAGACATTTTGCTGGAGATGCACGATCCTGCCCTCCCTCAGATGCCACAGCTTTACACACCAAAGCACCTAAAGGCACTTATAATCACAATACTGCTGCTATACAATTTCACAAAATTATTTAACACGTGATTTATTTTACAGATGGTGACGTCTTGAAGGTGTGTTGTCGAGCTGTCAATTATTGTATGATTTCACACTAAAAGCACAGAGACGGCCAAGAAAAACAGCCTCCAGTGTGTAGCAGGTCAGCACTCGTGCCAAAGATATTTGTCTTCCTTGCCAGGAGCGTCCTCTGGGAACAGCATCTCGTATCATTTCCCCAAAAGGCTCTCCTTTTCCTCCGTCTCACATCCAAAGCGATGTCTCATTTACCTCTACGGCATGTAAGAAGATGCACTTTTTAATGATAGAGCAAAATTCAGGATTCCTCTGATCCAAGCATGTATATGATTATGCTGCGGGATATTTTTCAGATTCCGCTGCTTTTAATCCATCTGCAGGTCAGCATGGAAAATCAGAACGTGGAGTTCAATCTGGGGACCGTTTCGAGGGGAGGGGATGGGTCTTATCAAAAACCTGTCAAGTCATGATCTTGATTTGTTTTATTCCTTCAAAAAAATTTTACACAGTACTTCAAAAATAAAACCCTTTTCCCTCTCAATTACAAGTAAAGATAGGACCTCAAAAAGGTGAATAACATATATTACTGCTCGAGAACAGAACAGCCAGAAAAACAAGCCATTTTACAAAATAAGCTTCTTTTCTGCTGCTTTCTTCTCCTGTGTGATATCTAAATAATATACATGTTCTTGGACTAGTTTTCTCATCGGCTTAGTCTCTAAATGGAATGTAAGCTTTTTATGGAAGCTAATCATTTATTGTGTGTGTGTGTGTGTGTGTAATTAAAGTGGAGATTTTATTACACTGTAGTATCAGAAAAACTAAACACATCGAAATTAAATCACGTTCTGTGTGTTTTTTTTTACTTTTTAAAAGCACATAAGTAATTTTAAGACACACACACACAAAAGCGTCACAGGAGCCACACATCACTAAAATAAAACGCAGTAACATAAATTGGTTATTGAGGTTTTATGTGAAAATACACCGTGCAATTGGAGAATGTTTTAAGCAAAAACTGATACCGTCTTTGGGAAAAAACTCTTTCAAAATAGTAATATTTCAAAAGGATCCGTCACAGTCTAGTTGCAAAGCAGAAATCAACAGAGTGAGCATTCCTACTTTTTCCAAAGATGTTCTATGGAGGAAAAATGATTGAGATTTATGAAACAAATAGGCCAAGTGGACAGAATTGCCCTCTCCCACCACAAACAGTCTCTGAAACATCTTTTGCAGCAGGATTTTTGAAATAATCGGAATATTGGCTTCAAAAGAAGGAAAGTCAACAAAGGCACATAGACATGAGCTAAACCGTCAATCTAATGGAGGTGTTGCAGTGAAGCGTAAGGGCTATCAAGAAAGAAAATGTGTTGTTTTACAATGGTTGTAATTTTTACAGTTCCCACAAAGAAAACGCTACAGTGGGATGAAAGACAGTGTTCTCTGAATATATTTTGGAGAGCTACATTATTGCACTTAAACCTTCCTGATTAAAACACAAACTGGTTATGTGAAGAAAGTAAGACTTTCAGCTGCTTCCATTCTCTGCATACGTTGCTAATACAAAGTATTTAGGTTACACGGCTGCTGGAGGAAATGGGAGGACTGATGCATGCGGGGTCTTAGGCTACGTTGACAGTGCAGGGAAATGCAACCCGAATCCGATATTTTTGCCCATATGCAACCTATATGGTCTTTTTCACGGCAGTGTGAAAGGCCCGATTCTGATCTTTTCCCAAAAAAAAAAACAGATTTGTGCCACTTCCATATGTGGTACTAATTCGGATACGTATTGGATTTCTCTCAAAGCATCCACAGTCTGAACGATAATGTCGCATTTTATTCGTCTTTTATGTCACTCACTACACATCCACACACAGCATTAGCAGTTAGCGCTCCACGAAAACCGATGTTAACTGCTGCGCTGCTTTCTTCTTACCTCACTTCGTCTTGCTATGACGTGGTCTTAATATTGTCGGCTCCCATTGCTCAACAGCTTTCTAATAATAACAAGGAGAAATGCCGCCCGGTCTCTGCGTTTTTTTTTTCTTTATGAGTTTCTTTTTTTAAACTAAACTTTATTGAACACTTGCAGAAACAATTACATTCACCATTACTTCCTCGAACAGTGCGCTACTCTGTGACGTCTTCCATCTGTGTATGCGCATCACTTTGTGGTCTTGAACCGTTCAATTAAATTCAACTAAATTTTATTTATATAGCACCAATTCATGAAACATGTCATCTGAAGGCACTTTCCAAAGTCAAATTCAGTTAAACAGATTGGGTCACATTATACAGATTGGCCAAAAAAATGTCCTATCTAAGGGAACCCAGTTGATTGCATCAAGTCTTGACAAGCAGCATTCACTCCTCCTGAAGAAGCGTAGAGCTACAGGGAGAGTCGTCTGCAATGTCCATGGCTTTGCAGCAATCCCTCATACTGAGCAAGCATGAAGCGACAATGGAAAGAAAAACTCCCCTTTAACGGGAAGGAAAAACCTCCAGCAGAACCAGGCTCAGTATGAACGGTCATCTGCCTCGACCGACTGGGGGTTAGAGAGGACACAAGTTTGATGACGGCTGCATTTAATAGTACAGTATGAACAGCCACCTAAAAAAAATCTGACTTCAGCAAAAAATCTGAATTGAGCATCAAGACCTGCAGTGGGAACGTAGCCTTACACAGAATCAGAGGAAAAACATCATCTACCTGAATCCTGCAAGATTTTCAGTCTTTTTCAGTAAAAAAAACATTGTCCCAAGCAGTCATTCACCGGTTTGGTGAAATACACCCAGACTGGTTTTACTAAACAGAGCTTTTAAACCACTGGACAGGTTTCCAGTCTTTCAAATCTCCAAGCAAATGGCTTCACACATTTCTCTTGTCTTCCTCCTCCTCACTGAACAAACACCCACGCTAGCATCCACCTTTTGAACCAAAATTCAAGTTGGAGCCTTTGAAAGTAATAGTTTCTAGTGGCCATTCTGTTACTCGTTGATGCCTGAATTCAATGTCTTGTACCATTATCACTCTTCATCAGGTTTCAGCTGCCTCCCTTTACTTCATGCATGTGCTTTGGACATTATTTGGAAAATAAACCTGAGATACGAACCAAAATGCGAAGAGAAAGGAAACGTAAAAAAATCATGATCTATGCCCTCTTAAATGTGTTTCTCCCTCTGTGATTTTATTATTCAGGCCTGCACGAAACCTTTAGCAAGGTAAGTGTGTGATGTCCTTACAGGTGGAGCCGCCAGCCAGCCGTACTTGTCTTCGGTGCGGTTCATGTCCCGGTCAAAGGCGTAGAGCTGATGGTAGCGGAGATGATCCGTATCCAGCAGGTTAAACTGCCGCCGGGCGTAGTGGTAGCTCTGATTGTTGCCTTCTCTGGGGAAATCCAGCCACTCAGGATGGCCAAACTCATTTCCTGCAACACATAGAGTGTTATTAAAGAGTGCACGTAATGAAGGGAAAGGCAAGCCGTCTCGGAATTAGCATACTCTATCGTGTCATGCTTTATGAGGTTCTTTTTCCTCTGAGGTTTAGTGAAATTTTAACAAGAGAGAAATACAAAAGGATGAGATCAAACAAAAAAAAACACACAAAAAACGCCGGAAAGTTTTTGACCTTTTCGTCACCCCCAGAGGTTACCACATCTCATAACAAAGCAGAGGGAAAATGTGACAGCCTTGCTGCAACTCAGGACCCCGTCCTTGTGTGGCTCAAGCCTACAAGGAAAACTACAAAATGTAGAAACACTTAGAGATTCAGTTATTCCAAAATACTGTAGATTAAAACAACTAAGACCGATTTATATGTTGTAAAAAACACTGAGATGTTATTTCTGCAAAGCCGACTAAGCTTCAACTGTGATGCAAATTAGGAGACGCTCTAAAGAACAACCCTGTTTAAAGTTGAAACTATAGGCAGAAAGGAAGATAAATCGACAACAGAGCATAGCCTTGTGTTAATTAAAAGACATTTTTGAAAATTTTACATTTTCTTCCACTTCCCAGGAGTGCAGTGGTTTTCCGAAAAGTCTGGTAATTAGAGGAAAAGGAAAGTTAAGCGTGTAAATAAAACCTCCAGGAATTGTATCATTATTTAATAAATCTGGATGCAAACTGCGGAAGTATCCGAAACTACCCTGTCATGCGAGGAGATGAGATAATGAATCCGTCAGTGAATGTTATGAAACATCATAAAACATTGGTCGAGATAATTGAATTCCCAGTAGAGGAAGAAACAGACAATAGACGGAGGAGGATGCAACCGCACTAAATAAATAAACGAAAAATGAAATAAAAAACACACAGTGATCGGATGGAGTGGAACTGACGGGTACTGACAGCAGATTCTAATGAAAAACATTATGAAGGTGTTAAGGAAGTGGCAAACAATAAAAAAAAATGGACTGCCAACAGAACAAGCTCGCTGCAGCCGTCAACTAGAAATTAGGGCAGCGGAAACGTGAAGGAGGAGAGACAGACATGAGGAGGAAGAGCGAGTAAGGGAATGGGAGAGATCCACTTTTTGTGACATCTGCATGAATAAAAAGCCTCCCACACATCCTGAACATGGAGTTACACCTCAATACCGGCACTAAAAATCCAGACTTCTTTTCATTCTTTCCACCAGGGGATTGTGTTCATCATATTGTCTGACATTCCTGTGTGAATATTTCCCATGAAATAGACCAAAAGACCTCTATACACTATACATAAATAATTAACTACGGCACTCTGGTTGATGTTTATTTAGATGCTTTATTTAATAAGAAAAAAAAAACTATTTAACAGTGAAAAGTTGCGGTTTACTTCCATTCCGTTTATTAAAAGCTGTTTCAGGAAGATGAAATAGCCGAAAGAGTAAGGAATTAAAGTCAAAAGGAGAAGAAAACACGGACTGGAGGAAAACACCGATTGAAAACAATTAAAGCAATTTTGCAAGAGTGAGTGCATTTGCAACCTTTTCTATTTTGTTTTTAAGACCTGAAAAACAACCAAGAATAAATTAAACTGTTGTGATAAAAAGAACCTCAAGTTTAAATGTGTTTCTGTGCTTTTTCTAACTCTCCCCTTGTCCTTTAGCTCAGAAATAACCAAACTATCCATTGTTACTCTGGATATTTACGTACCATTTTGCTACTTAATATTTTGCTTCTTTCCTTAGAACAGTCATTAAACTGTGTGTGGGCCAGCTGCGATAACCAAGGTTAACCCTTTTCATAAGATAGGAGACAAATTTCCAGAGAGCACATAATACTGGTTATGATTAGTAAAAGTGTGTAGTTTTACTATTGTGAGATTTCTTGCCACAAGATCTATTTATATCACTAATTAATATAAAATAAACATCAAATAAATGTTATAGAAGACATTATCGAAACAACGTCTTCTGCTCGAAAGAAATAAAGCAATTAGACAAATGAAAACATTAAAATTTTTTCTGTGTACCGGTACATACTGTGAAACTGTGGTACTTTTACTGAAGGTTATCAAAACGTGAGCATCTCATATGCCCAACGCATTATTTATATATATATATATATATATATATATATATATATATATATATATATATATATATATATATATATATATATATATATATATATATATATATATACATAGATAGATAGATATATACACACACGCAAATATTCTACTCAGTTGCAGATTCCTTGGAGTCTGAATATGCTATTTTTGATAAATATACAGTATTTTTTTCTTATGTTGTAAATTTGCCCCAAATGTATAATCTTATGTCTTATTATTTTTTAATGGGGATGTTTAGATCGCCAAATGAAAAGAGTTTAAGGCCAGCAAAAATTATAATCACTATAACTAATGAAAGTGTGTTGTATTTATTGCCATAATCATAAAATTATGATAACTGCAGAGCCCTACAATCACAAATACTGGTCTTAGAGAACAGCTATTTTGAAACGGGCTTCTTCAGGACAAGGTAAATAAGGACACAGTAACGTCATGAATGACATTTTCTAATTCATTGATAGTTATTGATGCTCTCATGGAACAAATATTGTAGAAAATTGCAATCCCAGCAATACTGTTAGTACGTATAGAAATAAGGGTGTTTATATGAGACTTATTTAGTATTTTCTGTCTCCATCTTAATCAGGTCATTTGCTTTTGTTCAGGGGCTGATAATAATACAAACAAAAAGTGTTTGTTGGTGCAAAGCTAATCTTGAGCTCATCTGACCAAAGCTGAAAACTCCTGTTAAAGACCCAGTAGCTCTTAGCAAAATCCACATACATATTTGAATTTGTTATGGTAGGACAGGATATTTCCATGCATGGCTATTAAACAACTGGTTTGCATGTAGGGATTGTCTAACGGCTATTAAAGAGTCGGTGATCCCAAGATTTTAATCTGCTGCAGTTCTCTGAAGATCATATTTTGAGATTTTGTTTCCTCACCTAAAATACCCCTAAATGGGCAGTGGGGCAAGATATGCTTAAACCCTTGTTTCACTTTGTTTGTCAGAGTTCAAGCAGTTTAAAACTTTAAATCATTGCTCTTTTACTGAATAAAAGGTATGTGCAAATTTAAACAGGCAGCAGATTGTTATAGTACTTTCCTGAAATCGATGCCTGTGACACCACTTATTTATACCCCAGGGAAACAGGAGGTGAGGGATTAGAAAAAGTTCCTAGAAATTCGAATCAATTTAAAAAATGTTATGCACTGCATAATTTAGAAAAAACATTTAGTTGTATTTATTTTATAGGAAATTATAGGAAAGTTTTGGGTCCAAATTATTCTGGCCCCAGTGATTATTCAGTGCAACAATATGTGACAGCAATAAAATACATTTTTTTTAGGGCTTTTTACACCTTTTTTTAAACCAGGAACTGCATTAAATATGGGTTGTGCTGTAATCAGAATTAAGTGAGTTAGATTTATTAATTACAAGCATATTTACAACCTACTTAGTAAGTGCAGATTTAGTGCAAGGAAATGATAAATGAAAAGAAAGCTTTATGCATCTTGTTTCATGTTTCTTCCGAGCCATCGCAGGAGTCTTTGTTTTCAGACCAAGGGACCCGTTTGTCTGCTCACCAGTCATACCAATGTACTGTTCAACAAAAACACATTCAAAAGTGTTTTGCAACTAATGTATATTCAACTGAGCGGATTGAACCGAGTGCTGATACGCACTGCTTGATCTTCGCTGCCCCTGCAACATTTATTTGGTACAACTTTCGAGTTATATGGAAATGATTGTGCGGCAGATTGTGCTGTGACAGACAAGCCCGGGCAGTGGAGGAAATTGTTGTAGGCCAGTGTTGGATCAGGCGTATCTGCGCTGGGCATGCTACATCGGGGGGGGCTAGTGACTTACTATGAGAAAGTTTTACAATATTGATAGACTGAATGGCTGATGTGGCTGCTGCATTTCGGCCACAGCAAGCACAACCTTTGCCTGACTGGGTTATCTCAGAATTTCAAATCTGTCAGAGTTTAATGTAGTCTGCTAGTTTTTCTTGTGTGCCTGGTAACGGCTTCACTTACATCTAAATACAACAGATAGAAAGTTGCATCAGTGTTGTTGTTTTTTTTTCTTTTTAAATAAAAGGGGATCTATCACATGTTTTAAAACCCTTTTTTGTGGTCACTGTTATCCCATCTTGAATTTTGGAAACATAACAGTCCTGTATATCAGTAGAGTAGGTCAGCTCACACAGTTTAAAATCTTAAAACCAGTTGATATTTGTACAGTGATCGAGGAAATCAAATACATTAGGAAGAAGCAGTTACCGTGGATAAATCTTCGAAGAAACCTTGAGATAGCAAGGCATGCTTTCATAACCTTCCAAAACGTTATGCACTTTCTGTTGGTATTAGTCAGGTTTCATACTTCACATACCATCGGTGCAAGATGAGGCTGCTCGATTTTTTATTTTTATTTTTTTTACATGAGCACATTTCTACAACTTTGGCTTTGCTTCACTGGCTCCAAGCAACATTTCCAAATGAATTTCAAAATTCTTTCATCAGTTTTCAAGTCTCTCAATAATTTTGCTGCTTCTAATCTGTCTGAACTCCAGCTTCTATATGTGCCTTCTCGCTCCCTCTGGTCTGTAGGCCAGCTGCTTTTAACCTTTCAAAGAGGAGAAACAAACTCAAAAGGTGGCAGAGCATTCGCTATGGGAGCACCAAAATTTTAGAATGCACTGCCTTTATCTGGTAGACTGGCATGTTCTCTTGTCGTTTTTAAATCTCATTTTTACTCTGACTTTTAACGCACTATGAGATACTGACTCTGACCTCATTGTTTCTACATTTGTACTTGCTTTACTTTTGATGTTTCCTTTTATAGCTTTTGTCTGCTGTGTACCTCTTATTTTCCAGCCTCTCTTATGTTAAATTTTACTGAACAGCACATTGGTCAGGCTTGCTGCTGCTTTTAAAGTGGATTATAAATAAGGTTGTATAGTAATCTTTTATTTTATTGTTAGCAAAAAAAAAAGGTTAACGTCCATTTTGTTATACAGATAGTCTGTCCTAGGAAAACCAAACAAGGTTCTACAGTATTACCATCTGTATGACGGATTAGTTGTATAATTACCTCGTTCAACTTAGGTTATTTGATAACTTTCTTATAGATTTCTTATAAAGCTGCAGTAGGTTAACCTGACTCTAGCCAGATGTATGTCGCTCCGCCTAGCTTCACTCACATCCATCTGGGACATCTCCCATAGAGAGTGATTTCTCCAACCAATTTTATTGTCTAGCCAATCAGGACGCAGGGCTGGAGTTTCATAGATGTGACGTAGTGGAGAAGCGACCGTGACGTGAGACTGTTTTGATTTAGACAGCAATGGCGGCTCGCATCGAGGAAGCAAGCGTTAGCATTGATGCTGCCATTTCTTCCGTGTTGTCCAATCCACCTAATACTGTTTCATTAAAAGAACATCAGAGAACGGCTCTGAAGGCTTTTGTTGGTGGAAACGATGTTTTTCGCCCTTCTCCCGACCGGATTTGGCAAGTTTTGTTTTCCGGGGCGCGCCCGCGGCGGACGCGCCCGCGGCGGAGCGGTTAGCGCGACCCATATTAGGAGGCCTTTAGTCTTTGCCGCCTGTCTTCCCCCCTCTTCCACCCTCTTCCTTTCAGCTCACTGTCAATGAAACGCGTGCCACTAGAACCGCAAACACATTTAAAAAAAAAAAAAAAACCTGCGTTGCTCTCACAGTGTCGCGGGTTAGCTTCGGTGTGAGTGGTTGAAATAGCACGTCAATAAAGATGACAGACAAGTGGCTTATCCAATCATATGCAAGGATTTTTGATAAGGCCCAGCCTTCAATAAAGGCAATTCCTATGGAGATGTCCCAGATGGATGTAAGTGGAGCTAGGCGGAGCGACATCCATCTGGCTAGAGTCAGGTTAGCAGTAGGTAGCTTTTGTATAAAAAAAATATTTTTTACATATTTGTTAAAACCGTCACTATGTCCTGACAGTAACATATGAGACAGATAATCAGTGAAAAAAAATAAAGCTCTTTTGGCTCCTCCCAGTAGTCCTACTGCCATTTGCAGAAATGCACCACTCCCAGTCAGAAGCAACCAATCAGAGCCAGGATCGGTTTCAGACTCTGACTGGTTGTTAGCAGTGTCAGTCACTCTTGTGTATGCGCTGCTCATACTTCCAGATGATGCTACCGTCATTCAAGCTCAAGATTTCCAGTGGGCTGTAGGTGTGAGGAAACAACCTGCTTTACAGAAGAAGAAAAAAGTGCCAATTTCTCGACTGGCACCAGCTCAGAAAACAAAGACAGGTAAACAGTGGGAGCAGCATGGCGGGCTTTTCATAAATAATTGTTTAACTCTTTAGTTACGGTAGTTTAGTCAGTAATTTCCCTCTGGGATTATTAAAGTATATCTGATTCTGATTACACTTTTTTCTTTTTTGTCTGTCTTGAAAATCGCATGTACGGACATGTCGCTGCGAAGCTCGGACACATTCAAATATGACTCCTAGTTGTGCTGCTCACTGCTACGCTTGCAATAAGCATTGCTCATCTCGTGGCCTCAGATGGGTGTGAGGTAAACATGCACCCAAAGTGAAACAGGATTATTCCTGTGATCAATGGATTATTTTTCTTCGGTTACCAACAGACGAAAATCGAGACAAATGTGGCATTGATATATGAAGTAACTACCCTGCATATTTCCTCCTTAAACCTTGTCAGCAAAAGGGTTTGTTGTGGTCCTGCAGTGGTAGGATCAGTGAAGAGATGCTGGCTTCTGAAATATCATGATGGTCCTAGTTTTCAGAAATGACGAGTAACATACTTCTGTTTTATGATCTGTGAAAATTCATCAGTGCATGCTGTCCTGGTCTTTCCATCCCTGACAGCATTCTCAACCTACCAAAGAAAGTGACTACTTAGAAGTGGTAAAATATGCAATTTATGAGCTGTCGGTAATTGAAAAGCACAGAACACGGCAGATCAATATCAAATTAAAGTCCATTTTATCCAAACCAGAAGTGTGCACGTAGAGCAGCGGTTATCAAAGCAGCAAAGTATGCCAGCATATGTTATCATATTTTATTTCTTCAGATCACCCTCGCCAGTCTGATATCTACAATTTTCTAGAAGCCTAACAATCATCACCTGTTTTTGTCCCCAAATCTGTTCCTAGGATCTATAGCACCAAATACATTTTATTTTTCTGGTAAGGGTAAAAAAAACTAATTGATAAGGATGCTTTCTTGTCCTCTACACAGAAAACAGATGTAAGAGAATACTACACTGTTTAAACTGTCAAACAGCATGAAAAGGCAAGCAAGAGAAGCATAACATTCCATGAAATAAACTAGTTTTTGTTATTGAAAAATGCCAGTCAGAGGAGGTATTGTTTTCTATGGACAGACAACTTTCACATAAACCAAAACACAAAGAAAGGTATAATATAATCTTTTCAAGCTCCGCTCTAGACTCTCCACTCGGAGTATTACATTAAAAATGAAGTCTACAATCACCTCAGGGAAGTCTCCTGAATAAAAAATAAATAAATAAAAAATCCCCACTCAGATGTCAGACATCAATATAAGGTGTTTAATGCATATTTCATAACTTTACAGTATCCTCTATCAGGCTGGCTTGTAAATATCTGCAGTACGTTTGAACTCCTACATTTCCCAGTATTACTTTCAGCATGCCCCAGGGAAAGGGCTCTCTATGTTGCACTGAGTTGCGCACGGTACATCTCGAAGGGAAAGCTACCACAAAGGCATTGTCCTGTTTTTATATGGAGGAGCAAGAGTAAAATGGATCGTGCTGGTATGTGCGGCTCAAACTACAAAAAAAAGTTAGCACAAAGCGTGCTGTACTTTACATACCACTGACGAAACACCAACCGACACGCATGGCATAGATGCATTACACAGGTATTCAAACATGAGCCATAGATATGGAGGCCATCCCGGGTCTATCCAGTTGTGATGAAATTCAGAGCAACCTCTGAACATAAATTTCTCTCAAAATTGTAAAATTATCAAAGATTATGTATTATTGAGGCTTCTCTATAAAACGTTAAAGCCCAGATGCCAAGGCAGGAATAATGGCGACCCTGCATCTTTACAAGTCATTTTTATTGTGATTTTATTTATAGTCACACTAGCAGCATGACTAATAGAGTGAATATTCTATCTATCCACAGAAACAGTTAAAATACAGTCTAGCAGATGGCTAAAGCATACAGCTAATTAATATTATCTAAAATATTAAGGTGACAGACTTTGGTCAACCCCCTGACAGTAGCGTTTTAATTTTTCTATTACAGCTATTTCTCCACAAAGGCTGGCTGAATTGGTTCATAATGTACTGCAGGTGTTCATTTACCCTTGAGATGAATCCTGTTAGCAACATTTTTGGGGGGCAAAAAAAGTTTTGCCCCTCTTGACCTGTAAATGTTCTGATATTCTCATCCATTTTTTAATGCACAAGTGCACTGAGCCCACCTGAAAAGGTTTCAGTAGGATTATATCTGGTTGACGTTCTCGATACACAGCCTAAAAGCTCGGTGAAGCAATTCTACAGGTGATCAGAGCAGCAATTTAATTCAATCAAACTGTAGTACAAGAGTGGTGATTTGTGCATCTTCCATCACTATGTATTACAAATGAAGTCAAGATACTGTCAAAAGCCTCTTTTTCCCTCCTTTCTGACCCATAAATCACTTATGACATTGAACAGGCCATTGAGTCTGTCCAGAAAATGTGTTGTTTGTCAACCAAAGTGACTTTGTACCTGGTTAGAGAATTTTTTTCCAAGCCCAACTCAAGTCTCTGAAGACATTCTGTCTTTGGAACCACATCCAGCCAAATTTTACCCATGAACAATGGCAATGATCATATAACATAATTATATAACATAATTATATATATATATATATATATATATATATATAGAACATAAGTTTTATTGAACAATAAAAAGTTTTCTTTATTTTTATTAATCGCTATGAGGATTACATAAATGTGCACTCATGTTCAAAGGACAGAATTGTTGAACATCTGTTAATATCAAATGTTTATTTAATGCATGGTTTAGGGTTTGGGGGCTTTTCATTTTCTTAATAGCCGTCTACAAATGTTAACGGTTAGCTGAATTTGCCTTTAAAACCTTTGTTCGCAAGTGTAAATATTAAACAGGTTCAAAACTATGAATTACAAAATTAAAATGTCCTTAATGAGTTAGAAGCAGTCCTTGTCACGTCCATCTTTTATGAATCTGCCAACATGAAAATAAATAAATCTAATAGAGCATGTTTTGATTTTTGAAGAACTGGAGGAGCCATATTTCAATATAATGATTTGACAGCAAGACATGACATATGAGAGGTAAGTTAAATGTACAGTGTGTAACTAATTTGGCCTTTAATTAGCAAATATCAACTATTGCTTTTATAAATACATATTCTGACAAAGTCTAATAACATCACATCAAAAATGAGAGCTTTCTCCTAACTTAGAATTAGTAGTTTATAAATATATAGGTGCTGGGAGGCGCCGTGTTGCATTGCCTTTTCTGATTTCAGCAGCTGAAAGGGGACAAACTTGTCAGCCATACGCGTTTTCCCTATCTGTTTTCTTTATGAAGACGCGCTGGCGGTGCAGGAGGAGTAGAAAACAAGCAAAGATAACCGTAGATCATTCTATTTGCCCTTTTCTGTTGAAATGGAGAGCCATCCGTACTCTTTACCCATCGAGAGGGAAGACAAAGTAAACAAGAAAAGAAGAAGTAATAATCGGGAGAAAATGAGAGTCTATATTGGTGCAGCTATTTACCAGGTGGAGATAATTCATGAGGGAGCGCGGACTCTAAACTCTAAGCGGAGGTTGCAGGCTTTCTGCTGAACAGGCACGTTTATTCAATATAACAGTTACGTTGATTTTTGGCATTATGTTAGAAACAGCGCAGTGTGGTCCACCAACCACTCTGTCATCTCAGCAGAGACGGCTCATTTGTTCCTCTCCCTCTTCCTCTGGATGTAAGTGTGTACGCGGAGGGATATCAGCCCAGCCCGTTCACTGTCTGTAGTGCAGCAGCAAGACCGGGTCACTTTACTGATGTTTATAGTCGCTTTTTTAGAGCTCAAATAAGCGACTGCATGTTCAGAAATTAGCGCAAAAAAACACAACTCATGGACTTTACAAGTGACTTTAGAAAAGTACAAGTGCACTTGGCAACAGTGCCAAAAACCATTTCACACGATGACCATATTAGCAGGAGCTAATACATGGAGGACATGTTGAGATTGTTATATTTATGATACTCCACGGCTTCCGTGGTAGTTATTACGTGCTTAGCGGCGAGGTCGTTTGTAATTAATTTAGCGCACCACTAGATGGTGCGCCAGTGTGAAAATCTTACACACGGGGGCTTTAAGTTTATTGTGTTCTAAGAAGTCATTTAACAAAAAGTTCAGCAGGAGAGTCATATGTGTTGTAATGATTATGAGGCTATATCGAACAAAGACAAATTGTTTTGTTTGTATGTATATATATATCTTCAAAGTATGAGTCCAAGTCAATTCTCAAATCTTTAGAGAGTGTCAGTCAAATGTCGAGCCTTTAGACCGAGTCAAAATCACGTATTACTTTAACAGTGAATGTGAGAGTCAACTTTGAATTTTTTAAAACATACTGTATGTCTTATTTAAGTCACCGAGCTTTGTTTTCTACTTAAGTGCGACTCAGGTCCAAGTCACATTCTCAGTTCTTCTTTCCTAGGTCTTAGTTTGTTGTCAAAAACTATTTCTATATCCTTTTTTTTCTGCAAACAGAGGTAATTGCAAAGATTAAGTAATAAACACAAAATGGTCTTACTCCAAGCTAGACTTGAAATATTTCAATATAGTGTTTATATCACCTGGCTGAAAGACCTGATATGAAACAACAAACTCTAGCCATATTTTCACAATGTGTTTTTTTTATGCAGTAACTTAAAAAATAAATAAGGAGTTGTATTTTCCACACTAATGGATTTCAAAGTATGAAAAGGCTGCATGGGGAATTTTTCTTTCATTAGTATAAGTCCTTGTCATATTTTTTCCTCACATAAAAGGCCATAGGGAATTCAGATTCATATGGCAACACACACATACACATTCAGGAACAAAAACAAAAAGGGTAAAGATAGAAAAAAAAGCTCTTTGTAAAAGACACAAAGCTTAGATATAAGCCAGGGCTCTGATAAGCAGCTCTTTAAAAAGCTACACTTCATTAACAGCACGAGTACGGCAAGTTCTTTTGCCTGTTTCAATTTTCAGAGGTTGTACTTCTTGAAGTCTAGCCAAGATGATTGGTTTGCTTCAGAAGTTGATACGGCAACCCATGGAAGCCTTTGACTCCTTTTTTGATTTCAGCTTTAAAAGAACTACATCTGACACACCTCCATTAGGCAATCATTTCCCTCTTCGCTACAATAACACAGCACAGTTCCTCCCATATGCCTGCATTAATCACCGTGATAATCACCTTCTTCTGCCTGCCCAGAGCAGAAATGAAGCAGTGTATTATACTGTCCTGGAAAAACCTGTGATGGATTCTCACCTCGATGTACACATAAATAAAACCAACATTAGATATTACTGGAATTCCTATCTGACATTTAACACCTGGTGTTTTAGTGTGATATGAAATGATGGTTTGTGATCATTAAAAGATCATTCTAGCTTTGTTGCAGCTTCCCACAAGAAATAAGTGTAAATCAGTTATTGCTCCCTATGTTTATGCAGATGGGTTTTGCTATCAGTTTTACTGTTGTGTTTTCAGGCAAACCTGAGGGTCTCATTCAATCTTTATATCTGACAACTCATGTTTTCTGTCAAAATACTAAGTCTTAGTCTGGAGCTTATCTACAACGAAATTCAGTAACAAAAGTGTGAGTCTTTGTATGTGCTAAAAATCAACCATTCAGAAGCTGCACGTTGGATCAGAAAACAAATCTGCTAACCAGATGCAGTCTGAAACACTACTTAATCTGTTTCTAAGTTTTGTTTTTATCAATTCCGCATTTTTCTAAACTATACGTGCTGTGTTTCTGTGCCTCAAGCTCTTACCTACTTCTCCTCTCCCCAACAACAATTTCCACAGAGCCAGAGGCTCTTATCAGCATCCAGCCTTCAAAACATGCACCATTACGTTTAATATCCTTCTGCCTGTAGCAAAATGTCCCAAATAAAATCAATAGGACAGTTTGTAGTTGTGTTTCTTGTTATTTTTGTTCCATCTTAACCACTTAAAGGAGAAGTCCGGTCAAAATCAGAATTCAAACTGCTGAAAGTACTTTAAATACAAAATTATTACATACTGTTCAATAAATGATAAGCTTTTTCAATTAAGAGTAATTTTCATTTGAAGGTCCTTTTATGGGGGCCGCCATCTTGGTGAAGAACAGTACTGGCACCTCCCAGTTTGTGACGTTTTGTCGCAGGATTGACTGTAGAGCAAGTCCCAATGCCCTATCTGTCCCCTTGTAAATAAATATCCGTTTTCACGCCAAAATATATTTTTTAACCCCTTAAACAATGGGTTCTGAAATGTTATAAGATGAGTATAAATCTTTAGAACCAATCTCTGCTCAAAATGGTGATCTGCACCGCCTAATCGACTTTCAGCAGTTATCAGTTATTGCAACCGTAAACTGCAGAAAATACGGGCAGATCGGCTCATTCTGAGTTTACTCTCTGCTCCTTTCAGGATGAGCTGCAGTGCGTTATGAGGCGGAGGGATATTTCGGCGTCACTTAGTTTAGACCCCAAACAATCGACTTCACTTTCAGAAACAAGCCCAAAAAAAAACTGCAACCTACAACTCATGAAAGTTACAAGTGACTTTAGAAAAAATAAGACCAAAGTTGCATAAAATAAGTGGGCTTCACAACAGTGAGCATACTTTCTAAGTGTGTCGTATCCCTCCGCCGCTCTGATCGGGTAAACAAATGTTCCGGCAAATTCTACATTATAAAAAAGAAAAACCTACCGAAAAGTCTCGATCTCATGTCATCTTGAAGACATTCTTCTTCCAAATGTTGGCTGCAGACGACGTGTTTTCTCTCTGGCCAGAAGCACGATGGCAAATCCTCCCTCTTCACATTGGTAATCCAGCAAAACAGCCCATGGTGGATGATGAATCGGAAAGGTGAAAAAACTAATGTTTTTCCACTTTTACCCGATGTATTGTTACATCCAACTGCCATGCACGTGAGCATTGTTGCTTTAACAATAGCTCTCGCGAATTTCAATGGTCAAGTCCTCTGGAAATCCGAAATAATTGTTTCTGTTCGCAGCTGTGTACAACAGTTCCTATTGAATTTGCTTGTAAAGCGCGGCGAACTGCCGTCGGCTCTCCGCGATGTTACGTCACAGGATGTGATGTCAGGCGACCATTACTGCCCATATTTGGGCAGTAATGGTCGCCCCCATACACAGTGATCCAGACGACAATTTATGCTTTTTTTTCTTATTGATTAACGCTAAATTCATTAAATAACCACGAACGTATTAGTTTTAGGTATAGCTAATGATCCCCTGATTTTTCCTTGTTGACAGGACTTCTCCTTTAAAACGAGCATTCATGATTTCTGCAATACATTCGGGAGATTTACATGCAGAGCAACTATTTTCCTTTTTTAGTGCCATAAAAAATCTGACAGTATGCATGAAAATGGAAGGCTAAACCATGTTTTCTTGTAACTGACCCCAATGGGACAGGGTAAAGAAGAGGAAGAGTTTAAGAATGGAGCCTTGAGACACTCCGCGTGAGTGAGACTCTTTTAATAAGATAAAAGAGCAGTTCTTCATTCTAAAAAAAAAATAAAAATAACAATGGTTGGGTGTATCTTGGCTGTCTGATAGATGGTGACTTTGACAGGCTGCCACGGTTTATTGGAATGATCCAGATCCAGCTTGTGGCTCTATTTGGTATTATAGGAGAAAAGGTTCTGATTAATATTTTGTTCGTCTTTGACTTTAAAGATGTTCACATGAATAGAGAAGGCACTCTCTCCTTCCCATTGGCCCGCATCTTCTTCATAGTGATTAAACCTGCCATTTGTGGGCAGTGCTAATCCAAGTTCCACCTTTGGGAAACGCAAAATAGTGAGAAAAAATGAGCGCAAATATTAGCAACTTTAGCTAACCATACTGCATGTTAAATAAACAAGCTTCCATCCACTGTTCGCAGAATTTTAACAACTCTTTACTGAAACGTGCCCCACTGGATATTCATCAGTATCCAGGTTTAGTCATAGTACCGGCAACAGTTTAAAACTACACCCGGTCCTAATCCAATAGCACCCTCAAGTGATAAAAATCAATGCTAAGTACAGGCTTGATAATGCAGTAGTTTTCCAGTGCAGCGGATAACATAAATTTTATCAGTATTATGGTATACATTGATATTGTGATGTTGTCCATCTTAACTCACATGTGACATTCAGTATTTCTCTTGAAAACCAAAACACACTTTGTCTGAACAGACATTTCTTTATGATAGCTGTAATATGCTGCTCCCGCAAAGGGTTAATTGGGTAAAAAGAACAAACAAAAAAACCAATTAGGTTATAAAACCTAATTAACTCTAAAAGGTTTCTGTCAACTTAGTAACTACCAAGCCAGAGGTGTACAAACATTTACCATATGGGCCAAAATCACCAATTTGTAAGTACATGCAGGACACAAGAATCTTATTTGTTAGCAAAAATCGAATCTACTATATAAATACTTCCCCCCTTTTACCTGCTCAACAATAGCCAAACATGCAATATTTTAATAAAAGAACAAAGTAGTCAAACATTTGTAGAAAGTTTATTTGTAACACTATTGAATTACAGTTAAAGACCACTCTAATATAAGCCGTTTATGTGCTTCTGGCAGTTTGTATCTCAATAAAACTCTGCTTATGAATATGTTTGTCATTCCCAAATCTGAGCTCAGATTTTCGGGACAACTTGAAAACAGTATGTATCGACTCAGCCTTTCTACAACTCACAACACAATAACTACTTCCCATTTTACTTTAAAACAAATAGCCTCACTGAAACAGGGTGTGGAACTTTTTACACTCTCCTTTATATCAAGTGTTCAGGATATATGCCTATACTAGACAAAATTACCTGCCGACATTGATTAGATAACATGGTTTGACAAGGCAAACTTCATTTTGACAAGTATTGTGGTGTTTTTATATCCTAGTTAATAATACAGTAAAAACAACATCTCCAATAAATAACTACAAACTGTCTCCAGAAGTTTGTAGATTTTTTTTTCTAAAAAGTGAACATTTTAAATACAAACCTGTTGGACAATAATGCTAATTAGATTTGTGGCAGTTTGAATACGGAAAAAAACTCAGATTACAGGTAGATCTAGCTATAGTTCCACATAGATATGTGAAACAGCTTTTCAGCTGGCACGTCCCATTACTTGTCTGCACAGCCCTGCATCAGCTAAGCGCCTGACAGTGACACAGTCCCCTCAGTAATTAGCAGCACAAGAAGGAGCCAAGGATCAATGTGTTTTCCATCGGAGGGATTCTGGCAAAGAAAGATCAATAAGAGGATGAGAGGGCAAGAGTCACAACAGGTTTTAGTTGCACTGCAAAAAGCTACAGCGGTGGTACCTAGATTATCATTAGTTGTTCTAAATTGATTTCTTGATGTTATGTTAATATCACTCCCACTCTCAATTTAGACTTTAAAAAAAAAAAACTTATTGGTTGAACAGCAGAGGTGGGATTGGCACACACATCCAAATCCCCCAGCAAGAAAGAATAGTCGGCTCGAAGACGGATTATATATTTGAAATTTATGAGAAAGAAGTGCTGTTTTTCAATTCACTCTTCAAGGCTGCAATATAATGGCTGCCTGTTGCAGTGGAGTCCTCTGTGAATGCAAAGAGGTGGGAGAAGTTTCAGCTCTGAGACTTGCACTGTAAATCTGCAAGGTTATCTTAAGTCTCTGTGAGCCCTGAAAGTCAGGAAGTGCGAGCACTTCCATTATGTCCCTGTTGATGTAATGATAAACCCACTGAAGCATTTCATTAGCGCCACGCCACTTGGTGCTTTAATGGCGTTGCAGCTCAAACATCCTTTACAGTATCCATCCAGCAGCACCCAGAATGCGAATGCTCCCTTTGTCCTCTTGCTCTGTGGTGTTTGCTAGTGGTCACGAGTAAATAAATGGTTTTTCTAGGCAATGCACTTGAAATTGATTTGCTTGCTCAAACAATTTGCTCTTGCTCAGCACAGGCTAAATGACTCTGCCATTATTGATCCACTGACATGGCAAGTCATCTCAGATTTTCTTATGTTTTTTTTTCCCTTTAAGTATTTCCCCCAAATGCTCTTGTAATGGCCTAAACTTGGAAACATTTTGAGAGAGTCTTTAAACATTCACTAACGTTTCTTGACTTTAGATGTAATATATTTCACAAAGAGATACTTATAATGTCATCAAAGCAATGTACTTGCATAATTTTTGCAAACCAGAATTCATTTTTAAGGAAATAAATTGTCTCTTATATGCCCCCATTGTACATCTCTACACTTTAGAACCGACTCTTATCCTGCCAGAGATTTTCTAAAAAAAACTCCAATATTAGGAAATAGAAAAGACTAAAGTAGACTATTTTGAAAAGGTTTATATTAATTTACTTCAGTTACTTATATGATGCTGTATCAAGAGAGGAGGAGGGAGTCAGAAGAAATGCTTTCTGAGAGTAAAAACCTGGAGACCTAAAGCACTGGCACCTTATTAATGATTTTAAAAAGCTTTGTGGCAACAAGGATGAAACTAACTTGTGAAAAAAAAAATCCTGATTCAAGACAAGAAAAAGTAATGATAAGGTAAACTTTGATCAATGTTCAATGTTTTTAAGGTTTCTGGCTTACAAATATTTAGCATTTAAGCCTATGCATCAAAATTAAAATGAATTGACATAACTGTAGCAATCAATGTGTGTGATTATTTTAGCAATGGTAGGACTTTTGTTGCTTTTCTGTTTGGAATTCAAGCCATTAGATTTTTGTTTAAAGTTAAGGTATGATAATATTGGGGGGGGGGGGAAATCCTACAGCGTCATTAAGAATCCCGTACCAGCCAATGACTAATGTATACTGATTAAAACATTTACAGCATATTTAATAAAATTTCTGATCTGCAATACTGGATATTATAGTTGAATAAGAGGATTGAAACAGAGGAGTCAAGATGTTCGTGTTATTAAACAACCGACACGGAAATATTTAGTTTTCCATGCACATTTTAACGTGTTAGATTTATGAAGACAGCATGCTTTGATTCAAAGTGCTTCTCCCTTTGATTACTCGTTACCAGCATGTAAGTGGAAATCATTCAATTGTCTCGACAGGGTTGGAATGACATTTACTTCAAGAGTATTTCAAGCCTTTAAAAGTTCTTTTGAACCTTTTAAACAATAATTGTGATTTTGAAATCCTCTATGAAATGCTCCTTTTTATATTGAGAGAAATAACATTGTGACTTTCTGAGGCTGAGGTGTAATTTTTAGGGACACCATATCTGTCACCTGATAAAACTAGACACAATGATTTTTTTCACTTCTAAACATGTTTTTAGAAAATTCATGAATGGTATTAAATGCATCTTTAAATGTAATTAAACGAAGCACAAGTGTGAGGTTAGACCAAAAAGGGGCCACTTCAGAGTTTGTTTTGTTTTATAAAAATTCTGTGGACGTAATATCGTTGTCAAATAAACTTTGAAGGTATTCGTCACTCATCCTCTCTTCATCATTCTGAATCTGTAATGATTAGCTGAAAATGAATCTGGCACAGAAATCCGTGGAGGAGTCAAAGCGCCAAGAGTGCAGCAGAGAGTGCCTTTCAGCAACGCTTTAGCCAAAGAATCAGATATAATTACTTTCAACTGTCCTTCAGCAGCCCACATGGGGTCAATCCTCTGACATTCTAATCATTAAAAGGCTGTCCAGTTAGAGCTGTCCAAAGAGAAAAGCTGTTTTGATTGTGCTCTCTCCCCACCCAAACGCGTCTATCCGTGTAGCAGAAAAAAATGTTACAGTTACATTCCCCATCATTGACACAGACTGGAAAGTAAAAATGCTTTCATTTACTGAACTAAAGAGTTTGACCAGGGAACTAAGTCCCCAGGTGGATGGAAACAAATCTGAAATCTAACAAATGTAGGATATATTTGTATTCAACCCCCTGTACATGATCCAGGAATCCTTTCTATGTTATATAGTAATGGTGGATGATCTGCCCTCCTGAATGGTGTCACAGCTAATAGAACGCCAGTCCAGGTGTAACTACTATGAAGAGAAAAAAGACAGAGAGAACAAAAAGTTGAAATAACAACAGACAATGCAAATTGGAGAACAGTAGGAGAACTCAGCAGTGAGAGAAATAGACCCTGATGTCCTCCCGTAGCCTAAGCCTATAGCAGCATAACTACAGAGATAGCTCAGGGTAACCTAAGCCACTCTAACTATAAGCTTTATCAAAAATTAACGTTTTAAGCCTAGTCTTAAAAGTAGACAGGGTGTCTGCCTCACGAACCAAAACTGGGAGTTGGTTCCACAGGAGAGGAGCCTGATAACTAAAGGATCTGCCTCCCATTCTACTTTTAGGGGGAAGCAGGTCAGAGATAATGGGAAGATGGAAAGAGCTAAAACCTGCTGGAAAATGCAAAAGACTTGAGTGGAGTTACCATTCCAGGAAGACAAGACCAATAAACCAAAGACATGAGTTACAATGGAATGAATGGCAGGACGGTTTATATTCATATTTTCGATATATTTATGTTCATATTCATGTAATAGAAAAGCCAAGTCAAAGCCCAGTTCTAAATCCAATCCAGAATCCGTTAGGGAACTTTAAAATTCATGTTCACAAAGGCTCCTCATTAAATGTGAATGAACTTGAGCTGTTTTGCAAAGAAAAGGCAAAAAAATATATATTTGTTACATAACCCTAAAATACTTGCAGTACTTGCAATAATTGTAGCAAAAGTTGATTGTACTAATTATTGATTCAGGGGGCCTAAATACAAATGTATGCCACACTTTTCACATCTGTATCTGTTGAAAACCACGTACCCTTTTCTTTCCACAGAACAATTAAGTTTTAATTGGTTGTGGTCTATCACCTAACATCACCTGGAAACGCGATGAGCTTTTGTTTGTAATGTGACAAAATGTCAGAAAGTTCAAGGTGCATGAATATTTTTTCAATCCATTCGCAGCTGTATTTACATTAAATCTGAGTGTGGCACAATCAAGGAAATACGTTTCTTGCAGCCAAGGTCAACTTCCCACTGTATGTAATTAATTATGACTTTATTATCTTTACCAGCAGGAGCTGATAAAGTCATGCTCTGGTTCAGATGATGAGTTACAAATGAGTTGCATCTCCACAGTGATTGTGAATTATGTGACAAAAATCAGATAGATTGCTTTTATTCCCCAAATGGATCCACTCTCCAATCAGTCCTGAAAAGTGGGGTCAACCCAACTTCAAAAGGTTCTTGTGATTGCTATCAGCCCTACTCATTGTTAGCAGGCTCATCCACAGGCAGATTTTATGAAAAGGAAACAACAAATTGGACAAGTGAGCTGTTTGTTCAAATAAAAAAAATAACAAAAACTATTGCAATTTCTTTTAAATCATTACTGGACTAAAAAAAAAATCATATTTATACAAGTATCAGAGTTAATCTTGAATTACAAACAACTAATGACAAATACTAAAATAATAACTAAAATACATTGCCCACAAAAAGAAACAATTCTATGTAAAGTGGCCATATAAAACCATTAAATCATTGCTTCCAAAAGGTAAATTTGTCTGCCTTTGAATGTGCAGAAGTTTGTCTTAAACCAGCTGCTTGCCGGTGAAAGACAGTTGAGTAAATGTGTTTTTCTATCTGTTCATTGAATACTTAGGGGAGCATTGTGTCTGCCCGAGGGCAAACGTTCAAATGCAGCTGGGTTACAGTGCATGACAGGGATCTAAAACCATTCTCCTCACCTGTTATAATACAAGGAAAAGGGGAACCTGCCATTTAATAACCCTGATCACCTTTTCAGCATCTTAATGCTACCTGCACCACAAAAATATGTGCCCGACTGTAAAACATTAATCTAATTAGGCGGGACGATAATCAGTAGAATGATTAGTTTTGTCATCCCACACAACGAATAAAAAGATAAAAACCAAAATACAGGGCAAGCATAAAACACTTGCACCCATTCACTTTCTCCACACGTTATATTATAGATGTATTATGTATATTATGATTTAGTATTATTCCTTTATCTTTAGATCACCAAATTTAAAAGAAATCTAAACATCTAAATAGAGTAATAGGTCTATAAACATTTAAAGAAGACACAACCCCCCACCCACCCAAAAAGAATCACATTTTTTTTGGCTTATAAACTGTAGACATGGATGTCTTATAATGGTGTATACATGTTCTGGTTATTAATTTGACAATTTACTGCATATTTGTTGAAATCAGGCTTTTGTTACCAGCATTTGTGGGTGCTTTTAGTCCCAGCATGAAATCTAATAAAGCTTCTTGCATGAATAAATCAAGCGGAGCACTATGGTGAAAGCAGTAAGATTCCACTTGTGAAAGAAAAATCTGTTGGGCTCTTTTTGGCATTGAGACAACAGTTCTTAATGTACGCCTCCTAATTTTTCTAATGCTGCGTTCAGACCGAACCCAATTTGACCATCTGGGACGTCTGGTTTCCCCGCAAAGTCTATGGTAAACACGCCTCTAGGGGCGTCGAGAGGTGCTGTGGCGCGTTTTGACCGTTGGGAGCGACGCATTTAGAGATTTCAGGAGTTTGAGCGACCGAACCGGCAGACACCAGAATTGGAAAATCTGAACTTTTGCAGCTGGACGCGGTGCGTCAACCTATCAGAGAGACCCCGTTATGTGATGTAGAGGCGGATGTGATGTAGAGGATAAAGGAAAGCCGGGAAGTTGACAGTGGAGGACATCTATGATAGTTGAGCTCTCACTGCAGAGACAATAAAGGACCGGATATAAATTAAGTGGACTGAACATGATTTGGAATGGAACGCACAGTTGGTATAGTCCGTATAACCTACATAACTAGATATTATAAAAAGGTACATATCAGAAGAGAGGTTCACAATAAATTTGGCAGCAAACATCTCAAATAGCCCTTTCATCTTCATGGTTCAAGAATGAAAGAAGGGACCATCCTTAGATCTGGCTGCCTGACCAAACAGAGTTATCAGAGAAGATAACTGATGTCTGAAGAAAAAAAAAAAGGTCACATCCTTATGTTGAAGCATGGCGGCAGCAGTTTCTTGCAATTATAATGTTTTTCTTTGTCAAGAACAACATTGTGAATCAGCAATTTTAGTCAGCGGGGCAACAGATCCTCAGAGTTTGAGATGACTGTGGGCCACAATACTGCCTTTATTCTTTTTTTAGTTTTAGCCATTCTGTTGTAGATTTAATTTGCTGTGTTTGAGATCATTGTACTGTCAGTGACCAATATTCAGCAAAAACGTATCAATGGCTCAATACCTGCAAAGTGTTTGTGCTGATATGCCGTTTCTGGTTTTCTCCAAATATGTCGTACTGCACGATAGCCAAATATTTCCAATTTGGTCTCATGTGTCCAAATTCCATTGCTCAAGATGTCTCACTGTTTATTGAGACTAATAGTCTGATGTTTGGTGTAAATTTAATACAAATTCACATTCTGAGAAGATTGGCAGCTGTCTTAAACATTTTCCACATGTGAAGATTCTTTCTCTCTGTAGCCTTTTAACATGAGTGACCTTAGTTTTACCATGACTGTATGTGTGATCAGTGTTTACTAAAGTGCTTGGAGTTATTTCCATAAAGTTTAATGTTACAAATTCTAAAAAGAGAACAAATTCATTAAAAAAAATAAAATAAAATAGGATATTTAGTCTGACTAGATATTGAAAGCTGTACTGATTTTATGTTTGCAAATCAATTTTTTCATTAATTTCACATTTACTTCAGCGTTAAGCTATACAAACAAGGGTTGCAATAATTAGCCCATCAATTCCAAGCAATTACATACAAAACTATTTGTTTTTAATAAACATTTAACATACTTTTACAAAATTCATTAATATTTCACTGAAACCAATGTTGGATTGCTCCGGCTAGTTGAAATGATTACTTGAGAACAATAATATCCCATTATCATATATATTATTTGTTGAAACGTATCCTTTATGAATTAATCTTCTTTATTTTGTTACATGCTGAACAACAGCTACAGACTTACTCCAAATTACTATGGGTGAGGGAATGCCCCTGGCTGCAGTCTGTTTAAAATATGGAATTTGGATGCCCTGTAAGGTCAAAGCCCAGATAAACACACTAAAATGCAGGATGAGCACCCGAGGAGACAACACCAAGGGGTCCTGATCATCCGACAGTAAAGAAAAGACCACTGCCGAATGCTCTTCATGACGTCAGACGTGTCTGTCTACTACACTCCCCCACCCCCATTTTTTTAATGGGAACATTTAAACAAAAAGTTAATTCACTTTGGGTCCGCATGTGTTAAAGTGTAAACTTTGGTTACACATGTATTCGTAACAGATAATGTGAATACAAAAAAAAGTGAAAACATTATGTCTTGTTGTGTCTGCATGTTATGTGTGATCCATGTGCATTCTGAGCCAGTGTCTAATCCAAATGTCATTATGGTAACACATAATGACAATAAATATAACTGATTCTTAAAATGAATCAAGTTTAAACCAGACAAACTTATAAACACATTAAATATAGTCATTGTGAGATATGTCGAGTAAGATGAGTTATAACCTCCATTATTCAATTTAGAATAAAGGGGACATAGAAATACATATTTTTTATTTTGTAGTGAGATGCATATATCATATTCTGAATTCCCAGGCTTTTTGTTGTAAATAGAGAAATAACAGCTTCATTTGTTTGTTTTAGTCACACTGGTGGTGGCACCTCATGCATTTTTTACACTTTAAAGTGCCAGTCTACATTGTCTGTGTGCAATAAATGTAAAAGATTAATTTATAATTTTAAATAATATAATTCATTTAGCATTAGTTTATTAATTGAAAAAATTGTTTGACTAAAAAAATGGCAAAGCTGTAGCCTTTTATAAAGTTTAGTAAATGGGAGAAAAAACTTGCAACTTGGGTTAAATCTTTCAATCCAAGGCAGTTTTATTGCTGGTAATGAGTATTTTAAGTTCAGATTATTTTAACTTCTGTAAAATGGTCTATTGCTTACAGCATTTCTTAAAACAGGAGAACATCAGCAGATGGCAGTGACCAATACTAATGTGGATGCTATAGTTACATTTTCGTAACTCTAATAGGTTGGGTTGACCTGTTCTTTTTATTTTAACTAAGCAATTTTGAGTTGAAGTTTGTACCATACATATTACCAAGACGAAAGCATAATAAAAATCGAGAATTTCTATTTAAAATTGAGTTACACGCAAAAAAACAAACCAAAAAAAACCAAATGGAAATAATTTGATTAAAACTATAAAGATACATTTCATTTAGCAAGTATTTAGTTATTTTGTTCTCTATAAACAAGCAAAATAATGTTTTTCTAAACTCGATGACAAATGTTAAATAATTGGTATTAAAATATTGATTAAAAAGTATTGCGGTGGGGATTTTTTCCCCCTCAAATCAAGCATCACTAACCAGATCATAACACCAATGCATGCAGGGAATTGAAGCAGCTGTGTTACTGACGCTTCACACACAGTGGGAGTATCCAGGGACGAGCAGGTTGAGAAACTACTGTCTGTGATGGAAAACGATGCAGGGAAGAGCCATGCGGGGTTGAGCTGTACTGTAGCTTGTCATGGGAAGCCACTAGGAAATGTGTATGTCAGACAAGCTATTATCACGCTGTTTACTGGGAGCGCCTTTTGAAATAAAAGTAATCAGGCCTCATTCTTCATAACATGGTGCCGCAATAAAATCATTTTATCAGCAGTTATTATTCAAGCATTTTAATTGGACGTTGCCTCTGTTTGCAGCGGTAACAGAAAGATATCTAAATGCAAGGTGGAATAAAAGAGTGACACAAAATTACCTTTTCTTTATCTTGGCAAAAAGAGCAACGCATTAGCACCTGTAGCTATAGATTGTCTATGTTACAGTGATGACTCACCCATAAAGTTCAGGTATCCTTCTCCACCTAAACCGTGAGTGAGGAGGCGGATCATCTTATGCAGCTGGATTCCACGGTCGATGATGGGCGACATGGGAATCAGGGTACTCATGTTGGTGTACATCTCCTTATCCATTAGCCAGAAGGCCAGGGTCTTATCGCCAACCAGAGCCTGAAAATGTGTGTGATTTCATTATTCACGGCAGTAAAAAGATGCTGACAGCATGCACAGAGAGAGGAATAAAAGCGTACCTGATCGTGGCTTTCTGCATAGGCTATGCACTTCTCTCCATATCGCCTGTTGGTCAGCGTGAAGACAATATTGCCCATGTCCCACTCTTCATCCTTTAACTCCTTCAGGATCTGCAGAGTGACAGAGAGGGCTTATTGAAAAAGGGTATGATAGATGTATAGCTGAAAGATCTTTTCAGGCTGACTGATGCCTTCAGCTCAGTATTTCAGTTCTGGCAGTCTTTCTACCTTCCCTAAGTTTTCTCGGCGTTACACTCCTTACCAAGATCAATCTCTGTTTTGACATCTCTATATCCGCACTGTGAGTTATGTCTACCTATAAATGGTGGTAATGGAGTTTTTAATAACTGCACTACAGCCCATGGGTAGTAAGGCATCAGCTCTCCAAACCCAAGATGGGCAAGGTCACAACCTCTCATCCAGTGGAAGGATTCAACAATAAATCCAACCGGTTGCACTGCACTGGCAAGTCAACATGCTCTCTTACTACCAATGAAGTCATTTTAAAAAGGTCAGGAGAAGACAAGAGGTCACAAAAGCATGTATCCCTGGCACGTCTTTCAAGATGGTGATGCAGCAAATTTGTGCGAACCCCGTCTAATCATCAGACGCATACCCAAACAACAGCAACGTGAAGGGGAGGGAAAAAGAAGCGACTGCACTGAGAACAAGGATAACTCTATGAAGTTGAGGAAAAACGCATGAATCACTATGAATATGGAAAAAGGAATTGTCCTCCAAGAATCCTTGCCAATTGACATGCCGCTGTCTGAGAGGTGGGTGACTCTGCAAACCCATTTCAGAGACAGGCTGAAGTCTGCTCAGTGGAATTGGCAGTGACAGCTGATTGACACGTCAGGAAACCTTTATATTACTCTACAGAGCCATAATCCTCTGAGTAAAGAGAGTAAATTGTGCCGATCAATATGTCTGAGATGAACTGACTGGTCCTCCTAAATAAAGGCAATACGCCTCTCTATATCACCATCTGTTCACATTCAATTTTCTTCACCTTTGCCTTGTGTGGCTATAATCATTGCCAATGCCACCAAAGACACTTTAGTGGAGCATTTCTCCTTTACATTTGCAACGGAATCTCAGAGCTTTTGACTCCTTGTCACACAAATGCTGTCACATTTTCAGATCCTCAAGCTAAGCCTTTAGGAAAGCTTTATGTTAAGATAGACAGCAAAAAAAAAAAAAGAAAAAACATTTAGGAGCAGCAATTGGATGCTATAGCCTATAAAACACAGTGATTCTCATTTTAAAACCAATTCTATACCAAATACTGGAATTCCTGTATTACAATGAACTAGCAATACACAGAGATTGGCAACAGTCGTGAGTGTGGAAGATGTCACCGACAGATCACCCAAATTTTAGCTGCTTTCAGTTTCAGGAATAGCTTTAAAAATTAAGTCAGAGGACGCACAAGAAGTGTAAGCATCTATTTAAACAGGAACTGTGTTTTCTATGACAGTTTAAATATGTCTACAATTCATTTAGTGTGGGATACAGACTTTTAGCAGATAATGGGAGGGTTGGATGTAGTGTTGGCCGATCTTAGCTTAACTAACTGCCTGCAAGTTAAAAAACAAATGCATGAATTAATGAATGCAGCGTAAACTCCATCAAAGCACCACAATCTATCAATTAATTAATTATTTTTTATAGAGAATGCTATATCCCGAAAATGTGTTATTTGATAACATTTATTTTTTTCTTTTTAAACAGATTGGTCAAAGCCATTTGTTTATTACTCCAAAAGATATGTCATTTAAAGAAGGCCAAAAGGGTTGTACCTGGCATGGACCGGTTACATCAAGATTTAAAAAAACATTGTGAAACAAACAAAACTTGTTTCACAATTGCTAAAATTTTTTTATACCATTCTTATGGTTTAAAGTCCCTTTAATAGGTTCCCAGATAAAGTGCCTGGATGACTGAAGTTTTCTGTATGGAGCAAAACGCAACATAGCCATGCCCCTCCGCCCATTGTTGCTGCGCACTGCCATTGTTACTTTCAGAAATGACCATTTTGGTTGTTTAGAAATGTTTCTATGTCACAGAAAAAACTTGGATAGGCTGTTTTGAAATCAGAGAAGTGCCATAGGTCCCTCTTAATAAACAAACAAGGTTTCAAAAGTACAATAAAAGCAATTAACTTATAGTATACATAGTTCTTTTAAGTTTCTGTGTTAATCTTGTGATAACATACATTATATTTTTACACTGCCTAATCCAATATTAACATATTGTACCTACGCCCAATTATTACCGTGTAGCCATAGTTCAATGTCCCAGACAAAATGCACTAATGTTTAAAAACAAACATCCTTTCAGCAAATAAACTTGGAAATTGATAATTAGCTGAGAATGATACTTCCTCTCAAGGCCTTTGCCTCTTCACAAACAGCTATAAAAGCTAAACAAGTGAATCTAACCACCAGTACCACCAGAGATCATCAAGGCTGCCTCCACATCCACGTACAATCAGACATTTTACACTTCTTTATGAATCATTACAATTCAATTCAACCGCAAAAGTGGTCTGGGAGCAATTAATTTTGGAGTGGGACTGTCGGAGCAGAGACAGAAGTGAACGGGTTGATGGCTTCCCTACCACCAGCTCACCCGCATCAGCCCCGGCCAGCCGAGCTTCCTGGCACCGCTGACACTCCACTTCATCAATGATAATGAGCAGTGCACAAATCTTACTTTACAAGCCTGCTGTCAAGAGCCAACCAGAGTGCCCAGATTAATTAGACAGAGCCAGAAATAAAATAATAATAAAATAAAAAAAAGTCTTGCGGTGCAGGATGAGGTCATTTTGCTGCCACTGGCATGCTGTGACTGATTTAAGAGGCTCTCACACAGAGCTGGAAAGGATTTAATGGCAGAGAAAGATTTAGCTTTTAGCCCCTATTTTACATTTTTGGGCTGATCTGAGCATCAGTTTTTTTTTCGTATGTGGACATGTTATCATATCATCATACAAACACTGCCACTCCTATATTGTGAATGTTCCATGAACTGTTAGGTTTTGACTTTTCATCTCCAATGATGCGCACTTTCAAACCAAACCAGCCATGTGTGCATACATCTGGTGATAACTGCAACCAAGTATTCGTAATACTTGGTAATAAGTCTTTCCCATCTCCGTGGAAGAACTTCAGATAATTTTTTTATTTGCAGTTTTGTTTTAATTTAGCAACATCGGAGGGGTTTTGAGCTTCAACAGCTTTGAGGTTCATCCACAGCTTCTGAATTGGGTTCCAGTCTGGACTTTGAATAGGCCACACCAAAACCTTCAGACTGTTTCGTATAAACCATTCAGAGTCGGACTTGCTGGTGTGCTTTGGATCACTGTCCTGCTGCATAACCTACCAGTACATGAGCTTAAGATCACAATTTGATTCCTGGACATTTTTTTCCAGGATTTTCAGGTAGAGAACAGAATGTATTGTTCTATTAGTTATGAAAAGTTGTCAAATGGTCTTAAGATGTCAGGCTGCCCATGACTTCATATTACCACTTACGACTGTTGGTATAATGTTCTTTCTCTAAAGTGATGTTAATTTTTAGCTCTTTTTCCCCTGTAAGTCTACAGACTGTTTTTCGAAAGTTCATGGAAATCAACAACATGTTTATTTGGCAAATGTGAACTTGGTCTTTGAGTTCTTTTGCGTCAGCGGCGTTTAATTACATGCAACTCTCCCATGGGTGCCGTTTTTGCCCAGTTTTTTTAAAAATTATTATTATTGTTGAAACATGAACGCAGACCTTAACAGGTGATGCTGTTCTGGATTCTTCGTGGACCCTCTGGTTGACTCGTTGATTCCCTTGGAGTAATTTTAGCAGAGTTCCCTTTTCTGTGAAACTTTGCCACCGTTACTAGTTTTTACAAGTGCCTCCAACCGTGGTTCACTGGGTTTCTGAATGAAGCCTTAGGCCCTGTGCATTAACAACAGTCCATTAAAAAACAGGATAGGTTTTCAGTTTCTGTTGACATATGTACAATACTTTTAAAATGTGATTTCAGAGCACAGGACGCTAGCAGAAATTATAAAAACTGCGTAATTTCCCTGCCATGTCACCAGGAGGTAGAATGTTTTTTGAAAATCAACAACATGAGTATGGATACAAGCTTAATTTCTACTCATTGTAGTGAAACATGATTTCAAATCGATCCATTTTCAGAGAAAAAGTGTGATGTTGTGATGTACACAAACAGTAGAACCTCAACAAAACATTTCCATTTTCACCAAAACGTTGTGTACACGGGGCCTTGGAAATAGTGTTGTAACCCTTTTCCAGACTCATTTTTATTCAATCGAGATGTGAATTGTTACTTTTTAAGATCTTATTGCTCTTTAAATTATTCCTTACCTGCACAGATTTGGCAGTAATCTGGATACAGTGCAGCCAGGCTATATGTCAGTCAATCAATGATTTAATTATTTTTTTGACATATGGGCAGGTAGGTTTGTATAGCTTTTTTTGTAATAAATGAAATCATGAATTGAAAACTGCTTATTTTCGTTATGCTGGTCATCTCTATCTTATGTAAAACATGTTAAATGATCCAAACCATTCAGTTACCGAGTTACTAAAAGGAATAACAGAAGAAATCCTCAACAACACAAATTATGTTTCACATAACTGTTAAATAAACAGACCCTTAATTTGGTGAATCCAAAGCATGACTCTCTAAATATTGCTAATATTACGTGACATTCTACACTGCTGTTGCATCGATCTGTTTGTATGAAAGCCACCTGCAGCCGAATTGGACTCTTAGACAAAATGTGATTAGAATCCACAATTAATCAAATTAAGTTCAGTAATGAATGTTTATCATGTAGAATTCTGAGTGTGAAACTGCTTTTATGCTTTCCTTTGCATAAAGCACAGGTTGGAAAAAAAATTAATGTGAAAAGCAGACAGTTCAAGGTTAAAAAAGCAAATATGTTTGATAAAGTTGCATAATACACTGATGTCACAGAAAACAAAAAAAAAACAAAAAAAAAAACAGCCTTCTCCTACTTGTTCCCTTCAGACTGCCTTTATGTTTTAATATCGCCTGTTCTAAGTTCCTTGCTTTGGACTAGAAATACAAGTTCTAGTCCAACTTGAACATCATAATCTTAATAATCTTCAACTCAATATCTGAAAGTAAAACATACATAACTTCAGCATTTTGTCAGCTTCAATCACTACAGAAGAAGAGTAGAAGTTCCAATCTTACCCCTCATTCAACAAGTTGTGAAATTTGCAGCTATGTGTTTATCTAGGCTTGTCTTTGTCAGGGTTCTGTGTTTTCAGTGCTCTACTAATTCTGCACTCCCTTGCCCGGCTTGGTGTTACCAAGCCGGGCAAGAGACCCCCTCCCTGGATTCACCCTGGTTCTTCTGGACTCACCCTGGTTCTTCCAGCTGCTCCTCCTGCCTGCCGCCACAGTGGTGCTGCTCGGGCTCCCCGCCTGTGTAACATCTGCCAGCCCTCCCGTCACTCAGCCATCTCCTACCACCAGAGGGTTTACGGTCACAGAAAATCCTTTTCCACTCATCCTCCCCGGATAGGTCCTCCCAGCCAAGCGGTAAGCATAGGAGCATCTGGAGATTGTCCCCTGGTTCGATTAGTATTAATTTATCCTCTTTCTTCTGCAGTTTCCTCCGTTCTGACATTCCGATCCCGCCTGTTGCTCACTTTGTGTGCAAACCCTCGTAGAGTCTTTAATAAACATCTTAAGACTGTTTCTGTAGTCCGTCTGTGTCTGCATGTGAGCCAAACACCTCAAAACCATGACAGTCTTATTTTTTTATTTAGTAAAACATCCACATTAATTTGTATTAAGATACAGTTAATGTATAACCATTAACTGATTATCCGTGTTCATTCTTACAATAATACTCTCAATTGTATTGATAAGTTATTAGATTGATTTGATATTTTTTTTTTCCTTTGATATGACAAAAAAAAAAAAAAGAAAAAAAAAAGATTGATTTGGTTTTGGCAACTGGTGAAACTGGTCGGTTTATGACATTAAAAGTAATTTCAACAGGCTGAGCTACACTGGAAAAAGACGTTTAAAAAAAAAAAAAAAAAGCACACACTGCTCCATCCTCAGAACAATCAAACATCCACATAACTTCACAGTTTAATGAAGGTTCTGCCACAGAAGCATCTACGCAGTGGGTTTTGCGCGGCTAAAAAGGCCCACTTTAGGTCATGTCATAGTTTCTGCTGTAAAAAGCCTTGCTGAAAGCCTTTTAACACTACGCAGAGGTGGCCTCAAAGTGCAATTAAGCCGGACAAAACTGAAATGCTGCTGCTGTTAAAAGCAGCCACGCAGAGGGCGACACCAACCGAGCAGGCCGGAGCTAAAGGCTGACGATAAAGCCTGCGGCATGTTTACGCAAACACGCCGAGCTCCATCATTGCTTGCCGACAGCCTGAATTTTATTAAGTCATGTTAATTGAAAATGTTTCTGGCATGATGGACAGAGCGGAGTGACTCGGAGAATAAAAGGATTTTTTTCCCCTTTCCCTCCCCTGAAACTAATAAGGGGGAGCTGTTCAGACTGATATTTTCATTCAATTAAAATAAATGGAGGAACAGAAGCAAAAATTGAGACAATTGACTCGGAGGTCATTCAAGTTGAACAGCCGAGAGAAGCGGAGGGATGCCGGCGAATTCTCTGCATCAGCCTCTCATCTCCCAGCCGCCACCACGGAGCCCTCTTTCTCCTCCGTCTCTAATTGTTTCAATTACATCTCAATCTATTGTAGCTTGAGGGAAGGGTGCTTGTTAAATTAGAGGGCTTTGTAACATTATCCATTAGGAGTGACAGCATTTTATGGTCATAATCAGATCGAATCATCCAAACTTGTGGCGCCGCGCCTTATCTGGTCGCTCTCATTAGGACATCTTAATTTTTCACAGTCTGTTGGTCCTACCAGCCTTCTGCAGCCAGTAAATGAGTCATATCAATCAGTCATGCTGAGGACAAAACGCAGCATGGGGGCCCCAGCCGAAGAACTGAGAGAGATTCATCCGTGCACACATGAGAATCTATAAATAAGCTTGCAGCTCTGTTGCTCTGCGTCTTTGTTTCTCTTCCCTTCTGTTTCCTCCTGTCTTGCCCTCCCTTTCCACTTTAACTCTCCTTTTCTGCAACATATACCTCACTGGCGGCGCCACTTCAGTCCATTCAAATCCTTCCCTAATTGACACTCTGTGAGGAGAGGCAAGGCTAGCCCTGAATGCACTTCACTGACTATACCACAGCATGTTCATGTGAATGCTTCCCTGCACCGATATAGAGGACATTTTGCCTCTGCCTCCAGCATCAAATCTCCTTAGGGAGCCAGCAAATTTAATTAAAACATGCAACAATGAGTAGCATCAAAACAAATACCAAGAAAAAAAAAAGAAAAAAAAAAAAAAAAAAAAAAGAGAGCTTGCAATGCATCAAGTAAAGGCAAAAACAACGTCTCTAGAAGAAATCTCTGAATAATCGAGTGAAACCTCCGAGGTACAAGCTCTGCTGGCTGCACAGCTAGCTCCAGCATCACCGAGGAAGGTCAAGTCTTGGACTAAATCTTTCACCTCCTTCTCTCCTCCCTCCACCCCCTACGCTGAGTAAAACCAACTGCTGTGAGAGACAGACTTGATTAACGATGCATTGACTCCCCCCGTTGGGAAACACAAGAAACTGTAGCGCAGGCAAGCTGAGCCGAGGTCACACACTCCATCTCCACCCCCCACCACACCAAACCTTCCCGAAAATATGAGTAAATACACTTTAAAATTCACCGTGGGCCACGTAGCCGAAAAAAAGCTTTACATGAAACTTACAACAGCCAACCCGCTTAGCTATTCTGCAAACAGCGTTTTTCTTCCAAACGAAGGCAAAAGGCCTTTACGTTCTCCAAACAAACACGCGGAACGATTCTCATTCATCCAGCAGCCAATGTCATACAAGCACGTCCCCAGAGATAACGTACTCCCTGCCTATCTTTATTCAAATTTACTTTATAAAATAATATTTGGTTATTAAAAAAGAAATAACACAGGGTGTTATAGCGACAATAAATGGGTGGCATTTTTATCAAAAAAGCCTTCATCAGAACAAAGGCGTTGTGACAGTGTGTAAGCTCATCTAAAAACAGCAGGAGAAAGATTTGAGATAAACAGCTTTATCTGTGAATGAAAGATTGGGTATGCATCTTAACCCCCCACCCCTCCTTTGCTTCAAAATCACAAAGTTGTTGACTTGATGACTAAACAGTTAGAGACAATGTTTTCTTATTGTGGGCTATTAAGGACTTTTACAGTTGTAATATTGGACTGTAGTGTCCAACTAAAGGGTGCTTCAACAGTTGTGGAGGATTTGTGAATGTTTGGTGCCCATGATTTCCCCAGCAGACAGAAGCAGTGTTGAGTGGCAACACGCTGGATAATCTTGTCATTTCTGGCAGTGGTGTTTGGTGATTAAAAAAAAACCCAACAACAACAAAAACCTTCCTCTCATGTATAAAATAATAAGTTTGAGGGGGAAGAAGAGGACAATCAAAATCTAATGAAATGAAATCAAAACATTTATAAAACACCTCTAAATCTACTTTTACAGTAAAACCTTTTTTTAGATGCACCTTATTTCAGTAATTCCATTTGAAAAAGGGGAATTTCATATATTATATAGACTCACCGAACATAGATACTGTATATTTCAAGCATTTATTCCTATTCATTTTTATACCTATGGCTTAAAACTATTTAATCAATGTTTACAGTAATGTCTTATTGTTTACACAGGCACTAGGAAGGCTGATGACCTGAGTTGTCCAGCAGATAATCATTGACATCCTCCATAAGGATGGAAAGCAAAAAGAAAGTCTTTTATATAGAAGCTAGCTGTTCACAGAGTGCTTCACTCAAGCATATTTTTAAAACGAAGAGTGGAAGAAAAAAGTGTGGTACAAAAAAGGATTGACAATTGCAAGAATCTTATAAACAATGTAAACAGTAGAATATCCAGATATATGGTAATATAGTATAAGCAGAAGACATTTTAGTACAAAAAAACAAAAACAAATACCCCACCATAACAGTCCCATAAATGACAAATGAGCAGCGCTCTTGTGTACTGAGAAGGCTACAAGTACCTGGTTCAAATCACGCAGACTGCCACTAAGGGTCCTGGAGTTAATATAAAATGTATTTTTTTAGAATATTCTCGTCCAGTGTTCTTTAATAATGATACTCCTCACATTGTTTTACCTTATGAACACAAGTTTTCATAAAGGTCACACGCTTCAAGGAATAGAGGCATTCACAAAAAAAAAAAAAAAAACCTTAACGTGTGTTCAAGAAAATAATTTTGTCCACCAAACAAATAAGTATTGATAATTATGCTGCTCTGCTTAAAAAGTAAAAATTAAATACATAAACAATAAAAATGAATTGCTTTATTGGCATTTCTTGCTCTTTCCTTTTTACTAAACTGAGACCGATACATCAGGAGGAATGCACAGAAAAAAGATCATAATCTTTATGAAGACAGTCTGACTAGATGCATATGATATTAATAACACTCTTTGTTTGAACAGTATGTGAAGCAATTAATATATGAGATGACGGTCTGCCTTTCTCAAAGCTCCAAATAAAGAAATATCAGTGTGGATCAGAAAATAGGTGACCTTCATGCTAAAATAATTAAACTTATCTTTATTCTTCTTTGCATCTTACACCCACGCCAAGGAAGAAAATTAATGCTTAAAAATATATAACCTTAATGGTTGTGTGATTCCACTGCTTTGATTTTTTTTTAATAACAATTACATGTGTCAGTCATCTATTTATAACTCTGTCTCTGCTGGGTAAAGAATGTTAGTGCACAGCAGGTGGAATCGCAGGAGAAAAAAGGAAAAGCTAAATTAGCAGAGCTTTTAATAGAGCAAACAAACACTATAACCAGCTTGGCGCAGGCCCAGGTACCAAAGGAGAAATATTCAGATCAAGACACTGTTGCACATCACTTGTTCCATATACACTCCCCACCCGCCCAAAAAACAACAACAAAAAAAACAACTGAAAACAAGACCTATGTACCTCCTTGAACACATTCATTATTATCAGTTTCATTGAAAAAACCAACAACACTTGTTTAAAATGGTGCATGGCCACCTAGACACAGTTCCACTGCCATGCAACATAAATGTATCTTTTTTAATAGTTATGGTAAAGACTATTGCAAAGTAGTGGAAGATTGTGAAAATTTAAGGGAAAAAAAAGCTTAGATTTTTTACAAATGATAATTTTAACATTTTGAATATTTGGTATACATTTGTAATGTGCTCCATTTACTCCAATACCCCTAAATAGAACCCATTAATCGAATGAGTATGGCAGTAAAACCATTCAAGACATGAATGCCCTACACTGACGGGCCAGGCAAGAAAGAACATTAATAAAATGCAACGAGGCCCACGGTTACTCTGGAGGAGTTGCAATGATCCAAGACTCAAAGTGGGAGAATAATGTGAGGAAATATTTTGTCAGGACTTTTAGTCACACACTCTCTCTCTAAGGTAGAGTAGCATGAAGAAAAGTCACTGTTGGAAAAAAAGCCATGGGGGAGACAACGCAAACAGGTGGAAAAAAAGTGTTCATGTCACATGAAACTAAAATGCAAAGTTCTATTTATGTTAGCAAACTAACCCTACACATCACCTTTAATACACTATCTCCACTGTGAAAAATGCCGGTGGCAGCATCATGCTTTAGGGACGCCGTTTCACAGCAGACACTGGGAAGCTGATCCAGATTTGATAGGAAGACGGATAACATAATTAAAAGAAATATATGGCTTTCTTGGTAGAAAACCTGTTACAGGCTGCAAGACTTCAGATTGGGAAGTAAGTTCACTTTCTAGCAGGACAGTTATCCTAAGCATACATCCAGAGCTACAATGGAATGGTTTAAATCAATTCAAGTTTGTGTTATAGAATGGCCAAGTCAAAGTCCAGAAATGAGTAAAAAGCTGGTAGTAAAATACCCCGAAACACTATAGTTGAAGAGAAATGCATATGCCACTTTTTAGATTTTCATTGAATAACAATTGAAAGCCAGGCACCATAATACTTCCACTGAACAATTATGTTCTACTTTGTCTGTGGTTTCCACATATACAAGCACAATAAAATACATCAGGGTTTGTAGTTTCATGGTGACCAAAACACACAAAAAGACATTTAATGTTCATGACATTCTATTTAAGCAGGATCACAGTGTTATTTTTTGAATTTAAAATTATATTTCAGGGTCATTCTTTGGGCATTTATCAGTATATTAGCATTTGGTTCACAGCTAGTTTGTTTTAAGAAGGTATTCAACACCGTGGTCTGTCGTCAGAATACTTAAACAGCACAAAAGGTGTGCCACAGGGTTCCAGTTTAGGTCTCTCTGATTTCAATTTATGCAAATTATCGGATAAAATTTTACTGATGTCTGTATACATTTTTATGCTGATGATACTTTGGTTTTACTGCCATACAAAAACTGTGATTGCTATGCTTAGTCTTCGTGCTTCGTCTGAAACCAGTCCTAATCAGATGAAATGCACGGTGTTTGCCAACAAAAAGAAAGCGCCACAAACTCTCTTCCATAAAAACAATACCAGATACACCAATAGAAATTGACATTAAGCTTTCATTTACACATGCCGTTTTCGGGCCACATGGTGCACCGGACTATAAGGCACACAGTAAATGAACGTGTCTATGTGCGTCTTTGTCCACACATAAGCCGCACCGGATTATAAGGCGCACTAAATATCCTTCCCAAGTGTGTAATATCACTTCGCCCTGTCATGTACAGCGCTCTCTATCCATGTCTGTCGGGAGGACAGAGTGGTTGGACTACACTAGCCTGTGTCAAACATAAGGCCAAAATAAACGTAACTTTTATAATGAATTAACTTGCTAGGTTTATTGTTGCTAGCATGTACTGCGGGCGCGGGCTGTCTAAAGGCTCCCACATATTCGGGCGTAATGTGCACATACTGTGAGCTTGGTGGACTCCGCGCTGACTCTCCGTGGACGTTTTACCCCTCATAGTCGAGCGTACTATTGCCTACATTTCTTGTGGCAAATTCCTACAATTCCCACACTTTCTGCCAGTGGCATGAAGCGGCGGAACGGATAATAAAATGTTTCATTAGCTCGCTGAGCACCTAGAGCTGTTTCTTTTCCAGCAGACTCACACATGTCAGTGAGAACAGAGAGGAACTGTGATGCCGCTCGTCCTTGAGACCGCCTGTTTGGATCAGCTCATTGTATCAAGCTCAGTGTCACGTATAAAACAGTTTGATGTAAAGACTTCTTGACACCGAGAAGTCGTGAAAATTGAGCTGTGCATGTACCTGTACACGCGGACCTCCGCGGAATGAACTACACCCGAGAATGTGGGGGTCTTTACATGAATACACTTCTAGTTTTAACATTACAGTCAGGCATTCTTGTAGACAGCTCAGGGGTCCGAGCAGGTGGTGACAGAGTGTACCGTAATGCTCCAAATATCCATTTAGCGGAGCAGCTTCGTTGCTTACCAAAGTCGTACTTACACATTTTCACAGATTTTTGAGCGCATTGTACCACAAAGTTGGTCAGTAAGTAATTAATAATGGTAATCATTTATGAAGGGACACCGGATTATAAGGCACACCATCAATTTTTTAGAAAATGTAAGGATTTAAGTACGCCTTATAGTCTGAAAAATACAGTATTCAAAATGCTGTAGAGAAGTTAAAGATCAAAGTATGGTTTTTCCTCAGAAATAGATCTTGCTTTTATTTCACTGAAAGGAAGCATCTTGCCTTAATGTGATTAAGGCAAGATGCTTGATGTTATTTATAAGAATGCATCTGCTACCTCTCTCTATATGTCTCCTATGTAACATTATGGTCCATAAGAGGTTATAAATCTCTCACTTACCATTGTACTTTATATTCTCAGGTCAACTGGCTATCATTATCAACCCGTAGACTCATGCATTGGTACATTTTCATCTATAGAGCAATCCTTGGGCTGTCCCTGCCTTATTTATCCTCCTACATGTCACTTAGACAGTCCAGCCACATACATTGCTCTTGCATTTTCTTACTCTCCACAATCAACTTGGAACACTACAATAGGATCTAAAGCTTTCCACATTGATTCCCCTGGGACAATTCACATTTATTACAAGAAATCATGCTATGAAACTTGCTGATGTTTTACGTCATATTTTATTCGGTTATTTAATTTGAATTCAGCGTGGTGTTACTGTGTTTGTATTTTTTTGGTGTTGTCAAGACAAGTCTCACTTGTAAATGAGATCCTGGATTTCAATTAGATAACCTGTAAAAACAAAGGTTAAATAGATTTTAGCGAACAAAATCCTCCTACCTGAATCCATTTGTCAGGAATTGCCATTGCCAGCCGATAATCGAAGCCCAGTCCTCCTTCCTCCACTCTTCTGCAAAGGGCAGGCATCCCTGACACATCCTGCAGAGATGCCTTACTGTGTAACATTACTTTTTTTTTGTGTTTCCCTCCAAGTAAACCCAAATCCCATCACAAGAGGCTCAAAGATTTGTGTGCCGAGTTAAAAAAATATCCAAATACCACTGCTCCAGATCATTTTCACATTAACGTTTAATTACAGAAACAAAAAAAAAAAAAAAAGTATGATATGCCTGCCTAATAAGTGCTTTTAATTAATAATAGCTACAGGCAGTTCATTTTGCAAATTAGATGCCAATGTGTGTTTTTACCTCTGCAATAGTGATGCAGTCCGGATAAAGAGTATGGAGGATGTGATTGGAAAGCATCAGGTACACCAAAGATTCTTCATCAACGTGTAGGCCAAAGTATTCACTGTAGTCCCCGCTGAAGCCAGTGCCTGAAGCGTAAACACCCACACAGGGAACACTCATCATGCTTTCCTCCCAAACTTCCAAACTGACCAGATCTTTTTTCAAGTGATGCAACCAGTTTCACTTCCTCTGTTTGTCAAATTTTACCTCAAGCATTATGTTCTGGCAGCTTTAAACTTTTAAATTCCAATGGAACTGGTTTACAGTTTCTAGAAAAAGTTTGCATACCTCTCGACCTTTGTCGCATAACAACTACAAACTTTAAAAGCATTTTATTCAGATCTTGTGGGATAGACCAACTCAAAGGAGCACATAGTGGTGAAGTAGAAATATATATATATATATATATATATATATATATATATATATATATATATATATATATATATATATATATATATATATATATATACCCCCTAAATGAAAGTGAAGTTTTTGGTTTTGCTTTTTGTAGGTTTTACCAACAAACCTCTGAGGTCTTCAAGGAACAGTGGGATTTATGCTGGGATCAAATTATATACAGGTGGATTTTATTTCATTTCTGGGTATTAAAGTGAAGGGTGCTGCAAGACAATGCACACATACCTTTAAAATTGTTCTCAAAAAAAGGGGAAAACTATGTATTTTCTATCCTGTTTTTTTTTGTAATTATGTACTACTTTGTGTTGATCCTTCACAAAAAATCCCAGTATATGTACTTGCAAAGTACCATAAATGCTCTTCTCATCCATAACGCCTCCCCCCATTCAAATACTATTTTTTTTTTTTTTTTACTGGGAGATTTTATGTAGAAATATTCCAAAATGATATGTTGGATAAGCTCATTTTCCAAATTCGTTTTCCACCTCTTAGCATTCTAAAGCAAAAACTGTACCATTAATTACAGACAAGAGCCAGCCTGACCTGGGTATACACAGGTTAACCAAACTTACCGATGCCATGGTGATGGTACAGCATGGAGGTAATGCCGTCAAACCTGAAGCCATCAAAGCGGTACTCCTCCAACCACCAGCGCAGGTTCGACAGCAGGAAACGCAGCACTTCCCAGCTAGTAGTGGTCACACACAATTGGCACAACACAAAAACAATTCAAGGTCAGATAAACAAGAGGCTGTGAATTATTCACACATCTCATCATGAATTTTAGTCACCAGAGATTAATTTCCCCTCGAAAGCAGGATATTCACATATTGACAACCGAAGCTCAATTATGCCAGGGAGGGAGTGGCAGTGACAGCAGACGGTGCTTATATTAACAATATACAGAACCATGTCTTTCACATATTAAGATGTCATGATGAAAAATTGGTGGCTTTCTAATTTCCATCAGCTCACAGTGCAAATATTATGTATATCAAGGCATCCTGGTGCATTTGAATTGATGGGATTTCATACCACACTTGGACAGTGGAATTAAGCCCTCTTACTTGAAAGTGGGATAAATCATTTGTCACCAGCTTCATGTATAATGGGTGGAACGTTTGTCATGCAAGAAGGTAAAAAAACCCCAAAAAAAACGAACAACACATAAACTCAGCAACCTACCTAAATGTTAAACGCAGCTCGCCATAGTCTTATAGCCGTCAGTGTGCCACGTACCACACAAATGTGCTGTGGCTGTTGGCTGCAGGCTGGAGGAGGTGGATTCCATAAATGGCCTCCGTCCTCTACCCTGACTGGAAGAGTCATCCGGTTCTAAACAGTCACTCAAGGCAAAGTACACCGCGCACCTCAACTCTACCCATTTGGTGGCGTGTCGCCATGGAAACGTCAGCAAAAACTCAATATTTGGTCGTCTCCATGCAGTGCGCGTAATGAGCACCAAATGAAACACTGTACTCGGATGCAGCGCTGTAGGGCAAAAGCAAAGCACCAAGGATGTGAGACGAATGACACATTCAAGATGCTGATTAAGTGTGAAGTGCAGCCTCTGCTGAGGTGAAAAGACCCAACTCAGATCTACAATGTGCTCTCAGCTCCAACAATGGTTATAACCATATGTGTTAAAACGTATTTATGGATCATGCATAGTTTACTTTTTTTTGTAGATTTTTATCAAGTGCAAAGAACATTTTTAGAAATACATTTACATTTATACTTTGATTATTATAAAAATGAAAATGAGAAAAGGAAAAAATATTTTTGTATGTTGAACATGAGTCAAATCATATATTTTTTCTGCTCTTCATCAGCAGTTTATAACATCCGTTACCACTTATTGGCTCTTCTGGGAAGATGTATAAAACACCCTACAACAAATTATTTTTTATTGAAGAACATTTGAGGAAAAAAATGTCTTTAAAGTACATTTATTCAGGGGGAAAAAACAAAAACCCACCTTAAAAATTTTTGTAAAACCTTTTTAGTAGTAATCACGTCTTTCTTTTTGCCTATTGTATTAATATGATGTGACACCATACCATAGTAGCTTTATTTACTCACATGACCAAAGTTTAAATATTAAAAGCAATAAGACCCAGATAAATAGAACAGTCCTATACTTTAATAATAGACCAATCATAAAATCGATTAAACAAAGAAAATTGGAAAGAAATATTGTGTAAAATTAACAATCGGACAATTTTACTCAGTTACTCTTCAAAATAGCAAAGATAAGAAGTCATAACATGCAGGTGCTCACATGTACCTGAATGAAAAAATAGTTATGCAATGAAAAAAAGCAGACTGGTTTTTAACAACCTCAGTAACGTCTTAATTTGTAAAAGCTTCAATACAACAACACTAAACAAATCTTGTTCTCAGTGTTTCTTGAAAAAAAAAAAAATAAAATCGATTCATCCCAAACACTCACTTGCAGAGGATTACAATCTGTATGTCAAGAGAGAAAATCCTTTTTTTTCTTCAGAAAAAGAAAGCCAAGACAAAAAAATAGATTTAAATGTTTTCCCTCCTGTGCTCCATTCCTCAGGGATGACCAGTGCCAGCACTGTTTGACAGGTGTGAAGCCGCATGTTACATCTGCACTTCCTTCTTCCCTGGAGGAGCAGAACAAGGGAGCCTGGTATGATCCCATATAGTAGCCTGCCTGGGTGGTCACACAGACCCTGTGATAAATAGATTAGGTCCTCCACTTCAGTGCGCAGAGCCAACAAAGGCTCAGACACAATGTATCCTCACGGGATGGAGATAATAGCCAGTGAGAGCCAGAGGCCCGAGATGAAACCATACTGCCACATTAGGGCCCACAATGCCATTCATCATCAGGTCCAATTACAGTGTGAAAGGTAGATCTCTATACCAGATGCAACACATCGCTTATCTATGCAGCGTCATGAAGTTATCAGCTGGTCTGCGGTGTTAATATAAAAGCAAATTGCACATTACAGTGTCCTTAGATTAAAGCGTAGCAGTGACAGTGAAACCTAGTTAGGGAACACTAATAGAGTAAAGCTCTAATATTGCTGCTTGTAAAGAAAGATAAGATAATACGTCATGTTTTAATGTTTTACCTACAAGCATGCGCGCGCACACACACACACACACACACACACACACACACACACACACACACACACACACACACACAGTAATGAGAAATACCTGAAGTTAATTCACAAAGAGACTTCTTCCCTACACTCACTTCATATTTCATGATCATTAACGGATCTCATTTTCTCCCCATGCTGGCCAAAGCCATGGCTCAAATTTAAAACAAAATGTCATTTGCAGCTGAGGTGATTTTATACTTTGCACACTCCTTGACCTTTTTCACATTTGTGTAGCATTACAGCCAATAATTTAAACAGATCTTATTGGTATTAACAGAGATCCACAATGGGTGGTGGAAATCAGTCAACTGAACAAACGTTTGTCGAGCACTCCACAAATTTGGCTGATATTAAAGATTAGCCAAAAGAAATCCTTTGTTCAAAGAGAGCTATAAGAAGCCCAGTTTGTTGGGTTATCTAGATGGTTTGTGGCAAATTTGCAGAAGGCGCATTGATCATATAAAAACAAAAATGCAACATTTTGGCCCACATGCCAAGTGCTAAATGTGGTGGACAAAAAACAGTGCACATCAAGGTAAAAACACTATTTCCCAGAGGTAAACACGGTGGTGCTAGCATCATGTCGTTGCGAGGCTTTTCTTCAGAGACACACGAAAGCAGGTCTGTGTTTTACTGCATTTATTAGGTGTTTACCAGTATCTCCATCAACTCTGACAGTAACCATAAACGCATAACCCAAGGGTTTCAAAACTTTTCAGCCTGCGACCCCCAAAATAACAGCTGACAGCAAACAGATGTTAATTTTACATGAACAGGGGAGAAAAAAAAAATCAGTTCTTGTTTTTCACCAAAAGTCACAGGTGAGCTGCAGATGATACTAAATAGATTCGGGAAGCAGAAAGGTAATTCAAGAGAAGGTGTAATACTCAAGCAATGACACAATGACAGGCATGATGGATGGTGAGCATTTGTTAAAACAAAAGGGACAAATGAACTGCCTCTCCTGACGCATGGACAAATACAGGACAAATACTTCGATGTCCCTCTCAAACAGAAGTAGTTTACGTTTTTTGATTGAAAGTTGATAGGTTTGTTTACTTCCATCTACGACACTGCTCACACACACACTGCATGACCAGGGCTCAGACAACCATAAAAGACTCCTTCCACCCCCATCATGAACTGTTTACCCTCCTGCCCTCTAGCAACAGGTTCAGCTGCTTCAAATGCAGAACCAGATTCCACCACAGCTTCATTCCACATGTTATAAGACTGCTAAACTCCCAATAATCCTCCCTCCCATACATACAAAACTAGTCACTGTACATGGACCCTATGAACTCTACAGCACTATCTGCACCATCATATGGTCCGTTCTCTGTTGCAATACATCCTGATGCTACATATACCTCCACTATTCATATTGTCGTACATGTAAAATGTCATTTTGGTTTGCCGCTAAATTTCTGAAAAATGTAACAATATTTTTATTAGTTTCTGTTTCTTATATTTTTATTTTATTTCATACTTTTAATTCTCTCTCTCTCTTTTGTCTTTTGTTTTTACCCGGAGCTTTGCAACAAAATCTCACTCAAATGGACATTGTGAATATGCTGTGAAATGACAATACAGTCCGTCTAAGTCAAATACATGTTGTATTCTGGTCTAAAGAAACATTAACATTTTGAACAACATAAATCTTGTAATATTGGCTTCCTCTTTGGGGAAACTCTCACTTAAATTGCAGTGCTTTGCTAAGCTTTGTGTTGGATATCTGCTGTTTGTCTAGCATTCTTTAAAATGTCTGACAGGGCAGCTACCTGTTCTTTCTTGGCATCCTAAAAGGGATCCTCTGCTGTCACTGAAATTATATGTTTGGCAACCTGTAATTAGGATCACTTTGTATTTGCTGTCTTTTAGAAATCAGTGGCAGCTTGTCATTTCTTTTGTCCTTTTTTTCCATTTTTCTTTTTTTTCTTTTTTTGGAGTGTTACCCAATGGATTTTATATTAGCAGCAACAAAGTATCCAGAAGTATCCAGGAGGTTTGTCATCTCATAAACAACAATAAAGTTATTTTAATACTGTAACCATCTGGCTAAAAAAGTCCCTTACACAGGGCCCTCAACAGTTATCTCAGATAAATAACAATTAAAAGCTTTATAACAACACTTCTATAGGTTAGGGCAGGGGTTTTCAAATTCATTGAATGTGAGCCTACCCTTGGAATAGGTCAAAATAACCACGCCCCCCCACAAACCTACCGCATACAGGTCCCTGCAGTAAAAGCATCTTTCTTTTGTGTTCCTGGAATGCTGTGTTTCAAAAACAACTGATAGCCCAACACATGTTTTTTTATTGTATTTCTTTTAACAAAGTACATTAATAAAAAAGGCCTATTCATAAAATATCCATCCAAATATTTCCATTTTACATGCTACTTTTACTGAAGCATCACGGACAGAGGGCTTAGTTTTAAAATTGAGCTGTCATTAGAGCAAATTCATAAACGATTGTTTTCAACAGCAGACAAACTGAACTAAACAGACGCCAATGTCAAACTGAATTCACGTCAACAGGAGACGTCAACTGAAATAATAATAAAAAAGAAAACCTGAACAGACGTCAACACGTTCCATATTCCGATTTACTTTTTAGGCTGAGTATACACAATTTAAACCGATTGCTATTTTAACAACCAAGCATTTTATTATTATCTCTTATCTAATGTTTGGCACTTTGTTTTACCTTTTGTTAAAGTGCTCTTTAAATAATGATGACAATGATGATGATTATGATCAGAATAAACTTTTGCATCACCTCCCAGAAGCTGGAAAGAAAAGAGACAAAAATATTTTTCACACCTCACTTAGTAACTCTAATATTTTAGTCTAAATATTTTAGCCTAAATATTTTAGGCTAAAATATTACACTTTTTATTTGTTTTTCTTCAATCCCACAGTGATGTTTAGTAATTTCTGCCAAAGGCTGCAGCATTTTGATTTAATCCATCTGAATGCAGTATTTGCAAGCCATACTCTGATTGGATGGGAAAAAAACTGTCTGTGATTGGCTGGTGGAGTGGACAGTTTTTGAAGTCGCAGCGCAGAAACAGCCGAGGGAGTGCACAGCTGGTGTTGAGTGTGGAATGAGCAGGTGCGCGCGAGCAGAGATGGAACTCAGCGTGAGGACAGTGGGTTGAGAAGAGTTTTTCAGAGTTGAGCGCGCGTCAGACCGGTTTTGAGCGTTGAGAGTTGTCTCACTGCACGCTTGGATTGGTTTCTGCGCGTTCAAACAGAAGGCACGAATATCGCTACATAGTTTCACAGAGTTGAGCGGCAGCGCTGTCTTCTATTATCTTCTTTGTCTTCTCGCGCCTCCCCTGCAACTCTTTGGCGCCCCCCAGGGGAGGCGCGCCTCATGTATTGAAAACCCCTGTGTTAGGGAATAATTATTTCAACAAAATGAAAAATACGGCAATTACTTCCACCCCTAACATTTTCCCATAGAATTAACTTTTAAGTCTATCACCTGAGGTATAAATATGTAACACAGCAGCTCATTTCTCTTAACCCATCTTCCTAATAGGAAAAACAATAGAAGATGTCATTGAAATAATGCATAATGACTCGTAAAATTAGTAATGGCTACAATAAAGTAGCTACTAGGTTAACTTGGTGATGTTTACAATCAGAGAAGTAATAAAAACAGCTGGAACAGAGGCTGAACGAGGACCAAAGTTTATCTTGCCACCACACAAAGTGAGGAGAATTATTAGGGAGGTAAAAAAGAGTCAAAATGCACTGTTAGAGATCTGGAGACACGATAACAACCGTTTATTTTAAAGGTTTAAATGAGGCCTGCATCATTCCGGGAATGCCAACGACTGTGGAGGATGCTGTAGAAATGTTTCAAAAAACATGTTAAAGGAACTATTCCTGATCCTGGACAAATTTGAACCATGAGTGAGAACAGTTTAGTTTGAACTGTAAGGCTCAAACTAAACCAGCTATTTTGTCCCCATGAGAAACCCTCCTTCTCTCCCTCCTGGTCTCATCCCAGTCAACATTCACAAGTCTAAGCATGCTCCTGAAGCTTGTGCACAATCCTCAGAGGAAACAAGGCTTCATCGGGGGACTTTTTTTATTTTCTTTCACATAAATGGCTACGTCTTGGGTAAATTATATTTTCCTATGTTAACGGTCAACACTTATGTGCATGCCATTCTGTTCTGGTTACATACTCTGTTGTGTAAGCGCTGAAGGAGCTGTTGTTTATAAAAGGCTTTGCACCTTGTTGTGCCATTGGCAGAGAAAAGCCGTTCCCGGGTGATCCCCAGTTCGCTGCTTATTCCTACTAAAAAAAAATCCTGGACTCACTCGATCTTGCAATCAATTAGTCAATTGTTATTATCAAATTCCGTCTTTTGACTCCTAAATCATTGCATGAACAGTATTTTTCTTAACCAGACAAAAATAAATTCAGGTATACCTTCTTTAATTAGCTTGCTTGTTTATGGTCTCATTTCTGCAATCCTAGACGAAGGGGATAACATTCTGTTTTTAAAAGTCATATCACATTTATTGTTCCTAATGCCAACTTGTTTTTGTTTTCTACTTAATAGCACTTGTGTTCGGACACTGAGTGAGCAATGTTTACACCAGAGATCCGCTGTTAGCTTTTGGTAGCTCTGCTGTGCTTCCTCCTAACAAGTGACCTGACATTCCCCATGAGCTGAGATGAAGGACACGTGGCACCCAACAAAGTGGATGAATTGGCATAGTTGACCTGGCATCGGAGTAGCTATGGAGAGAGCAGCTTGACACGCTGGCACAGGAGTTAGGGAGTTCGATCCCCCGCCACGACCGTCTCAGTCGTTGTGTCCTTGGGCACACGCCGATGTATGGCAGTAACATAGCTCACCACCGTCAGGGTGGGAATGTGTGTGTGAATGACTGACTGTAGTGCAAAGCGCTTTTTTTTTTTTTATCATTTATTATTCTGACTGAGACATAGCTCACCACGCTAACCTCGGTTACCCACAAACAGACGGTTTTCATTTACTCTGGGCTGACAGACTCCAAGACAGCAGTAAGAAGAGAGGAGGTGGTCTGGCTGTGCCTCTGAATGAAAAATGGTGTAACTTTGGACACTTGATCAAAAAGATTGCAGTAGGGCTATTGAGCTGATGGCTGTTAGCATGAGGCCACATTATCTGGTGCGAGAGTTTACACATTATCGGAATAACAGTATGAGCCCCTCCCTTGGCTAATGCTGCAACATCTTGCAATGTCCTCCAAACCTTGACCAGCAGAATCCAAACGTAGCGTCCCCATCATCACGGACTGTGTTAACTTTAGTGTGGTAAACACTGTGTCACAAATGAAAATATGGCGGTATGGTTCTCCAGTTACAAACCCTGGATCAACCCTGAAATAAAAACTCCTCAAGGAGGAGAAGATTGCAAGTAAACACTGAGGAGCTGAGAGCAGTGCAGAAGGAACTGAGAAATGGTATGAGGGATTGACGGACTGTCCCTGTGGCTCTACGCTCTTTCATGAGGAGTGAATGCTGCTTGTCAAGACTTGATGGAATCTACTGGGTTACCTTAGATAGGACATTTTTTGACCAATCTGTATGATTTGATTGAATTTTACTCTGTAAAGTGCCTTGAGATGACATGTATCATGAATTGGCGATGTATAAATAAAATTGAATTGAAAATTTTAATTAAATGGCCTGCGCTTATATAGCGCCTTAGGAAGTCCTGAGGACCTAGAAGCCACTACCACTGTGGTCCCTTTGCAGACAGAGAGTAGCTGTGCTGTATTTTTATTTATTTATACCAACAGACGTAGAATACAGTGGAGCCCGGCGGAGCTGATCAGGCGGAATAGGACAGGGTTAGTGTAAAACGGGCTAATGAGCTGTAACGTCATCAGCAAAACCAGTTGTGCGTTCTCCATGTTGCTCTCCGGATGAGTGGCAGGAGGATATGGATAGAGCTTCTCTGCCTTTGTCTGTTTGACCTATGGTGTCTTTTTGCCGCCACTCGCTGGGCCGGAGTTGTACTGCAGTTTTCCTCACAACTTTATCAGCCACTAGCAAATGGAAACATGTCAAATCTAATAACCCCTAATAATAAAAAGGGCTAGTGTTCATCCTCCCTGCTTATTTTTGCATGTTTTTTAACTACTTGTAAATGGTCAGTTGGTTTTTATGCACAAATATACATGCAAGTTCTGTACATTTTCAAATCACCATTGTTCTAACCTGCGCATTCAATTTTTAATACTGTACAGTATTTTTCATATAGAGTAAATTTGCCCTTACTATACAGTGTCTTATTCTAATTTTTAGTTTTGGTTTGCTACATTTAAGTGAATCTGAATGCTTCCATTTCCCTATCCCTTTGCTGCTGGTACACCTGAATTTCTCCACTGTGGGACCATGCATTATATTTCTATTCTATAATGGTTCCAACAATTTCCTTTTCAAAAATTGGAGGAAAAGCCTTAAGCTTTATGTATTCTGTCCTCTTAAACCAGGTCCAAGTCAGTATCATAAATAAAAGCCTATCCCTATCCATCTTCAAAATCTAAACTTCCGTTTTATCTTAAGGGATTACAATGTTGAAATCGTTAATTATTGTGTAGCATTATTTTTTCATATATTTGTAAACTTCAAATCTTAAATAACTTTGGTTTCTAAACTGATTTTAGAAATTGTGTTATTCAGTCTCATTTTTTGGGTGTATTGCTTGATTGTGCTCATCTTTTAGAACAATTCAACAAGTCACTGAAAGGTGCTTTATGAGTTCAAGTAAATTGAGCAGAGGTTAAGGGCACAAATGAAGCCTGCAGACCACTATGCACCCATTTATTACCATGAATATATATATGGAACAGTGGCGGCTGGCCCATAGGGGGCGCTCGGGCGCTGCCCTCCCTAGATGTGGAGGGGAAAAGTCAAAATATATTCAATTCAATTCAATTTTATTTATATAGCGCCAAATCATGAAACATGTCATCTCAAGGCACTTTACAAAATCAAGTTCAATCATATTATACAGATTGGGTCAGATTATACAGATTGGTCAAAATGTCCTATATAAGGAAACCAGTTGATTGCATCAAAGTCCCGACAAGCAGCATTCACTCCTGGGGAACCGTAGAGCCACAGGGAGAGTCGTCTGCATTGTAAATGGCTTTGCTGTATAGAGATTTTAAAAGTATTATTAATGTCAGTTTTTACTTAATAGTACGTGGCTACATGTAATAAGAATTATTAAAACACTTCTACTAATTGACTCTACCATTTGACTCTCATTTAACAGTGCATTTCCAGCAACAGAACGTATAATTTCTCTTCTTCTACGCTTGTGGGGCTGCCGCTCAAGGAGCCCTACAAGTGGGGGTAACCAATCGTATACTGTTGCTAGGGAAGATTTATAAATATTTGGCCAATCAGCATCGCCAAAATGAATGGGTTTGGGGCTCCTGGAGTCGTAGCCCTAGCTGCACAGTGATAGGTGCACTTCACGCGTGACGTCACGAGCTACATCCACGCTACATCCGGGTCACGGTGGTCGGCAAAAACAGTACTGTTTTCGCTTACCAGCGTGACAAAACGGGTGAATTAGAGCGTACTTTTAGTTTATTTTTGGAATCTAAACAATACCTAAGACTTGTTGTGCTCCCGGTTGCACACAGAGGCATTCCAAATCATCGGATGTACGTTTCTTTCGTTTACCGAAGGACGAAGAAAAAGGAAAGAAATGGATAATTTCAATGAAAAGGATGCAGGCAGACAATCCCAATCGCCATCATACCATGACAGAATTTGCAGTCTACACTTCATCTCCGGTAAATACAACTAAATTTTGCACTAGTCGTTGTTCTACTTAAATCATTATATAAACAAAAAATTAGGATATATATTTAAGTCAAGACGTAAACGTTCGTTTCGTAATAATATACGTACATGTACAATGTATGCAAACCCTCTGGCATGAGTCTGTGAAAAGGATTAATAAGACAAAAACACCAAAATAATCTTTTGTGAACAATGTTTTTTTATTAATTAAATGCTTATTGTGGAATCGTAGTAATTTTCCGACTTTTAATTTAAATGCATGTACTGGGTTAGGCAGGGAAATCTATTGGCCAGCCCCACCAAGATTTTTTTTCACCAGCCGCCACTGATATGGAATCAGATAGTAATGGTTTAAATTTTAAGTACAGGTTTAAAATGTTAATTTAAAAATACTGAGCAAACAAATTATGCCTCAGTATTTTGAGAAGAAGCAAGTCTGAGACGGCGTAAAAGGTTACCTCAACCCTATTTGAAAAATAACAGAAAATAACGTATTTATTCTACTGTTAAAATGTGTTAATAGGTATGTAATTTCTATAGCTAGAGAACTGTTTTAAACATCCCTGCAATGCAATTTTATTCTGTTTCCCCCACATTGTTCAAAGGTGGTCCAAGGTGATGCACAACTGCATCTTCCATTAGCTTCAACAAGCCACCATTCACACCTACTGCTAAGCTCAGCTCATTAAATTAAGCTCACCAGAGGACTTTTTCCCCCTTTTTCAATGTGTTGTGACGGTGTAAAGGAAATAAATGCTATGCGCCAAATCCTGAAACAACTGATACTGGAATGAGCTAACTTTCAAAGTTTGACTTTAGTGACTGAAAAGTCTGTAAATATCTATATTTTAGAAGGTAATGGACAACTTTTTCATTGTCTTCTAGAATAATTTTTCCAAACCAAACCTAAATTGATTAATGTTTTGAAGACTTTATTACACATAAAATGCATAATTTCCTTCAACCTTGCTTGTACTCTCATGCTGTAAAACTAGCTTTACCTCTGAAAAAAATGTCATGTTACAAACCAGTTTAGGATTTAGGGGCAGAAACAAAATAAAGCATTCACATCAGTTTATTGACAGAGGTAGACCTTATTAACACATCTGAATGTAATAAAATGTCCACATTTTGAAAAATCTTGTCAAAGAAATATTTTGACTGGCTCCTCAAAGGCATGGCTGATCTCTCAGCGGGAGAACATGAAGAGTAAAAATAAAAATCTTAAAAAGACTGGCCCTGGGCCTACTTTTCATATCTTAAGAAGTCACACAAAGATTGATGAAAACTGGATGCAAATGATCCTCAGAGATGTGGGGGATTATAGAAAAAGCCCACATCAAGCTCCTCAGAATGCTCAGTACTCCACACTCAAAGCACTGATCTCCAAAAAGGCTAAGCTCCTCTGGTTGCCAACCCCCTACTTAGAGGACCGTAGGCTCCATTCACCCGGTCATCGTGTCAAGGTTATTTTGCCATCTTTGAAGGAAATGGCTTTTGACTGAACCATGCGCATATCTTCTAACTTCTTTCTACATACATACATCCCGATCATTTTTATGGCTTAAGTCGACAAGCTGGCCAATTTAGTGTGAACCACTAGTGAGGCACAAACCTGCGCACACAGCTTGTTCTCTAAGATATCTACTTTAACGTATTCATAAATGTACAATCGAGTTTATGTTGGGTATACACTAAGATTTTAAGCTGGATCGGGCCTGATAGGTGACCAACTAGGTTGTGCTGGTCTAGAAGGAACACATTAGGTATCCTGATCAAATACCTGACCACTTCAAAACACTCTGCAAGTTTTTGCAGACCATATCGTTCTGTTGACGTCTTCAAGCCACAGCCTTTAACGTTCAGTGGTAAAGATTGCAGTAGTGTGAAGCTAACATGATAAGTCATGTCTTCTAAGTCTAAGGCCTTGGTTCTTGACACGAGAGAAACTGGGCTTCCTCCACCTATAACTGATGCACCTTTTCCTACTTTATTTTGGCACCTTCTTCTGACTATTGACTATTGAGCCGATGTGACAAGTGAATTTCTCCAACGTGAGATCAATAAAGCCTATCTTATCTTATCTAGGTCAGGGTCCCTGTCTCAAGAAGAGAAGTTCACGTATTGGTGTCTTGCTCATGAGTGATGTAATGAAAGGGTGTGCGATGGATACCTGGATTAGGTCTAAACTGCAGTAATGCACATTTTTGAGTGGTTTGTCATGGTGTGTAAAAAGTTAAGTTAAAAAAAGAACCAACTGGTTTTAGCCTATAAGAAGGTTTTTCAATAAAACATAAAATTCTTGCTTTTCTAATAGTAACTGGACAGATTATGGGTCAGTGTTTTCAGTGAACCCATCATTGCACATTTTCTAATATTGTGCAGCATATGATTGGATGTTGTGACTGCACTGTTGGGACTGCACTTTGTAAACTGATTATTTTACTGTGTGATGTATTCAAATGTGTATTTGAGCTGCCATCCTGGCCAGGTCTCTCTTGGAAAAGAGGTTTTAATCTCAGTGAGTTTTTTACCTAAACAAAGGAATCTACCGTATTTTTCAAACCATAAGGCGCACGTTTTACATTGAATTAACTTATTTGGTTTATTGTTGCTAGCGTAATATCCATTGAGTGGAGCGCAATGGATATTACTATCTATCACTATCAATTTTTGAGAAAATTTAAGCATTTTAGGTGCGCCTTATAGTCTGAAAAATATGGTATATGGATCATGACTGAAAGAACCCCTGAGACAAGTGGTTGAAACAAGTTTCCTCCATGGGATGGCTGGAATCAGCCTTAAATATAGGGTGAGACGTTCCTTCATCTAAAAGATGCTAGGAGTTGAGCTCCTTTGCATTGAAAGAAGTCGATTGTCAACTCAAATCAGATTTTTATCCGATCGATGAACACACTGTACATAAGCTTCAGCAGGTATCAGTGACAACACTCTTCGGTGTGGGTGCCCTTTCTGAGTGATAAAGACACGCAGCCATTTTAAAGTATGCATTAGGTGCTTAAAAATAAAGTCAGAAGAAGCTTAAGAGATCGAAGTTATTTATAAAGGGAATATGTATATTCTGCAACCCATGGGGACATGGCTCAGTTTCATTCAGGTTTTGACAGAGTGAGAAAGACTTTCAGCAGAAAACAGAAAGGTTAAATAGAGTACAGAGAAGCTGCTTCGTCTTATCTGTTTGAGCTTACATCCTCTGTCTGTTGTGGAACATCCTAGATTTGGAAATGGTGTCACCCTTTTGGGAATTCTAGCCAAGGTAAGAGTTTTCCAACCTGACTCTTGCCAGCTGAATGTCGCTCCGCCTAGGTTCACTCACATACATCTGGGACATCTCCATAGGAATTGCCGTTATTGAAGGCTGGGCCTTATCAAAAATCATTGCATATGATTGGATAAGCCACTTGTCTGTCATCTTTATCGACGTGCTATTTCAACCACTCACACCGAAGCTAACCCGTGACGCTGTGAGAGCGACGCAGGAAAAACCAAAACTTTTTTTTTTTTATGTGTTTGCGGCTCTAGTGGCACGCGTTTTATTGACAGTGAGCTGACAGGAAGAGGGGGGATGACAGGCGGCAAAGCGCCGCGGGTCGGAGTCGATCCCGGGCCGACCGCGTTGAGGACTAAAGGCCTCCTAATATGGTTCGCGCCCCGGAAAACAAAACTTGCCAAATCCGGTCGGGAGAAGGGCGAAAACATTGTTTCCACCAACAAAAGCCTTCAGAGCCGTTCTCTGATGTTCTTTTAATGAAACAATATTAGGTAGATTGGACAACACGGAAGAAATAGCAGCATCAATGTTAACGCTTGCTTCCTCGATGCGAGCCGCCATTGTTGTTGGAATCTCACGGTCGCTCCTCCACTAGGTCACATCCATGCAACTCCTGCCCTGCGTCCTGATTGGCCAGAAGATAAAATTGGTTGGAGAAATCACTCTCTATGGGAGATGTCCCAGATGTATGTGAGTGAAGCTAGGCGGAGCGACATACATCTGGCGAGAGTCAGGTTAAGAGTTTTCATCCTCTCAGAGAATTGATGCTGGTCATGCTAATATGCTAAAATATGCTAAAACCCAATTTAAAATGCATCTCTTTCCTATGTTGTTAATCATTGTGTCTTGTTTTCTGTTACACATATTAGTGATACCATATTTTTATAGTTATTGTCCTCTCATAGACAATGTGGTCACCTCTGCTTCTAATTAATTACCATTGATCACATGAACATTGAGTAACAATTTGCATGAGATTTAAAGAGACCTTGTCTTAGACATCGTACTTCCCATACAAGGTCTGCAATTTAATTTAGTTTTGTCCTAAATTTTAAAGAAGCGGAGGGCTAAGAAAAGGGCTAAAGCGATCCAGAAAGGATATTAATCACCATTAATATTAAGGTGATTGGTGGACAAAGAGCAAAACTGGAAATACACAGTCCTCATGTAATTCTGTTCTTGAATAATTTCTACATCCTGATTTCAGAGTGAAAATAACCTGCATATTTCCACAAAACAGAGCTAGATACCATTACAATAAATACAAAGAGTTGACTACTGCCTTAAGACAAATGTAACTAATAAGTTGGAGACTTTGGTAGTTTGTCAGTTAATGTATAAGCCAAATACCCGTTAAAAGGTGCATAGCAACGTTTATTGACTTTTTATTTATTTATACGTCAGTAGCTCACTCTGGTTGCATGCAAAGTTGTTTATGAAAGATTATCATGTCCTGCTGGCGTATTATTTCTTATTTTGGTGTTTTATGCTTTCTTTTGCTCAGTTTGTTTATAAATAAAGCACTTTGTGTTTATTTACGATTTTAACGGAAGTACGTATTGCACGTGCGCAGCAGGGGTTAAAAAAAGATAGCAGCATCTCCCAGCAAAACAATGAAGAAAGGTCCAAGATCCAGTGAAAAAACCCCCACAAAAAATAAGATTCCGAGAGGGAAAAGACTGGAATGTCGGTGGGAATACAGTATGAAAGCTGGTGTTCACTGAAGCGGACGCTAAACCGGCCGAGGCTCAGATGTGACCGCAGACTTGATTGACGTGAATAAATGTTCTGATATGAGGCTGTTAAAGTTTTTGTAAATTGGTTTATTTAATTAACGGTTGGTCTTCGATCACACCGAGCTTGCACTTTATTGCGAGGCTTTGCAGAGGGTCAGGCTTGGTTCAGCATTATTTGCAACTGATTTATAAATTAAGCAATCCGTCATTATGATAGTTCTGCGATATTGTCGCTAGATGTCGCCACATCTGTTTATATCTGCGAATCGCGCCCAAGAGGGAATTATTTTTCCACTCAAGAAGGACCATCAAAACACTATCAAGAAGGAGGCTTGGTTTATATAACTTTATCTTATCATGATCAAACGTTTGGTCTTTTTTTATAAGCATATTACATGGCTATATACCATTAATATTTCAAAGACCCAGGTCAAAGAAAGGATTTAAGCAAAGAGCATACCAAAGCCAATCCAAACCATGCCTTAAAGATCATCTGCATAGTTTCTCATCTGTTCCTGAATTTCTTTAGATTAGGTCATGATGTGCTGTATTTTAGATTTTTTAGCTAACTTCATTTTTTCAGAGAGGTTGTATACAAGTGAATTCTTGATTTGACCCATCAGGCAGTAATCAGGCCTGAGTTTGCTTTGTGAAACTCTGGCCTGAGTAGTGTGAAACGTCATGATTTAACAAGGGGATATTTCACATATGACTAGGTTGGCTTAACCGGTTTCTTGTAATAAATTAACTCAGCATTTAAAAACTGTATATTTCCTCACCTTGGTCATATTTGTCTCATAATACAATTTGTTTGATGAGCTAAAACATTCAAGGGTGACAAAAATTACCCAACATATTTTCTGCTATAATTTGTAAATTTATTTTATTATTGACTTTGTAAAATGCCTTGAGATGACATGTATTGCGAATTGTCGCTATATAAATAAAATTGAATTGAATTTAAATAGGCATAACAGTTTTACTTATTTTTTTTATCTCCATTTCTTTACATGCCACATCTTGATGCAGAAAGCCATATTTACTTGTCCCAACAAAGTTTTGGGCCATTCAAATCCCTCCCCTAAAAGTTAGTATTCAACAGCAGCAAAACTAATTCTAGCATTTCTCCCGCCTGGAACCAATGCTTGCAAAGCCAGACGTTTATAACGCTGAATGCCAATGCATTTGACTCAGAGGCAACGTAAGTTAACAAATTGGATGGCAGGCATCTATCTAAACAGCATTCTCCCAGGACCGTGTTGAATGTTTTATGAGGAAAAGCTAAAGTGGAACGCAGACTACAAGAAAAATAAAGGAGTTGTTTGGATGAAGATGCAAGAGCAAAGGCAGAGTAGAACAGACAGCAAAAAAGGGATATAAGGTTGAAAGTCTGTATCAGCCAGCCTCTGTCAACCTAATAAGAACATCATGGTCAGAGTGCTATGGCTCATAGAAGGGATGTTTGATTAAAAACACATTGTTTCACACTGGGCTCACAGTTTGCCTCTGAGGTTCATTTCCCACCAAAGTGAGTTACAGAATGCTTGACACGAACGACACGTCCAAACATCCTCTGACAAGCAAAGAAGACAAATGAACTGGTTATGACATTGCAGTGGTCCTTTGGGTTTTTACAAATGACTCCTCATATGCCTCCTAGTCGCAGCATATGTCTGCACCCTGTCTAATGAGGGCTTCTGATATGAGGACGGTTCAATAACTAATGAAAGGAGAACCTTGTTCTCTTATTATAGCCCACACGGTTGACACTAAGCATTGTATAATGTATTGGAAACTGCTGCGCAGTGACACACACTTATTAAAAAGCGAGTTCAAAAAGGCATCTGATAGACTCAACAGCGCCTGTTCCTCCCAAATGTGTGCTAGGATTATTTTCTGGGTGCAAAAGCAAGAGAGACATCTAATTAACAGGGCCGACAACAACAGCAGGCACCAACGTAGCTGAACACTAAACATAGAAGAGGTATAAAAAAAAGTTATATTTTACCAATATGGTATTAGACGTGATTTTTCATGGTAGATTAAAATCAACACCTGCCGTGTAATGTGCTTGAGAGCTAATCAAAATAACTGGAACATTCACCCTTAATAGTCTGCTTTGTGAACTATGTGCGTGGCATAGACAGTTTGCCGGATTTTGCGGGCATTTTGCTCAGGCTTGCAACGTGTCATCTTTGTGCTCATCTCATACTTCTGACCTTCAACATATTCTGCATCAGACAGTCTGAGTGGTATGTCAGCTCCCATTTGGCCTCATTTCTCAGCCTGTTTAAATATTGCCCATGCTCATTTTACATCATGAATCACAGCAAAACCACTGCACTCATTTATACATCTGATGTAACCAGGGCAGGTTTTTAAGTATCCCTCATGAGCGGAATGTGATATGTAACATTAGGATGCTGCTCTTAATCTCCCCCAGCAAGAACATAATTGAGGAGTCGAAAACGCAAAGACGGTTTCCTTGCTTTTATATTGCATTTAAAGGCCCAGAAAAATTGATGCCATTAAATTAATGTTATAAGAGGTCAACATGAAAGGGAAGTAGTAAAGGAAGCCTACTGTGCTGGTTAAATCCAAAGCTACCATCGTGAGTCTGTCAATAACAATTTTTAAAGCTACTATTTTAAAATGATCTTTTCAAAGTTTTCATAACTAACTTGGCAAAACTGTGTGATGTAGCTCGGTGGTCCCCAACCCTTGGAACAAGGACTGTGTCATTTGTTACTGGGCTCAACAGAAAGAATAAATTACTAGCATTATTTTCATTTTATCTATCATCTGTTTGAACAAGGTTTTATTTGGAAAAAACGGCTATATTCTCTCCACTACATCCGTCTTCAACTCACGGTTGACACAGATCTGGGTCACATCAACAAATGTACTCGCGCAGTTTCCTACATGGTGGCTAACAGTAAGTCTGAGAAACAAACCCTGCCTGCTACTAAAGACCTTTTCCTGTGACCTTCTTGGAGAGGCTGCACAATGACGGTCTTAAAAGTATCATTGCAATGAAAAAAAGCTAAATTGTGGAGTAGACAGGATATGAGCAGCATACTTCGGGTGTCATCGACTCCCATTACCACTCGATGGAAGCATCTCGTTGCAGAGAAACAAGTTCAGGGCTCCCACTGATTTGGCGTTATGGTGAGATATATTTTTCATGCACCATATGTTTGTGACAATGTACCTGTATATTATTATTTTATTTAGAAAAGTTTTTTTGCCTTTCCTGAAACACAGAACGGATGTGGTCTATAAGTAAAAAATTCATTGTCTTTAGGGAATAAACTATGTGATCCTCATTATTTTGCAGCAAAAATGAACAGGTTGTTATGGTTGCATGATTTCAGTGAAATACTGCAATACTTTTGCTAATTGACAACCAAATTGCAATACTTATTGTTATTAAAGCGGACATATTTTAATCTTTTTTCGCCGCAGTTTTGTAGACCAAGTTGAAGGATGCCAAAGCTACAGGTGGATAAGTGAAAATGTTCGGTTGTATTAACTCACACAATTCTTTACATCGTCCCCCAGCGTACTACAAAAATGTCCAAACGGGGTGTGAAGTGCCTCCTTTGCATTTAAAGAGACCGCACCAAAACAAGTCGCTCTCAGACGCACTTAGGATCAGGGGCAAAAGATGGGCTGTGGGGCAACAATGACGAAGAATCCAGACCAAAGCATTGCAGTTCCACTTTATATACACCACAACAGAATGATTCAAATGTGAAATGAAAGGCATTAAAAAGCATGACAGCACCCATTTAAGACTTTTTTTCATGATTCTCTTTCTTTCTCTTCTTAAAAATTCACCCAGTATTTTTCATGAGCTTGGTATCACAAGCACTACAAATATGTATCAAAGGTGGGCATTGAAGACAGTGAGAAGCCCATCCTATGGCCCAGATATGTTAATGACATGCAAAATTTGCATGCGAGCCATGTGGAATATAAAGTCAATCAAATATTACAATTGGCATATTGCAAGAATTTATACTGCGATGACAATTGCAATACTTTATATTCTGCAGCTTTACTTCTTATGAAACATTACTAGTCATTAAAGGTCCCAGGAAAAAAAATCAAAGGCACCCTTAATAAAGGGAACATGTAGACCCCCTTCGGAGCTGCCGTTTGTGGCTTTCTTACTGCAAATGTGCGACAGTTGACAAGAATCATTGTTGGAAAGAAACAGCCTTTGTTGGTGGGTGGATTTTATAAATGGTGCTCTATAACACTGACCTGAAGGTAAAACTCTAAACAGTTTGCGGCTAGGATGTGTGTGGTCTTTAGACAGGTTAGCTTCCCTTTTCCTGACCCTAGACCTGAACAAGTCCTGGACACAGGGCAGGTCAGCCACAATGGTCCTCTCTGCAGCCCTAAATGGTTGTTGCAGTTTCGGCCTGTCCTATTATGTGGATGAATCAAACCACACAGTGATGGATGTGCACAGAACAGACAGAATAACAGCTGGGTCGTAGATGACCAGCAGCTCTGGTGGAAGCACGTACTTCTTGAGTTGCCAAGCTTCTTTAAAATAAATGCATTTGGCCTCAGTAAACTTATGTCTTTGAGTTAATAACTGATTGTGAAATAAATTTCAAGTTAGTGTGGTAATAAGCATCTATAGTCACTTGGTAAAGAAGCCCTAAGAAGGCATCCCCAGTGAAAGAGAGACTGTATTGGATGCTGCAGTTTTCTGTTTGTGTAATGTGCCTCTTTGTACAAAGCCTTCACAGAGCTGCCAGTGTACAGGGGAATTGCACAGAAAGCACCTGGAAATAAGTACGTAAAGTTTATGACTTTTAGAATAAAGAGCAACCTTTAAAAAGCAGGAGAATAAAGGTGCCTGTAAGTGGTATCCAGAAAGAATATACTGAAACTGTAATGAAGCATTTTATGAGCTAAATTATGAAACAGTTGCATGAAAACCTGGAGTAAACATGATGGCGTAGCCTGCGACCATATCAAACTGCTCTGAATGAAAACAGCGTTGGCAACAGCAAGATGGCAGTTTATTGGCGACTGTTGCTTTGTGTTAAACCAGACATAGGATTCTGTATCATTAAAATAACAATTTTCTACTACAGAAACTCCAGTTTGGACAAAATATCTGTCAGTGTTAAGAGAAACTGTTACCATTACATGTTGAAGGTAATTATTAAGTGAGCCAAGTGAGACACATATTTGTTGTGTCCTGTTTTTTTTTGACACACTTAGAATGTGTAATGTAATAGAGATTAAACTGTTTCTTTATTGAGCTGTAAAACTAGTAGAATCAGTTATGACACTAATTGTAATAATGTAATCAACTTGGAATCCATTTGGTAAATGCAAATTACCCCCCGTCAGTACCGAGGACATAACAAATCTTTATTGGGACAGTCATGTTTTAAACGAGCGGATTTGACATTTTAGTAAACACCGTTCATCTTTGTGTAAGATTCCCTTGTGGTGCAAAAAAGTGACATCTGACGACTTCTTGTACATGTGGATACCAGACTTTTCTTTTTTTTATATTTAACAAAATATTGCAACCATAAAATAACTATTTAATTAGTGCAACCATACTATAATTACTTTATAACATTTTATTCCGTCTGAGTCAATTTTATTATACTTTGACCTTAAAACTTTCAAGGTCTTGCCGTAGGCCATGCCCCTTTAACTTTAGCTGCAATAATAGCGCTTAACAACTACAGCATAACAGTTCACACTACTACTCATTCTATAGAAGGTTAAATTTGCTTATAAGCAGCTAAAAAGCACCCAGAAAAAGGGCTTGATCCTAGTCTCCCTTTATATTCTGCCTAGTTTTATTTAAAAGAAAGAAAAAGGAACATTTGTTTGGTCAGGCAGCAAAGTGCCTCAACACTTTGAAAAGAGCCCTTATACTTTGGATATAATGGCTCTGAAACAGCTTTTGTCAGGCTAGGTTGTTTTTATAAGCAGGTAATATCATTATGTTCACCTCTTTAAAAATACAGGACAATATTTTTTTTTCTCCAAAGCTCACTCTAATATTTTTAAGCAACTAAATTACTAAAATAAAACTCGACTTGTGTTTCAGTTCAGATACAAATTAATTGATGTCAACTCGAAAAGCAATCTCTTATTCTGATGTTTGGTCTTGTAGAAGATACGACACTTTCAAACATATTTTTTAAATAATTCCAACACATGTGAAATACTCTATATTCATCATTTAGATTTGTTTACACCAAATGATTGCAATGTTTTCTTAGCCAGTGAATCTAATCCAAACAGATGTATACTATATACACTGATACTTAAAGGAACACTTTGAAAACAAAAAGTGGATCAAAATCATCATGCTGGACATCCATACAGATGTAGAAAGGCTAATGTGGTGAGATTAACAGGATGCCACATCATTTTAGAAAAAATATCAACCCAGAGCGCTTAATCTGAAGTCACAGAGAAAGTGAAACTTAAAAACTAATGCAACAGGCTAGTCCAAGTTGCTAACATGTCATTGCAGCAACTCAAATTGGCACTGACAACGCGGGTGCATGCTTGCTATAAGATGGAAGGTATCTCCTCCCAGATCTTGATCACTGAGCTCTTGGACAGTCTGAGGTACAACCTGGTGGCATCAGATGGACCGAACCATAATGTATGAGAGATGTTCTGTTGGATTTAGTCCAGGGGAGAGTGGAGGCCAGTCAGTGGTATCAATTCCTTCATCCTCCAGGAACTGCCTGCATACTCTTGCTACATGAGGCCAGGCATTATCATGCAACAGGAGAAACCCAGGACCCACTCCACCAGAAAAGGGTTTAACAATGGCTCTAAGGATTTCACCCATAATACCTTTGGCAGTTGGGGCGCCATTGTTCATCCTGCACAGGTCTGCGCGTCCCTCCATAGATATGCCAGACCAACCAACACCAAACCGATCAGGCTGAACAACGTTGCAAGCAGCGCAACGTTCACAACAGTTTCTCCTGCCAATTCTGATGTTTTCTGGCAAATGCCAGTTGAGCTCATAGGTACTGGGGAAGTAAGCACAGGGCCTACTAGAGGACGTTGGGCCCTCAGGCCATGCGCATGACATATATTTTTAATGGTTTGGTTAGAGACTTTCAGGCTGGCCTGTTGAATGTCACTTTGTAGGGCTCTGGCAGTATTCATCCTGTTCAGCCTTGCAAGAAGGAGCAGATACTGGTCCTGCTGATGGGTTATGTACCTCAGACGGCCCTGTCTAGCTCTCCTAGAGTAACTCCCTGTCTTCTGAATCTTCTCCATGCTCTTGAGACTACACTGGGAGACACAACACACCTTCTGGCAATGGCACACATTGATGTCCCATCCTGGTGGAGGACTGCCTGTGCAACATCTGCAGAGTCCAGAATTCCCTTCAAGCTACCGGTAGTGACACCGACCCTGGTCAAATACAAAACTACGGAAAAGCAGTCAATAAAACCAGGAGGGGAAAATGTCTGTGGCCTCCACTTCCAGGAAATCCATTCCTGTTTTTGGGGTCGTCTCATTGTTGCCACTTTAGTGCACCTGCTGTTAATTTCATTAACAGCAAAACAGCCAACACCCATTGACAAACCCCTCTTCTACCTGACTGCCCAGATGAATATTCCACAGGTTTAGCTGACTTAATATCACACTCTGAAAAAAACCTGTTCCTTTATTTATTTTTTTGAGCAGTGTATTAAAGATTTAGATTTAGGTATGAGGATGAGTTAGTTACTAGTAGTGTGGCATGACAAAGTACCTGGCATAGTTGAAGAGGCGGCTGCCCCACAGACTGTGCTCTCCTCTCGGTGGTGAGTGGAAGAAGCACGAGTCGGATCCATCAAAGGCGTTAAGGCCATCCTCTGTGTTCTTGGACGCATGACTGTGCACCACATCCAGCAGCACAACAATGCCCATGGAATGAGCTACATCAATCAGCTCCTTCAGCTCATCTGGGGTGCCAAAGCGACTACATGAACAAAAGACAAGCATAGCTTATATGAATGAAACTATTTCAATTAAAGATTGATTTTTCACTAAACAAATTTGATCCATGACATCACCTAAACTCCCTTGTATCACCAGTCGAAGACAGCGTCTACATCTTTTTCATAAAAGAACATAAGAATGTATACATCTCACACATGCCTTTTTTTCTGTATCTACATCCGCAGTTCCTTGCAAACGTATTTATACTCACTGAACCTTCGGATGTCAACTAATTGATAAACACCACCTTTGTGCAAACATAATTATAAAAAGCAGCTGTTGTGTGAAGGTGTCAGGGGTTTGTTAGACAAAATTAATAAAATGAAAATCATCATCATTGTGAGATGGAGGACAACTATCGGTAATACGCTTCACAAATATGGCCTTTTATGGAAGCGTGGCAAGGAGAGGCCATTATAGCATGAAAACGATAAAAAGTCAGGCCAGGGAAGGAGAACAGTATCAAAGACCCATGGTAACTTTGGAGGAGCAGCAGGTATCCACAGCTCAAGTGGAAAAATCTTTTGACAGGACTAAATCTGGCCTTATGGATGGGTGGCAGGAAGAAAGGATGAGTGTGAAAGGAAAGCAATAGAAGACACAGCAATAATGTGGAGAAAGGTGCTCTGGTCAGATGAAACCAAAACAGAACTTTTTGGAAAATGCTGTAAAGTAGGAAACTAAATGCACCCCCCCCCCCTTTAACACACCATCTCCACGTAGAAAGCTCTTACAGACTTACTTCAAAAAGATGTGGAGTCAAAAGGTATGCCGGTAAAGTACTGGCACAGGGGAATGAATACCTTTGCAGTAATGAACGTTTTACCATAATTAAAAATAGGAAAAATTCAAGGGCTATGAATGCCATCGTAAGTCAACATATCTACACCAGTAAAAACACAGACACCTCCAAAAACATTCTAAAGACATTTGAATCTGTTTGTGTAATTATTTATTTATTTATTATGGCAGAAACAGACTTTAGATACTCTCCATACACTCCTCATGTTGACCTCTATCCTCCCTTCTGCCCTTCAAGCAATCACAAAATCAAATTTCTAAGAAAAACGGACAGGCAATTTCACCCCTTGTCTCAGCATATGACCACTAAGGATTTAAATTTCAGATTAACAAAGAGTGAAATTACAATACATACTCTCTCTTTCAAAGTACTGGATAAAAAGAAAGAACGAGCTTCACTGAAAGATGACAAAGACTTGCACTGGTCCATCTTTATCTGTGCATCCCCCCACTCTATGGATTAACAGCAAGCGTGTTTACAGAGAGATTATTGATGGTGTCAGACTGCCTAACCTTGATTTGAGGTGACTGTGCTGAAGCGGCTCACTCAGTTTATGACAGAGTGCAGTTACAGATACTACAGAGTGCAGTTACAGAGCGGATAGAACTGTATAAATGGAGAAACTCTGCAACAAATACACCTTTGAGTTCTAATCCCTCATAGTTCACTCCCGACTGATTTGTTAACACCTGTGGTTACTGAAGCAGGTCATGGATCTCTGTAGTGTGAGCCGAACAAATGTGGCTCAGAGGATTCATCTCAATGCATTTATTTATCTTTATTTACTTTCAGTTTTTGGTCAGAATATGACAGGGGAGTGTTGTTCAGCATTGTAATTTCTGGATTAATGCACAAATGCTGTCTGCAGGATATGAAATGTGCATATGGATGAGCTTCTGCACTACATATGAACATATAATCCTATTTTCAAACAAGAAACCAATGAATATTATGTTTATTGCTGTTTAAACAGCACAGACAATACAAATCTTAACTTTTTAATTCAGTTTGTCAACAGTAAAACTATTTATTAGAACGAAGCCTTACCTGGAAGCAGCAAAGTAACTTGTAATCTGATATCCAAAACTTGCATAGTAGGCATGTTCCATGATCGCCATCAACTGAATACAATTGTAACCTGGATGAACAAGAAATTGACATTAAAAAGCCATTAATCATTTTTAGCATTTCTATGTGTCCCATTTCCTGTTGTGCAATGATTACAAAATGAACTTAATGGCATACATGAAAAAAAAAAATATATGCAGTAAAAAACTGAACCTGCACATCACCCTGAACCAACCATGAAACATGGTGGTGATCACATCATGCTGTAGGAGTTTTTTTTCATCCTAACAGGGATGTTCACTTACGTAAACGAGAAGCTGGATGGAGCTAAATACGGGGCAATTCTGTAAGAAAACCTTTTAGAAGCTGCAAATGTCTTGAGATTGAGGTAGAGGTACACCTAGCAGGATGACTTAAAATATGCAGCTATAGCTGTACAAACACTGAACCTAATGTTACAACTACAGACCTTCATGATTTTTAATTTACATGGTCTTAAATTATTATTTTTGTTTTTTACAAATATAGCCAGGGATGAGTGGTGTGTATTTGTATTCAGCCCCTCTGAGAATATACTTTGTAGAACCATGTAGCAAACAATAATATAATTACATTCAGTAACGTAATCATTTTGGCCATTTTAAACATTTGCTAACAATATGCTCATTTTATTAATGTTCAATTCTACGAAATTTTAATTATTGCAGCTAATGGTACCACATAAACAAGACTGCATTTCTTTAGCTATTTTTGTGCAATATGCTCAGCAAAAGTTAGCATAGTTGATGTCAATCATATTCAGAAATCAAGGGTGTGTAATATGCAAAATGTGTTTGTTTTAATTATGGTTTTAAGAACCAGAGTCAAAAATCAGTTTGTTTATTTGCCTAGATATGTAAATTCATAATTTCATATATGGACAAATATTATTTATTTGATTCCTGCGAGGAGGATATGGAAGTTGGATCACTTGGTCAAATGCACCAGAAAGGAAGAGAACAATGGTTAACTGATATGCATGCGTTTGCTTGGTGTTAATTGGCTACTAATGCAATAATTATGTTATTATTTTATAATATATTGGTTACTGTTAAAAACATGTTTTTGATTAAAAACATTAACTTAGTGGCCAGTTATTGCATTAGTGGCTTAATTACATTTTAAAAGGTCAAAATCTTGTATTGGCCATTATTATATAATTTTTACAGCTTAGAGATCTGGACTTTGATTAGGCCATTTCAACAATCCACTGTAGAATTGGCTGCATGTTTAAGATAGTTGCACTGGTGGAAGAGGATCCTGAATAAGTGTGATTTGCTGTCGGCTGGCTGCGAAAATTATCTTTGCTTGATAAATATCTTCATAAAAAAAATCTGAACCATTGCAGGAAAGAAACATAAGGTAAAACATCATGAAAAAACTCAGATAACTTGGCGAATTCTGATGCTGATAACAGGCTTTATTATTGCCCGGCTGGGCAAAAGCTAAGGAGATCCTCAGGCAAACAGAATTTTCAGTCTGACAGACATTTCTAGCTGCATAAACTCTTCCCCCAGTGGTTTGATAAAGCAGCCTCTGTCTCGGATTTCACACACATCTTGGATCAGTAAAGCAATAATGTTGTATTTCTAGTCTTGAAACAGAGGTGAGGCAAAGCCTGCCTCATCACGCGCATCGCAAATGTGCCGCGTCTCCACTTTCAAAGGCTGATGTGATGGTACTTTCTGCCTTACGCCGTCTCCCCTACAGCAGTTCAGAGAAAGTTTAAACTCAGGTCAAACTCAGTTCATGTTGCGGAGAGGCTGTGTGAGTTTATTATTTGGTGATTATATTTGGGAGTTGTTTAATTTTTTTTCTTCAGAAGCAGTGCTTCTGAGTCATACTATCCAAATGCTTACATAAGTTACAACTTCAAATGTCAATTAATGACATCAGTTAGTACTTTAAATTGTTATTTTTTCAAAGCTCTTCCCCAAGTCGTGACTTTTGCTTTCATCAACATTGCAATCAACTGTAGAAAACTTTGCTGCCCCTGCTAAAGAAAAGCACCCCTACACCTTAATGTTGCTACTACCTTGTTTCATACTTGGGACATTCAAGTTTATGTGAAATGCTAGTTTTGGCCCACGTATATTGTGTTGCATCTAGAGCAGGGGTCTGCAACATGTGGCTCTGGAGCCGCAAGTGGCTCTTTGGACCTTCCACAGTGGCTCTTAATAACTTTGGCTACAAATTATATTTTTATTATGGTATTTAAATGTAATAATGATAATAAATGCAGGTTTTAGCGATTTTTTCTTCGACTAATTGCAGTTCATTTTCACAACAGAATGATGCTAAAAGTGCCAGTAATATTTAATTTTAAATCAATATTGTTTCGTAATGTTGATTTTTTTTTTTACATCATTATCCACAAATATCAACATCCTGTTATTTTTTCAAACCTCAAAATAGACATAAAAAATATGGACCACAGGGGATTGAATATGTTTGCAACGCACCGTTTGCTACATTTTATTCAGTTAAACTGCTAAATCGCTAAAATAAAATTTTAATATGTTTGACAACATGAAATACTGTTGATTGATATCCTGTTGTTTTTTTGTTTGTTACTAATAGCCTTACATTATGTCTCTTTGGATGGTCTGCTTCTCATGCAAAAACTGGGAGAAAATTCTCAGTCCTGTCAGCTTCTCCTTTCCTGTGATTCATTTAATAGACACCCGCTGCTTGAATCATTTCCAAAACAAGTATGCAGTAAATTGGCCGAGCGGCAAAAAAATAAATAAATAAATAAAAAAAAAAAAAAAAGATCACACACTGCTAAGCTACTATGAAAGTGTCATGAGTATCAATGACAGTTTCCCTTTTTTGGATACATTTAGCTGCATTAATTTAAACACAGAAGGCATCTGAAAACTTAGTTTTCTTCCTTTCCGCAAACCCTGATGCTATGTGACCTGTGCCAGTCGAAGTGTACTAATGAGCTCCAGGCATTTCACTCTTTTGACACGGGCTCTAGCACCTTCGTACAAGCTCAGGCAAAAGGGAAACACCGTCTATTAGAGTTAGGAGGTCATGTACGACATTTCAAAAAAGACCTAGAAAAACAGTGTCTACGAATAAGAGAACAACAGGCTTCTAAAGTGCCACGGAGCACTCCAGTGGGAGGCCCCAAGGTTTTTTATTGTTGTCTGAAGCACATTTATTTATATATATATATATATATATATCTTTTTTTTCAGGCTAGAGGGAGAAAGAGAGAAAACTTTACCTCTGAAGGAGTGTGACAAAGCACTGGGGTGAGAGGAAGTTTCTTTTTTTATATATTTATATAAGTACACCCTCCTCAGTCAAGAAAATGAAATGGCAGGCAGAGTCAGCCATCACTCGAGACAATGAAATTTAGCCTCCTAGTGAATCCTATTGTGCAAAATCCCTAGGCTGCTGAAGGTGGTTTCTTTGACAGCATTTAATCTGGCAGTTTCTTTGCCTCCTAAACAAGATGACACAAGCAGGAAAACAGCATTTATCGCTTGTCTCCTGGTGTCCTGCACCAGTCATATTGGTGCCTTTTAATGAAGTGAGGGCAAGCAGGTATGCGCTTACACACAAAAGAATTCAACACTTTGCAGGCAGAGCTGCAAAGCAATACCAGCAGTGACTTTAACTATTGATATTTAAAGTTTTTATAAAAATTATTTGTTCAGCCTGGTATAAGAGCCAATAGAAACTGTAGGGTTTCTATTCACAGCTGAAAACATATTTACACTGTACAAGAGACCCAAAACTATTTTCTTACTGTCTGATATCAATTCAGACACCTACCATATTTCCGGACTATAAGGTGCACTTAAAAATTCTTACATTTTCTCAAAAATTGATGGTTGATTGTGCTTACTGACTGATTTGATGTGATACACATTTTAACGGATTTTTGAGTACATTGTAAGTACGAAGCAGCTCCGCTCAATGGATATTCGAAGCATTACGGTACACTGTGTCACTACCTGATCGGACACCTCAGCTGTCTACAAGACTGCCTGACTGTAATGTCTAAACTAGAAGTGCATTCATGTAAAGGCCCCCACATACTTGGCTGTAGTTCACTCCGTGGAGGTCGGCGCGTAGTCTAGGCGTACTCAAAGCGTACTCAAAGCGAACTCAATGCGAACTCTGCACATACAAGTACGTGTCACACTATAAACCATTCGGAGGCAAGAAGTCTTTTACGTCAAAATGTTTTATACGTGACACCGAGCTTGATAAACTGAGCTGCTCCAAGCAGGCGGTCACAAGGACGCGCGGCATCACAGTCCCTCTCTGTTCTCACCGCCAGGTGGGAGCCTGCTGGAAAAGAAACGGCTCAGCTAGTTAATCACACATTTTACAATCTGTTCTGCCTCTTCGTCCCACTGAAAGAAATGGTGGGAATTGTAGGAATTTGCCACAATAATTGTAGGCTACAGTACGCTCGACTATGAAGGGTAAAACGTCCGCGGAGAGTCAGTGTGGAGTCCACCAAGCTCACAGTATGTGCACAGTACACCCAAGTATTTGGGAGCCTTTAGGCAGCCCACGCCCGGAGTATGCGCTAGCAACAATAAAACTAGTAAGTTAACTCAATATAAAAGTTAAGTTTATTTTGATCTTATGTTAGAAACAGGCCAGTGTAGTCCTACTACTCTGTCCTCCCAAAAGAGACGGATAGTCTCTCTCTCTCTCTCTCTCTCAGGACAGAGCTGTGTACGAGAAGGGGCGGAGTGATACTTGGGAAGAATATTTAGTGCGCCTTATAATACGGTGCAACTTATGGTCCGAAAAATATGGTGTTTTAAGTAGGATTACCAATATGAACTCTACAGTATTTGCTAAATACCAAAACAATGAGGAAAATTTTTATTTTTACTTTCCTCAAAGACAAAAATGTTCATTTATTTTCTTTGGTAGAAATTTTGGGACTTGGGCCCAACATTTTGGATATTTTTCAACAGGCTTCTCACAGGAATTGAGGAAATTTTGTCTCATTCCTCCAGACAGAACTATTGGCTGATAGCTTGAGATGCCGTTTCAATATTTCCACAAAATGTCCTTCCCTCTATTTTGGGATGTGCACAAGTGACACATGCTGCAGACGTATAAACAACATGATGTTGCCACCCATATATTTCACAGCTGGGAAGGTGCTCTCAGACCTGGAGGCTTCCACCTTCTTCTTACTGATGGAACAAATGTCATTATGGCCAAAGACCTCAATTTTAGTTTCATGAAATTTAAATTCAAACCACAGTACGTGCCTTTATTTAATGCAAAAGTTCCAAGAAATATTGATCTATTATTCTGGCATTTATAAAATCAGATTACGAAAATTATTACCAACATTCCAAAAATAGGAATAGTTTGCCCTTATTTACTGTTCAAGATTTTATTGACTTCTTTAAAAACAAATATTAAAAAAAAAGACACAATAAACCTAACAGTTTAAAATGTGTTCTTTTTTTGGCGGTTTTTACACAAAGTTTATATGCATTTTCCTTTTTGAACGATGATCTTTTAATGGCTGCTGATATAAGAGAATATTCCTGAATGTTCTTACTTGATCTCAGTGCAACATTTGATTCAGTTTAACCTATAATTTTACTGAACAGGAAAAGTTCTAGCTGGTATGTCAGGCTCTGAAATTCCTCCCCTCATTCTGCCTTTTTCACCTGTCGCATTCTGCAAGTTTCAGTTCTCAGTTAAATATTCTTTTTACAAGCTTTCATTAGTTTGCATACAATCTTTTTCCGATATGTCCAACCGCATGTATGCAGGTGTCATCCAGGTGTACTCATACGTTGGCCGGCAGGTGCAAAAGCGCCACAGATGGCCAAACGCACTGCAGACACATGGATGATGCAATCTCAAAAACACAAACTCAAAAAAACAAATGCAACAAAAACATGCTGCAATAACAGTAAATAGACAAAGGCAAGACAAGAATTTCTGCAAGTACCAAAAACAACAAGTTAAAAACATATTTTCTCTGTATATTGAAGTGTTCACAAATCGCGTGTGTGCAGCACATCTGGCCGTTTGTGCCGCATTCAGCCGTTTGCTGTGTGTTTGCACCCGTCTTCTACGGCACATTCATCTTTAAGTCCCACCAACTAGATAGGCTCTCCATTCCGGTACATTGTTTAACCAGGATTAGTGACTGGCTCTCCCTGAATTTTCTTGTTTTAAATGCCAACAAGACATCTCCTACTGAAAAGCATAATTCCTGCTGAACTGCATACTAAAAGCAACCAGGGAGTTTTTTTTTCTTCTTCTTGCACAGCAGCTAAGTTCAAGAGATGAAATCTTGTAATTTTATCCGACTCAGATTTAGGCTTCGACCTTCACAATAGATACATTTATTGTTCCCATTTCTTTCATTTAGGAGTCTTTTCTGAATTATAGCATATGGTCCCCTTTTCATCCAAAGACAATTATTCTTGCACCTGTGCCCTTGTGCCCAGATCACTGTAATGCCCTTCTTACCTGTCTGGACAAATCATCAATTTCAAACTTCCAAGCCATTTACAATGCAGCAGCCAGACTTCTCACATTCATACTCTTAACTCTGGCTTCCAGAAGATTTAAGGTAAGGTCTGGTACTTACCTGCAGAGCTGTAAATGGCCAAACTCCTGATTATCTCCAAGTATGCCTTTGATCACAGGCTCAGAATCCCCTGGTTGTTACTGGTACAAGGCTAAACTCTACGGTGAGCAGGGCCTTTTAGTGATTTAATACTTTGCTTTTAGAGGTTTATTTTGTTGACGCTGAAGACTTTTAAAAACGATCTGAAAAACATTTTGCTGTATCAATGGTTTTATGTAAAGATCTTAGTGTGGATCTTTTCATTTGGTGTATAGTACTTGGTTAAATTTAATTTGACCTGTGTTGCACACAGTCTTTTGAGACTATAACATATAGGATGGATTGTATAAAATTGTAGCAAATTACTGCAACAATGCAGATTATTTATGGACAGTCATTGATTTTCAATTACTTCCAAACACAAGCCGTCACAGCACAAACATTTTTTTATATGAAACAATTCCATAGAAAAGCCGCCAGTGCCAGACTTAGTGGGACCCCTAACAATTCATAATGTAATTATTATGTATGAACGTAATTAATAACTGCAACGTAGTATCATTTATACTTTTATTTTTTTATGTTCATCATCTATTAACTTTAAAATAGTGATCAATGACTTCCAGTGCCAAAAGGATAAAAATATGATGCAGCCGAAGGCCTCAGCTCTATTGGCCACCCTTCAAAACTGGAAAGACACCATGCTATTAAAGCAAGGCAGATATACATCTTCATTAGTATACAAGAAAAGGGTGGCTCGAGTTAATTTGCCCATTTATGAATTTATAAAATCCTAAAATGCTACATGTTCAGACTAAGTGCTGTCGTTTTGGCAAAAATGGGAGTTTACAAAGTAAATATAGACGAGGTGCCAACGTTTGCAACACAAAATCCTGTGTCCCCCCTCTCTCCAAAACCCCAAGCTTCTCTTGGAGATGTTTGTCCCTGCTTTTTATGTCTTTATTTGGACTGTTTTTTTTTTCACCCTTCTTCCCCCACTGCCCCTGGTTTCTGATAATAGATAGGGGGCGCCTTAATGAAGTGCCAGCATGATTAGATTCAATTTGTCCTGTTTTTCTTCTTGCTAGCGACACACTATCAGTCTGAAAAACACTTCCCGTAAGAAACATGCTCACCCCACACCTACCGTACAGTCTCCTGTTTCAAAAAGCTGCCAGACTGTCGCTTATCGTTCTAACTTTATCTACCAGTCTTTACCAAGTGAGGATACAGACACAAATGGTTAATGTCAGGCCAAACAACGGTGGGAACTCTTAAGGCTTTCTTTGGTAAACTGGTATTTCTTTACTAATATTGTTTTGGTGCAAAATTAATGTACGATACCTTGCAAAAGTATCCATAACCCTTAGTTTTGCCATGGTTCTTTTTGTCATATTATAACCATAAACTTTAATGTTTGTTTTGTTGTGATAGCCAAATGCAACAAAGTGCATATTTAGTAATTGGAACTAAAAAAGATGCATGTTTTCTTTTTAAAGATTTTGTAAATAGACATCTGAAAAGTGTGCTGTGAATTTGCTAGGCTTTTTGGGTTTCCCCCTACCAGCTTTGCACATGAAAAAATAGCTTTTCCTCCGTTTTTCTTCGCAAAATTGCCCAAACTCTATCAGATTCCGTAAATAGCATGTGAGAACGTCAGTTCACATGCTATTTACGGAAGTAATTGATTTTCAATTACTTCCAAACACAAGCCGTCACAGCACAAACATTTTTTTATATGAAACAATTCCATAGAAAAGCCGCCAGTGCCAGACTTAGTGGGACCCCTAACAATTCATAATGTAATTATTATGTATGAACGTAATTAATAACTGCAACGTAGTATCATTTATACTTTTATTTTTTTATGTTCATCATCTATTAACTTTAAAATAGTGATCAATGACTTCCAGTGCCAAAAGGATAAAAATATGATGCAGCCGAAGGCCTCAGCTCTATTGGCCACCCTTCAAAACTGGAAAGACACCATGCTATTAAAGCAAGGCAGATATACATCTTCATTGGTATACAAGAAAAGGGTGGCTCGAGTTAATTTGCCCATTTATGAATTTATAAAATCCTAAAATGCTACATGTTCAGACTAAGTGCTGTCGTTTTGGCAAAAATGGGAGTTTACAAAGTAAATATAGACGAGGTGCCAACGTTTGCAACACACACACATGTAAAAAATGCATTTTTGATCTATTTTAATCTGTATGATCCCCCTCACCCCCACTGAATTAATGCTCTCAGTTTAAAGGATGGATTTTCCCAAAGATTTAGTGAGAGATCATGAGACTGCAATAAAAGACTAATTCCTTTGAAAGCTTTTTACACATCTTTATCAGCAATACCAATAAGTGTCTGGGATGTTGTATATCTAGGTATATGGAAGTCATTTTTGCTGAATCTCAACTATGTTAATATGCTCATTAAACATGGACTAACTCACAACTACAAAAGAAAACAGGAGCTAAGAAGTACTCAGTGACCCTGATACCCATCCACAAAAAAGAAACATCTAGTGCAGGACGCGATCTGATCCCTAAACTGAACCAGAACATCACTAATTCAAGTACAACTAAAGCTGAAAATTAAAGCAGTATGTTTATGTTATATTTATGATGCTAAACACATATTTTTTATTCAAGGTCACTCAATACAAACCGAATGAATAAATTCCATGAATTCAGTCAACTGTGAACATTAGCAACAACAAAAAGCAACACCCAGTCACAGGTTCAACAATTCACTCAGACTCACATTTGATAATATGATGAGTAATGAAGGGCATGTTTCAGTTTGCAAGATCAGTATTGTTAAAACAGTTAGTTACATAACATATCACAGTCCGTTATGGCAAAATGTGAACATAAATGTGTGCAATATTTGTCACTGAATGAGGTAAAAATGCTGGAACAGGGCTTTTTTCTTCACTGTTGGCTGTGTCTCAACCATGATCTCAAAAATGGAAACGAATCGTCAGTTTTATGTGTGTGCTGTGACTTGAGCTCCGAAGGCCTCTTTACAAAACACTGCCCAATGGTCAGCGATCCCTTTAGGTCATGTCAGTACACAGGAAGTGGGCTTGCTTAGGTGATCTTATGCACAGGGAATGTGACAGGTCTGCGACAGAGAAATACTGCTCCTGGAGGAACAGTGGCACTCACTGCAGTAAAGCTTGTCTGCTATGTTATGGGCCACTGCTGACAGAAACACTGCCCGCTATTTATATAAAAAAAAAATGGATGAAAAAAAGAAAAAGTGGAAATTCCTTGAATTTCTGAGTTTTCTTGGCAGATAGTTGGGTCAAAATTGTGTATGTGAAAGAAGTTATACAACCAGCGGTGGCTTGTCAATAGGGGGTGCTCGGGCGCTGTGAACATCAAATTGCAGGAAAAAGTGAAGACAGTAAATTATCATATCTGTTCTCTCATAAAGTGAATCTGACTTTTTATTTTTAAACATTCCCATTCTATTTTGGGGTTTTGGGGGTTATATACATATGTTTTAATGGTAAGGGACACAAGACAGATAAGTGTGTATGTATGATTTCAAAGTCATTTAGCTTACATGTGACTTCATGCTGGTCTTTATTTGGTTACTTAAACATTCCCCTGGTGGCCCAACTCTCAGCACCCATTGCTATTTAGCACTTTTTGTGTCATTTCCCCACCAGTCAGATTAATTTATAATATCCGTCAAAGTTACATCCTTGGCAGCTCAGATGTGCCGATGTCAATGTCACTTAAACATACGGATGCAAACAGAGGAGACAGAATACAACATCAAAAAGACAGGAGAAAATGGTGACAGCGAAAGAAAATTTGGTCATTTATTTGTAAAATAATTTCATGAAGCTCTTGCTGGAGGAAAAAAAAAGGCTGACACGTGATCTTGGGTGGATTTCTTTTTAAGTAGAATCTATCCCCAACCTCTAGTGCCCCCCCATCAAATTTTGTATCACCAACCACTTTGATATATCCAACTTAGAGTTTTAAACTGAATAACCAAACAAAATAATTATCTGGCCCAAAAAAGGAAATGTTGCTTACCCAAATCTTTTATCCGAGGGAGTACGTTGTGCGTGAAGTTTTTGTATGTGGCGACCTTTGGTTCTGGGGACCCGATACCAACATGGGCTTCATAAATTCTTAAGCTCAAGGGTTTCTTTGGCCGAGGATGGATGTGCTGCAGAGGAAAAAAAAGCTAAACAGTGAGATAACGATAAAGAAAACCCAGTACATTTTACAGAGTAAAATAAAGAATGAAATGAAATAAATGTGTACATCCTTGCTCAAACATTTTACAAGGAATAAACCCCATTATATTACCTTCCACAAATATGTATACCTCTTGAATTTCTTTCCCATTTTGCCATGTTACAGCTACAAACCAACAAGAAATGTATTGCCATTTATATCAAAGGCCAATGCAAAGTGTGCACAATAGTAAAGTAAATGGACTGAAGTTATATAACGCTTTTCCAGTCATACTGACCACTTGAAGCTCTGTACACTAGAGCCACATTCACCCAGTCACTCTCACTAACGCACCCACATTCATACACCGATACGCAGCTCGGTAGGCAACTTGAGGTTAAGTGCCTTGCACACAGACATGTAACAAGGGGAAGCTGGAATCGAACCCACAACCTTCCGATTGCAAGACGACTACTCAACCCATCAAGCCACAGTCGCAAACAAAAAACGCTACATCATCCTTCACAAATGGAAAAATGTCAACACACTTTACTCCAGTATTCCTACCAAAATTACATGAAACTAATTGGCTTCAAAATGCAAATTCTCAGTTATCCGGGTCATCACAACAGCAAGCAGTCTTAAATCGGAGGCAATTGGACTTTCGTTCAGTTCTTTCTGAAAACGTTTCGACACATATGCAATATATTTGTCAATTTTGGTGGTTTGCACTTGAACCAGTAACTGGTGCACTGCTGTTTTAAAGGATATGGAAGTCCATCTTCCAAGGTGCATTCTATATCAGATGCAAATCAATGACCCACCAGTCACTGTCCTGGGTCATTAGAAGCTATAGCTTGGTGTGAGTGGAGTACTTGGTCACCTGAATCATGACAATGCTGCTGATGTAATCTCTTCGGAATGTGTTGGAGGACTGTACTGTAAACACCGGGGATTTGGAAACACAATCCTCCCCCCCTCTGTTTAGTGATGGCTTTTCTTTTGACACATGGCTTCTTTTGCCACTCTGTCAAACCATCTGTTCCATGTGTCCAGAACCTGGGCATTGCCGTCGTCAAATGTGCATCCTTAGTTCTTGAGGAGCAAGAGAACTGCTGAATCTTTCCCCAAAATGTTTCTCCAGCGTAGGAGTCTGAGCAGTCTGAGCTACATTGGAAGCCGCTCAGCTTTAGTTTGGGTGTTCTGTCTTTGGTGATGAACCAGTTTTTCTCTTACAGTGTTCTAAGATCTGAAATTTACCGGTGTGTTGAATTTTGAGAAAATTCTTCTGAGTTTCTCAGAAACTCCTGACACATTTAAGATGGCAATGTTTTCGCTTCTTTGTTTTTTTTTGTTACTTTTGTTGACCAACTTGACAATTGTCCAGTTAGGATAATCACAAGCTTGCAGTGATTTCCTGATGAGCTTGGGCTATTTTTGTTTCTGCCGTGTTTTGCCCCTGTAATAGAGGGGAATGCTGTCCGCCTGGTAACTCAGTGTTCTGATAACAGAGAGTCAAAATGCAAATTTTGATCTGTGTGTAGGTTTTCGGTAAACCTCAGTTTTGAGGCTCCCATCTTCCTCAATGTGTACCACACAGTGCAATAAAGCCAACATGTTGTTCCAACATCAACTTTCTCTCTGGTAAAGTTGATGCTGTTAGTGAATGTCTCAACTTCTTTTGTTTAGTTTTGACCCAAGTGTAATGGGTGCAGTGCACCAGTTACAGTCATGTATGTAAACCAGTGAATACCCTTGGAAGCACTGAGTGCTCTGCTCTCCATGCCCTCGATGTACAAATTGGCCACAATGGGTGAAACTGGGGAGCCCGTGGCCAACCCATGTTTCTGTCAGAAAAAGTTATCTCTGTACTTGAAATATGTGGTTGAGAGGCAGAAGTCCAACAGATCACAAATCTAGTTTGGCGTTTAGTGATATAACTCATGATACGTTCAGTACTCATGTTCCAGCTGAGTCCTGACAGTGTTCACCGCCTCTGATGTTGGAAAGCGAGGTGACATAAAAAAACAAAAAAACAATGGATACAGCTCGTGCCAGTGTCAGGTGTCTGACTTTGGAAATGTCTGACTTTGGAAATTAAGTATGTTAAAAGAAATTAAGTCCAAAACTGTTGCAAGATATGTTGCCATGGTGGTCCATTGCCTCCCCAGTATCAGCTATTGTGTGCCTTCAAAAGTCACCTAATGTAATACATTAGTAAATTAGTAGTCCATGTGTGTATGATCAACCCTCAGATGTTTTGTGAAGGCCTTAAAAGTGTTGCAAACAAACTGCATCATGGAGAACAAGGGACACAGCACACGGGTCAGGAATAGTTTTACAGAGTTTTAGAACAGGAATGCCTTCAGTAGCCAAGAGGCCTTTGTAACTGTTGAAAAGCTGCAGAGGTCAACAGCTCAGGTGGAAGAATTAGGTGGAAGAGTGGCAAAAAGAAAGTCACTATTGAAAGAAAGTCCCATTTAACATTTGCAAAAACCCATAAAGGGGATGGAGCAAACAGGTGACAGAAGGTGCTCTGGTCAGACGAGAGCAAAATTCAACTTATTTCCCTCTATGGAAAACAGTGTGTGGAGAAAAAAACCCACAGTAGATCAACCTGCAAAACATTAATGGAATGGTTTAGAGCAGAGGTCACGGATTAGCGGACCACGGTCCGGATCCGGACCCAGCTGCTACCTAATCCGGACCCAACCTCATTTAAAACATTTATATATTACTGCATGTTGTCCAACGACAGTGTCTAACTCAGGGGTTAAAGGTCTCCGTCGCTGCGAGGGATTTCCGTCATTTGGAAATTAAGCGCAAAAAGTTCCGTCTAGACTTTTTATTCAAGGTTATAATCTGAAGCTGCTCTCAACCAATCAAACCTGGCAGAGCCGGGACATTAGCCAATCAGAATGAGAGCAGGGTGGGTCTTTCCAAAGCAGACATTGCCAGTCTGAGGTTTATCGGTGTTCATCATTTTAACCTTTGGGAGAGCCTTTTAAACTGGCCACAGATGGTATGCATGAAAGTAGCGGTGGTCAAAGGTTTTCTTTGGATTTATGCAAACCAGCAGGTCAGAAAGTTCAGCAGCTGACAACAACTTCCCTCGGTAAGCGTCAATCTGCTCCGGCAGTTAATTAATGAATTATTTCCACCTGTGGCCATGTCGTCTGTCAGCGTTTATTCTCTCGCTGATAAACGTAAAGTGGACTGTGGACCAGTTTGTCAACAGTGTGAACGAAGAACTTGATGCTGCAGAGATGAAAGTAACCCAGATGATGAAGACTGTGGACCAGTTTGTCAACAGTGTGAAGGAAGAACTTGATGCTGCAGAGATGAAAGTAACCCAGATGATGATGTGGATGTGGAAAGTGATGGAGAGGATGTCCAGGATGACACAAAGGCTCTAAAGCTGAAAGGTGGCAGAGATACAGGAATTTTCAATTCTAAAAGTATCAGATTTAGTTGACTTTGCACACTAAGCAAGTGAGCCAACTAATGCGGCATGATGTCCACGGCACGGGAATATATGGGCTTGCGAGAATGTTTTCAGTCAAACATTATTTTTGCTTCAACCCCTGTGCTAACTTCACTTGCGCCGCTTCTCTTGTTAATATGGCAAAGCCCTCCGGAGCGTTCCCAAACATATCCGCTTGCTCATACATACGGAGAAAATAGCTGATTTAAAGGCGCAGAACGAATGAGCACCTTGATATGTGCTTGAGGTTGGCTTTGTTGCCAATCAAACCCAGGTTTAAAATCCTTGCAGGGCAGCCTAAAGCTCACTTCTATCATTAAGCCATAAAAAAGAAATTAAAAAAAGTTCAGTTGTTTTATAAAAGATGTGAAAGTCAAGAAATTGTCTATATACCAAACTGTGAAAGATTGTAGTTCTCTATTTCAAAAAGCACTTTGGATTTTAAAATAGAAAAACATTCTATTTTTATGTTATTTTTTTGTTTAAAAAGTCAATGTATAAGGTGGGTGCATAAACATTTTATTTCAGTGTTAAATACTGTTTAAAGTAACGGATTGTAATAAAAAATGTGTCCGGACCTTTACTGGTTGTTGATTTTCTTTATTCGGACCCCACTGATTATTAATTAGTGACCCCTGGTTTAGAGCAAAGTATATTTATTTGTTAGAATGACCCAGTTAATTAGATCAATTTAAGAATCTGTGAAAATATGCATTCAGACACTCTCCGTTCAATCTGACTAAAAGTTGCTATATGGGCAACGCTACAAGCGTTACACTAGAGATGTAGCCTGGGGTACTTGCCATAGTGAAAAGGTAATCAGACAGATTTACACCCAAGGGTACTGAATACCAATTACCGGTCCATGCCTCACACTTGTGTGGTGATTTGTAAAAAAAAAAAAAAGGGATTTATAAATCTAATCGGAAAGAAACATCTTAATTTTGTGATCATAACTTGACAAAATGCGAAAAATATCGAGATGTATAAATACATTTGCAAGGCACTGTCTCTATAGGACAGTCCGTGTTATAAAACAGGAGAGGCTTGTTTTCTATATAGACCAAATTTCCTGATAGCTGCCCACAGGGCCTTGAACCTTCTAGTTGAAGTACATGATTGAGGCACTTGTAAATAAAACAAATATAAACGCCAGTGAGAGGCCCTCTAATTAAAATGGTGCCAAATAACCAACGATAAGGAAAGCAAGGTGGACGTTAATAGCCTCTTGGTGCTTTTCCCTTGTTCACTCTTGAGCTAAGAACATCAAGTAGCATTGAGACACATTCAGACCCTCTCAAAACCAGTTTTATCTATAAACCACATTAAGAATAAAACAACAGCTGTCATTAAATGCAACAAAAGAGGAGCACATCACAAACTAGTTTCTATGCAATTTGCTTTGACATGGCATCAAACTATCAATGCTATAACAAGGCTTTTAACAATTAAATGGAAAACACACTTGTTATAAACTTAAGATTAGCTTTTGATGGCCATGGTACATTTAATCTTGTGACACTAGCTACTGTTATACACGCTGGATCGAAGTCTTACGAACAGGGGAAAAGGCAAATTGTAAGTTGAGCTTCAAAAGGCAAAAACAAGAAATAGGAGTAGGAGGAAAAAGTAACAGAATAGGGCACTGATGAGGAAATTACATTTAACCTCAGACTAACAATAAAGCTTACACACACCCCAGAAATGTATTTATGCATGCTTGATGCCAGTGTTTCCAGTTGGCTTGCAGTAACGTTGCTGAATGAGATGAAGGTGGTTTCATGGAGCGAACCCACACCCTGGAACTGGCAACCTCCATCGACTACCACCTTTCAATGTTTTTGATGGGATTTGATTCAGATAAACATGCAAGATGGTCCAGTACGGGCTTGTTGCTTTACTAGAGGAGGCCCTTTGTACCAGTCATCGCTGCACAAAGGCCCAAAATGAAGAGGGATGCCTGCTACTTACATCTCCAAATAGCCAGCTGACATTTGATGTCCCTGTTCAATCTGAAACTTCCTTGTTCCATTGAAGGAAAAAGCTTCCTGATCATGACGGAGACTTCTCCCCTGTGCCACACAGAAAACATCTCCAGTGGGATCTACTTGTCATGCCAGTATTGTTAGAAGCCATCATGGCCATCTAACCTTTTTTTAATCATCAGAGAGGAAAAGTTTCTTCCATCTTTCAAGGTCCAATTGAAGGTGTTCCCTTGTAAAGTCTAAACAGACATGACATGACCTTTTTTATGTTCTTTTTTATGTTCTTCTCTCACAGATGCCCTCTGTAATTCAATTCAGTTTATTTATATAGCAGCAATTCACAACACGTTAACTCAAGGCACTTTAGAGAAAGAAACGTCAATTCAAAATAATAATACAGATACATTTCAAGTCAGGTACATATATTCCAAATTGATCCTGCTTATCAAACAATGCAGTGATGTTCTGTTTATAATTCAAGATGGTTAAAAAATGTTTTATTTCCAAGAAAACCCAGCAGATTGCATTGAGTCAAAGACTTGGAGCATTCATTCCTCCTGGATGAGCATGTGGTGGACTGCTGCCTGTATTGTGTCTTTGCAGCAATCCCTCATACTAAGCATCAGGAAGAAACCTCCAGCAGAACGTGGCACAAAGTTGCTGCAACCGACAGAGTTTGAGAAGACCATTATAGATTATAGACTACAGTCAGCATGCAAGGGCCTTCATTTGTCGAGGATCTGCCCAAATCTTCAGTTACAGCCAGTCAGATCTTTTGGTTCAGTGTAGGTAATATTTGTTTGGTTCTATAACAGAGCTTTCTTTGTCCCACCCTTGTCTGGATCTTTTAAGAAATGTAAAATTGACTGCCTTACTGTATCAAACCTCTGCAGTGACGTTCCAACTATTTCAAATCTTTAATTCTGCCACATTCAAAGACAGAACAGTGTTTTTGCCTTTGCCATCATGGGGTGAAGACAGTGTCAATGTCCAACAGAAAATGACACAGCTTTGGACATTTTAGAAATATGATCTTAAACTTTTGGTCTGCTGATGAACAGTCTGCGTGTAAATGCAGTTTCCAATCATTTGCATACACTATTTTTTGTCTCTTGCTAATATTTCTTTTTTTTGTACTCAGCATAAAAAAAAAACATTCTGAAAATTCTGATCGTAAATGTGTTTGTGCATTTGAAGATAGGACAAACTTTGCCAAATTTCACTTTTTTTTTTTTTTTTTTACACTCATCAGGGGCTTATATCATTGTAACCTCACACGAGGAGCTTTTTTGCATTAAACACTGCCAGTGTTTGACTGTTATTTTGAAGCAATGATTGTTTTGCCCTGTTGTGTTAACAGAGTCGACTTATAATGGCTTCTTGTCAAGTCAGCCAATAACACGAATTGAACACACTGAATACACACTCAAGCCTCCCCCAATTTAAAATAATTTTTCTCACAGCATTCTTGGTATGCAGCAGAAAAAAAGAACAGTAACAAACATGGTAGAAAAGATTTGTGAGCACTGAAAACATGCCCCAACTGGCTTACTATTAGACACCAACAGCGCTAAAAGTTAGCATATGCTTCGGAGCTTCCTTTTGGCAATAAATTAAATTATTTATAGTTCTTTAATTAGTCTGCATGCCATTTATCCAAATTATAACATGCTTGGACTGATAGAATAAACAATTCTAAATCAGTCCCCAAGTGGAACTTATGAAAATGAATTTATTTATTTTTGTACTGGTGTGAATTGCACTAATTTGATTAGAATTCCATGTAATTGGGAAATAATTGGGTCCATTAGTCTTGTAAAATGCCTGGAGATGACCTATGGTGGCAATTGACACAATACATGTTGATTTCACGTTGAAGAGAGAACATTTGAGATTTGTGAAACGTTTATTAAACAATTTATTTTGGTAACACGTCATTAAGATCAAACAAAATCCAGCATCAGACGGACAGCCTCAGCGTAAACACAAAAGGCAATTTTCAACCACATAATAGTAAAATTTCAAATTTGACACCAATACTAAGAAAAACACTCCATACATTTTTTTGAAACAGCGACAGGACCAGAGGGGCCCCAGCTGAAATCTGAATGGCACCCTGAGGTGTCCCTGCCCTGTCAAAACCAGTGGGAGCCCAGGTTTTGAGGAGTTTGTTGGTAAGTCATAAATTTATATTTACTCAAATGTTAAGTTGACAACCTTAGTTAACAGTAATGTTCACTGAGGCCTTAAACTTGTGTTTAGACATGACCATTAGCATTTCATAAATAAATGTAATGTTAACTCAAATAATTATTTAAAATTCACATTTGTGTGTTAATATTAACTTTGATGTTTGGCAGTGATCATTAAGATGTTTAGTTTTTTGTGGAGGTGGACCGTTGTGAATAATGGATTTCACTGTGGTTTGCTGGAGTGCCAAAGCTTCAAAAATGGCTCGGTAACCTTTTTACATACTTTTAGATGTCAGTGACTTTATTTCTCATGTCTGTCACTAGCGTCTGGCGGGACACCCCAGGGAAAGTTTCCCACAGTTCCATATTTGTGGATAACGGCTCTTACTGATGTTCACTGAAGACCGGAAGCCTTAGGAACAGTTTTCCAATTCTTTGTGTGTCGGTTACATGGTTTCTTATCTGTTCTTGTATTTCTTTAGAGTGGGGTAAAATGTGTTGCTTTTTGAGATTTGTATGAAACCTCACATTATGAGACGGGATCTGTTTAAAGGATTATTTGATTATAAGGGTCAGGCAGTAATCAGACCTGGTAGTAGCTGGTGGAACCAAAAATGTGATTAATCAATGCAGTTTCATAACGTAAAGTGGTGACAACCACTTTTCACAAAAGGCCCAGTTAGATTGAATAGCTTTTTTTCCCTTTTTTAAATACTAAAGCAGTTTTTGTCTGACGACTATTTCAGTATTTACTCAGCTTAACTTTGTTTGATATTAAAGCTTAATTGATAAAACATTCAAGCATGACAGAAATCTTTGAAGAAGTCTGTTTTACCTAATCCGTTTGGCAATTTTCATGGCACTGCATTTGTAAAAAGATCACAAGGAAGCATTTTCAATGCTTTTTGTTTTGTATTATTAGTGAAGCATAAAAACTGCAACATATGTTCCAGTCAAACCTGGTTGGGATCATTGGGTGTGTTGGGTGGGTTTGAAACTTTTTCTCTTACAGGTCTCCAAAATATTGCGAACTCCTCTTCTGATATTGTAAATAATGCGCGTCATCTCGTGCTGTGAGCTGGATGTATTGTTCAACCCCTAATCATCACCATATAAATAAAACGAAATACATATTTAAGACATAAACGTGAAAGCAGCAAAGTAAATAAACAATAAAACCAATCAAAAAATTCTAACTTACAACATAAGGCTGAGGGGGATCCCAGTGAACCCAGTCATAGACGACAGATTTCTCCTCCCTGGTCACATATTTTGCCCAAGGCGAGATCCGGTAGAGGCGCTCGCCCTCCTTAGTGTGAACTACCACCTGGGGAAATAAGATAAATGACTGTTATGCTAAGGCAAGGACACTCAAGAGTGACAGAAGGTGGAAACAAAAACAGCCTCTACGGTCAGTAAGCATATGGTTAGAGAACAAAAAACAACTTTGCACCCTGATCAGGTGGAATTACAATGAAAAACAATTAAAACCCAAAATGAGAGCTTAGGTATTGCAGGACTTGAGTTTTCCACAGTTAAACACCGAAATGCACACAAGAAAAGAAAAGTCTTGGAAAAGAATTAAAGGCTTCTATCTCCGAGACTCGGCACATTTCTTTTTCTAAATGTTTGTGATTTTACAGCCTGCATTTATTTATGCCTTTCAGCCATGAAATGCTTACATCATAAAACCGAGCCATTAGTCTCCTTCCATTACACTGAGAAAATGTGCAGACTGTTCAACCAATAAACTAAACATTTTTAAAAATCTTTCATCATAAAATGCACTCCTGTTCCAACTCTCTGCTTGGAGGCGCAAAACGTATAACTTTGTGTCTTTTGTCAGAGAAAACAAGGCAACAAACTGCACAGTATTGACCAGAACACTCCGAGTGAACCTGGACTCAGCGGTGATTATGCTGCATTATATTTGCCTGTATGGGGCAACTCTGATTGGTTTTTAACAGCAACTCACTTGCGTATCTTGAGAAAGTATTTGAGCCGGGGAGCAATTTCGGGGGGGGAAAAACAAAACAAAACGGGACGTCTAAATCATTATCCCTTGCTTTTCATCCATTATGTCCTGCAACTGAGGTTTGGAAGGGGGTAAAATAAACACACTTTAGAAATCTGACAAGTTACTTTGCTCCCATTGTCGAATAATAAAGGAGAAAAGCAGTGTGGGAGTTGGAAAAAAAAACACACCAAGAAATCGACGTATTACCCGCAGTATGTGTTCGCCCTATTTTGTCCCCTGCAGAAACGGGCATTAGAACTCAAGTAAATCTGGCCACTGTTGTGAAGTAATGACCGCTCCAATGCCACCTGCCTGTGAGCCAGTAGCCAGACTCCCCTCTGGGGTTTTTTCATTATGGGCAGGCCACCTAGGAGTTAGCTGCCTGGTTCCCAGTATGACATGCTCCATAGTTTATAGGATTAGGAAAAGATAGTTGGATAAATGGACTGGCATAAAGCTTGACAGAGCACTGGTCCTTCAGACAAATTGGCCAGAATTAGGAACATTAGAGAAAACTTTGACTGCTGGGCAGACTGAAAGAGTGCCTGAGCCTGAAAAACAACTCAGAGCTGGCCAGTGGGCAAGAAATAAAGTGAGGTTAAAATATTTAAAAGGAATGTTTGCTGGTCAGAGGTTTGCATACAGTTATTGGTATGCTTTTTTTTTATTAGGAAGCTTTTAATGATGCATGTTAGCAGTTCTTTGTTTTGGTGTTGATGGATGATACAACACACTTTAGTGATTTTTTAGAAACAAGAATTGAGGGCATGATTTTGAATTTATTGTGTATTTTCTCTGACAAGGTCAAAATTACACCTACCTGTGAGTTCCTTCTGCCTTAATCAGGGGTCGCCACAGCAAGTCATCACAACTTGATTACAGACTTGGCAAAGTTATGCCAGAGGCCCTTCCTGTAGCAACCAGGATTCAAACCCGGGTCTCCTGTATCAAAAACGCCGACTTGGCTCGCGACACCACAGAGGGACCTCAACGTCATACCAACCTCTGGTTCAAACATATGCATATCCTTATGCATCCCAAATCCAGTCTTAAAGCATGTTTGGGGTCATTGCCCTTTTGAATCACCAAGGTGTCCAAGTTTCATCCATCTAGTTGTTGTTCAAAGTGAAGTTTAGAGATGGTTCACCATCCTAATTACTCCATCCCCTTTATGTAATATACCACCAGACCTATTTTCATGTACAAGCAGGACAGTGATTTTAAACAAACATAAATTGGATAAGGATGGAAACTGATACAGCAAAGGATTAAGGCTGAGCTTACCGCATTGAAAAAAATATTTCATGACTACTCCTCAAAGTGTGTGTCAATGTGGGAACCCACGCAGATTAGAGGAATTCAACTTCTGCTGTTGTTGTATAATCCGCCTTGTAAACCAAAGAGCTTAAATGTATCAGCAAAAGTCTGAAATAAATAGAACACTGGTCCCACTGTCGAGTGCATCTACACCTCTGACCAGCAGTTAACGTGCTTTTCCGAGCCAAAGGTACAACTTCAAAAAGGACACAGCCTGTTTATGGAGAAAAATTAGGCCTCGAACAAAGGGGGTGGGAGGGCAGACCGCTCTCCACGAGAGCGATTGGAGCTCGGCTTTTGCATCCACGAGGGAGAGTTGTGGAACTAATTCTAAAGTGGGGCTCACAGCAAGATTGCTATTCATCGGCAGCAGGGGTGCACAAGGAAAGGCCAGGTGCCAGCATTTCCATCTGCTTCTTATCGTCCTTAGACTGACCTCTGCAGACAATGGAAGCTGGGCAGGCGATCCAGGGCGCAGGAGTGTGCCAGCGATGACCCGCTCCCAAGGAGAGTACCCATAGCGATGCCATCCTCTCCTTGTCTGGCATCACAATTTTTTGGGTTATTTCTCATGCATGCTGAGACAATACATGAGGGGAGGTGCATCTTTTGCGTTTAACCCCGAGGAATTATTTACTGGAGCTTAAAACTAATCATGTTCGTGGACTGCGGGCTGCATTTTCAAGCAGAAAAAAAAAAAAAAAAAGAGCACGGCCCTGAGGTGTTCCTCACAGTGCGCAGATGGAAGCTGAAATCAAAGCCATCAGTTGGGGCCGTTCAGGTGTATCTGCTCTCCACAGTACAGCCTGTGTACATACAGTAATCTCACTTCTGCCCTGTGATTATGACATGTTGTTGATGGCGACATGCCAGGTTTCCACTCGGTTCGTAAGACACCACACACGACAGCTTGAAAGTGACAACTCTGTGCGCCGCCACGGCCAGACGTCACCCACTGAGGGCGTGAAAACAAGCATGAAGACGTTCTGTTCCTTACCTTCAGCCTGGTGTTATGATCCACAGCTGGAGAGTTGTCTGGCTTAGGTGGAAGAATCAATTCCCACTTGCCAAACTCCTTTTTGGAGTAAGGGTGAGAGAATTTGTCCCAGCCATCTATAGGGAAACATACAGAATTGAAATACTTTAAAAATGTGGTTACTTATAACAACATTTTGCACAGCGGATAAAAAAAAGCTGCAGGGGTAAAATAAAAAGGGGTAAGAGAAAGAACAGATTCAAGCCTTGTAACTGTTGCTTTTTGGTAGGCATCTACACATTAGGAGAACATGCAACAGATTATTGTTAAAATGTTAAGGTTTACAATATTGTTTCCGATTAACCCACATTTTCCTTCCTCATCTCCATCTTTCTCCATCACTAAAATATATTTATGGTCTTGAAAAGAAGTGTTTTGAGAGTCCAACCAAATGTTTTATTTGGATTGCAGAGTGTGGACATTTTGACGTCCAGCCAAATTAACTTTTTAACATTTTTTAATCAGTTCATTTTCATACTCATGATCTTGTGCTCCACAGCTGGACACAAAAAGATTACCCAAGAAACAACAATGACAACAATGCATAACCATTTTGCTCAGTTTCTTTTTTTTTCTTTTTTAAAATGAATGCAAAGATTAACTTATTTTTGCATCTAACACAAGTAATTACTTTCCAACATTTTGAACCCTAAAAATTATATATTTAACCATTAAATAGCCATTAAAATTTCAGAGTCAGCAAAGGGCCAAAAACTAGCAGCAACAATGGTTTTCCATCTCATTAATGGAAATTGGTAGATTCACATTTAATTATTATTTTTTTTTAAATGCGAGTCATTCCATTCACAGGGACGCAGAGTATTCTTTTAACTTCAAATGGTATAGGAAAGACTTGCAAGAAAAAAAAAACAGAAAAATAAATCACGAAAAAAAAAAGAAATTGCAAATATCCCCACAAATACAGAGGTTGTACACCCTTTGCTTGAACACAGCCAAAGTTGAACTAAAAGTAAATTAAAACGAGAGATTTTGAGCTACCCAGAAGGTTAAACAACAAATAAACAAAAGTACCACGTTTTTCTGACTTCTATGACCATCTTCACACGCTCCCCTCAAAAGCCCTCTTACATAACTCCTTGCTGTTCTGTTTGATCTCTGTACTGATCTTTGGGTCATGTGACTATTTACACAGTAAAAAAAAAAACAGAGGTCCCCGACATCCATAGATAGGGAGAGAGAAAAAAAAAAAATCAAACTCTGTCGTAAATTCCATATCTAGAGCAACAACAGACCGACAGAACACAAACATTTATTATATAGAGTGACCACCCTGCCCCATCAATTTAAGATGTTTCATTCTGTAATACATATCTGCTTGCTATTCATGAGTAGAAACAAGGCAAGGATAGAAAATGAATCGCACGACATACACCAGAAGTGTCCGGGTGCAACCCCAGCACTTTTTACCACGAGGAGGAGTCATATTTTTTCACTATTTATTTATCTCCCTAAACTCTGCTAGAGAAAAAAAAAAAAAAAACAGTGCATTATGCATCCAACCTGCACCATATTCATGACTAGGGCTGCTGGGCTGTTTCCATATTTGCTATGAAATTGAAATCAAATAATATGACTGAGCCGTGTCAAAATGTAATCTTTCACAGAATTGAATGTTGGAATTGAGCTGCTGCCCAAGGTCCTGGGAAGATAATTAAAAAGGAAAAGGAAGTGCAGGAATACAGAGAGAGGAAAGCGCAGACACAGAGCTAACTAGCACAAAAATGAACAAAAAAAACAAATTGACACATTTCCACTTTTGCACACCGAATCAATCAGAGGGTATTAACATTTCCGCCAATACTAATAATACCGTTCTCACTGTAGCAGAGAGTTGTACCGTGCTGCAGCCTTCTGGGTAGAACTTGGCTCATCCAACGGAAGTTAAAAGTATTCCAGAAACACTATCTGGAACACTCATCCTCTGTTAAATGCATGCTTGTGATGTTTGTTATCAATGATTCACCAAAAACATAAACTTTTCCTCAACAAAGAGAATTTTATTGCTTCTCTCCATTTTGACAAACATTATTTATGACTAGACGTTGAATATATATATAAATATATATAAAAAAAAAAAACGTTGCAGATGCTCCATCATAAGCGCATTGTCACCGGCATAATAATTACCGCTTTTTGTGATTTCCATTGCCGTTATATTTTAAAAGACAATGAACAAATACATCACTGGAAGGTTGTTGTTTAACCTTTTTTTTTTTTTTTCTTTACCTACAATGATAGACAGATTTATTTACACCTCTGGTTAACATGTGTAGGAAGCTTTAAAATAAATGTACACAGCTTTTATTTCAGCGGGAACATTTTACACTAGAAAATTTCCACTGCTAATTTTAGAAAAATCCTATTGCTAATTTTAAAAGCTTTATTCAGTGGGTAAAAATTACGCAACACAAATAGTAGTTTATAAAAAAAGGAAAATCCACAGGTAGCAAAATTATTTGTACGGACAGCCCTTCTCTCCTATAACATGGTTGGAGAATCCAGAAAGTGATCTTCAACTATTCTTCTTTGATGCATCTCTCGAAACCAACCAGAGGCCTGGTCCCTTTTTAACTCTGCACCTCACCACACCCACCAATCAGGTGGACATTGGGTTTGGGTTGTCAGCAAACGGCATACTGGAGTTGAGGCGCTTTACCACATTTTTTTTTTTTTTGTTGTGGTTTAGCTCAGTTCAGTCTTATCTGACCAAAGTGCATGGTTCCAATTATAGTCCCAGAAGAGCAGAGAAAAAGTCAAATACTTACATTAGTAATGGTGATGGCATTTAGATGGCACCACACCGTTATCAGAGCTTAGTGGTTCATTAACAGTATATTCATTCCCCAGGAAAACAAAACATAGGGTGCCAGTTGGAATTTTTCTCTTTAACATGAAGAATGAATAAAAATTGCTTAAGTTATATTTACTTTTACAGAAAGTGTTCGGTTTTTGTAGGGTTTTAGATCTCCTTAATATGCCAATTGAATAAATGCACTGAGCAAAGTTTTTTTTTTTCCTTTTCCAAAAACATTTAGTGAAGGATTGTGTGACTGCAATAAAGGACACATTTATTGTAAATCTTTAAATACGTTACATAGCGTGGCCATTAAATGTGTTTGGTATTGTATTGCATTATAGCATAAACATAAATATTGGTAGATTTTGGTAATTCGAAAACCAGGTGTTTCCTGATCATGAAGACCCCATGTTTCTATGAGATTTATTTCTATTAATACTGAAAAAAGTCCTCTTTCAGGTTGATTCACATTTCAAGTAGTTAAACTCTAATTGAGGTTTATTTTCAGGTCCAGAATTAGCCAATATTCACTATAGATGTTGTGTTTTATTTTGAGGATGATGTTAGGGTACTAATTAATATCTGAACCCTTTAGACCACACAGCTTTTCCACATCAAATGACATGAAAATTAGCTTAAAGTGTGTAAAAGTGAGGTTTAAATTGATTTTCTTTAATTTAGAGATGTGAAAATATCCACCTTCACCCTTTCTTCATCTTTTGCTGCTTCCAAGTCAGACTTATTTTCCTTGTTTTGGTTCAAAATATGCGAAATTTTGGAGTCCAGGAAGTGTAGACTCTTTTAAAGTGAGAAAATAAATGTGTTTAATTAAAAGAGAGGCATCAAAACACTTCTGCATTATTCCATCAACACTAGTTGGAAAGCTTTTACTCAAAGCAGTTCTCATACATTTGTTATTTCAAAATTACACACTTTCCAGCCTGAAATGTTAAGATTATTTTGCTGGTAGTGTTGATAACATGTTGAGAAATTGTTCTGATGACCGCTGATACTTTTATAAAATATTTACAATGTAGCCCGCTTTATTTGTTCACTGAATTTAATTAATAGAATTTGCATAGTTAAAGTCAATTTTAGCCTAGTATTGTTCACTGTATGATTTTTTTCGCTGTTGTTTTTAGTGAGACAAATTTGCCATCTGTCCAGGGACAACGGATGAAAAATAGCCTATTGGCTCATTCTGGTGCATCTACAGTAATGTCGATTAATGTACATTGACCCTGCCCAATAAATCAATAAAATAAACAAGAACCACTGTTGAATTACAAATACTTTGCTGTGCTTTGTATTTGCATGTTCTGCAAATCATGAAACAACACAATGATGATGTGGGCTTCTAAATCAGCAGTTTTATAAAAAGGTCCATTTTAATGTTTTTTGGGGGTTTTTTGCATTCAGACTTGTTGAAATCATAACTCGAAGCTATACCAACTATAAATTATCTAAAGCAGTAAGTGATCTGGATTTTTTTTTATTTTAAATGCTAAAAAAGAAAAAGAGAAAAGAGCTTCAATGCTGTTGTTTTGCCTCTAAGCCAGGCCTAGTTAATGAAACAAATGGTCCAACTTAAAACTCGGATCCAAGATCTTTTGTCAGTCAGAAAATAAAATCCAAAACGCTCAGATTCAAGACATAAAGAGGGAAAGATTCTTCTTGGTGAAGCAACTCAACTTCACTCAACTTATAGGTGGACCCTGACTAGGCCCTTTGAACACTAACAGGTTTTGTTCCAGGGTCGCTTTTTATTTATCTCCACCCATCTCTCCATCAGCTCTGAGCAGCTTCTACGTCCACAATGAAGAAAAACATCTCCAAAGCATGACTCCTTCACCACCGCCGTGTTTTACCTTGGAGACTGTGTGTTCACAGTGACTTGTCGTTTAGGTTTCAGTCACTTATAACATTTTACATCAAGGCCCATTTTTGCCTCATCTTACCAAGAATGCCTTCCTTCACTGTTTGGGTGCATTTTATATCTCTGAATCATGAATTAATAAACAAAAGTACTATTTTTTTTCCAGAAATTCAGATTTTTTTAATCTTCCAGATGATCCATACAAGGAAAATGATTATCAAATACCGTACCTTTTCTGAGCTACAAACTCTATTGTCAAAGACAAAGTTCTAGAGATTATTGTCTTAAGTAATCATCCTTTCACTCTTATCTGTGTGTACCTGTTTAATTGAATTTCATCGTGAAGGTCTCATACATTTGCTTTGCTGCTCTCCTCATTGTCCCATCTGTATGTCACTGTATAATATAAGTAGTTCTACATCGGTCTGTTAAAGCAGTTGGACAGTTTAGATCGTGTGTTTTTTTTTCTTCTCCACCCCGTAACGCCTGTAGAGCAGCAACGTCGAAGCTGCTCCAGGTGTAAGCACACCACTTAATGTGTCGGCCCACCACAGGCTCTGGGTGCTTTTCTTTGTGACTATGACCAGAGCCATCAAAGCTCGACACAACCGACGCACTGACACGCCAGAGTTCTGCTGAAGTCTTGACAGCTCTGTCGCAGAAAGCAGTCACGAGTTGCCACGGTCATGGGGGAAAGAAAAAAAAAAAAAAAACACACACACATAGCCTTGGTTGAGTAACACCCTCTGCCATCTGTCATAGCTTCCAGATTATAATGTTGTCTTGTAAAAAAAAAAAAAAAAAAAAGGAAAGGAAATGGACAAAGAGCCCTTCAGCCACTCTGGCTAGAATCAGAAAAGCAGCAGAAATAACTGAATCCTAAAATTGCTCATTTGTTCTAACAACTTATAGTAAGCAAAGGCCTAATCAGGCTTGTTAATTGTTTTTCTTTATTATTTCTTACAGAGGCCATCCACGAAAAATGAAATACAAAAGTATTAACCTCAGCATGTTTTCAAGTTCAGGAACTAACGGAATAAAGATTTCAGGGGAAAGAAAAGCATGCCGTTTGCACTCTTCCCTTTTCAAGCAATGATGAAATAACCAGCTACTGCAATATTAACAAATACTCCACATTGAAGGAAAAATCTTTAAACATGCAAAATTATCCTGCGTAATCAATATCTTCTACATTTCCTTTTCCCTGGATGGCTGTTGAAAAGAGACTATGCCCTTGTAGTACAATATGCTGACCTTTTTCTTACACAAATAATTATTTTAGAGGTTTAAGTTTTGTACCCAAAGCACCATAAAAAAACAACAACACCCTTTTATATTTGAGGGTTGTTATCATTCAGCATCCCCGTTAAGTTTTGCAAAGTTAATACAGTAGAATATGAATCTTCTACAAATCTGGTGTCAATTTAAAAATAGTTAATTTGTTAAAAAAAGAAAGGAAAAATGATCCACACTACTTACTGAATTCACCAGTAAGGAACAGGGCCTCAGCGGCTGGAGCCCATTCCTTGAAAAAGAGGCTGTTGTCAGGCAATCGCTGCACACCGAAGTTCCGGTAGCTGCGTGTGAACTGGTCAATTCCTCCCTCCACGTCCTCCAGCAGGAGAAGCTGCTTCTTTAGGAGATCATACCTTTGAACCAAAAAAAAAAAAAGATTAATTAACAAAATGAAAGGTCAAAATCAAATGCATTCTTTTGGATATGTCCAAAGTCATGTTATATACAAGAATGGGGTATAACCTAAGATCAATTCCGGTATTTTAGTTTTCCACTACATATGACAAGAATTGTGTTCCCTGCTTCAGGTTTCAATTTGTCCACATTTCCAGCATTTGAAAATATGCCATCCACTGCATTGCCAACATTGTGAATCTGTGCGAGAAGCACACAAAGAATATTGGCTGGTGACCACAATCTAACAATTTTTGTGTAACCAGCCGGTCAGAAACTTGAAAATCTGATCTTTTACCAGTCGGTGAATGCACCGAGCCTAAATCTTGCCGTTAGCACTACCAAGTTGAGCAAACAGCAACACTCTTTACACTTGAAGTTGTTAGTGCAGGAAGAAATCTTAAAGCTAGTCGTCTCTGCTGTCGGTCGGGCATTTATTAACCTAGTCAGATTAACTGCTAAAGGTGCAAAATGACATTTAAAAAAGGAAACAGGACTTCCTACGGAGACCTGTTCATGCAGGCTGCTACAACAGGAAACATGACTTAGATGCCATCCTTCCAATAATTTTTATATACAATTGTCCTTGTAAGTTCACAGGGGTCTATCTCCAGCAGTCATTGGGCAAGAAGTTCGGTACACCCTGGATGGGTTGCAGTCCATCACAGGGCAACTTAGAGACATACAGGACAAAACAGGCTGCAGAAACCCACTCCTAAGGAAAATTTAATGAGTCCAGTTAACCTAACAGTTCTTTTTTTTTGGATGATGAGAGGAAACCTCAGTACCAAGAGACAGCACCAGTATGCACAGGGAAAACAAATAAACTTCATGCAAAAAGACCTTAGGGTGGCATTTGAACCCCAGGACATTCTTACTGCAAGGGAAGAGTGCTAACTATTGTTCAACCATGCCGCCTTTAACAGATATAATTAAAGGGTAGAAGTATTACGGAAAGGTTTATTCTGAAGATGAAGATTGTTGGATTGGGAAATATCGTCAGCCTTTTGGAAATCTTAGAGTTAAAGTAAAGGTGCGCAATCACTATGGTATATACACAGAAACTGGTGTTTATATTTAAAAAGGTACATCAAAAAAAACTGAAATCGCAAACAATATTTTTGTCACTCACTTCAGAAAGTTAAACTACTGTATTATATAGATTCATTACACAAAGTTAAATATTTGACAGCCTTATTCCTTGTGATTTTGATATATATATATATATATATATATATAAAAAAAAAAACAGGGTCTCAGAAAATTTGATTAGTGTGGAAATTTTACATACTGAAAACTCATGATATCAGCCCCTAATCAGCTGATTAACTAAAAATATCTGCAGAGGTTTCCTGAACCTCTAAATGGTCTTTCAGTCTGGGTCAGTAGGCGACACAATTGTGGGGAAGACCACTTGTGGAGGAGAGTCATTGACACCCTCTCCAAGAAGGGTAAGTCACAAAAGGGATTTGTTAAAAAAAAGCAAGTTGTTCACAGAGTGTGATATCCAAGAATACACAGAAAGTTGAGCGGAAGAAAAAAAATTATGATAGGACAATGTGCACCAACAACGGGGATAACCACAGCTTTGGGAAGATTGTTAAACATAATGATGAAAGATGAAAGTAAATTTTTCATTTCATTTGGAAATCAAAAAAGGTCCAGAGTGTGGAGGAAGAGTGGAGAGAAAATCCACGTTGCTCGAATCATCACCAACAGTTGGTGATGATTTGGGGTTTCGTATCATCTGCTGGTGTCTGGGTTTCCTGAAGTTCACAGTCAACACGGTCAACACTGTGGACTTCAGAGTGCTGATTTACTTTCCCAGCAGGACTTGGAACCAGCTTTTGGTTGCTTTGGCAGTGTGAACAGGTGCCATGACCACTATGTGTGGCGAAACATAGTGGTCATGGCACCTGTTGGCCAAACTCCATAGAGAATATATGGGGTATTGTGAAGAAGAAGATGAGATACACCAGACAAATCAATGCAGATGACATGACACGTACGTTGTTGTTTTTTTATCTGTAATAATAATCATCATCTTTACTATCATTGCAACATACATTCCAATCTATGCAATTTCCTCTGCATTTAACCCTATTCCTTAGGGAGCAGTGGGCTGCCACTGTGTGGCACCCAGGGAGCATTCTGGGGTCTTGCTCAAGGGCCCAGAGTGGCAGTCTGTGGGAGTCGAACCAGGGACCTTGCAGCCTCTCCGGGAGGCAAATGCCCTGCTCTCTAACCACAAGGTCACAACTCCCAATTATGTAAGCCATAACCATCAAAATTAAAAGAAATAAGAGCTTAAAATATTTCAAATTGTGTAATGAATCTTGCTGGAAGATTCATTACACAATGAATCTTCGAAAGATATAAGTTTTCATTTTTAAAAAAATAGTTACAAAATATTAAACTTTTTCACAATAGTCTTCTTTAGATGAACCTGCTAACCAGGTTTACTTAGGATACCTGGTGGATATATTTTATTCTCTTTACATGCTTCAACTGATCTTGTGTAGAATATTCATATCATTCAAAGCATATTTTACCAACACCGCATCAATAAAAGTCATGACAAAATAAAATACTCAGACTGTCAAGAAAACTGGTTAACATCAGGATTTAACTAGTTTTTAGAGACTGCAAATATTTTTGTTTGAGTAAGGATTACAAAAAAGAAGGCATTTCAATCTGTATTTCTAACATGATACAAATGTTTGTGTGGTGAAGTGTATGGATGCCTAAAAAGTTGGCAACAGTAAAAGTACATTTCCTGATTTCCTTTTAATTGTCACAGTGTCGCAAACAATTGAAAGAGCACAAGAGCGTGCAGCTGTACTGCAGTCATGCATGTGAAAAGTTTGATTTGCTTTATCATTATGACATTTCTTGAAGCATTTCAAAAATATTCCAGCATAAGCAGCCTATAGAGTCTTTTTTTTCCCCTCCACCTTTTTTTATCTTTTTGAGGTTCTACCGCGAGATGAAAACCTGCCTCTCTGCCTTCAGAATTTGTGACTACAGGCATTTCCTAAGAGATAAACGTCTGTCTATTACCTTCAACTGCAAAAGACAGACTAACTAGTTTACAATTTATCTCACTTTGGTTCCTGCAGGCAAGCTGGTGTCCATATCAGATTCCCCGGGTACAGAGTGCCCCTCTCAGCCGGCGGAGTTAAGTGCACTCCGTCCCCTATAGCCCTGAACCAAAGCTCAGGCTTGCCTGTGAATGCCCTGGGGTTAGAGATGATTTCTCAGCAGCTGCTTCCTAACTTCAGCATGCTGGATGCAGGCAGTGGTTGCCAAATGGAGACCTTTAAAGTCTGACCAATGGCAGCCAAATGCTTCTTTTACCACCGTCACAATTTTGAGAATATGCTAAGAGGAAGGATACACCAAAAACAAAGTTATCCAATTTAACAGTATTTACATCCATAAAAATCCTTTCACTGATTTTAAATGAGCTTCAAACAGTTGAGACACAGAAACATAATCCAGCCCTGTACGGATGCAGTGCCTGCTACTAAGAATGCTGTAAAAAAAACTAATGATTTATTTTGTTTGTTGTATGAAACAAAAGTTAATTATCAAGGATAACTTGAGTAATTACACAAAGCAAAACTGAAACTAAGATTTCAATAATTGGGGGAAAATCTGTCCAAAGCATAAATCATTAAATAACTGAACAACCACATTTTGTGGACAGAAGGGTTGTAACCAATGTTCCCCCTAATTTTTCATGTGTCTGAGCAAACACACAAACTCCCTGAGCGTTCACTTGACCTCTGTGAGCAACATCACACGAGCACACTGAGGCTACATTACACCTGTCCAAAACCTGAGGTTATATCAAGCTACATGGTTTAATAAAATAGTCAAGTTACAGCAATCATTTCTTTTAGGTTATTTAGTTTAGATAAAACTGATTTAGCCCGATTACATGAAAAAGACAAAATTCTTGGATTTTTTTAAAGAGCTGTATAGCTGTATAGCTTATTTTTATTTCAGAGTAGAGGTCCTACTAAGGAAGAACTGAGAGATGTGTACATCTTTCAGAGTTCCACTCTTATTTCCATTAAATTATTTACATTTTCTGCAGTGAGATTTAGCTCAAGGATGTGGTGTTGTGCAGCCTCTCTTCTGTCAGTCTGCTCTAGGGCCGCTGTGGCTACTAACACAGCTCACCACCGTCAGGGTATGAATGGGTGAATGATTGACCAATGTAAAGCACTTTGGGGTCGTCAGATGATTTATTTCAATATTCTCAGCCACACATCGCTTTTCTAACACAACGAGGGAACGCTCTCACTTCTGAACAATTTTTTGTGCTGCTCCTTTTTTTATATACCAACGACAGCTTTTTAATAACATAGGAGACGCAGAAAATCTTTCAGAGGCAGCTGTATGTCGCGCTGTCAGGAATGTTACTGCTGCACTCAGTTATAGTTTAAAGGTGTTCCGTAGTCAGAGACCCACAAGATTAATAACAGAACTTTATAGAATGAAAGTAATCATTTATTCTGTGTCAAATTTTGGCACTTCCATTTCTACTTTTCTATTCATATATTTTAGTTTCCATTCACCTATTTTTCCCCCCCAACACTGTTAGGGCTACTGCACATTTCTTCACTTAAATAACACTACCTTTACTTCAGCTGGAAATGTACATATAGCCTCTATGAACAATAGTGAGGTTGGCACAAATTAAACACTTACAAGACAATTAATGTCAACTCATTTTTAGAAGGATGGGTGAACAATGCTTCCACAAAGATGAACATATCAGTTATTCAATAACTCACACCATCCCAATATTAATTGCATATGTTGAATATAGCCAATTAATGATTTAGTTGAGTATGTTTAAAGATAGGAAAACTTAGAACTTAACCATACCTGATTAAACTTCATCAAGATTGGCTGCCATGTCCTTTCAATGCTTTTTGTAATCAATGCCCCCCCCCCCTTCCCCCTTTTGTGTTGAATTAGTGAAGTGTGAAAAAACAGCTTTAATTCTCCATCAAATAACTCTCATATCAAGCCAACTCGCTTTTTCAGCAGCAACAGCATTATTTCTTATGGTTAAATATTCTCCATATGCTTTCATAAAAAATGTCTAATTCCACTCGCGGGAAATACGCACGTTCAGGCTTATTTCCTGTCGTTCCCATGGTGAAGCACGTTATCTGCGTTCCATTGATCAGGGCTTTTTTCATGCTCGTGCTCGCGTTGAAGTCATGGTTGGTTGGACACTGAGTTTAGTTATCTGGCTGATATCACCTGTTCTGAAACCGAAAACCCGAGTATGACAGAGGGAAGAAGAACTACTCAGAGCAGCAGCTTTCTATTAGGGGTAGATCGGTAATTTTTTCTTTAACGGAGTCCAGAACAAAGACGCACACCGCAACCTGTCCAACTATAAAGGCGTCTGCCCCACCCATCAATCAGTGGCGCACTCCGATCAGCACCTGGCGCTCACAGAGCAGGACCGTGGAACACCGTCTCACCAGAGTTGCAAAATGGTACAAAATAATTTGGTTTATTACTATTAGTTTACAGTTCAGCTTGGATTTTATTTTCTGCGCAGCATAGATTTGCTGTGCGCGCTGAACCCGGATGCCGTGCGCGATTGCGCACGCGCGCAGCTTAGAGGGAACACTGGTTGCAACCATTGATAATTTTAGTAATCGATTAATCTATCGGGGGGGGGGGGGGTTCTAATAATCTAAAGAGAAACAAATTAACATCAACATCCCCCCTTTAGATAGATTTATCTCAAGGTGGTGGCCTAGTGGTTAGAGCAGTGCTCTTGCGCTCTGAGAAGGTTGCAAGTACCCGGTTCGATCCCCACAGGCTGCACTCTGGGTCCCTGAGCAAGACCCTTAACCCCAGATTGCTCCCCAGACGCCGCACAGTGGCAGCCCACTGCTCCCCAACGGGATGGGTTAAGATGCAGAAGTGAATTTCTCCATTTTGAGATCAATAAAGTTCAATTATTTTTATTATTATTTTTAATCTCAATTAACAAGTGTCTTGAACTTCTAAAAATATTGCATGTAAAAAAAAATCTACTAAAATTTAATGCTCACGACATGGCAGTTTAATTGTTAAGATGTATATTCCTCTTTTGCGAAACAGTGGACAGTATAACTAGGACTAGATATAATAATTATTTTGTTAATCGATTAATCTGTTGACTGTTTTCTCAGTTGACGGATTAATAATCAGATAGCAAACAGTGCTTAATAGAAGATTTATTTTTACAAAACTTGAACCTAGTGAAGCTTCCGCTCAGCTGAATTCCAATGGCCAAATCCAGGCTCACGAAATCAATTGAATTGTACTCGGCTGCAACATGAAGTAGGCCAGATGATCTGAGAAAGCAATCCATATCACAATTAAAAAGAATTCAAGATCAAATGAGAAACCAAGTCATTGACATCCGTCGGTTAGGAAAACTTTACAAAGTCTAGTCAGCCTTTGGGACTCAGCAAACCACAATCAGCAATTATTCCACAAATGGGGGGAAAAAAGGAACCACTGATGAACCTTCCCAGGAGTGGCCGTCTACCAAACTTAATCCAAAACCAAACGGACAACTCACTCAGGAGGCACAACAGCTAAAGCGCTGCACTTACCACACATAAGGTCAGTGTTCATAAATAATAAATAAGACACCAGGCAAAAACAGCCCATGGGAGAGTTCCAAAACAAAAAGGCTGCTGACCAAAAAATGCTAGTGACCATCTTCATGACTCCAAAAACTAAGAAAATATTCTGTAGACCGATCAGAGAAAAGCAGAACTATTTGAATGCCTGGGTGCATCCTTTTACATCTGGCACAAAAGTAATAGCTATTCAGAAAAAAAACATTGTACCAATAGTCATTCATGGAGGAGGTAGTTAGACAGTCTGAGGCTGCTTTGGGTCTGGACAACCAGTGAGGACACCATCAATGCTGCTGTGTACCAGAAAATCCCAACAGAAAATATCTGCCCATCAGTTTGTGCCTTGTGGCTCAGGCACACGAGTTGTGCAGAAATATTCCAAATGGTTTAAATTAAATAATAAAATCAACTAATAAAATCATAATTTTTTGAAGTGACCTAGTCAAAGTTTAGACTTAAAGGTTACAGATCATGCAAAACCCACTTTACTCATAAATGCCTTTTGTTGCGTAGTAGGAGTCTTTATGAATGCAGACAAGTTCAATTTAGTCTGGTCAGGTGCGGCACAGTCATATTTTTTAATCTGTTCAGTTTGCTCTATTACGTTTTTTTTTAACAATAACATCACAGTATTTGGTAAAGAACTGCTAAACAAGGTCATGAACTTCCAGCTAACCAATTTCGCGAATCCTCTATATTTGGTAAATTGTAATAGTAAATGGCTTGTACTTGTATAGCGCTTTACACTATAGTCAATCATTCACCCATTCGGGCGCCCATTCACACCCTGACGGTGGTGAGCCATGTTAGTAGCCACAGCTGCCCTTGGGCAGACTGACAGAGGTGAGGCTGCCATACATCGGGGTCACCAGGCCCTCTGACCACCAGCAGCATTTATTTCTTTGAGATTCTGTAGTCCAAGCTGAAGAATGCCAAAGCTATAAGTAGATAAGCAAAAATGTTCGGTTGTTGGGAGTAATAACCTACACAATTCATTACAACGTCCCCCAGCATACTAGAAAATGTCCAAACAGGGTGGAGTGGAACGCTCTGCAACCAAAGCGGGTCGCTCTCAGCTAAAACTGTGGGGCAACAATAACAGGGAATAACAGTTCCACTTTATATGATTTAAATGTGAAACGGAAGGCATTAAAAAGCTTGATATGCTGTGATGTAACCTTAAACTGGCTCTTCCTGCTCAAAAACCCTCCAATGTGGCCAATAATCCCAGTTCTGGAAATAACAGAAGGCAAATATTTCTCCACAGCGACATAAAAGACTCATTGCCAGTACTTCAAGTTAGTTGTTATCACCAAAGGTAGCATTAGTTGCTAGGTTTAAGTAGAAATTACATTTACACTAGGGAGAGGTTGCTTTGGATAGCTTTTCTCCCCTTCATAAATAATATATTTTAACATTGGTTGTTGTATTTACTCTGGTTATCATGTCTGATACTAATATTTGTTTAATGACCTGAAACATGTTTGACAAAGAAAAACAAAAAATTCATAAACAGAAATCTTTAAGGAGGCAACCATTTTTCACAGTACTATATGCTCAGTTTATACTCATGGAATCAGAACACAGATCACTAATATACTGACAGTTACACAACAAAATTCACCTCAGTGATTTATTCCATGTACATTTTTTTTTAAATTTGAAGTCTTGATAAATTAAGTGATTTATTATACAAATCATGGAGCGCCACATGAGATTCACAGGCAGCATTTGGTTAGATGACACATAAAGCTGCAAAGAGCAGAGGCTTCGGCCATCTTATCACATATGGCAACCCATTTTTTTTCCTCCTCGAATGCTGGTCCTGAATTCCAAATGCAGGGAAGTCGGTATTAAAACTGCAGAACTGTAGCTCCCCTCATAACTGGTTTCTTCCCTCTGCATTCACCTGAAACCATCACAGTACTCTGTAGATTTTTATTATGTGTTGACATTTTATGTTATCGTACCATCTGGGAGTTATTGAGGCAGTACAAACAGAAACTAAAAGAAGGTTTTCAGAACCATTTATATTTTCCACCGCATGTGAACCTTTTCGTATACATATTTAATGTGTGACACATGATTTAGGAATTTTAAGTAAAAAATAAAATAAAAACAAAATCAAAGAATTGTTATAACTCATTCATCAATGTATACAGAGCTCCCATTTTAACCACTCCTCTGAGCAGTGTCCAAAGTGTTGCCTGAGGGCCATTTGTGGCCCTCGAAATTAATTGTGCCATCCTCAAGCACAATTCAAGGATGGTATAAATTTGGTTCACCAGTTCCAGCATTTGATGCAGATACACATTTAAAACAAATGTCTATGTGCAAATTTCTTGCTAAAGTAAAGCCTTAAACAAAAACAAAAAAAAAGTCAGACAAATTCCAGTCCTCTCTCTTCTTGCCTATCAAGCCTGTGATACCCCATTTATGTTACAGATCTAGAATAATTAAGACCTTTTTAATACAGAAATCAGACTAGTTAACTTGTTTCACAAGATTGTGTGTGTTTAACCCCTCATGCCAAGTTAAACACGAAGATAAACCCCCTGATCATAAAACCACATTTCCTTAAAGCAGGCATGACTTTAAATCATTGTTTGTAAAACAGGGTATGAAATATCTTCCTAGTTGGTACAAATTGAGACATGGTAATTAAATGGGTCAAATTATTTACCTAAAATGCTGGTTAAGAAACAAAACCACAAAAAGGTACAAAATGGCAAAAGGCTAAAATAACCAGTGCATATTTTGAGGCCTCTCAGCGCTGGCAGTTTATTTGCAAGGCTGTCCAATTAAAGGTATACTATGCAACTGGGATTGATTTTCCAGCGAGGCGCCCCCCAGAGGGCGAAAGTAAAAGTGCACTGTCGTAAATATGCTCAGCTGTTCTCCTGGTTTATCCGTCAAGCCAGGCGCGGTTGTTTTGAGCTTAGCAGACAGGCGAACGCAACGAATACAAAAGTCGAAAAAACGGCAGTACAAACAATGACTAACACAGTGAAAGTATGAACATGCACACAGAGAGAGAGAAACCATTCCAATGCAGTGTTTCCCCTAGGAATTTGCTTACCGGACGACCGGCGGAGCGGGGGGTGGGGGGGGGGGGTGTAGAGACAAGCTTTGCGCGACTGGCGGAGCGAGCGGCCGGCGGAGCGAGCGGCCGGAGGAGCGAGCGGCCGGCGGGCGGGTGGGCGGGGGAAAGAGGCAAGCTTTGCGCGACCGGCGGAGCGAGCGACCGGCGGGCGGGGGAAAGAGACAAGCTTTGAGCGGCCGGCGGAGCGAGCGGCCGGCGGAGCGAGCGGCCGGCGGGCGGGCGGGGGAAAGAGACAAGCTTTGCGCGACCGGCGGAGCGAGCGACCGGCGGGCGGGGGAAAGAGACAAGCTTTGAGCGACCGGCGGAGCGAGCGACCGGCGGGCGGGGGAAAGAGACAAGCTTTGAGCGACTGGCGGAGCGAGCGACCGGCGGAGCGAGCGACCGGCGGGCGGGGGAAAGAGACAAGCTTTGAGCGGCCGGCGGAGCGAGCGGCCGGCGGGCGGGGGAAAGAGACAAGCTTTGAGCGACCGGCGGAGCGAGCGACCGGCGGGCGGGGGAAAGAGACAAGCTTTGAGCGACCGGCGGAGCGAGCGACCGGCGGGCGGGGGAAAGAGACAAGCTTTGAGCGACTGGCGGAGCGAGCGACCGGCGGAGCGAGCGACCGGCGGGCGGGGGAAAGAGACAAGCTTTGCGCGACCGGTGGAGCGAGCGACCGGCGGGCGGGGGAAAGAGACAAGCTTTGCGCGACCGGAGGAGCGAGCGACCGGCGGGCGGGGGAAAGAGACAAGCTTTGCGAGACCGGCGGAGCGAGCGACCGGCGGGCGGGGGAAAGAGACAAGCTTTGAGCGACCGGCGGAGCGAGCGACCAGCGGGCGGGGGAAAGAGACAAGCTTTGCGCGACCGGAGGAGCGAGTGACCGGCGGGCGGGGGAAAGAGACAAGCTTTGCGAGACCGGCGGAGCGAGCGAACGGCGGAGCGAGCGACCGGCGGGCGGGGGAAAGAGACAAGCTTTGCGCGACCGGCGGAGCGAGCGACCGGCAGAGCGGGGGAGAAAAGCTTTGCGCGCATATGAGTTAGTTTTTTTTTTTTTGGAATGTTGGGAGGCGGTAGCGTGAGGGAAACCCTACAATGTTACTTACAATCGCATCAGCAGAAACGCGAGGTCCGCGTCAGCCTTGCAGCCTTCTCTTTCTTTTAGCTCTCGCCATTCGGAAAAAGCTTGCCCGATGTTCACCCGTGTACGACTCCTCTTTTTGTCCAGAGCCCTTTTCCTCTTTCTTGCCTGCTCCGACATGGGCTTTCGCTGTTTTATCGCTGGTTCCGCCATGATAACTGCACAGATATCGCCACTGCGCTAGTAACAAACATGTTCTCGCCGTAAAGCAAGACCGACTCTCGCAATCTTGCACGAGATTCTGAGCCTGTGGGCGCGGGCCGAGGGCTCCTGCAGTTGCAAGTGCGGTATTTCCCCCACAGACCACCAGGGCGGCCAAGAAAACCTTTGTTCAACCTGAAATGACTCATTGAATCATCCAAAACGGTATGGAACACATTAATTAACTGAAAAATGTTGCATAGTGTGCCTTTAAGTACATTTAGTTTCCATTTTTGCTCCAAACAATCCCAAACACAATGCAATGATATATATATATATATATATATATATATATATATATATATAAATAATATTCTGACAAATCTGCTATTGTAAGGAAAAGGTTCACTATGACTGAAAAATGCAGTGTTTAATTTTCAAAGTGAAATGCAAAGTTTTAGCAAACTGAGTGATTGTTTTAAGCAATCAGGATTTCAATATTGACCAAAATGCTCAGGATTATTTAAACTTCCATAAACAACCAGCCCCAAAGGGTGTTTTATTGACTAAAATCCACAAGCAGCTAGCTAACATTGTGCTATTCAAGAAGAATTTTTTTTTTTTTTTTTTTTTCCACCGCATGATACCGTGGTGAAATTTTTTCAGGACACACTCCATCTTAGGACACACAAAACAAACAACATAATAACAGTGAACAATATGTACAGGATTTTTTGTGTGGTTGTTTTCTTGTTTGTTTTTTTAGATTTTGTGGTCTGCTCGTACTCGCACCGAGTTCCCGAAGGTCAGTCCCACCTAGACACGACTCATTGTGTTGGATGAATCAGTCACTTGTAGCTTCTTTGATGATACGTTCAGGTTTGTGGTGAATCTTGTGCAATGTTCTTATACCCGATATGCAGAACTGTGCAGAACTGTGCAATAACACATCCCTGTTGCAGAACGACATAGCAATGCCTCAGTGTTGGAAATTAAGAAAAAGACTCGACTTTTTTTTATATCATTAGGCTATAATTTTAATATTTCATTAGAATATTATTTGGTGTATGATTTTAATATCTAAATGGCGTACTGCGCACGTGACGTCACCATCTCATGAGCAACGCCCCTTGCCGCTAAGGTAGGGCAAACAGTGTGAGAGCACACGTAGCAACCAGCAATTACACATGCAACAGATACAACGGTATGACCGAACAATTTAGTCCGGTCCGGTGGCCAAATGCATTATCAAATGCACGCCCGGCCGGCGGGGTTCGGTGCGCGAACCCCGCCGGCCGGCCAGAGCCGCGGCGGTGGCCAATAGGCCGGAGTGCGCTTGGCTGCGAGGGGCGATCTACGCCGCTTGCGGCTTTAACATCCTTCATATGCGGCCTATCGGCGTACCTCGAGTCGCTGTTGCACACTCCATAACAACAATGTTTAAAAACCATGGTTAGGAGACGTCTTAGACTTGGAAAAAGCAGTCGTTTTACCGAGTAAAACCAAGGGTAACTACAGCGAAAGAGTTATTAGTGCAATGGAATGTTACTGCTTCATGTCATACATCACACGTCACGGCATGTTCCTACAACGAACTTGGATCAATAGTGACTCGACTCGGATTTTTTTATTAATGACTTGGACTTGACTCGGACTTGAACACTGGTGACTCGAACCTGGACTCGGACTCGAGGCATAGTGACTTGACTACAACACTGCAATGCCTCGACCAAAGCTCCTCGCCTGAGCAATCTCATAGTGAAGGTCAATTCTTTTTTTAACATTTTTATTTGTCTGGGAGAAGACGCTAGGAATCCTAAGTTTGGGTAAGAATTTCTCAATATTAAAGCCATATTAAAAGCTTTAAGTTAGAGAAAGTGAAAGGCTTTTAACTTTTGTGAAAACAGAGTAAAATATGGATTCTTAATTGTTACAAAGAACTAGGATGCTTGCACATTACATTGCTATAGACGGACTGACTGTGGTTGGGGCTTTTGTTAGTTCATCTCATCTAGAGCTACCCCCACCAACAATTCAAAACAAAAAAAAGCAACATGTTTATAAAGTGTGTTTTTTTTACCCTCAATTCTAAAACTAGCCTTTTAAAATGGCTTCAAAAGCAAGCATTGCCTTCTGCCTGATTCCAAAATAAAGATATGATCCATGGGGGGGCTTAAATAGCATAATGCAGTCCAAAAATAAGATAAGAACCAATGTATAAATTTTCTAATAAATTTAGTTTTTTCAAAGCTCTCATATTCAACTTTGGAAAACAGCTGGAGATTTTACTGCTCACGTTGGAGCAGCAAAATCTCAATCCAAAAGAAGCAACAAAAAAAAAAGAAAAAAAAAAGTGGGCACCTCAGCCCGCAGCTTTAGAGCCCTCCTTCTCAGGAAAACTGACTGATCTTATCCTCCACTTCTTATGAGGCTTTTAAGTCTAAGAATATGGTTTTTAAAGCGGAGAAAACTCTTGAGGTTTGCCTACTTGGTACCGCACAGCAGGGGCTCACATTCAGTATTATGGCAGACTGGCTCCCACAAGAACACAAGCACTCAGGTTGCAACATACAAGAGGAAGAGTGCACTTTCTGCTAGGAAAATCTTTTTTCTGCTACACTGTTGAATAGCAAATAGCTGAATGGTGCTAAAATGTGGTTAAACAGGTAATAACTTATTAAAGGCCCAGTTAGACAAAAGTATTGCATCAGTTTTCTTTGAAATGAACCAAATGTTTGAGTCTAAAGATGCACCAACCAGGCTTCCACTGCTCCATGTGGATTTCTACTTTTCCTTGATGTCTGACCTGCGAACACCCGTTTTGACAGACTCCGATTTAACTTCTGAGGACTACACACAAACACACACACACACAGTCTCATTTTTGTAAACTTTGCTATAACTCGGCAATTAAATTTCACAAACATTGACCATAAAAGAAAAATAAATGGCTGCAGATTTTTTCATACAGTTAGTAGTTTTGAATCCAATAAGTTAGCGCATCACTGCTGGGAATGGATAGTAGAATTGTCTGTCTAATCGAATTATATGATAATTACTACATATTAAATTAGAAAGTGTTTCACTCACATATTTACACAATTTCCAACAATACAATTTCAAGTAGTTCCTAAATTCCTAATTTTAAATGTGTTATCTGATGAATAAGTTGTATTCATCACGAATCCCACTTATTTTATTTGTATTTTAATTAGCTGAAAAATATATAAAATAGTTTTATTAAAATTGATAATTTTCAACCTTTTTTGTTGCTCTGATTGCCCAAAATATGCTAAAATTGACTTATCCTAGAGCCAACTGCACTGTTTGGCCTTTAAACTCACTGAATATAAAAGTTATATGTAACAAAAGTATAAGCCCGGTACTTTTATTATTTTCCTAATGACATTTTTAAGTAAATGCACTGAATTTACAGCCCCTTGCAAAACTATTAACACTTGAGATTTTTTCACATTTTACTAAACACAAAATATAAAAAAGGTACAATATTAAGAGTTGATATGAGCTCAACACAAAGCAGCCTATGATTGAGGTGGAATGAAAAAAGTTAATGGAGCAATAAGTGAAATGTCATTATTTTAGATAGAAAGAACTAAACAAATAGTTTTTTTAAGAACTAAATGTATCTTTTTAGATGGAATGTGGTATAACTTTCCACAAGGAAAGAGACAAAACAAGGATTATCATTGGCCTTGCTTTTCCAAGATGGAGAGCAATTCGAGAGCAGAAGCAGCTCCAGTTTGACTTGGAGCTAGCTTTTCTCCTCCGGACAGGTGAGCAACAGCATGAAGTCAAATGTTTGTTTGTGTTGATGTTAGTCTTGTTAGACTTGTGTTGCTATGTTGATTTGATTCAATGTAATGCTAAATTGTGTCATGAGGTTTAATTGTTGCCGTTTGACCAGCAATGGGCTCGTTGTTACTGTTTTGTGAGGTGAGTAGCCAGTAGCCAAGCTAACACAGTTAGCATTGTTTAATGCAGCCCGGCGGGCTTTTCAGCTGACCACCGTGATCCTTGCGTACATTCAGGGCATTTCTTTTGATGAATACCCCCAAAGTTTTGCATTCATTTGTATGAGGCCTAATTTACTGTGATGCCTCTGTGGATGTCGCTGATCCACAGTTGGTCCAAAGAAATTGTCACAAATAACTTTTTTTTTTTCCTTCAATGAATTGCTGAACTTGCTTGAAAAAAACTTATGTCACTTAAACTACATCTAGATCCGTGCTGTCATTCTTTGTTATTATGTACAATTACCAACAATGAATTCTCAACTTGTGACTTAAAGCAGCACCGTGTAACCTTTAGCCACTAGGGGCACTAGACCTGTAACTTTCAGGCCCCTGGCAACACTGCACTGTCGCAAAATAAAATCCCTCCATGTTTTGGAAACTGATAGACTTCTTTTTACCAGCAGACTGAGAAGCCATCGAGTAACTTGTAACGACAAGGACACATTCACCTTGTATCCTTAAGGTGATTATCCTTAAGGTGCGTTCACACCAAACAAGACATTTAGAGAGTGATTTACATGTTATCCTGATATAAAGTCACTTTCAGGAGCAGATTTATGTTCCGCGATGTGAAGGACACCTTTAGAGTGATGCGAACGGCTCAAATTGGGCAAATAGAGCAAAGGAAAACTGCAAATAGAGGTACGCCAATTTTGCTTGAGTTCAAAAATCTAAAGTTTTCTGTCAATTTGAGTCACATTAGGGGGGGCTCCTCGTCCCTTTATTTAAGCACAATTTTTTTTTTGTGTTACATATTTAGACAGTACAATATGGCTATTTCTATTGAGCAATGATGGATTTACTGACTGAAGACGTCCCAGAGGGCTGCTGTAACTGCTGTCCCCTGACGTGGGGCAGCAGCTCCTCATGCTGGGTTCTGCAAAGATGGAAGTAACGCTGGAAGAGACCATCATCCAGACGCAGCTACAGGTGGTGGTACTGGCCGAACCGGGTGTGTCTCAGAGAATCTGGTGGACCCAGGAGCACCGCTGCTCGGTTTTCCATATTGCATACAGCACCGTGACTTGCTCAGCAAAATTAATCTCCTCTGTTAAATCCATCTTCGCCACGGTGAGTTGAACAGACAGGAGGAACCGGCAAGTGGATAAACGCTCCTATTTGATGACATGGGGAAGCGGGCATGGAAAATGGCTGCGTTGTCAGCGCGGATTGTTTGTGAGAGGGAGACGAAATGTCAAGCAACCAACGGCAGGCATTCGATGTGAACGTACCTTTAAAGCAGGCATGTCCAAAGTCCGGCCCGAGGGCCATTTGCGGCCCCATGGACTGATTCAACTGCATTCCAATAAAATTTTGGTCCACCAGCACACATAGCTGCTGCAGATGGAAAGTTTTTATTTTTATTAGGGCAAAATTATTACAGGTTAAGATCTTATAACAGAAAATGTTAGATACAACACAAGGTATTTATATTTTAATAACCTCACTTTTTGTATTCTCTTTAATCTCATAGTAAATAAGATTATATCTATCTGAGGACCTTATCTCAAATGCAAAAGTTTGTGTATTAAAACCTGTTTTAAATTCACTTATTGAATTTAGCTAAATACAGCAAGTGTTTTCAAAGAAATACTGGCATAAATTCTGTTCTTTATATTGCTAGACCAAAAAGAATTTAGATTTTTTTTTTCAACCGAACCTAAAATAATTTGCACAATGGGTAATCTTTTAATAAAGCAAATAAGCAAAACCTGTTTTTTAAACTATGGATCTACAGTTATTTACACAGCCTTTTACTTCAGAAAATCTGACTAATTTTTTGATTTTCCAAATCATATTTTGGAAAGCAGGTTAAAAAAAAATCACAACATCAAAAAACCTCTTAATCAGTTTTTTGGCCCTCAAGTACTTTTGACTTGACAATTTCGGCCCACCTGCCGAAAAGTTTGGACACCCATTGTCTCCCATTGAAACAGAGAGAGGAGTAGGCAGAGCCAGGGAGAGAGGGAGATGCAGCTTCAGGAGCCGTGGGAGAGGAAGAATGAGCAAACCACAGGCTCAATCATCTGCTTAAAGGCTGCAGGAACTTCAACAGAGGAGAAGAGCTGGCATGCAGGTTTGTGAACTATATATACTGTATTTGTAATAATAACCATGGCCATGACAAAGCTCAAGGGTGAGAAAAGTAGAAGCACCTCGTATAATGGAAACTAAGCCTGCTGTAAAGTGGCGCTCTAGGTCACATGACCCATTCAGTGATATATCTTACCCTCTCAGGTTACGTAGGCCAGTTTTTGAGAAGGGCAGCCTGCACGGAGCCTCAATACATGCCAAGTGCTGTATATTGACCTAAAGCAAATCACTTAATGAATCTAAAAATCAAGCTAATACTTGGTTCAAATTTTAAATAGTACATTCCATTTACATAAAACAGTTCCTTAAAGTGTGGACAATGGCCTACTAAGGCTGGAAAGTGTTTAACAGCTTTATTAAAAAAAAAAATCTAATTTGGACTCCAGCAGGTAGAAAGTGATTTCATAACAGAGAAACACAGAAGGATTCAAATTTTCTCCAGACCCAGAAGATTCTCCTTCTAGAGAACAACACAAGTGTCTAAAACAAAGTAAGCAGCAAAACATCCAGTCTGGGTGATTCGGAGAAAAATCGACAAGCTCTTACCCAACCTGGCAACGGCTGTGGGGCAGTTCTACTGGACTATCTGTGGCAGGAGAATTGCTCTTTGTCTTGACTCTCTGGAGATTCTGTCTCACGTACATTTCAATAGAAAAGCTGGCCGTGTGGGCTTTGTACCGCTTCTGGTTCAACGTGTCTGCTGCCAGTTCTTCAAGTGAATGTAGGACAAAAGCTTAGCTCCCCACTGACAAAATGAGCCCATTTCAAAGAGCTTTGAATTAAATAAACACGACACATGTATTTACCAACGACAGCAATGGGTGGTTCACAAAGAGCCGAATTGTTTATGAAAACATCTGTACAGGTCACAATTAAAGCTCTGACAGTAAAGGGAAAAAATTGCTTTTAGGTAAAGTTATTTTCAAGTATTTCGCAAAACCCTTCAAACTATAAGATTAGGAAGACTTTATATCATAATTTATACAGTGTTGCACATCAGAGTTAAACAAATATAACAACCTGGATGTTTTTTTTTTCAGACTAACATTTACTGGTTTAGTTCAATGATCATTTAATGCCACAAACCGGCTTACATTTGATAACAGAGTAACAGGCCTATGATTTACTTATTAGAAAATTCAGTCATCTCTCCAATAAACAAAAAAATAAACAGAAAAATACCAATTATTCCTGCTAGAGACACACTGATCAGGCATTCAGTGGCCAATACTGACTTTCTTTAACACCCCAGTTCTGAAGTCCTTACACTGGATCCCTGTATCTCAGAGAATAGACTTTAAAATATGTCTGTTAGTCTATAAATCCCTGAATGGCTTAGCACCAAAATATACATTACAGAGTTGTTATCAGTGTATTGACCCTCCAGACCACTCAGGTCTTCTGGTTGCTTAACTAGAACCAGAACTAAACAAGGAGAAGCAGCATTTAGTTCCTATGCTCCACTTATCTGGAACAAGGTCCCAGAAGACTGTAAAAGTGCTGAAACCCTGAGTTCCTATAAATCAAGGTTAAAAACCTATTTGTTTAGAGCTGCCTTTAAAATGTTTATGTTAAAACGCAACATGTCTGTGCAAATTCTGTTATCCGGATAATTGCAACAGCAAACAGGCTTAAATCGGAAGCAAACGGACTGTTGCTCAGGTCTTCCTGAAAACATGTTGGAACATTTTCAGAAGGAACTGAGCGGAAGTCCGGTTGCCTCCGATTTAACCCTATTTGCTGTTAATGTTGAAGTTAGTCTTATACAGTAACTGACCTGTCCAAAGCAATGTGCTTGCCTCTATAATGATCATCCCTCTGTCTCTGTAATGCTTTCCTTTACTGTTTTTTTTTGTTCATGTACAGCACTATGAATTGCCTTATTACTGAAAAGTGCTTTATATATAAACTTGAAGACAGACCTGAAGATTCTAATATGTTACTAAAAAGCTAAAACATTAGCTGCAGATGCTATGGTTGAAACTGTAGTTTTAAATCTAACAAAAGGAAGGAAGTTATATAAGTATTCCTATAAGTGCTTCAAAGTGCACTTTCTAATATATTTATAAACTGTAAGATGTATTTAGACCAAATATTTTAGGGCATTTGTGGTTTTGATTTAATGGCAATACCTGGCAACTGGTAGGGGAGCTGCATGGCTGTGTTACTTTATGCTCCCTCTGGCACATCCACTGGCATTTAATTAAAAGACCCTTACACCTTATGAACAGAATTGGGGATGGACTTGATTCCCATGCCTAGTCCTTTCAAACAAAGCTTAGAAACTCTACATATACGTTAAATCTTTAAGAGCTCTTGCTGCATCGTTTACTGCGTTCTTAGACGAAATCGATAACATTCATACATTTAAAAACGAAGCAGGTTGTATTTAAAATGTTTGAAAGAAAGAAAGCAAGACAGAAGAAAGAGAGACGGATAAAGAAAGACAGAAGAAAAAGTAAAAAGAGCGACAAAAAGAAAAAAAGAGAGTGAAAAAGAAAGAAGAAAAACAAAGACAAAAATAAAGAAAGAATTTTAAACCATATTTGGGAAGCAGCTGAACTCTGTGTCATTTTCACACACGTGCTGCTAGAAAATGTGAGAATCTAAATATAGAGTGATCAGTTTTGTAGCGATGTGTTGTGTGACAGCTGAAGCACAGTGGTGTCATGTCCATCTGAATCACACGTAGACACACATGAGAAAGCTGTGCAGCCCTTGATCTCAGATTGCTTTGGGGGCTCACATCCAGGCCAAATAGTAAGGCTAATTTAAAATAACCTCTCCCTGACCGAGTGGCATGATGAAGCAAAAAAGCAGCCTAGCATGTAAACATAAGGTAATGACTGAAAGCTAAACGTTTCTGCTTCGACCCTGAAACAATAAAAATAAGTGTAGTCACACCTACTGTGAAGGAAGGCAAAACAATCACTATAATCCAAAAAGGTCCAAGCATGAAATCCTTCACTTTTTAAACCAAATTTAAAATCAACCAATAAAAACAGCTTCTTCCCTCTGATGTGTGATGAGTTATAGCACAGTCAGCTGTTTTCAGTCAAAATGATAATCAGTTTTGCTGTAAACACACTGCATTACCATTACAAACAGACCAATATTTACTAATGAGTTTTCAGCTTTCATTCATTGTAAAAAGCCGTTTGCTGTAGGAAAAAGGAAAAAAAATGCTTGTATTTTGATTCCAGTCCATGACATAATATCCTCTGCTAAAAAAAAGAGCTGAAGGCAAAATGTAAAAGCTTCCATGACCAAATAATTCAACAACTTGTAGATCCACTTTTAAACAGCAATACCTTCAAATATTGATTTTGTGTTTGACTGTATTTGGCTGAGGCCCCATCCCCACAGCGACGATATTAGGTGTTTCCGCAAAGGTATTTTGTCGTTTAAGCTGTTCGTCCACATGGATGCGTCGTTTTCGGATACCGTAAACGATCATTTTTGAAACCGGGTCCCTCGGTGGATAAATTTCAAAACGTCGGTTTTAGTTTTTCATGTGAAAAGGGCAGCTTTTATTTTTTTTAAACAATGACGCCGTACCTTTGGCTCCCTCTGTAACCCACATGCGCATCACTCTCACAAACAACGACATAGATGGCGCCATCCAGTGTTGCAGCTTTCTGTTATGACTGTTAGTAGTGTCGTCGGACATTTCCTTTCTAAAGCTAGCTTTATACTCAACGAATTGAATAGGGTGCGAGGGTGTGCCTGCCAAAAGTGAGGCAACCGTGCAGTCCCCGCTCCCGTGTGAGGGCCAAATGCGGCGTCACGGCACAAAGTGTCAAGTTCGCCTGTACTGACATCAAATGGCACAGAAATTTCAAGCAGCACAACTTTTCTAAATTCTGTGCTGTTATTGCATATTCTGTGACTAAAACAGCATGCACACATTATTGGCATACTTTCAGGGCTGAGGTTATTATCCACGTTAGTGGGTGCAAACAAGGATTTTGACTTCTGTTTCCATCACTTGCAGCGTAAATCAAGTCTAAAACAACAACAACAACAACAACAACAACAACACACATAATGTAAAGCAATCAGCTTTTATTTAGTAAAGCAAAGTGTTTCTTTTTTTTAAAACCTTTTATTTTAAAAAGATCCCTATGGTCTTACAGACAGGACATATTTCCCATCTGACGTCTTTCTGTATGCAACAGGTGAGCATACCATCTACGTTGCTATGTCTCGATATGCTTTTATTTTTGTAACGTAATTAATAAAAAAGAATCTCTGAAACACAGCTTTATCTCAAATGTCTCAGGAACTTTTTTTAACAAATAGCTATTGATAAACAGGAGATATAAACTATATAGTCAATATTTGTAAAATCTCGATATACAGCCCAGTCTATGTTTGAGTATCTCTGTGCGCTGCTGGCCGAGGAAGTGCGACAATTTGGGCAGGTGTGAATGGGTCAGTTTATATAGATTTTGATGCAAATCCGTTACTTTGAATAATTCATTTTTCGGTATCGATTATATTGAGGCATCAATATATTTTGACAACCCTACTAAGATCATCTTTGGTATCCCTGTTACTGGTGTATTAAATAATCCATTTAAAACAAATAAACAACGCTAAGCCTGGCGCTTGGGCAAGTAAAGCCTGGTGGCCCGCCAGACATAATATATAGTGGGAAAAACCCTGCTTTGTTATTTCAGATGGCCCCTAGAATAGTAGTTCATAGAAAATTGTATTTATCAAGTTTACTATTATCAACTTAATAGTTTTCCTGACTCAATAAACGTCATTCTGCTTTTTAAAGATGAAATTGTTTTTCATCATTTGTGTATTTGTGATTTAATAGCTGCTGGATAAGAAGCCAGAATTTACACCTTCATTCATTTGCTCCGAAGGTGTCATTTTGGCACAGATGAACAGATATAAGCCAAAAAACAATCGAGTGTGATACCATTTTAAAGGTATACTATGCAACCGGGGTTGATTTTCCAGCGATGCTCCCCCCAGAGGGCGAAAGTGCACCGTCGTAAAGATGCTCAGCTGTTCTCCTGGTTTCTCCGTCAAGGCAGGCGCGGTTGTTTTGAGCTTAGCAGACAGGCGAACGCAACAAATCACCATCCTGCTGTTCAAGCAGAGCTACGAGGGGGCGCCCTCCCCTTCTCTCCGTCCCCGCCAGTGGAGTGAGGGGAGCGGGCATCCCCGAAGCGACCTCCGCTGGGCCCGGACGTCGGCTCGCGGGGGGGTTGGGGAGGGCGAGCGTTCCGGTCCGCGCGACGCGCTGGCCGTCTGTTTCCGTATGCCGCGCGGCCGCCGGGGCGTCTCGTCTTTCCTCTCTCCCTTCCGTTCCCCCCGACGCCCGGTGCCTTCCGAGCCGCGTCCGAGCGTCGCGCCGTACAGTTTGAGAACACAGATCAGCACACAGATGAGCGGTGAACTTTTTAAACCCCGCGGTTCCGTCGCACAGTTTGAGATGTATATAAGTACCACGACTGAAAAACTCGTACAGTGTATGCCCGGCTTAACACAGTGAAAGTATGAACATGCACACAGAGAGAGAGTAACCATTCCAATGTTACTTACAATCGCATCAGCAGAAACGCGAGGTCCGCGTCAGCCTTGCAGCCTTCTTTTTCTTTTAGCTCTCGCCATTCGGAAAAAGCTTTCCCGATGTTCACCCGTGTACGACTTCTCTTTCTGTCCAGAGCCCTTTTCCTCTTTCTTGCCTGCTCCGACATGGGCTTTCGCTGTTTTATCGCCGGTTCCGCCATGACAACTGCACAAATATCGCCACTGGGCTAGCACCGAGCATGCGTTTCACTGGGGGCGTGTAGCAGTTCTCGCCGTAAAGCAAGACCGACTCTCGCGATGCACGAGACTTCTGAGCCTGTGGGTGCGGGCCGAGGGCTCCTGCAGTTGCAAGTACGGTATTTCCCCCACAGACCACCAGGGCGGCCGAGAAAACCTTTGTTCGATCTGAAATGACTCATTTAATCATCCAAAAACGGTATGGAACACATTAATTAACTGAAAAATGTTGCATAGTATGCCTTTAATGTTCTTATTTCCTGGTTGTCAAGTGGTGTCCTGAGAAACCATCAATAAATGTATTAAATTAGAATTATTAGCTCGTACATTACACAACACAGATGCAACTTTGCAAACCTGCCATATTCCATTTAGAGACACAAAGCTTTCTCCCTCTACTACACTTGTTCCGTCCTGTTCTTAATTGTACTGTAACAAATGTTGACTTTCTACATGCCAACAATCAGAGAAGGAACTATTGATTTATTTTTTTTGCAATTTCTCTTTGCACTACACTGTCTGTACTTGAGGTGAATTTGCTGAGATGTTCCTCTTTAGGAGAACTCGGATGCAACTTGAGCATTATCCACTTGTTAATAATGTTCACTGTTCGGTAGAACGATGGACCTCAAACAGGTTGGAATGGCCTTTTAACCCTTTCCAGATTGTTGAGTAGCAACAGTTGCTTCTAAAAGGTGATTGTTGATGCCTTTCCTTCTAGGCATTGTGTAAACCCACATGTATATGCTCCATACCAGCAACTGTCAAAAGACCTTGGTGCAACCTTCATTCTTAAATCCTAAGGAAGCAGAAAGAGTGCACTTCTTCTCGTTTCCAACGCGTGGTTTTTCTATTTTGGATGCATTTTTTGTTTTACATTTTTGTGCATTTTTTTTAACCCTTAAAAAATTGACTTAAATACCTTTAGAATCTGATAAAGACCAGATAATGTTTATTAGTCCTGATTAATAAACTGCAGAGACATGCATTTTCTTCTCTTTAATGAATCCATTTTGGATATACATTGTCTTTCGGTTTAAAAAAATTAAAAACTATGCTTCACTTCCTCCAGAATTGGACAAGAGTAAAGTTAAATATTGACGCATGTCAACAGAACTCTGCACACTGCAGCTGTGACTTGAAAACAGCGTCACAATCCCTTTTAAACACGCCGTGGCAGAGAAATCAAGCAAGAGGAGAAAAGTGCAAGCTCAAAAACTAAATACGGTGGAAGAGTTCTGCTGGAATCAGTTTTACTGTGCATAATGTCTCTACGTGGCATGAACATAGTTAATTAGACCTGAAAAATTGGGCAGCCATGAGCCCTGGAATCGTGGTGAAATCCAAACAATAAATTTTTGTGGTCATAGGTCTCCTTCTGATAAGACCGCTAAATTCTTGGCACTGGGACTCAGCATGTCACTGCCAGCCAAAAAAAAAAAGAAAGAAGAAAAAGAGATATTTTGATTTCAGCTTGTGTTCACGTTATGATGTTTGGTCTCTGGGGGTGAGAACACTGGCAGCTTATCAAGAATTAACCTTCTCACAGCAGCGATTCTATATGTAAAATATTTATGTGCAACTTTTATCAGCAGGACACGTGTTTGAGACATGTCTGGAGAGCAGCGAAGCCTAGAAATCCCAAGCTGTGTCTTAGATGGAACTGACATGCTCATCTCTCTGCGAGGTTACAGCCCTGCTCGCTGGCTTCAAACACAAAGCAGGTGGTCCCTTACCTGCCACATTAGAAACCTGAAACGATGTGGTCCTTGAGCGTAGCTTTAAAGCTTAGTTTATGATGACCCAAAATGAGCAACTACAAATCAGGATTAACTTCTGAATGAAAATCAGGACATAAAAAAAAAAAAAAAAAAAAAAAAAAAAAAAAAAAGAGAGAGACCGAGCAGATGAGGGTAATTTGACACTAACTGGCGAATTAAGTTGAACAACTTTAATGCAGAGCATTGAGTTAGAACCATTTCTATCCAATAAAGCGTCTTAAGTGTAATAATAAACTGCAGAGAATTACAAGGTAACGTTTTTGCCACAATTAAGCTGAAAGTTTTGATAGACAAACAGATGGTGAGCACTACTTACAACATTTACCCAAAAAAATATATATACACACACACACACACACACACACACACACACACACACACACACACACACACACACACACACACACACACACACGAAAAACAGATTTCTATAAAGACTATATTTGTTTATAGGTTGTTCGAAACCCCATTGCACTTATGAATGCATTTTATTTATTTAAAAACTCAGGTGTTGTTACAGTTAGCAAAAATACAATGCGAGTTTATGTGTAAAAGTTTGTGCAAATAATTATTTAGTGCCCGCACAGTGCACAGAAAAAACATGCGTACTGTTGGCAAGACAAGGCAAAGTAAACGGCAAACTCGAATTTTATAATCTTGAGCCAAATGCAGGTTTGTTCGGTTTTTGGATGATGAAAAATCATTGGTTAGGGAAGTTTTACATGAATACGTTTTGAGTTTTGCTTTTATTAGTTGGTTTGATTGATTAATGTCTATTTTCCCATAATTAATTGTGATTCTGTTTCTTTATTTTGCAAACATGTAAATTGAAAAAAGGTCTACTTTTCAAGAAACAGTACTGATATGAGACATTCAAATCAAAGATTAACTCAGATCTAACTTTTGACTTATTTTCACAACTGTTTGAAACATCAAGTACTGAATCCTCACCGACCCCTTGCAAGCAGTTGTGATTGCACACCAATCACTTCTAAGATAGTAGAGTCATCCCTAAGCATCTTCAACAATTGGATTTCTTTAAACCAGGCATGGCCAAAGTGTGGCACTGGGGCCATTAGTGGCCTGTACTCTTGTGTGCGGCCCTTTAACTGCATTTCAACAAAGACCTTGTCCACCAGCACAGGTCGCTGATGCAGATGCAAACTTGTTATTTTTATCATAACAGACAAGTTCAAATCTTGAAATTACAAATGTTAGGTACAAGACAAAAAAAAATCATCTTTTAATAACCACACATTTTATATTTTCCTTAATTTCATATTAAAAATGACTACATCTATCCAATGACTTTTACTCAAATGCAGACTTTATTAATGCATTAAAATCTTAAAATTCAGTTATGAAAACTGGCTAAATACAGCAAGTATTTAGCCCAAATCCAGTTATTTTAATATAAGTCAGTTCGTTCAATCCAGGCAAAAAAATAACTTAAAAACTAGATGACCATCTTTTAATAAATCAAATGAGCAAAACTCCTTTTATGCTTCTGGATCTGCACTGATTTACACATCCCTCTCAAACTGAAAATCTTACTAATTTGTAAGATGACCATTAAAAAAATAAATAAATAAATAAACACATAATTTTTATTCATTTTTTAATTTTTATCCACTTTTGACTTGACAATTTTGGCCCATGTGTTGAAAAGTCTGGACACCCCCACATTAAACTAATCAAAACAACTGCTTTTAGACAAATAGCTCAATCTAAATGATTAGAAATAAGATTTTGGCCACAAGTGCCTTCGAAAAATATTCATACACATGAACATTTTTAGATTTTGTCACATTCTGCTTGTCATTTTATTTCTCTTTTACCAACACATAGTAGGGCATAATTGTGAAGTAGAATCAAAGTGAGTGATACAGCCTTTACAAATGGAAATTTGAAAAATAATAAAGACATAAATTCTGTGGATTTGTATTCAGCCCGTCTGTCAATACCTTCCACAACAATTACAACTATAACTCTTGCATCTCTCTCAAGGCAAGGCCTCGCAGCATAATGCTGCCAACACCGTTTCAGCATGGGGATGGTGGCTTCTGAGTGATGGGCAGGGATAAGTTTTTCACTTAACAGTGTTTGAAAATAGGCCCGAAAGGTCAAGTTGGGCCTCATTTGACGAGAAAATCTCCTTCCACGTTTGCTGAGTCAACTATACGGCTGGTGGCATACTGTAAATGGGATTTCTTACGATTTTATTTCAGGAAACCAGTCCTCATGCCAGTGATCGATAACTTAACCACGAATTTCTCCACAACTGATGGTTTTGATTGTATAGCAACACAATGTAAAGAGGTTTAAGGGGTATGAATTGTTTTGCACGGCAAAGTATAAAGCAAAGATGCACAATTGTTTCCAGAAACGTATGGACGATTTCAAACTTACATTACAGCCATCAAAGTTAAAGGGGACTAAATAGAAACATAAGCCACACCTTTCAGACTTTTATTGGTAAACGATACAAACATATTTATGACTTTCCTTATATATAACATGGCATTCTTATAATATTTTGCAATTTGAGGATGCAACGTGACAAAAAAAAAGTGAACGTGGTCGAAACTGCAGCCCTCTGTAAGACGTGTGAGGAAAGAGGAGTAGCTGAAGCCATGAAATAATTGGTTAATATTGCCAAACAGCCTGTCAGTTGAGCTTAACACAAACACAGTCTGCCACTTCATGCACGAGTCCAAGTCTAAATCTGTTCCAAGGTCAACTCTGGGTTAAAACGAGCAAATTGTGCAACACAGTCACCAGAGGTCAGTTGCGATGCAGATGACACATTACAAGCTGCTGCAGCTGCATGCCCCAAATTCTGCACACTAATGATATTTATATATATATTCCCCCCCCCCCCCCCGTTCACATCTAAAACAACAGCATCAGACACACGGGCAGGCAGCAGCCTGAACACAAAGCACCGCCTCAGCACGTCACCTGACTAAAAACACGTCTGACTCTCCAGCCGTCACACGCAGGAAGTCAAGACGACTTGCGTTTGTTTTGTTTTTTCCTGCAACTTGTCGCGCAAAATGAAGCCTGTCCGCGTTCTTTCCAGCGTGTTTCGTTCTTCTTTTTATGAGCTGCGCACATCATGTGAACGCCTGCGGGCTATAGGAAGGGTGATGAAGAGGGGGAGGGTTGAAAGGTTAGCCAACTGTGCATGTGGAGGGGAACGGAGCTCGGCGCTCCTTCTCATTCAAACCTGGACATCAGAAGGAGGATTTCTGTTGTGCAGCGACCGGGTTTTGAGTGCCGGAGGGTGTTTTGTGTGTTTCAAGACACGGGTGCAAGGTAAGCGCGGCTCTTCCCTCGCTTATAGCGGGGACTGACGTTTGACGAGCTGTGCACAGAACCGCAGTGTGAGTCGGTTGCCTTTACCTTCTCCGGATGTCACTCTCGTACTTTTTGAGGCTAGGGTCCGTCTGGAGAAGGTTGCTGAATTCAGGTATAGAGACAATATCCTCATGGTCTGCCATGGTTTCTGCAGCCAGACGAAACCAATCGAGCACCGACCGCTCTGGAAGTGACACGGGCAGGACGGGACGGAGAGGGGAGGGGTGAGTGTATGCGCCGTGTCCGGGGCTTTAGTACCCGGAGCCCGCAGCGAATCACGCTGCTCCTCCGTCAAGCCCGTCCCACCGCGCCAGGCTGAGTTTACGACCGGCCAGGAGCCTGACAGCTGACCCTGCTTCTGCTGTGCCGCTCTGCAGCTTTAAGGATCCGCTCCAAAGGAATATAAGTCGATTTACTGACTCACATCCAATGACTTTGCTCAATTTGTTTTTGCAATCCAAAGACTTTTAAACATCCAGCTGCTGCAGATAACTATAACATCCTTAATAGTCAATCAAACATTATTACATGTTGTTATAAAAAAAATATATACGCAAGAATGACAACATTTAGAATAGAGGAAAAATTAGTAGAATATAATCATTCTTTACATGTGCATCTCAATAAATCAGAATAGCATTATTCCATTCAATAATTTATTTCAAAATGTGAAACTCATGAATCACAGAGATCTATTTAACACATAATGATATATTTCAAGCATTTATTTAATTAAAAAATTTGTTTAATATTAATTAACTTTTGGGGGTAAATGGAGTACAAAGACTATTTAGGGTTTTCTGTAAATCCCAACGAAACAATGGTTTAGACCGCTGCCTCATCTAATATGCAGATTTATATAAATTAGTCAAATCAATTCCACTAAGCTTCATTTTTGGGTTTGAACATTTACGAATGCATGTTTTAAAAACAAGTGTATCAATGATCAAACGAGGAAATTAGTTGGCAACATTGATTAAATATTTGAATTAAGTCTTCTTTGAGTTATTTACAAAGCAGTTTCCAAACAAACTACATGTTGAGGCACTTTACCCTTTCTGTTTAATTACATGTGTCAATCTAATTCCTGTAATTCCCCAAATATAGGATCTCCTTCTGTTGTTGAAATTATTTTTGAAAACATTTTACTGAGGATATATTAATGTCTATGCGATGTGTGAACATTTCTGTAAACACTGTACTTCATGTAAAAATTGTACTTCAATTTTTTCATGGGTATTTAATCCTAGTTTGTCTTTATTTAGCCCCCAAAAGACACCACAACCCACTTTTTTAGCTCTTATGTCCTGTGCAAATTTATTGTAAAGAAAAAAAACTTGCAATTCAGGGTTGCTTAGACATCGTTCAACCACATTTAGACATCAGTGGATATCTTAAAGTGGATGTCTTTTCACCTTTCACCTTTCAAATACCATTTCTTGTTCTTTATTAAGACGGTGATGCTGTCTGCTTCTAAGTTTAGTCAATGTAATGTTTCTGTTGGAGAGAGGTTTATGGGGGGAACATTTCCCTTGATGTGTTCAGCCATTCCTTGCAACAGATACTATTCATCAATAGCAGGAGGCATTGACTCGTTCAAAGTTGACTTTAAGCAAAGTTTGTTTAGTGTCAAGGTTTACCGTCATGTAACTTAGATAAGGTGACCTCTACCACAGAGCTGACATATGCATGTTTACTGCAGAATATCACCAACAAATGGGCTAAACGTATGTTGGTTCTTAAAATATTCAACACTCACTCCACTGGGCCTTCCTCGTATCTCTGTTCTAGGCACACATTTCCAAAACTGACTGTTCAAATTGTTCTGATGATATTCTTTATTGCCTCAACAGATTTAGTCACAAACCTCTTCAGAACGGAGATGACAAAGTTATTGAATCCAAGACGGATAACCTTGCAATAATTTAGATTAAATCCCTTTTGGAGGAGGCTGATAAATATGCATGCTGACTGAAGACGCAGAGCAGCTCCTGAGGAGTGTTGTCCTTGTCACAAAATGAAACCGTCCCAGCTAAAGGTCACAAAGTGAGTGTCATTCTAAAGAGCCATCTGTTGGTAATAGATGGAACAAGGGTGTTGCTGTCCGCCACAGAAGGTTGTGCCAATAAATGCTGTCTCTTTGATTCACGGCTAAATAACAAATGTTTGCAAGTAAATGTGAGTAGGCACAGAAGCCAAGGACGATGACCATGATCATAACCCAAAGAGATGTGGCAAGAAACTGATAGATTTTTATTGTTATTTATTTTTAGTTATTTTGTTACTGTATTTTATTAAACATTTCTCTGTTAAACCTTTAGTTTTAGATGTAAAACTATACATTTTCTACATACAATACAGTCCACAATTCTTAAATGAGAAATATTTCTGTCTTCAAAAGCCTCAAACTTAATCAGTACATTTTATAAATTGCCCTTGTTTACAGAAATGTCTAATTGTTCTTGACTCATCTGTTTTCAGTTGGATCTTTGGCTAATAAAAATCTACATATTAAAACTGGTTGGTTATTATTTTTCACAAAACGTTTACAACAGTAAGTGTGTTCTTTAGAAATTAATAAAAAGAAAACACTACAACAATATATTGTAGGATTAAAAATTCCTTCATCAACTCATGACTATACTAATAGGTAGGGATATCCTGATCAACTCCAAGATATATGTTCATGATCCTAATCAAGGTGTTTTAAAATGTTCAGAGTCCCCAAAGAAATTGAGCTACCTGGCTGGTCAACAGTCTGGGATCTTGTCAGCACACCACCGTGAGACATGCAACCATGTTTCAATAATTCCTTAGTCGTTTCAGGCTATTTTTCTGCAAGCATCTAACAAATTTTGGTTTTCCCTAACAATAAAAATGTTTTCATCTTTCACTATGACGTTGGTGATCAAAGAGACGGTGCTTTAGCTGTGTCATATTATGATATTTTGCACATTTTGTTTAGGGCACAAATATCCCCCAGCGTCCTGGGAGAGCAGCGCAGAAAGCAGCTGAAACAAGAGTCATTAAATGACAATCAGAGCTCTGAGTTTATGAGGCAGGAGAACAAACAGTGACTAAGTTCAGTAAGTTTTGAATTCAGTCTAGCTAGATTGAAATGTTTTACAAGCTTGATTTGACTTATAAAGGGAAGCTTTGACAGAGGAACAGATTTCTCTGATTCGATTAATACAGAGTTTATCATGTATTTTTGAAAATATTATTTTGAAGTATTTATAATATTAAAAAACATCTAAATGTAGTTATTTTATAGGAGCCATATCGTCCCACACTATCACTGTCTTTGTCTCATATGTGATTTATGTGGTTGTTGCCACCCTCAGCACTGCATTGCCTAGTAAGTCATTGGTGACTAAGTTATTAGCTACACAATCCTAATAACATTGTAAGCCATGAATTACTGGTGGGACAAACTGTTATTTTACTGAATATCCACCCATTCGCATATTCTGGGGGTTCCCAAGGCGTTCCCAGGCCAGAGAAGATATATAGCCCCAGTTCCACTGATTCGGTTTGGCCGTGCACGACTCAGCTCCGCCTACTTGCGAGAGTTTCAGGAGCAATGTTTTTCAGTGCCAGCCCGGGTTTCTCTGGCCACGCTCAAGAGCAGGGTCAACCCAGCGTTTGTACTGAATGCACTGCTTTTCAGCAATTGGCCGAGGGGGAGGGGAAATGAGAAGGTTTTTCTCTGAGGATCTCCTGGAAAAACACAGGAGCGATGACATTAATATTAAGGACTACCGTGAATGCAGTGGGTCAAATCGAAATATAATCTTACTATTTACAAACCATGAACCACGCCTGAAGGAATGAAAAGAAGAAAAGAAAAAGGACAATTCAGCTTTAATTCAAATACATGCTGTATCAGATCTATGGATTTCCTGGCTTTCTCTCATTTTACACAAACTGAAAGCTGTTAAGTTTTGTCTCCGAAGTGTCCATCCATTCTCCTCATGCGATGGAAGGCAGCTGCTGTCTGCCTTTCAGACTGAGAACAGCTGGGGGGAGCAGTGGGCTGCTTTTGTAGAGGTGCCTGCTGAACGGAAAGGAACGCCTGAAAGCTCTTCCCTGCTGACACAGCAAGCGGGAAGTCACCGCTCCTTTGACCAAAGACCTCTCGGTCCAAAATCCAATATAGAAAAATAATTTCACTGCGGTTAAAAATCTCTGGCGCAATAAACGTAGTCCCGTCGCTCCCATCAGGGCTGATGCAAAAATCTCACGAAGCTGTAAATTTTAACTCCGTGAGGCAAACTTTGGAGCAAGTTTAGACAGCCTCGTCTCCCCTCTCCGCTTCAATTTATTTATCCCCGCCCCTCAGCCAATCACTCAAAATTCTGCTTGAGTCTGCTCGGTTTGACCCTGCTCTTGAGCAGGGCTGGAGAAACCCAGGCTGGCCCGGAAAAAAACACTGCTCCTGAAACATTTGCAAGTGGGTGGGGCCGAGTCAGTGGAACCGGGCTATTGAGTTCTCCCAGGATAACGGAGCTCCTCAACGTATCGCTGAGGCTGAGCACAACCACCGTTCACAGGAAGCCCGTTTTGGCCTCTTGTATCCAGAATCTCTTTCTTTCGGTCATGATCCATATCTCATGACCATAGAGGAGAGTCAGAATGTAGACGGACTGGCAAATCAAAAGTTTTGCATTTAGGCCCGGTTATTTCTTCACCACAGCAGACCGGAGCAGTGCCCTTATTACTGCAGATGAAGCCCCAATCCGTCTGTCCAACTCCAGTTCAATCCTACCAGGGCTTAACCTAGATTTAACCTGCAAGCCTCTTGTTGTGAGGCAACACAGTTAACCACAAGGGCCCCTGTGCACTCCAGACTGAGATCAACTTAAATAAAATAACATACCCACATCTGGCTGCCACAAAGACACCAAACACCAGATTAAATTGGGATGCATAAAAGAAGACAGGAGAAAAATGTGTATACTTATCTTAGCTGCTGTCTACAGATCTCACATGAAATTTAGTCCTGTTTCATGCTTTGCTGATTTTCTGCCTACACAAGCTACAGAAAGTGGTTGCAAAATTACTTTGAAACATCCAGTGCCTATGACTCTGGCAGAGGTAATATTAGGCAGACATCGAAACATTATGACTGGAATAACTCAGTGTGTTGTTCCAGTAAGTCTTGACACCATTTCCAATATTCCTCTGACCTGAAACCAACAAAACAATTGCTTCCAAAAAACGTTTACAACCCTGTGTGGTTTTTAACTTACCTGTTCTAAAGAACCGATAAGTCATGTAGGAACAGATTTGTAGGTTCAGAACACATCCACTCTGTGTTACTGAATTATACATCCACAGCAACAGCGAGAGAGGCATATCAGACATGCTAAACACAGCCAAAATGCCATTTCTGTGTGACTTAATAGGAGCTGACACAATCCACCTTCTCATTCAACTAAAGTGACATGAGTACACAAGCCGGCTACACTGATGTCATTTGTAATAAAGAAAATATAATTAGTTCTTCAATACCTGTAATTATTTATGAAAGCATTATTGTGCGCCCAAGCTGAGAGAATTACTTTCCAGAGTGTTCAGCAAATATGAGACCCCTTCAAGGCAAATAAGTAATAGCTGCCAGAAGATTAAGCAGGGGATGTCAATAAATGATAGAAATGATTCAAAAAAGTACTTGCTTTAATAAAGTATTTGAATGAATTCACTCTAAAAGAGTGGAAAGTTGAACAATTATTTATTTTTCGAAAACAGCAGGGATAATATCTGAAAATATGGGCCAAAAGAAGAGACAAAAAAAATGAAATTGAGATGGCATTCATTGCTTTTTCTATGCTTTAAAAAATGCTTAACAGAACAAACCACATTCTATCATGTTAAATTTTAAGTTTCCTTTTCTAAATGTGAGCAAAGGAAATCCTTGATTGACAGTAATTCTATTTACAGACAAATGCTTCTTACATGTGAGAGAAGAAGATAAACACCAACACGGCTGTAGGTCCAGACATGGTGTCAGGTCAGGCGCTTAAATTATGTGCGGAGCAGCTAGCAGGGGTTTTTCTGGACTTCTTCAAACTCTCCCTGCAGCTCTCCATGGTTCCTGCCTGCGCAAAATCATCCATCATCGTGTCTGCCCCCAATAAACCAACCATCACGTGCCTCTATGATTATTGTCCTATCACTCTGACACCCGTCATTATAAAGTGCTTCAAGAGAATCCTCCTGCAACACATCAAGGACTCCATCCCTGCAGGCCTGGACAGCCTGCAGTTCGCCTACGGGGAGAATCGCTCCACAGAGGACGCTGTCTCGTTAGCACCGCACTCAACTCTGACTCACCTGCAGTATCCCATCACCTATGCTAGGATGCTATTTGTGGACTTCAGCACAGCATTCAACACTGATCCCAGACATGCTGGCTCTGAAGCTCCACAACCTGTAATTATCCACACCTCTCTGCCCCTCGATAAGTGACTTCCTCACCAACAGGCCCCAGGTGGTGAGGATAGGGAAACACACATCTGCTCCACTGATCCTCAACACAGGAACGCCACAGGGTTGTGTCCTCAGCCCTGATCTTTTCACCCAGGACTATTCTGCTGTCCATCTCACAAACACAGTGGCGAAGTTTGCGGACGACACCACTGTAGTGGATCTCATCTCCAACAATGATGAATCTCACTACAGAGATGAGGTCCACAGTCTGACACAGTGGTGCTTTAGGAACAACCTGATCCTGAACACAAGCAAGACGAAGGAGGTAATAATATATTACAGGAGGTCCAGAAAGACTGAACACCTCTCTTCCTCTCTGCACACAGGGGGACATGGTGGAGCGTGTGGACTGCATCAAGATCCCGGGCATTCACATCTCATCTGACCTCTCCTGGTCCGTAAACACCTCCCATCTGGTGAGGGGGGTGCAACAACGGCTCTCGTTCCTCAGGAAACTGAAACGTCTAGACTTTCCACTAAGCTGTTAAAATCTTTTACATGGCTACAATAAAAAGCGTTTTATGTCTTAGCATATCTGTGTGGTATGGGAGCTGCACAGTGAAGGAGAACGAAGACTTAGGAAAGCACAGAGAATTGGTTTATGCTGCACGAGTCCAGAGAAGGGCCAGACACATCGACACGGATCCCAACCACCCAGGCAATGCGGTGTTTGCTCCTCTTCCATCAGGCAAACATTTCTGGAGCATCAAATCCAGCATGAGCAGACTTAGAAATAGCTTCTTCACTAAAACTGTAAGGCCCATCAACAGGGGCGGTTCTAGACAGGGGCCAACAGGGGCCTGTGCCCCTGTAGAACTGTTCCTGGCCCCTGTTATGGCCCCTGTACTAAAAACATGATATTACATTTCTTAGCATGGTAAATGCTGACAAAGATACCATGACTGACTGGTCATTTGGATCAGTTGTATTTTTTTCGTTTATGTTTTTACCCAATAATAAAATAACAAAATAATTAAAAAATAAATATAAAAAAATAACAATAATTAAAAATTAAGCTATTTCACGTTAAGCTCCCACTGTATTGAGAAAAGATCAGGGGTCTGCAACCTGCAGTTCCAGAGCCACAATGGGGTACCGCGCACGTGACGTCACCGCCTCAACAGCAACGCCCCTTTTGCCGCTTAGGTAGGACAAACCGATAGAGAACGCACGTAGCAACCAGCAACAGAACCAGCGATATGACCGACTTTGCAGCCATTAAACTTTCCCAAAACGATGTCCCAGGCGCACGGATTACTGGTCGCACTGTCGAAGAACACACCAACCTTCAGCTCAAACGATGGCTTGAGTGTCGAGGGCTTAAAAAGACCGGAAAACGGGCCGAGTTGATCGAACGGTAAGCTTTGTTTTGTTTTTTCCTGCGCGGTGGTCATGGCGTCATCGGCCGTTTTTTTGTTTGTTATCACCGTCCAGGGATCGGTATATGTTTAATGTTTGTCTCATTTGAAATGTTTTTGAGTAGGCTATCCTGGTAGCAGGGTATCATCATGTTAGCGCCTGCTACCATGATAGCCTATATGCTATCATGGTAGCAGGCGTTTCATTATTAACATCTCGGCCACCAAAATAATCTTACCTGTTCACTACTTGATGTCGCTGGAATTGGGTCAGGATGTTCTTCGGTTGTGCCCTTTCCTCCGACAAAATCCTTGCTACATATGTAGGCCGACCGCACCGATGGACCAAGTGCACACATTTCTCCTTGGCACTCTTGAATTTCGGGAAAGTAATGAAGAAAACATCCTTCATATGCGGCCGATCAGCGTAACTCGAGTCGCTGTTGCACGTCCCATAGCAACAATGTTTATAAACCATGGTCTTAGATTTTGGAAAAAGCAGTCTTTTAAACAGTACAACCTAGGCTAACGCACGTCTCTTCTACAGCAAAACAGCGGCGGATTTGGGAGTTTGTCCTACTGCGTACCACGTGATGTGACGTCATCGTGACGTTACGTTTCTAAAAATAGCTCGCTCGCGGTACCCCATTGGCTCTTTGGCTTACTTAATATATTAAACAATGAAATGTTGACCTGTTAAGTTTCCCCCCCCCCCCCCCCCCCCACACACACAATCTTTTGTTCTGTGCCCCTGTGAAAAAACACTGGCCCCACCCTGGCCCCCCTGCTAAATTTGGTCTAGAACCCCCACTGCCTATCGACCCCTGCTGAGGAGACTGAGTCTGTACACGTTACAACATTACCACTGTGAATGCATATTTCTTGCACACTCTTAACCATCAGGAAGGTTTCATTGCACAGTTTTCATTGCACAGTTCTGCATATTAAGATTTAAGTATATTGCACAGTATTTACTGCAGGCTTTACATGTTGCTATATCACTACTTTGAACGCACACTCTCTTGCACACTCTTAACTATCAGGAATGTTTTATTGCACGGTACTGCATACCAAGTTTAAGAACATTGCAAAAGATTCAGCACAAGCTTGAATGTATCATCAAAGAATCTTCAAATGACTGATTCATCCAACACAAAGGATGGCGTTTAGGTGGGACTGACTTTCTGAACTTGGTGCGAGCACTAGCAAGACTATCTTGCATGCTCTGAATCTTTAAAAAACAAAAAAGAAATGTATGTATTGTTCACTGTGTAACCAATTGCTTATTAGTTATTGTTTGTTGTGTGTGTCCTAAGCCGGAGTATGTCCTGAAAACATTTCACCACGGTAACACGCGGTGACAAAAATACTTTGTGATTCTTGAGATTATTTCCTGCTTTCAAAACTGCTTCCAAGCCAACGTAATAATGCTTTGATGTAGACAAGATAATGCATTATTCTTTAAAATGACAAACATGAAAGGGATAAATAAGAAGACTAAAAGTTCTCGAAAATTAAATAGAAAAACATTCAAAATAGTTTTGTTTGTCATTTGCTACAAGCCCTGTATGGCCCACAGCAGACATGCTGCACATCACCCTGAAAGCACCATAGCCACCTGTGAATGCCTGTGGCCACATTATGTTGTGGAGATGCTCTTGTTTTTAACAGGGACATTTAAATTGGTCAAAGTTGAGAAGATAAATGGAGCTAAATACTCTTGAAGGAAAATTAATTTTGAAAGAAATTATATTAGAGGCTTAAAAATATTTAAAGACTAAAGCAGGGTTTCACCTTCCAGCACGACAGCAATACTAGAGTTACCTCCAGAGCTACAGAGGAATGGTTTAGATCAAAGCATATCTATGTGTCATTATGGCCCATTTAGATCTAAATCAAACTGGTAACAAGGCACTGAAATTCCTGCTTTGTTTCATAGGTACGGATTACTTTTTGTTGGTATGTCACCTACAAACACATTATAATACACAAAAGTTTGCTGTTGTAACACGGCAAATATGCAAAAAAATTCAAGATACAAATGTTTTTGCTAAGGACTGCAAGTACTATACCTGTCCCAGAACTGCATTAAAAAATGTTGACTATTCTTTTTCTAAGGTCAAGAGAATAATACTGTACATGTACTAAGAGCAGAATTTAGGCATGTCTGTGAGTTGCCATCCCAGATGTGTGCAGCTGAATATTTTATTCAGGGAGCAGCTTTTCCAAGCACGCAACATCTTCAGACTCCAGCTGTCACGCAGGAGTCGAGTCAGCTCCTCTGTTTGCGAGCTGTTAAAAAAAAGCCACTGAATGTGTATCAACACAAAATACATCAGTCGAACTAAACATAAGCATAAGGAAGTGGCTCCGTAATTGCATACAACCGGCAGAATGATTAGTTTTCATTCTCTGTATCTCAAATTGCTTCTGAATTGAAAAGCTGTGGAACAGTTGGACGTATTACTTAAATCCTCATTACGTTTCCGACTAGTTTGATGTTTACAGTGCATGAAAATCTAAAAAAATATGCATGTAACAACTTATTTTCTTCTGCAACAAACCTTTTATAGTGGAATGACATGAAAGAGTTTTTCACATATGTACAGTGCTTAGTTAGAATACCCCATAAACATTAACACATTTGTTAACAATGACAAACCTTAGACTTTGGTGTGTCACAAACATTTTATGTGACACACCATCACAAAGTAGTGCATTATTATTCATTCCTGCACTCATTATTCAGTGCGTGCATGGCAGGAGATGTTAAGGTCTGGTAAAAGTGTGTCTAGAATTTCTCTGTCTTGCACAAAACCCCTGTTTTATTTCTAATTAAAAATTAGATAGTTTAAATCATTCTAGCATTACTTTGCACTTTGTTAGTGCAAAGTAATGCAATTATTAGTGATTATGTCACACATTGAAATGAGTATGCTCTTTCATACATTTTGATTTTTGATTTGAGTTTTATGCTAAGGTTGTTTTCATGGCTACAATGATAGTTTTGTTTTTAAAATATTTAAAGTGTTGGTTGAGATATCGACTTTGAAGAATTTCAGAAGAGTGGAATACTATAGAAATATTCTTTATGGTCCTTGGTGGGAAAATTCAGTTGTACCAGCAGCAAAGCGACAAGGAATTGGAAGCTTGCAGATTCACACAAGGGTAAAAATATGAAAACAAATATAAGAAATAACAGACTGTATAGTAAGGTCAAATTTACAGCATAAGACAAAATAAGGTACAGTTTTGAAAAATAGCATACTCAGATTCAGCATACTCAGAGGAAGGTGCAACTGAGTAGGATAATTGTGCTTTTACAACAGACTTTTTCTAATGAATGGAAAAGCTGTGCAAATACCAGCAGGGATGCAAGCCCCTATTGAATTTGAGTTTGTTGGAAACAGTGATAGTTATAATGTCTAGTTGCTGCAAGGAGGAAGGACCTGAGATAAAGCACTTGTGTGCACCGAGGATGCAGCAGTCTGTCACTGAAGGAACTCCTCAGATCTGCAACAGCTTCCTGCGTGGACCAGGAGATAGTATCCAGCAGTGATGTTATTTTTGCTTGAGTTCTTCTGTCAGACAATAATACGCAGTTTGTACGAGATAGTCTGGTTGTATTTTTTTCCACATCTGTTTTCAGCTCGGCGGAATGTTTTTCAACCTCTGATGGGGAAGGTTATAGTGGATGTGAACACCATCCAGAACAAACGAAGAGAAGACCCTCGCCGAGTAAGAGTTTGCTGTTTTAAATAAATTCTTCCAAGTGAGAACCACATGTCTTCTGTAACATTGTGACATCAGAACCCCAACCGTCATTTACATAAAAGCAGATTACGCTCTCTTTCCCCCAAAAATATCTCTGTACTGCTCAAAACTGCTGGAAGCCCGGCATCAGAAGTGCACAGTCCGGGATGTGTTCAGTGGGCCAGGTATCGGTGAGACAGCAGCTGATAGCTCCACAATAGTCTGAGTTTCTTCTGCTGAGAAGGAGCAGCTTGTGCATATTATTCACTAGGAAACAGACATTTTCCAGGTGGGTACACGGGAGAGGAGTGCACGGTCCCCGCTCTTTGAGCAGGACAAGCGTGCCTGCTCATTACCCGCTTCTGTGTCTCCAAAAAAACACACAAAAATCTGCCAGGCTTTCAACGAGGAACTTTCTGGATTGATGAAAACCAGAGACAACCTTCCTGGAGAGGACTGCTCAGTGCTTAGAAAATGCTGGCTGGTAAAAGTGACTGTAGTATAGCAGCAAATTACAATGGAAATACACATAAAAACACAAAGTAGTAGTACCGAGGTGGCCATTCATGGTGCCATCTTGAAAAGCATATATAAACACATTTTTGATATATACATTAGTTGATGATACTGATCATTCCCCATGAAGGTAAAAGGATTCTCAGCCAAATGATAAATACATTGATAAGTACTATATGAGACAATTGATAAACTATATAACAATATAAATGTATTTATAGCATTAAAGCTATAGCTGGTAATCCTGTTCAGAAATACCTTTTTTATACTGGGTAAAATCGTCACTCCAGCCTGAAAGAACTCAATACATTATGTATTCAGAAAAAGGAGGTAAAAAAACTGTGGGAGCTGCGTGTCTGTAAAAACTCTAACCAATCCCTGCCCTTCGGTCCAAAAGTTTGAGTTTTTGGTCCTGCCCTCACCCCCCTCTGTCCCTCAGGTTCCGGGGGTATCAACTTATCTATTGGTTGTCCCACATGCCAAACATTCTGACACGCTCACATAACACCAGCGTGCGTGCATGTTGCTTGTTAGTTTCCGCTTGCTGGCTGCGCATACACACTTCTAGTGTTTACGTATCCGGTTAGCTTAGTGGTTAGCCGTATACTTTGAACATGGCTGAGAGTCACAAGAAGCAAACTGCGAACAAGTTTATGAGAAGAAGAGGAAGGCCTCAGCAGAAAGAAATAAGACCAGAGTGGTTTTGGAGATTTTCTTCACGTTATCCCCTTAGTGGAGTGGAAGAGCGAGGTAAGACGATGGTCTTGCGCATGTACAGTTATTCAAAAAGGGACTTGGGGAAACTTCAGGAAAAATCACAGGCTCTACCTTTAATATACCTGTGTCATCTTCCCAACCCATCGCGCAATGGTTCCACATTGCGCAACCATTTTGCACAATTTGATGGTCAACTAAAATCACCCTAAAAAAAACACCACATCAAAATTCGTGGGTTTAATGTTACAAAATGGGGAAAATTTAATGACATGCAATACAAGCCCTTTTGCATAGCGCTGTGTGACTTTGATGTTGGTCTCCATTTGCTGGTAATAAAATCAGATGTCAGCCATTAGTGTGCTGAAAGACTGCAATCTCCACAGGTTCTTTGAAAGGTGGACAGCAGTCCTCAATGAATGCCACCAAGTGAGAAGGTTAACACAGAGCAATAAATGGAACCAGAGAGAATGGAAATGAAGCTAATGAGAGGCGATAAGATTCACTCCAGTCTTCAATTTCAAGCATGGCGTAGCTGGGATCTCAGAAAGGACAAGAGACTGACATGAGGATGGAGATCTTTAATGAGAGACATTTACAGAGGGCAAAAGAGATACTGGTGTGTCAGGCAGAACAAAAAGCACACGCCGACAATAATTTCTGATTCTGTGAAGTATTACTTTGAGGAGTTTAAACGTTCCAAATTATACGTCATGCTGTCATATGCAAACACTAATCTGAATAATTCAAAATTGTGAGTGTGGCTACTAAAAAAAAGGAAATACTGTCCCAGTAAGTGGTCTCCATTGACGTCAAACTCACTGATACGGGTTGAGGGCACAGAGAAGTAAGCAGAACTCATTGTTGAATTCATTTTTTTTCTCTTTTTTTTTGGCAAAACCCGTTTATGAATTTTAGACTCGTCAGCCCCCTGAGAAGAAGTGAATTGTTAACACCTGACCTCACAATATAAAAGGGCCAAATGGTTTAAATCAAGCAGAAGGGGCTCTGGGGACATCGGCAAAAGGAAAGGGGTGAAAAGGGACAAATTTCAACTCGAGCTCAGCAAGGGGAAGTCACGAATCTTCTTTTTTTTTTTTTTTTTTACAGAAAGGACACTAAAAAAGGTTAGACAAAAATAATCATACTAGTCTTTCAATTTTAGGGAAGACTTGAGTTTTGTAGATGTAGTGGATATTACTGGTTAGGACAACGCGATGTAAGAATAAAAGTGTAATTAATTGCACATAAAATAGTGTTTAAGGTCAATCTATGGATCAACACAATGTTTGCGGTAAATTAATTTCTTCAATGTGAAATGGGGCTACAGGCAGAGGTGAGTAGAGCAGCCAAAAACTGTACTCAAGTAAGAGTAGAACTATTTCAACATGTTTTTACTCAAGTAAAAGTAACAAAAGTTGTCAGCCAAGAAGTTACTCAAGTAAGATTAAAAAAAGTATTCAGTGAGAAAGCTACTCAAGCACTGAGTAACTAATCATACCAGCTGATGATTTAATATCTAAAGATTATGAAATCGGACAGACAAAAATATGAGGTTGTGTGCAACTTCTAGTAATTTAAAAACAAAAATGAAAAACTGTACAAAGTAAAGCAAAATAAATTCAGGCAGAAGAAACAATTTTCTAAATATTTTTTTCTAACATTAACCTTGAAAGCAATACTTACAGCAGTTAATGCATATACATCATGTTAGAACGGTGCAATGTACTTCCAGTGACAATATCTATTTACTGTACATTTATTTGACCTCCAAATGGCTCAATGAGCTCAGCAGATAGAAAATAATAAAATAACAACGTTCGTGTACAAATAAGAAGTCTCACTTTAACATAAAACCCCAGGTTTTTGTCTCTCTGGTGCATTTTTGGTTAAAACAAGTCAGTTCTTTATTCATTAAGTTACTCGCAGTGGGTAGAGTAGCCAGTCATTTTTACTCAAGTAAGAGTAGCAAAACTTGAGTAATATGACTCAATTAAAAGTAAAAAGTACAGTGCAGTAAAACTACTCCTAAAAGTATATTTTGTTCAAAAAGTTACTCAAGTAAATGCAACTGAGTAAGTGTAACTAACTACCCACCTCTGGCTACACTTAGACCCCTGGATCTTTACAAACACTGAGGTAAGTCTTTCTGTGTTCAGTCGCCTGCCAGTGCGGACTGTTGATGGATCGACAAGAGAGCTCGTTTGCAGCCTTGGAGGTGGAGAAATTGTACAAAGCAGACTCTCCTTTGTGGCGACACATCTGACCCATACACACACACTGGTGTTGTTTGTGAACTGTTCACAAACTTTTTTTTCCCAACTGGTACAAAACTTACACACTCACACGTATTCATTGTTACAAACAATGACGGAAAACCTTAATGCTAAAAAACGATTACATTAGATTGGAGATGGTGCGGGTAGTGGACACCATAAATCTAGCTTGTACTGCAGTTTGGATGAAAGGAATATTTCAGTTACCAACATGTTTTCCTAAATAAGGGAACTGTTGCCTGTTGCCCTGAGCTTTACTTAAGATGTCCTACCTGACCATCAAACCTAATGTGTCATTGAGATTTACAATGAAGATCAAATTAATCAATTAATTAATAAAAAAGAAAACAGTAAAATATTACCATTTGTAGCCTTGTTAGCCTCAGGTTGTGAAGTTTTAAATACTTTACAGGTTAAAATTCTGTGTTACTCATCTGATCATCAACATGTAGAAAAGATAACCTCAAAGCAACTTCTCCCCCTTCTCTCTTCCCTTTCCCAAGTAGTATTAGATTAAGTGGAGATCTTTCAGATGAAGTCTGTATGATTTGTAAATCTTGTTTATTCATTACTTTAGAAAATAACCCTTTTATTCAGTAGAGTAGGCTGTTTATTATTTCGTAAATGTGTCATTCTTTGGGTTTCCTACTATATTCATGGGTAAATATGTAAAATAAACAAAAGCACTCCAAAAAAGGTCAGGTTTTCATTGTGAGATTGTACTACCGTAACAAACATTTTATTCTAATGCATTTTACACATATTTAACAGATGTGTCAGTAAGTACGGAGGATGCTGCTGTACAACAAAAAAAAAATACATACACAAAAATAATGTCCTAAAATTGATCCATGCAAATTACACATTTTATATCTACAACTGGATTTATTTACATACTGGGACAAAATAAGAGACATATTGGAAATGTTGTGGGAAATTTATTTGTTGAGTCAGCACTGTGCTGCATCTATGCTACATATTAAATGCCTGACTGATATTACCAAAAACCTCACTGCGGTCTAATTGCATAATGATCCAACATTCTGAGCTATACACTTTTAAAGAAACGAGGTCAACTATTGCAGCTAAGACTTGTTCTTAAAATGTTATTTGAGTTTTAAGATAAGTTGATGTCTTTCCATATAAAAGACACTGAAATGGCAAATCAGTGACAACAGAATGATACTTTACTTTGAAAATAAGGGTTTTAATGTAACTGAAACTAAAGAGCACATCCTTTGCAACAAACATTACTAGATAATGGTTTAATTAAAGCTATGAAAATATGTGGAAATCATGAAACTGAAGAAATCTCTGGTCAGGAACCCAATTCTCAAATTTTGTAGGTTTGATTGACCAAAAAATGAGCCCTTAGTACTGCAGCAGTAAAGGTTAACTACAAGGTTTGTTTCTCAATGTAATGCAAGAATTATGACAAGTATTTCATTATGAGGCAAAAAGTGGTTTAATAATCATCCATTCATGTTCTTCTCTTGCTCTCACACTTTAAAGACCTCCTTGTGAGTTCTGAGCCTACATTTGAAATTTGTTCAGCTGCTTTGAAAGAGGTCCATTACAAAGACACATATATGATTATCTCCACAAGTCTTAACTTTGCAGTTTGCAGAGGGTGAATCATTTGTCATTCTCTTTTTTACACTCAGAATTACTGAACACTGCCAAGGCCAACCACTTAAAATTTCTATGGAATGTTTGGCCTCCAGGTCTGCAGACATTGAGTTTAATAATATACAGTGACTGTGTTTTGAATTTTTGACTTTTTCAATCAGGAAAATAAGTGGCACAAAAAGGGATGGGAACGACCTCTGTAATTCTCCTTTTGTTTTTGTGTGCTTCATTTTTAAAGATAAGAACGTTTTTGCAAGTGTGCTTCCAATATAGAAAACTAACAGTAAAATTGATTTGTGACTTTATGAGTAAAATAAAGCAAAATAATGTACAAAGACTTTTTTTGGAGGATTCAATATTGTTAAATGATACCTGAGAAGAAATTAAATCCAGTCCTTGTCATACTCTTAAGATATTGCTCTTTGTCTTGCAGTTCCCAGATTTGTGGTAGCCTACTTAACATGTCCATGGACTGCACTGCACTGTACATGCAATCAATACTTGGTCAAGGCTTCTTTGCATCAATTGCTACATCCTTGCCCTGTGTCATGGGTCTGATTAGTCTCTGGTTCTGCTGATGTGTTAATACAGATTGCTTTAAACGTGGCTCTCGTCTTTCTCTTGACAACACTTCATAAATTAGTGAGGGGTTTCAGTCTGGACATCTTGCTGGCAACATAATCATTAAACCAGTCATGGGTACTTTTGGCTCTAGAGCGCTCTAGAGTTTCCTAGATGGCTCCAATGACTTTGGACTTGATAAAACCCAGTGGACCAACACCAGCAAACTTCACACTGGACCTCAAGTAACTTGGACCATGGGCCTTTACACTTTTCCTCCAAACCCAGGGACCTTGATATAAAAAAATAAATGAGAATAAAATGCAAAATGTTGGTTAATCTGAAAAACAGACCATTGAGAAACAATCAAGGCCTTTTTCGTTTTTGTCCAGATAAGACACTTCTGTTGTCTCTGGTTGAGAAGGCGTTCAAGCACAAGAGTCCCTGGAATATATTGAATCATCTCTTTCATCAATGATAATTTCTGGTGGCAATCCATTCATAGAGACATCAGAGACTACATCCTTGCATGTCCTGCTTGCTCCTAAAACAAGACTAGAAATCAACCTCCTGCCGGCCTCCGTCAACCCGTCCATATCCAAATGACCCTGGTCCCATGTTGCCCTTGACTTTGTTACCATACTCCCAGTTTCCAAGGGCATGACCATAATTCCAACCATAATCAATGCTTGCCACATCATTCCCCTGAAAACATTATCCATCCATTCAAACTGTTCAGCTTTTTATCAACATGTTTTCCAACTACATGGTATACTCCATGTAGATTTTTCTGACTGGGGTCCCAAATTCATCTCCAGACTCTGTAAACCATTGTCCACCACTTTACATTCCAGAGGTGCTGCTCTTTAGGTTTCCACCACCATTCCAACAGCCAAACAGAATGTATGAATCTGAAACTTGAAGCCATCCTCAGATCTGTCAACCCCGCCAATCCTACCAGCTGGAGTAGTTCCTTCCACTGAGTCAAATATGCCAACAATTCTTTTGTCTCCTCAGCCACTGGTCTCACTCTCCCTTTAAAGCTGTTGGAGTTACCAGCCTCCTCCCCCCCCCCTAAAAGCAATATCTCTCTCATGTCAGTTCATCCTCACATTTGCCGTTGCAAGCACATCTGGTCCATCAACACATCTGCACTTCAATGCAGTGTGAACAGTACCGAGAAATCGCTAAGGATTTCTCTATAGTGAACCCCCCACCAGGATCCCCTGAGCTACTGCTGGGCATTGTCTGTTGGCCTCGTGGGGCAGTTTAAATGGAAATGATATGGCTTACCGCAGTAGTTGAGATGCAGAGACGGGCTGATCTCCTTACTTTTCTCCCTTCGACTATTACCAAAGGACAGAGCTGAGTACCGGATATTTCTCTTTTCATTTATGTGCTCTTGTAAGCAGTTATTGACACAGATAAATCAGTGAGTTCATCTAAGGTTTTAGACTCGTCTCTTAAACAACTAGATAAACTGCTAGTAGGTTTATGTATCAAGGGTTGTCTCGTTAATAATCAATTCAGCTCAATATAATGCATGATCTCTCAGAAGCCCGATTATAAAGGATATTTTGCTAGTGTCATCTGGGAACTAATGCAGAGCATGACGGAAAACTAAAGCAACTGCAATAGGAACCCATGACATTTCTCCAGATCTCCGGAGAATGGCTGTGGGGTAGGAAACAGACTCTGGGCCAGCAGGGGGAGTGGGCACGGCTACAAAAGCAGGAGAAGAAGCTGGGCAAGATGGTGGTCCAGGTGTTGGGAATGAAACTCTAATAACTGGGAAGATGGAAAGGTGGAACTGAGGAACTGGCTGACAGGAAGGGCTTTGGTCGCAAACTGTGGGGAAGTGAAAAATATAGTTCAGCACCACAACAAGCTGGGTCATAAGGTGATGTGGCAGAGGCTGACTTATTGGAAGGGTGATAAGTGGAGAGCCGCAGGTGATGGGTAGGTAGCAATTGCTGGTGGTGGTTTGGATAGAGGTGTGGTTTGGAGCTGGTTGGATCTTCAGTGTTGGAGGGTGGACAGGCCTGTTGGTGGTTGGACGCCAGCGGGGGCAGAGGAGCAATGGTCAACTGGAGTGCCAGGAAGGCTCTTGGGACAGAACAGATTTGTGAAGAGGATGATCTTCTGATGGTATCACGGTGAAGCCAGACTTAATTGAGGGTGTACCTGAGAGAAGGACAAGAAGGATTAGCTGAGGAGAAAAAGGAACCATGGAGTTACTTGGAGCTAGGATCTGGTCAGGTATTGCTCTGGGTAAGCTAACGCTTTGACGCATTCCATCCAACTCCAGCCGCCATAAATACTCCTCCTAATTGGCATGGATGGAAAACACGTGCGGCTGGCGTCAACCTGCCGCACCCTACTGGTGAAAGGTAAGAACAACCCCACACCACCATAGCACAGAACCACACACCTGACACAAGTCCTCTTTCTCTTCCACGGTGAATCCTTCCTCTGCTGTAAAGAAAACCCTCCTGGAGCAGAAGTTCACAAACTCCTTTATTATAAAAAAAACAGTTTGAACTTTTACTGTCTCCTGGTGATTTCCTGGTTGTGGGTCAGAAGCTTGCCTTAAAACATACCACAATCATCAAACAGAAAGAAATCTTTTTCAATCAAATTGCTAAACTAAAATAAGCATTTATATTAAAAATTATTCTCATTTACTCTATATTGTTATCAGGTTTTATTCATCTTCAGATTGTTATCTTTATTTTATTTCTTTGTTTTAACTTTGACTTTCACGTCTTCATAGCCACTTTTCCTTTGCTTAAAGTTTATTCCTGACCTTGAACATTAAAATTAAAATGCGTACCAAACAACTGCAATACAATAATGTTGGTTTAAAGGGGATATAGACTGTTCAGTTTGTGATGTATGTTCCTTTAGAGATTGTTTTACATTTTGTAGAACATATCCACCTAACCAATTATTTGTCTTTGAACTCAACAACAAAGAAGTGGTAATGAATATAATTTGAGGCTTTAATTTTTAACTAACATCACAGTCATTATTATAAACAAAGACAAAAACAATATGGTACCATCCTAGATTTGATGCTTTGACTTAACTTACTAATACTTTTTCCAGCTGTCCTTGTACAAAAGGGATTCATGCTATAGAATTTAGGTTTAAATTGTTTTGAATTTCAAAAAGGTGTTTTGAAAATGGGAATTTTGATTCGACTTGTGGGTGTCACAGCCAGGCCAGCTGACAGTTTTGCTAGGGCCCGGGACAACGCAGTCTTTTTGGGCCCCCCTTCTACACCTGCCGCCACCACACACACGCGCACACACACACACACACACGCACAAACACACATCTTTTCTTCATAAGAGAACAGAAAGCACTGTAGCCAAAATATGGCCTTTTTTGACCTGCTGTATATTAGCCAGTCCCTAACAAAGTTTTTCCCTTCCATTGCAGGAAGTAGAATATTTTAGATACTTTGGGAATTCTCTGCCCTCTGAATCTCTGAGAAAAGCTTCTTTTTTGCCATTAAATGCACAACATTCACTCAATCATAATCAGTCATTTTTGTTGGCCATAACGCGGGATCATTGAAATTAAAGCTGTGATCCATCTCTGAGCCACTATGCTCTCTGTTATCGCTAGGGATGGCTCCTCCTCAAACACACGCGGGGTCCCCCCCCCCCCCCCCCCCCCCCAGCTCCCCGCTAGAGGTGTGATACCGGGAATTTTTAATCGATCAGATCCGAAGTAAATACAGGGTGAGTATCGGCGCTATCGATACGATACCGATACTTTTGACATTTACGCTTGATGTATCATGAAAATGTTGACCTTTTGGGTTTTGTGATTTTTATTTTATTATTTCAATTAAATAATAATAATGTTATGTTCAGTGTTTTACTTTTCCTAATCCACCTCTTATATCTTTCAACCCTTATGTAATTTTGTCTGTGTTGTGTGCACCTGCCTGTTGCTTTAAACCTATACATTTCCCCGTTGTGGGATAAATAAAGGATTAGCTAATGTTATCTTATCTTAAATAACACTTTTTAATAGGATATATGCACTGGGTTCTTTCAAGGTCTTAATTACATTTTCTGTATGGGCTCCAGTAACATATGATAGATAATATCTACTTTGAAAGTTAACATGAACTGCTGCTGAAGATGACCACTCATATTTACCTGGATGTTCTCTGGAGGGCTGAAACGTCTCAGTCAGTGACGTCAGTCTGTGGGTCTGTCGGGGCAATGAGAGAAGTTTCGTCTCCTCTCTGTTTCTGTCGCTCGACGTTTTCTTGCTCATGGTTTTTCACGTGCTCAGATAAATTTGTTGTGTTTCCACTGAATTTAACCGGCTTTTTACAAAACATACAGCTTGATTTCATTTACGGTATTAACAAGTAGCCAAACGGCGCTACTTTCCCTCTTCTTGTTTTTCCGTTCTGGCATTCTCTCTCTCTCTCTCACTGAGTCTGAGCAGCAGCAGCGCGGTTGTTTGTGTGTGGAGCTGAATGGGCGGGCTAGGCTGAGCCTGCGTGCTGATTGGCTGGCGCCGCTGAGCCATGTACGAGAGGGGAGGGGGAGCAGCAAAGTGCCGTGACACAGACACAGACTTGGAGAGTTTGGTGAAGTTGCTGCAGTCAGCGAGTGTCAGTTTTGGGCCCCCCTTCTGTCCTGGGCCCGGGACAACTGACCCGTTTGTCCCCCCCTGTCGGCGGGCGTGGTCACAGCCCCCAAGAATCGGGCTGTTTGACTTATCCTTTATGTTCCTGGGATTGTGCGTCCTTCAGTTTGTCACCCTTAAGTGTTTGTTTTTATTAGTTTATAGATTCTGTTCCATTCCTATGGTATCTTGTTTCTGTTACATTTATGTTTCCTCCCTGCCCAGCTTATCATTCTCCATCTCCCTCAGCTCTCAACCCTCATTGCTTTCACATGTGTCCCATAATCATCTGATTAACGCCATCTGTTCCTCAATGGAGTGGGTGGGTACACCCACAGGGGCTGAAATTGCCAGGTTGGTGTTATTGGTGCCAGTTGGTTAAGGATTCCTTTGTTCTTTGTTCCAGGACAAGATGGAGCTGACAGTGGAGTGTTGGAGGGTCAACAGGCAGGTGAGTGGTTATGGCGGAGTTATAGAGGAAAATAGACAATGAATCGGGGCAGCCAGATCAGCGGTGCACAGATTAGGGGACAGAATATTGCAGGGAGTACGCCAAAAAACTCTGACGAGAACAAAGCATCAGATTGAGATCCAGCATGGAACTTTGGGGTGGAAGCAAAGGTTTCTGCAAAGAGGACAACAAGGTGGTGAATGAAGGGACATAAGATGACACAAGTAACAATAGGAGGCCTGATTACCACTCTGTGAGTAAGAACAATCTGGCATCTGCCTCAGGGAACCCGTTTCTCTTTAAGGTTTGTCTGATTGGACTTGATGAGCTTCAGCTGCTAGGAATCACCTGCTGGTCACACCATGCAATCAAAAGAGATGAAGCGCACACACACCCTCACACAAATCTGCTCACAGTCCTGTGGATATTACAATTATATGTAACAAATAGCAAACATATCCTTGAAAAAAAAATCCCGAAAATAAAAAAATCAAGAAAAATCCCAAATTTTATTTGAGTACTTTAAGAAATAACTGTACCTGAACTTTACTTGAACCATGATTTAAGTTTATGCATTACAACACAATCAGCATCTCAGAACTGTTAATTAGTATTCTATAGCATCCCATTTTCCCAAGGATATAAACATGGTAAAAAGGCTAATTTCTGTTAGTCACTCCTAAAAATGGGAAGGACAAGAAACATGGCATTCAGGTACTGTAACCTAGAAGATCTCAGAGGAAAAAACTCCTAATAAACTGGTCCAAGTTCTAAGTAGGACATTACTAAATGTATTCCTCCCATCAGAATATTTTAGTGTTGATGACACTATTGTATCTCATATGGCAACATCTTTACACTCAATATTACTTTATTGTAAAGGTTGAATAACATTATTTATTTTGCCAAGCTTGCTTTTGTTCTATTGCTTCCAGCGTATTAGTACTCAAAAAAGTTTAATGAGAATTAATCACAGACATGCATCCACTCACGTTGCTGTACTAATTCTGCAGTGGCATCTAAATTGCGTCTCCATACCAGTTAGTCAGTGTACATTCGGGCATATAAGCTATACACAAATTCTATTGGTTAACTTTGAAGAGCTTTGACATTATATTATTGTCACATTTTAAAATTTCACCACTGAAGTCATTGTCAGACGCTGTCACTCAGATGCGGCAACAGTATTTGACAATCTTACGGACTCTGATCGAATTCAGCTGTCAATCAGAAGTCAGCGAAGTTGTTTTTCTTGATTCAAAAAGCATCTCTTGGAGATCATAACAAAAGATTTTCATCTTAAATTTAAAAGCCCTCTGGGTGACAGTTGCTTCAACAGAACAACTGGTTTTGATAAAAAAGACTACAGAGTTTTGAAACATTCAGTTTGTTTTTCATAACAGCCTGTGTCACTACATAGGAATAAGTCATATATCTTCAAAAATAAGTACATGTAGGGATACGTTTTGCATATGCATTTGTCTGTGCAGATGTGCTAACAGTGCATAATGCTGATGACATCGTTGTGCAGATGAGGTGAGAGCAGCCCATTATATGTCAGTCTGCCTCTGCCTTCTCATTGCAGACCTGTTTTGGAGTAATGCCACAGATGGTGACAAGCCTGTGTAATCCCCGTAGATTTCCACGGTTTATAAACAGCAAGACAAGCAGCAGGTCCCACCGATCTGAACAAACACTTCCAAATCAGGAGGTGTTTATCATGCCTGTTTGGGGTGGAGGTTGTAATTATTGCAAACAAGAGCAAACATGCAAAGAGAAATGGATTTCACAGATCTAATTGATTGTGGGAGAAGCAGGAGATTTGGCTGCTGTAAAGCCAGACTCACCTTCCTGTTTCATTCCCCATGAGATAATTGTATGAGTTTAAAATTTATAATATTTTTCAGCACCTGAAGAATTTTTAACTTCAGATAAGCTGCAATCAGAGTGATGCAGTTAATATTTGCTTTACTTTCTTTTTTTCTTTTATGTATTTATTGCACAGTGAGTTTAATTGGTTTCTCCAAATTGCCCGTAGGTATGAGATATATATTGGAACAAATCAAATCAATTTGAGCACTTTGACCGCTGTTTATTATTATTATTTGTGTCCTGTCTGTCCATGTGGCATTAAGAATTGTTGTCTTAATGCCAAAAAGAGCCCAACAGAGTTTACTTTCACAACTGGAGCCTTACTGCTTTCGCCATGGCGCCATAGTGAAGCTTCAATATGTCAGGGTTCTCTGTGTCTTGCTGCTCTAACTCTACTCCTCAGGTGTGTCTAGTTGGCTGAGGAGGCGTGGCCCACACCTGCAGCTCGTTGCAGGCGGCTTCCTCTGGCTTCTTAAGCAGAGCGCTGACAGATGGAAGACGCCAGAGCCTTAACCAGTCGTGGTACGACGTGGCCTCTGTCCCAACTCTTGGAAACCAGCTTGTGAGTTTTTGACTCTTCGTTTTTTGACTAATTTTTGGATCTCTCTGTTTTCGTCCTCAGATTTTGGTGCTTGGATGCACTCACCTGTCTTGACGTCTCGTCCGAAGAAACAGACCAGCAGAACCTGTCTGCTCAGATTTTGCTCTGGCGCTCCCCTCACACTTCCTGGATGATACCCAGCGAGGCCTGAGATCCCCTTTCCCGGGTTCTGTTGGTTCTGTGTTCACTCTAGTCAATCCATCTGTCAACCGTTGCCGATGAGGCTCGCTCAGGATCCCTCGCCAGTTACATCAGCCGTCCTCAGCCACTAGCCGCCTATCTCCAGCAGCGTAAAGTCATATAGTCCTCCCGACGCTACTTCTTCCCGGTTAGGTCCGCCCAGCCCAATGGTAAGCAGCGCCACTTCTAGCAATTCTCCGGGTTCTCCTTTCAGAGTTACTCACTCCCTCTCTCTTGCAGACTCTCCAGCCGTGACTTTCTGACCCAGCCGAATCACCTGTAGTTCCGTCCGTAGATCTGCCTGTTTCCAAAATAAACATCTTAAAACTGTGCATTGCCTCCCGTTCGTATCTGCATGTGGACTCGTCACCTGAAAACCATGACACAATAGATTTTATGCTGGGACTATTTCATGTTCAATGGACACTGAAACGGAAAGGTAAAAGAGGGGAAAAAAAGGAGAGAAACAGATGAGACAAAACACTAAAAGGGAGAAAAGGTAAAAGAGAAAGGGAGAGAGCAATTTAGCATGCTCTGAGTCTGCTTCTACACTTGCAAAGAGTGATATAAAAAGAACAGCAAAACCACATGATAAAGTATTACAGGTAGAAACAACCAACGCCTTGATACCATCACTAAATAATATTACTAAAAAATTATTTAATAGGAAATGTATAAAGTGACAGCTAAAGAAAATTATACAGGTTTTCTTTACAGAAGTGAATCTGTAAGTACCTGAATGTGAGAGTGTGCTTGTGTATGAAAGGTTTATCCATAAGAAAAATGCTCAATAGCGGTTGTGAGGAGCCAAAGACCCGCCCCCCAGAGCACCGAGGCAGACGCCAGGGAACCCCAGATGCCCGAAGGACCCCCCCCCCCCCTAGCAAGGATGCCCATGGGCCAACAAAGGGAAAGCTGCCTAGAAGTTAGTCTAGGCAGTAAGGGTAAAAAGGTATTTGGCAAAAAGGCTCCTTAAGTACTGAGTAACAGATCATAACATTGATTGAATTGAAAGCCTTTATTGTCATTGTACACAGTACATCTGATCTGTTGTTTAAAGGTTATGTAATTAAATATACAAAATATAAAGTTGAGCACAAATTCTGGCATTTTAAAGACTAAAAAAAGAAATTAAATACAGATGCTTCTGCATTATACAGTCATATTCAATAAGTTAGGATATGCATTTCTAAGAAAATTGTTTGTCAGATTAAAAGTACTTTTTGAAAAGAGCAACCTTTAAGCTGATGTTAAACATTGTTTTTTTATTGGTCAGATGCAATATTCTAATCTTAAATGGTGTGCTTTTATTAGCTGGGGGAAGCAAATCATAATCAAAAGAAATAAAGGCTTTAAAAAAACATCAGTCTGTTATTCTATATAATGTGTTTCCCTTAGTGAATTGAGTTACTGAAATAAATAGATGGTGGAACATTTGAAGGACGACGGAACTTCACACAGCTCCAGAGACGTGTTGAAGATCTGAGTGGATAGGGGGCAGTTGGTCAATGCCAGCTTTCAGGCTAGTAATCTAAGTAGGACAAAATAGTTCAAGAATAAATTAGTCAGATTGTTAAAAGTCGTGACATGATTGGCCCGAAAATTTTTTGGTTTCAAGACAAACGGTTGAAGTGTGAGCAGTACAAGATGGATTATGGTGTGTTTGTGAACACACAGATACCGTGAGAATTCAGCTTGCAGGCAGGTTACTCCATCCATGGATTCTCCTGCTCTTCAGCTGAGCTTTGAGCTTGTTGCTCTGGTTTGGACTCATCCCATCTTGCCCACCTCACCGTGCTCCTTCTGTATGTTGACTCATCTCCTTCCTCTCCACATCCTCCTACTCCTACCTCGTCCGGTAAGCGCCTCAAAAACTCATCAAATCCTCTTCCAAAGCATTGCCGAGGTCACCTGGCTTCCACTCCGGCTCTCACTGCCGTGTCGCCAGGCCCGTCTTTTACTCCTCCTCCTTTTCTCAAGCCGCGGCTCCCGCAGCCCAAGTTTCGACTCCTCCTTTCCATTGACACTTTGTTCATCTCATTCTTTGACTCTCTCCAGCGCTCCATATAATCTCTCATAGCGCATCTCCAGGAGTTCGCCCCCAATTCTGCCAAGTTGATACCCCCTCTCTCTTCCACTTATCTCGGCTCGTAGTCCGGTCCTTGGCTCCTGCCAATGCACTCAGTGTTTACTAACGCCCGCCCCAGCTCATATAGGTGAGATGTATTTCTTCATTTCTCCTCTGTTATATGTCTAAATCTTCAGCTGTTTTTTGCAAGCATTAAACATGTCCCATGCTTCCTGCTTACATTCAGGCATATCCTATGTTCCTATGCATTCTAACGTCCCACCCAGGCTCTCCTCCAACATTTCACAGGTGCATCTCATCAATGTGGTTTCTCCCATTCTACCATCTCCTGAGGTTGACCAACGTGTCGCCTCTTCTCGTGGTTTTACTCCCATCTTTAGATCCTCTGATCCCCGGCTCTCGAAGGATCTTTCTATATTGCCGAGATTTGGCTGCCTTTAGCACTTACAGGGATGTCTTTTGTTCAGTTTAACGTGAGCTTGATACTTTTCTGTCCCTCATTGCTGACCTTCATCTCAAATACAACTGCTCACATTTATCAGTATCACAAATCTATCGCCAACATAGCTGCATCCACCCTCATCCAATCAAATGTCTGTCTAGAACTTTCAGGTTTTAATAATTCCCCCATCTGTAACAATGTCAATGAAGGTGTTTGTTTCTTTGCCACCTGTCCTTTTCTTCATATTTGCAGCTTTACAAGGATGCTTATCCAAAATCTGACTGTCCTTGCCACTCATCTCTCTTCAGAAGCCACTGAGGACCCAAAACCTGATCTCCTGTCATCTTTGCACTCCCGTTATTATTCCTGAATTTTGCTTTTCACAATCATCTGTCATCATCATCCTTTTGTTGATTTCTTCCTCACCAGCCTCTCTCAGGGTTTTTCATAGTACTTCCTTCCCCTACTTCTACTCATGTTTGTGCTAATCTCAACTCTGCGCTACGTGAACCGGAGGTGGTTAAGGAGGTTTTCAAGGGTTGTTTGATGAGGCCATCTAAATCACCCTTCTCCTCTTTCTGCGTTAGCCCTCTGGGGAGAGCCACTCGCAAATATTCAGGCAAAAGGGCCATAATCGACCTCTCAGCTCCTCACTCTTTCCCTCATACTAGTATTAACTCCCTAATCTCTAAACCCTCCTTTTCCCTTTTCTACCCCACGTTGGACCTTGCAATATAGCTCATCAAACAGCCGGGCAAGATGCTTGGCTCGCAAAAGCTGATATTGCAAACACTTTCAAAACTTTGCTGGTTCCCGTCTCCCAGTGGCACCTCCTAGGTGTCAAGTGGGACCCACATTTGCTTTTCTTTTACCGTGAAGCTTAATTTTTGACTGTAGGAGTAGCTCCTGCTTGTTCAACAAATTGTCTGAAACTCTTTGTTGGATCCCCCAATGTCACAAATATTCCTTCCGTCTTCATGGCAGAGGTGCAGAGCGAGACAGTTCTTGGGGTGTAGGACTGCTGGAGCACAGGGTAGCAGGCAATCCAGTTACAGAGCAGAGAGCAAACCTGGAGCACAGAGGTAGCAGGCAGTCCAGCAACAGAGCAGCAGGGACAGTTCTTGAGATATGTGGGCTACGGTAAATCCAGCAAGGCAGCTGTGACAGTTCTTGAGATCCTGGGGCTGTAGTAAATCCAGCAGCTAACAGAGGCCTACTTGAGGCACAGAGGAGGTTGGAAACCCAGCAGCTAGCAGAGGCCTTACTAGTGATGTTACGTGATGTGCCGAGGCTTCGAGGCGTGTGTCGAGTAATGGAGGGGGCGTTTCCGTAAAGCGGGTATCGAAGCTTGCGTCATTTAGGGGAGGAGCCGAAAACGATGACGTCCGAAGCCTCGCTGCCCGGCTGTACCACGTGACTTCGGGAAGTGGCTCAGATTTTGCCAGATGACCGGTTCATTCAGAACCAGTTATGGCTGCACGCTGGATCATAAAACAGTTCTGCTAACCAGATGCAGTTTAAAACGCCACTTAGTCTGTGTGCTTCAGTGTTGCTGCTGAGGGGAAATTGTTGACCATAATCCCCCCCCCCCCCCCCCGCCCCCAAAATTAGCATAATCTCACTCTTAACTTTTGATCAAAGTTGAGAGGTCTGATTATTACACACCATGCCATATCACATGACACTACTATTTTGGGAATAATTACACACAGAGAATACATTCAAACAATATTTTATTATACACATACGTGTATACATAATTCATGTAGACAAATGATTTCGTCCCACACCTTTTGTGAAGTCATTCCCAAGAGCCATAATAGACAAAAAATCAATGCATCACACGTGTTAAGATACAACTGGCTGTGATTATACACCTCGCCAGTAGGTGGTTTTGTGTGCACATGAAGCTCCAAGAAATGAACCCTTTCTCGAACCAGTTGGCTCAAGTGGTTCAATGCCTCATGAGGCTTCATCTCACCATCACTAATAACAGGACTAGACAGGCGTGGTATTGATAGAGACTGAAGACGAGCCGGCGGGGAAGAGAAGACTGAGGGAGGCTTATGTAGGGAGGCTGGCAGGTGGAGTGAATTCAGACTAATTAGTGCCTAACAGGTGTGACTGATTGCTGAGGAGTGGAGGGTGAGCTGAGTAAGAGGAGGAGAAACTGAAAAATAACAGGGAAAAAAAGCCAGACCAAAACTAAACCATGACAATATTATTTTTACTTTTATACTTAAAGTAGTTTTGAAACTTTTATACATTTACTTGAGTAAAAAGCTTGACATGTTACTTCAATTTCTACTTGGTTTAAAGTGTTTTTAAATCCAAGTATCTTTATACTCTACCTGAGTAATAAATGTGAATGCTTTTGACACCTCTGCTGACATGGAAACACCTTAGGATTCCCTAGAATGAGCTGGAGGATGTGGCTGGGGAGAGGGAATTCTGGGTTTCCCTCATGGACCCGTGTCCCCTGCGTGTCCACCCAATCTCTGATAGGCAGTTGACAATGGATGATGGATGGAAGTCCCTTCCTGATTACATCAGGCAAAAATGGGAACATTCTTAAATTGTTGACATTTTCTTTAAAAACATCAGTCTTCATAAACCAAAAATAGTGGGAATTTAAAAATGTATTAAAATAAACTTGAATCAAAGCCGCTGTTTTGAAATATTCATCATTGGACTGAAATATATTTCAAAAGTCACATGAGAACTAATCAAGTTTCTTTTAATCTTGGATTGGTAATACCTGAGGGAAAAAGTATTATCTATAAAGCTTATTTTGTTTCTGGCAGTTTACTGTGAAAATAAGAGTGTGAAAATAACAAATCTGTCAGTCCCATGTGTGATGTTAGAAAAAGTAGCATATTTTCTGTGAAGTGCATTGAAAAAAGGTATATGTTAAGCACCCTTTTGTTTTTGTGTTTCACCTTGTTTTAATGCAACCAGAGAGTCATCTAAAATTAGCAGCGCAGTTTGAGAAACAGCAGGTACAGCGCACCGTACTAATAGACTCTGGAGGTGAATTAGCCATTAACTGAAAAGGCTAATTCACCTCTAAACCAGATGTCTTTGTAAAAGTGGAAAAAGTAAAACTGTAAATAGAACATTTAGAAATGTGTTAAGGGATATATTTAAATTTTTGTGGATCTGTCTAGTCATGAACACCTGGCACAAATTCATTTGATCAAAAATATAATAAAAATGTCAAGCATCAATGACATAACATAGTTTATATGTTTTTTTAAACTAGAAGATGCTAGAAATTAAATTTAGCACATTAAGTTTATTACCTTTCCTCGTGATTCTCAAATGAGTGTTTCCATTACCTTCTACTGCATTTTACAAAAGTATTAATAGTTTCCACCTTTTCTCAGGGTACAGCATCAAACTTCAAAATATTTTATCAGGATTTAGTATGATAAAACACAAAGTATTACTTAATTGTAAACTACAGAATTTTCAAATTTTTTCTAAGACAAGAAATATCTAATAAGTGTGACAGGAAATTTGGTCAGAGCTACAAGGAAAATTGATGGAACAAAATACAGGGCAAACCAGGAAGAAAACCTCTTAGGGGATGCATAGACCTGGGTCTACCATCACAACAATCCTAAACATACACCCAGAACTGGATGACTTTAAATTTTCTGCATTTAAATTCTGACAAGACAGAAGTTGTAATCTTTGGACCAGAGTCCTCAAAAAATAAACTTCTTAATCAATCACTTAATCTGGATGGCATTTATTTGGCCTCTGGTAATAAAGTAAAAAATCTTGGTGTTATTTTTGACCAAGACATGCCATTTAAATCCCATATTAAACAGTTTTCCAAGGTTTCCTTTTTTCACCTCAGGAATATCGCCAAAATTAGAAACATTCTGTCCAGGAGCGATGCTGAAAAACTAGTCCATGCATTTGTTACTTCAAGGCTGCTGGACTATTGTAATTCTTTACTATCAGGAAGTCCACAAAATGCACTTCAAAGTCTTCAGCTGATCCAACATGCTGCAGCAAGAGTTCTGATGAAAATCAACAAAGGGGATAATATTTCTCCAATTTTAGCTTCCCTTCACTGGCTTCCTGTTAAATCAAGAATAGAATTTAAAATTCTTCTTCTAACGTATAAAGCCCTTAATAATCAAGCTCCATAATATATCAGACCTCTGATTACTCCATATGTTCCTAACAGAGCACTTCGCTCTCAGACTGCAGGTCTGCTGGTGGTTCCTAGAGTCTCTAAAAGTAGAATGGGAGGCAGATCCTTTAGCTATCAGGCTCCTCTCCTGTGGAACCAACTCCCAGTTTTGGTCCGTGAGGCAGACACCCTGTCTACTTTTAAGACTAATCTTAAAACCTTCCTTTTTGACAAAGCTTATAACTAGAGTGGCTCATGTTACCCTGAGCTACCTTTATAGTTTTACTGCTATAGGCTTAGGCTACTGGAGGACATCAGGATCTAATTTTCTCACTCTATAGAGTTCTACTGTTCTTCAATTATGCATTACGTGTTGTCATTTCTGCTTTATCTTTCTGTTCTCTCTCTTTTATCTTCATAGTAGGTACACCTGGTCTGGCGTTCTGTTAACTGTGACATCATCCAAAGAAGACGGCTCACCCGCTATTACCATCTAATGTAAAACAGATTACTGGATCAATGTGTGATTCTGTGCTTTTTTTGTCTCTCTTGTTGTGTTTCTGCTCTGTCTTCTGTAACCCCCAGTCGGTCGAGGCAGATGACCGTTCATACTGAGCCCGGTTCTGCTGGAGGCTTTTCCTTCCCGTTAATGGGGAGTTTTTCTTTCCACTGTCGCTTCATGCTTGCTCAGTATGGGGGATTGCTGCAAAGCCATCAACAATGCAGACGACTCTCCCTGTGGCTCTACGCTTCTTCAGGACTGAATGCTGCTTGATGCAATCAACTGGTTCCCTTATACAGGAAATTTTTTTGACCAATCTGTATAATCTGACCCAATCTGTATAATCTGATTTTGATTTTGTAAAGTGCCTTGAGATGACATGTTTCAGGAATTGGCGCTATATAAATAAAATTGAATTGAAATTGAATTATATTGGAATGGTTAAATAAAAGTATGTTCATGTGTTAGCATGGCCCAGTACAGAACTAAATCCAATCGAGAATCTGTCTTTATAATACCTTTTAATGAGACACATACCCCAAAAAGCTTGCAGGTACAGTGACCATTCCTTTCATCTTTTTTTTTTTTTTATAATGGAAACCCTTCCACTTCACAGTTATGTGGTACTTTGTGTTAGCCTGTCACATAACATTGCAAAATGTAAAGCAGTTCAAAAGGTGTGAATACTTTTTAAAATGCTGCTTTTTCTATTTACAAATCAAATAAACATAAAGCACAGACAAATGTGCAAATAAACAAGCTAATCCTCTTGTTTCTGTCTGACCTCTTTTTCTTAGCAGCCTAACATAATAGTAATATCAGTAATATCATCTTTATTGTCATTGAAACATACATTACAGCAAAATTTGTTCTCTGCTTTTAACCATTCACCCTTGGGGAGCAGTGGGCTGCCATGTGCGGCGCCCGGGGAGCAATCTGGGGTTAAGGGTCTTGCTCAGGACCCAGAGTGCAGGCGCTGGGGATCGAACCGGGTACTTGCATCCTTCTCTGAGTGCAAGCGCGCTGCTCTAACCACTAGGCCAACACTCCCTTGGTTCCATAGTTCCACCTCCCCTCAAAACATGAGGACACTATCAAACTCTCATTAGTTGAAAAAAGCAGAACCTGAGCAGAGTTTTAACAGTTGACCTGTATATTTTGCTTGAGCTGAAATATTATTAAAACATTCGGATTTTTGTGAACCATCCACTAGCCTGAAAGTGTTTCCTTTCATACTATTACTTATTTATATCAGTTTATTTCACTTTGATGTGAGCAATGGTTGTAATTGCGTGTACCTCAGTCATCATGTTTCCTTGATGAAATTTTTATCTGTGTATAAATTATGCACTAGTGATGTATAATGCATTGATGGAATTCCGCTTTTTCGACCAAACACGACTTTTTAAAGTTTATTTTCTTAATTTAAATTCTTCTTGGAGGGAACCAAATGTATGATGCTTGTGTTTTGCAAGCTCAAGGAACCCCTTTTTAAAAACACCATGATAGTAATTGCAAACACCATAATGCATCTCAAACAGACCTTAGTCTTAGAGAGCATTTTCAAGGGTTTGCAGTGAGTGCATTGGTGATTTGCTTAAAGCCTTAGGTGGGCTGTGACACTCCTGAAGTACTTGCAGTGGACCCCAGCCTTTAGCTTCAGGAGAAACTGTGGTACGGTAATGTGCCGAGGCCATAATGTCATGTTCTGTATTTCACAACATCCAGTATTCTTTTCCGTGCTTATATCCACAGTGAGTTGCATTGACCATGAATTTCTCAAACTCGGTCAAATTGTAACTATAAAACCACCAAAACATGATGCAATAGACCAAGTAAAAGGAGCACGTAAACGGGGAACCAGAAGGAAAAATGTGGCATGCATTTGTGTATTTGCGTCCAGACAAGTCTTTTGCGAGTCTTATGGAGCGTGTCTGCCAGTTTATCAGTTAATCAAGCCTAGCCACTGTTTTTTGTTTGGATTAAGGTCTGGACTTTCATATGACTATTCCAACACGTGGATATGATTCAATCTATTGTCCATTGTCGCTCAGGCTGTGTTTAGGGTCATTCTCCTGCTGGAGGGTGAACCTCTAACCTTTTTACAGCCTATAACAAGTTTCTTCTATTTAGCTTCATCCATCTAGCCATTAAGTTTGACCAGCTTCCCCGACTCTGGTGAATGAAAACATCCCTCCAAAATAAAGATGCCGCTACCATTTTTCAAATTGTGGAGAGGTTGTGAAATTTGATGTATAGATCTAGTTTTCTGCCGCATTTCACATGCAGGCCTCGGTTGATAAGAGCACCTTCTTGCACAGTTTTGCCCCCTTGGTTTGTGACAAGCTAAAAAAAAAAAACTCTATTTATGTCTTTCTTTCAACAATGGCTTTTTACACGCCACTGCTCCACAAAGGCCAGATTGGTTTCAGTGCACGACTGAGAGCTATCCTGTGAATCTTCACAGCTCCTCTAGAGTTACCATGGGCCTCCAGGCCACTTCTCTGATTATTGCTCTCGTTGCCTGGCTTGTCAGTTTAGGAGGAAGCCATGTGTTGGTAGGTTTCCAATTGTGCCATACTCTCTTTATGAATGGATGGATTGAACATGGATCTATTGTTCTATAACCCAATCCTGTTTACACTTTCTTAACAACATTCTCCCTGCTGTGTTCATTGGTCTTCATAATGCTGTTTGTTCTCTAATATTCTCTAACACACCTTGGCTTTTATAGAAACGCTGGATTTATGTTGACAAAACTGAGATTTAAATACACATCGTTGGACATCGATAGATCTCCTTTATGGCAGCTGGACAAAGGGGTCCGAATTAAAATGTATGCCATATTTTCAAGACCATTATCAGCAAAAAATATGTTTGGAAACCGTGTATTATTTTCTTTCCGCTTGTGACAAAACATGGAAGATGTTTTGTCACAACTAGGTGAAGTTCAAGGGGTATTAATATTTTTGCTAGTCAGTTTATGTAGCTTTTTTTCACTGACAAAATTCTGAATTTAAATTGATTGATGTAACTTTTCATGGTTTGCTATTTACCGTTAAACTTATTTCTGAGTTTTGAAAGCAGAATTAGTCTATTTTTTTTTTAGAAAGTTATGCCAAAAACAGCACTTCATGCCTTGATGTCTTTCACCTACATTTAATGCTTTCAGGTCTAATGTATAGACTGAGAATAAACTCAGAATAAACCTTTCCACTATTATTCATATTAAAGGGAAATGACTATACCATTTAGCAAAAACTATTTAAAGGTTGAACAAAATAGGTTTAACAACAGTTTCAAGTGGATCTGTTCTATCTTTGCTAATTGGGCATTTAAAACATTGGCTGTCTTACAAATAAAGGTTGAAATCCTTTTAAAAAGTGCTTGTATTTTACTTTTTCATTGTTCTGTTTTAAATTTTTCATTGTTACTGTAATAATAATCTGTGCATTATATTTATTATATTGTTCACACTTTATATATTTTAATGGTTGTCTCATTACTGTTGTCTCACATGTTCATTGTGGCATTTGCTGCTGCCTTTGTTGGCCAGGTTAGCCTTGTGAAAGAGGTCTTGATCTAAACGAGTCTTTTATCTGGCTAAATAATGGTTCGTCCTGATAGTGTTTACTTAGTCCTTTTTGAGCCTAAGAAGAATGTTACACCAGGTGTAATCCGCATACATTAACATTGTTGTGCTATCTGCCAGCATTAACTCAGAAACATCAGAAAGCTGGAGACAGTTGACACAGCTACTGTAAGAGCCAGTCGACCATCCTGCAATGCCTCTCAGTAAAGTGTCAGCTTGGTGAGGTCAAAGACCAACCAGATCTACAGGGGTAGGCTTACTTAACTTCTTTCTTTTTGCACCTCTTCTGGGCTTTGTTCACTCGTTCGGTTCCATTACTTCTCCTTGTTTACGCTCTGCGTGCATGCGGAATATCGTACCTTCGGTCATGTGGTCTTGTAATAGCAAATATACACAAAAGCGCTTTGTTTACTAACAAATAGAGCAAAGACAAAGTGTGAAACACAGAAATTAAATATAATAAGCCAACAAGACGTAATAATTCCATCGTAAAACCTTGGTATGCAACCCGAGTGAGCTACTAGCCTCGAAATTCATAAAGTCATAGTACATGTCTTGGCCCCTTTAAAAGAAATGTATTGCAGTGTGATAACCTGACACTGAAAAAAGGGAAATTATCACCCTTAATGTAATTTCAAGAATCAGATGTTAAAATTTATATGTCAAAACTATGAGGGTCTACAAAATGAACGTAACGGAAGCCGTTTGTGAGTTTATATTTCACTTTCTTATTAGGTTAGTCTCGTCTCAGAACTATTAATTAGTATTCAACTACATTGTGGTTCCTTGGGCTACCACCATAATAAAGGATCAATTTTCTCATAGTCACTCTTCAACGTTAGAACAACAGGAGAACATGTCTTTCAAGAAGGGCAGATACATGTCGGTCTTCTTCACTTGCGAATATGGCTACAGGAAATAGCTTCTCTCCTAAGCTTGCCCATTTCTACAGTTAGCATGATGGTAAAGGAGGTAAAAAAAACATCTCCAAAGCTTCCTGTTAGAGAATAGCTGTAAAGTGTGGCATCTTGGGTGTAACAAAGTGTCAATAACACCAACTTATTTCTAAAATTTTTTTACTAAGTAATAAGCACAGCAAATGGCAATAATTGGGATTGACATCGTGTAACCCTACATGCAAAGGTCTTTGTTTTGTAGGCTACATTTCGTGTATTTTAGTGTTTGAGATAAAGCAGAGAGAAAAATTATGATACAGTATCAATACCAAGATTTACTCAGCGGGAAGGAGATGTAGAGGCAGAAGCTGGCACATTCAGAAGATTGGCAGCAGGGAACAGATGGTCAGGAGGAGAAAGGAAACATGACCAGGATGTGTAGTTATGCAAAGATAAGCAAAGGAGGTGCAGGGAGTGCTGATGAGCTCTGAGACACTGGCATCCTAATTCTGTGTATAATAAAGCTTTACAAGTATAAAAACTTCTGGTAGGAGGAGGCAGCAAAAGAAGTTGTGGAGTGTCTAAATAGCTCAAGTTTGGTCGGTTCTGTTAAACAGCAGATGTTGCAAAATTTATTTTTTTTTTTTTTGATTCACGCAGCTATTTTGGCTTCTCACATTTCAATGTCACCCCTATATAGATGCAGTATCAGCTTAAACAACAGGTTTTTGAGACATAAAAAGGACGCCATGATGAATTATTTTAAACTTTTTCCACCCTTAGTGGGACATGCATTTTCTGTACATTTCAACTGGAAAAAACAACAACTAATTATTGAAGGGAAAATTTAAAAACAACAACAGTTTGGAAATTCCATCCAATATAGTGAATTTGATTAACCTCAAGTATTGTTCAGCTGTCCTAGGTGGATTTTTAGTACATTTGTCTACTTGTATAATTTAGCCAAAGCTGTAGTTTGTAGATGGTATATAGAGCTCAAAATTATCTCGCTGTACAAAGTGTGAGCAGGATAAGGATTTAACACATTCTACAGAAGTGCATGGAAACAACCTCAAGAATAAACACTGCATCCTTGTTACGGCAAAAGAGCAGCACATCTATGGTGAAACATAGTGCAGGTGGCACCCTGCAGAGGGGTTACTTTTTTTTAGATACAACAGGGGTTTTTAGCTGGGGTGGAAGATTAATAGTGACTTCATATTTCAGCGACAGGGTGAGTCTGAGCATACATCTAACTCAACAAAAGAACTGGTTAACCAGAGAAAGTTTTAAAAGGCTGAGCCAGAGACCAGAACTAAGTGAGACAAGAAAAAAAAATCTCATGTGAAGAGGTTTGGGGGGGAGCAGATGTCCACACGACTTGATTGATTTTGCGATGATTTGAAAATTACACTGGGCAGATGCTTTAAACAAAGTACGAGAGGGAAAGATTTTCTGAAATGGTTATTTTATTTTTTACATCCCAAAAACTGTGGGGTTTTACATGAGGTGGACAGATATTTAGGATCCGCTGTAGATCTGCGTCGCAGCTTGGAAAAGTGGACCTGATTTGGTGAATGTGTTGCACTGAAGTTACTGTTTGAAGAGGCATCTTGCATTCTTCCAGAGTGTAACAACATGCCTGCCTGGTGTCCAACCCTCATTTCAAAATAAATGCTGAACAGCTGCAGACTAATGACGTTACTTTATCAAAACTCAAAATTAATTTTCTTAACTGCAAAACGGACCAGCATGCTGACAAACCTGAGGCTTGGGGGCTTCAAATCTCTGTTTTAATCTTATGCAATTCCATAACTAAGTGGTTCTGGCCCTGATAATTGGCGAGTGAAAAATCCACCACGGGCAGCTAAATCCTAAAATCAGCCCATTTTCCATGCAGTGGTCTGTGAGAACACCAGCTGCCGGTGCGCCAGCATCGATGCGAGCCCCAGCACAAAGCACTTCATTCTGCGTAGGGCGCGGGGTTCTGTTAACGTCGATATGGTTGGGGAGATGGAGGAGGGAGATTGAATATGCATTTACACTGGTCCCAATGGGATGGTGCGTGTCCTTGAAAACATCCATTTGTTTGTGAAGTTAAAACAAAAAGGCCAACATTGGTTCAGTTATTGCAGCTCTTTGCTTCAAAAGCTGTGCAGTAAAGATACGGTCATTACCACAGATCTCTCCTGACCCAAAGATGACTCATCCTTCAGCGGAAGCCTCGCTAGATAATAAAACGGAGCTTGATTATGTTCCCAGGAAGATTTAGCCTTTCATTTGCAGTTCTTGAGTCAGGATAAAGATGAAAAAGTTTCACTGCAAGGTGAGCCAAACATGTGAAGGCATCTTTGTAAGCATTTCTTTACCAAATGATGCTGCAGTGTCTGACCATTGCAAAGAAAACTGTGGCATCGGGTTATATCTAAGGGCATTGTCAGTATTAATGTTTATACCTTCAGTAAAGAGAGTGTTTTTTAATTTATCATGGATTAAAATGCCGGTCGAGATTTTGTCTTATGGTTTACTCAAGTATACTTTGATCAGTTTTAAAAGGCCCAGTTCATTGAAAATAGCTTGAATGTAGAGCATAGACGTCCTTCAGCGAGTCTTTCTGGATAAAGTTTTCATAAAATGAACGTTTGCTTCTATAGAATAGAATAAAATGTCATTTTTTGTACCACAGTGAGACAATTCAGGGCATACAGTGTTCAAAATATGGAACATGTACTTTGGAGATCTACTATATGTAAAAGGCTGAAATATATCATTTTTTAAATGATATAGTGGACACATCCTTGACAAAATGTTAAGTAAAAAAAATTAACCCTGTATAAATAACTTTTTTTCCATCATCAATATGAAACATGTATCAAAAAGGAAAAAAGCTAATGCATCAACAGGATGATGTAAAAATAGAACGCTGCATTAACCTGGCTTCACCTTTTTATTAAACTTTAGTATTCTGTCTTTTTTGATGGGAGTCTGTGAGCGCCCCACACTTTGACTTGGTGATATTTGTCTACTATGCCTTGCGAGTTCTTTAGATATATCAGGTTGTAGGAAATTGGTCATCCCCAGTCCTCTGCTGGTAACCCCACAGATTTCCTGCCCGTTTATTATTTTTTCCACCTTGACAAATCCCCAGTTTCATCTGAAGTGAGGTACATTCACAGCATGATGGTGTCACTACTTTGTTTCTCTGCCTGACTTTACATTCTCACGCCAGGCTCCTCAGTCACCTCCCAGCCATCACTTTCCTTATTTAGTTCCACCTGCCGCCGCCTCTAACCAGACTCACCTGGTTCACCTGTAACTCTCTCTATATATACCTGCCTCATTCCACTACTCCATACCAGAACGTCTTGTCTGGTCTCACTGCCTGCGGGTGTTTTCCCCATTGTTTTTGTCGCTCAGCCCGATGATCCTGTGGACCTGTTCTCGCCCAGCCCTCGCTAGTTGGTTTATCTAGGGCTTGTGTGCACCACCTGGTTATGGTCGATCCTGAGGATTCTGTGTCTCACTCAGCCCACGCTGGGAACGCTTCGGCTGTTTCTGGTCAAATTTGTTTCTGCCTGCAACCTCTGATTAAGTCTGGTTCCGCCTGCAAAGTGCTGAAAGCCTGAGTTCTTTTAAATCAAGAATAAAAACACATTTGTTTAGGATTGCCTTTGACTGTTTTATTTAAACATCATTAGTTTAACTTTGTAGTCCAATCGTTTTTAATATTTGCTTTTAGTTTCCATTTTCCCATGTTTTATTTTGTTTAAATTTTTCTACATTTTATTCCAACTTGCTTTTATTCTGTTTTTAATGATCTCTGTTTTAATCATGTAAAGCAGTTTGCATTTAACCTGACAACAGCCAGCTGTATGTTGCTCCGCCTAGCTCCACTCACATACATCTGGGACACCGCCGGTAGAGAGTGATTTCTCCAACCAAATTTATGGTCTGGCCAATCAGGACGCAGGGCTGGAGTTTCATAGATGTGACGTAGTGGAGACGCGACCATGACTTGAGACTGTTTTGATAGCAATGGCGGCTCGTCGAGGAAGCAAGCGTTAACATTGATGCTGCTATTTCTTCCGTGTTGTCCAATCTACCTAATATTGTTTCATTAAAAGAACATCAGAGAACGCCTCTGAAGGCTTTTGTTGGTGGAAACGATGTTTTTGCCCTTATCCCGACCGGATTTGGCAAGTTTTGTTTTCCGGGGCGCGTCCGTGGCGGACGCGGAAGCGCCCCGGAGCGGTTAGCGGTTAGCGCGAACCATGTTAGGAGGCCTTTAGTCCTCAACGTGGTCGCCCCGGAATCGACTCTGACCCGCGGCGCTTTGCCGCCTGTCTTCCCCCCTCTTCCTGTCAGCTCACTGTCAATAAAACGCGTGCCACTAGAGCCGCAAACACATTATTATTATTATTTTTTTTTTTTTCTGCGTCGCTATCATCAGCGTCACGGGTTAGCTTCGATGTGAGGGGTTAAAATAGCACGTCAATAAAGATGACAGACAAGTGGCTTATCCAATCATATGCAAGAATTTTTGATAAGGTCCAGCCTTCTGTAAAGGCAATCCCTATGGCGGAGTCCCAGATGTATGTGAGTGGAGCTAGGCGGAGCGACATACAGCTGGCTTTTGTCAGGTTAGTTTGCATTGTCCTTGTACTGAAATGTGCCATACAAATAAATTTGCCTTGCCTTGCATCGTCTGGTCAGCCATTCCAGCTTGCCAGTCTTCCCCGTCACGTTCCTTCTAAAATAAACATTTTAAAACGTAAACCTCTGTGTCTGGCTGGAATATTGGGTTTCCAGAGTACACAATTCATTACAGCCCAGAGGTTTAATTTTGGCTTCACCAGACCAAAACAGATTCTCATACAGGTTTTTTTTTTTTGGAGATTTTAGCCAGGCATGTATACTTTCACTGAAAGACAAAACGTTTGTCTGACGAACTATTATTTTCACTTAAATAAAGGAGGACACAAGGCGATTCCTAATTGATGTTGAACACAACCAGTACTCGCAAGAAAAGCCTTTAGCTTTTTTATCCATGCGAGTGGTCTCTTGACAACCTCCCTGACCGGTATCAATATTGTATTTTCATCAGTTGGAGAAATGTCTTGTTTTTGTAACATGTAGCAGTTGTTGCCATGTTTTTTCCCTTGTAGCAACATGGTCCTGGTTTGAATTTGTTTCTACGTTGAGTTTGCATGTTCTCTCGGTGCATGCGTAGGTTCTCTACATGCACTGCGGCTTTACGGTTAATTGGTCTCTCTAAATTGCTCTTAAGTGTGAGCAATTTAGAGAGAGCAGTCCCCCGCTGATGGACTGACAGCCTGTCCAGTGTGAGCGCTACCTCTTGCTCAATGATAGATACCGGTCCCTCTGTGCCCCTAAATCGATAGGCGGGTATTAACAATGGATGGATGGATGTTGATGTTAGTTGTGTGCCAAAGAAAACTAAATGCTCAAAAGCTGCTTTAACAAAGCATTAGTTTGGACAATTATTATATCAAATTATTGTCTCTTTTTATTTATTTTTTTCATTTCTCTAACAGATTTGTTTGTGTTTTTGCTGTAATTGCAACAAGTATATGTAACATTAAAGGTGGAAAAAAAACTTTCCAATTTAACAGGGGTGTGAGGACTTTTGAGATCCACTGTACCCATCATCGTTGGCCTGTGAAGCGACTGATAAGCAATTTTTTTTTTTAATTCAGTATTCATAATGTTTGGCATAACATGTTCCATGTTCTATATTATAGCTTATTTTCTTTAACTTGTTTTTTCTTATCATGTATTGATATGTTCATTTTCCATATACACTTTATCCTGTATCCTGAGAAGAAGAATGAAGTCCAGCCCAACATCCACAGGGTGAGGGGTGAAAAACAGGTCAACAGTCCATCACAGAGACAAATGAGGCAATCATGCTCACTCGAACTCACACCTTTAATCAATTTGGAAGCCCCATTAAACCTAACCTGCTTGTTTTAGGACTGAGAAGAAAAACTCTTTGGAGGACATTAAAATTTCTCACAAAGAGGTCCCTTCTAAGATTTAAAACAGAAACCCTCTTACTGGGAAGTGATTTGCATAGCACTATTCACACACACGAGGTAATTGAGTTGCATGGAAATAAAGGAACCGGGGTAAAGAAATTTTTCATTCACAACAAGAATCATACAAAAGCTGCAAAGAAGCATTAAAAAAAAGAAATGTTCGAATGCAAATCTGTAACAAATAATCACCTAAAACGTGACTGAAAAGGCTCATACGGTCATATTTGACCTTTACAGGATAACTTTGGTAAAACGTTACTGCATGATCTCAAAACTGATTTAAAGAACCCAACTGTTGACTGGTTGATTGGTTTATTTTTTATATTATTTATGTTTTTTTATAGAGACCAGTATGAACATCATTACAAATATATAACTACTACTGAAAATAAAAACATCCCCCAGTTTCTGTGTCCTGCTTCAACTGCAAATCCTTTAACATGGCAATGTTTAAAGAAGGCAGGACGCTGATTAAGAAATACACTCTGCAAGGTTGTTAAATGTTAGGTTGGAGTCTATGGAGTCCATGCCAACACCTAGATTTCTTGCATGCTCTGTGGTTTTTAACCTAACTGAGTCTGGTTGAGTACTGATCTCTCTCCTTGCATTTTTGGAACCAAATAAACAATGACCAAACCAAAAACAATGTTTTATCCACTCATTGATATTTTGGACACAGGGACTTAATCAATGGGAGGGAACGGTGACCATGTGGTGAACGAGAAATGTAAACCTAGATGTCTTTAGCATGCTTTTGTTAAGATATGTTATTGTACTCCAGAATCTGAGCCAGATGGAGCTTATAGATATTTAAATAAATGGGTCCAAGAATGTGGCTTTGGGGGACCCCAGGTAAACTTGGTTCAGATTTATAGCTGTCAAATAACCCAGAGTAGTCCATGTCCACCATTTTAGATCTGAACCAATCAAGCACAATACCAGACAATCGCCCCCACTCTTCCAGTCTATAAATCAGCATGTTATGATCAGTTCTGTCAAACACAGTACGGAGATCTGGTCCTACCAACCCAACCCATCTAAATTTGCTAATACAATTTAAATAGTTTTAATTTACTATTATAAAACATGTAACAAAAAAAGGAAATTACTTCCATGTCTGATATAAAACTTCATAGGTCTAAATTAGTTTAATACTAGGTCTCCCCAAATGTTTAAAAAAACATGGTTTCACAAAGCTACATGATTGTTGGTTACTCTTCAGCTTGTTGGCAAGACAGCACATATTAGGTTAGACAACTGACAAGATGAGGCCAGTATATTTACACTTTTATTGGATAATAGTAAGCACAACGTGGTATACAACTCTAGACAAGATATCTGAGTGATTACCTCTAATTTAACCATATACAGAGATATTGTCCTACAGTCCTGACTCGCAGTGTCCCATGAATAAGGCAATAAACAGATGAAATTGTATTCCCACTCGCCATCAATAACAAGTATTGCTCCTGGGGTAAGAAAGAAAAAACCAAGAAGCATATAACAGTCTCAGCACACTGTCCAATTTCAGATTTTACAAAGCTTGAGAGAGCAGCTGTTATTTCCCAGAGGAACACTGACAAGAAAAAAGCATGTATGTGTCTGACACATTGAATTATAAAATTCTGTTGACAAAAATTTTGAATCATTCTTTCTTTTTTTGCTGCACTGCAGCAGTTAGTTGACAACGTTTTCAGACTGCGTCCTGATCCGTGCAGTGATTACCAGATAATTTATATGGAGAAATATGTTTGTCATAAACGTAAAACGTATTGTGCGGAGTGTGTCTGGAACAGCTGTTTTGATCGGTGAGTTGCTTGGAATCCTAACACTGATGGGTTGATGCATATTAATGACTCGCCTTCGCCGTGCCTTTTGTCTCAACGTTTGTTTTCATTTCTTTTGTGCACTTTGGAAACTTGCTCTGAAATAACTTGAAGCCTTTTCAAATTGTCTTGTGTCACAACAGGTAGTTGGGATTCGGATGTGGGACTTGCAACCTCGTTAAATCTGGTAACGCACATGACGGAGCATTCCAAATGAAACAAAGGAAGGCGCAGAATGCAATAAAACGACCCACGGATATATGTGCTCCTCTGCATTACAGATCTGTGTCAGCACCCCAAGCTTTTCTGCTGAACTCACATGGTCAATAAATTCCCGGCGTAAAGAAGGTACATGAGTAGAATTCTACTCTCGAAGATCTAATGAAATGACGAGAAACTGACCTTCAGGACACATGGGATTGATTCTTTACCCCCCATCCTCTTGGTAATTGGCTTTGTATAGTTCTGCTTCGAATTATAAGTGAGTTGTAAAGAGAATGTATGTAACACAAGAGCACTTAGTCCTTCAAGGTTTACAGTTCAGATGGGCATCAATAGCTCCACTGGGAAAAGAGATGTGCATGATTCCAAGTTAAAAACGCTGAAATGCAGCATCAGCCCATCTAAGTAAAAGGTTCCCTTTCAAACTGTTCTGATTAAAAGTATAACTGATTCCAACATGAAAACATACTGCATTCATTTCTTTAGTGATCCAACTGATTGTTTCAACAATTAATCTTGCCATTGTGTTTTTTTTCTTTCCCACTGGGCGAGAAGCCAAAGATGTAAAAAGCCTGGACTATATGTTCAGACCCACATCTTTTCTCAGGTGGCTCACTCAGGTCAGCGATTTGATTTGAAGTGGGAGTGGCGTGGAGGACCACTGTGAAAAATTGAACCAAATTTGCCCGGCAGAATGTTAAACCATGTGTAAAATCCTTGCGATCTGCTTTGAGAATGCTCCCTGGCTGAAGCCACCATTTCCCCTTCCCACCTCTGTCTTTGGGAACGGCCACATTCATTTCTCTCCGCCTCGTGGCAACCCTTTGAAAGAAGGGAGGATGTCCAGGAGCCCATTTACCTCCCCTGTGTATGTGCAGTCATTCCTGACATGCACTCAGACACTGGGTTACCACCTCTGTAAAGCAATAGCCTTTACACACAACACGAGCCGGTCTTTCTGTCATCACTACATGCCGTCCTTTTCAGCGCTTAAAAAAAAAAAAAAAAACACATGATAAGCAGTAATGCATTAGCCAACAGTTTGGTTACTTTCAGTCACTTGTGTTGACTTCTGGCTTGTTTGCTCTTTAGATCTGAAAGAGCTAATTTATAGTGCCTTTGGGAAAATGTTCATACTCCTTGAACATCTTCAAATTTTGTCCTGTTGCAACCCCAAACCTAAATGTATTTTATTGCGATGTTATGTCATAGACCAACACAAATGAGCACACAACAGTGAGAGGAAAATTACACATTTGCATTTTTTTTTTTACAAATTAAATATGCATATGTATTAGCCCCTTTTATTTTGTGATACCCTTAAATGAATCCAGTGCAATCAGTTGCATTCATCATAAAGACCAAGAAACACACCAGACAGGTCAAAAATAAAGTCGTGCAGAAGTCTAGATTAGGTGATGAACGAAAACTCCAAGCTTTAAACACCTCACAGAGTAATGCTCAATTCATCGTGTGAAAATGGAAAGAGTGTGGCCCAGCTGCAGACCTACCAAAGCATGTTCTACCTAAAATGTCAGTCTGGGCAAGGAAAGACTTGATCAAAGACCCAGCCAAGAGACCCTGTGGAGGAGCTGCAGAGATCCACAACTGTGGATAAGACAACAATTACCAGTGCACTCCAGAAACCTGTCCCTTATGGAAAAGTGGGAAGAAGAAACCTATTGTTGGAAAGAAAACAGTGAGAAGCCCTGTTTGCAGCTCGCAGCAAGGCCATGTAGTAAATGTTGTAAAGATAACAATAATCAATAGTAATAAATGATCTATATTTGTCATTGCAACATACATTCCAATGAAATTCATCCTCTGCGTTTAACTCATCTCTTAGGGAGCAGTGGCCTGCCACTGTGCGGCACCCAGGGATCATTCTTGGGCTAAGGCTCTCGCTCGGGGACCCATCTTGGCAGTCTGTGGGATTAAAACTCAGATCCTTGCAGGCTCTCCATGTGTGGAAAAGATGAGTAAAAAGATCCTTGGTCATTGATTAAAACCAATTTTTTTGGGCTGCACACAAAATGTCATGGAAAACTAACTGTGCAAATCAGCCTGAACACATCATTCCTATGTTGGAACATGACCATGGTGGCATCAGGCTGCGGGAATGTTTTTTTTTTTTATTATTATTCCCATTAGAATTAATGGGAATATGGACTGAGCTAAAAACCAGGAGCATCCAGAAAGACAACATGTAAAGGACTGAAAAAGGGGTTGCAGCTGTGATGGTCAAAGCTTATTGGCATTTTAGAATGGCCCAGTCAAAGTTCAGCCAGAAGCTGTGGTACAATTTGAAAACGGTTAATCTCACACGCTCTTGTGACAAAACTAAAGCCATTCCGCCAAAACGAGTGGGCAATAATGTTAGTCTTTAGATGGGCAAAGCTTATGGAGAAAAATAGCTAATTTTACACTTTTCAGATTTTCTTTTGGAAAACAAAAAAACGTCGTTTTTAGAGTTCTGCAGTGAAACACCAAACGACAGATTCCCTCTAAAATCACGAGAAGATTATAGCCTTAATACCCTCATAGAACAATCTAACTCGTTGGAATCATTTAATGTCATCATATTTTATGATTACTTTTTGTGAAGAGGGAATTCAGCTGTAGAAAAGCTATTGACACATTCCTGCAGCAGCTTTTAGAAATTCTTGCCCTGATCACAACAACAACAACAACAAACACAAGAATCTAAAGATTTCTGTCCCTGCTCCAAACGCATGTAACAAAGTAACTGTGTACTCAGTGTAATTGTTTACCGGGGATCAGAAGTATTTCTAGGTGTTTTTCATTGGCGAAGCGTCTTCATTAGTCAAAAAGCGTGGGCGGGACTCTAGCTCTCTGCAGCGACTCAAAGTGGAAGCAATAAAGGGAAGCAGGAGCTGCACTTTGCCGACGAGCACCTCTGCCGTCCTGCTTCACCACAGTCATCACTGCCCCCTCTGATCAGCGGAAACACACGGGGACTCCTGCGAAAAAACGCCAGAGTTCATCAATGTAACTCGGGTCAGTCACAAACTGCGCCGTTCAACTGGATAAGTCCAATCTTGGCAGAAGAGAGAAAGAGAGAGAGAGAGAAAAAGAAAGAAAGAGTGGAGTGTTGGCGTAAATTTGTGCAGGAAAAATAGAGAAGAATATGATGCTCAAGCAGCACTTGATCTTCATCCTCTACAGCCTCTGTGCGAGCGTCTTTAAAGGTGAGCCCCCCCTCGGATGGATGTTGCTGTTTTGTGCAGACGGGCGTGGTGTGCGGGGAGGTGGAGGCTGCGTGGAGTGCGAGAGATCATCTGGCCATCATGGCACATGTGAGCGCAAGTTGTCTCGTTCAAGGCAAATGCGAGAAAAGAGAGAGTTGGCTCGGCGCTGAAACGGCGCAGCTCCGGCCGCAGCGGTGCGCGGCCGCGGCTGTCTGCCGTCAGAGCCAAGTGTGCTGGAATGCCTGGGAAGTTGACTGGTGCGGCGCAGCCAGGGGCAGAATGCGGCTGCACAAGTTTCGGTGTCGGGGGGCAACTTGGACGTCGCCTCGGGGGCACCGATAAAAGCATGCGGACGACTTCACCGACGCCTTCTGTGTGCTGTGTCCATCCGGCTGGTGCAGGTCTCCTGAAACTGATACAGGATGCAGGAGAGGTGGCTGGTGTCTTGTTTGCTGAGTCCGGTGTCATTGAGTGGATATTTACAACCACAGGCTGTGCGCTCAGGTTCACTAGGGTTTAACACGTCGATTTTTTTTTTAAACAACGAATTTACAAAGATAAAGAAAAGTCACCTATGCAGCAATGGGTGCATTAGGTAATATTTTTACACTGTGCTCACTGTTTAAAGTGTCGGCAGCACGTATGCGTGTGCATCACCAACAGTGGTGCTGCTCATTTGGGCACAGCGTCGTGCGCCGCTCGGCCGCCGGAGACGTAGGTGAGGTTGCGTGACTTGAAGCCTTTCTGCAGCTCGGTTTCGATGTCGCCTCACGACAATAGCCCGTCTCCCCGCAGACCGTCCCGCTCCTGGACATGCCTGCGCAGCCACCGCCCTATAGGCGACCAGCGTTCCTAGCCCCCCCTCCAGAAGAGCTGCTGGTGGTGCCGTCAAAGTGTTCCATATGACGAATGACCAAATTAATCTGCCTTCCTCTTTTATTAAGAAGAAAAAAAAAATCCCATATGACAATAACGACATTTTCAGTGCAGATTTTGTGCAAGCTATTATATAATGACAGTAATCAGAGCAATTTTAACATAAAGCACTGAATGACTTCAACAGATTCTACTCAAGATCCCAGTTTCCCCTATTTGTTCCTGAAACAAAAAAAAAAGTTAATATCAATAGGACCCTTGTCCACTCAAAAGTCCTGCATATTTAAAAGAAAATGACATTGAAGCGTAACATTAACATTTTCTCTATATTAGTTTTAGATTTTCAGTAGAGCCCCACTAGATAGCCAGCGAGGGCACCAGAAGGGTTTTCAAAATGGGGGCGACTGATAATCTTGGGGGGTGGCATGGCAAAACTAAAAACCATAAGAGAGTTTTAGGAGCTTTTTATACCGTCAATCAAGGTCTGCACATTCAAAGGTTGTGTTATGTAGGACAACAACAAATAACACAGGTGAGCGTGCATAAATGAACACATATATAGATTACTCATTAATTTATAAATAATGCTGCAACTTACTGAAAGTTTTCTTCCCTCTTAAATCCATATTTATAATAAATATGAAACATAAAAGCCACCCTGTCCCCAGCTCCAATTTGGTACTGATGCAGATGCTGTACATTAGTAGTAGTTTACATACTTATCAGAGATACACCCAATTTATGAAAAAAAAATCACAACATATTTATAAAATATGCCTCAATAAATGATCTGTTTTTTTTTTTTTGTTGGGGGGGGGGGGGTAGTTGCTTTCAGCAAGTCTTGCCTCATCAAACATAGCTGTCCAACTTGAAATGCCATCATCTGTTATGCACAGCTGTGACCCGAAAAGACATCCAACCACATCCACAGCCAGCCACAGCTTGCCTAGAGACATGCCCCTTTTGGAGAGGATTAGGCTATGGTTTGAGTTAAATAACCTTGGAGGATTTTTGCAAGTTCTGTGATGTATTAACCTCAAAATGCTCTCATAACCTCAAACTGAAAATGTTATCTATCTATCTATATGTCTCTCGCTCTCTGTCTGCCTGAGTCTGAGGTAAAAAAAAAATGTTCTTGGTTTGCACACTGTACAGACAGATCAAATGGACAGCAATTCGTCGGTCTGAGAATTCTTTAAACAAGCGCACCGCATTATTAAAGGAGACACTAAAAAGCATTTTGAAAATTAGAATCACCTGTTTAGTTCCTCTCTAATAAAGCAATCACTTTAATAACGCTCTTAAGAGGCACAAACAAATTACATAACAAATGGACGCCGAAGCAAAGTGACTGTGCAGACAATGTGTCTGAGATTTTGAATTCAACTTAAAACATCACTGGCATAAGGAATTTAACCCACCTATGTCATGGAATGTACTGCAAAAACAGAGCAAAATTGGATGAATAAAAAGCTTTACATATTAGTTCAATACAAACACATATTTATGCTGAAAGAGTCCGATAAAATGATCAGGTCCACTGACTTTAACTTCTGTCAACAGCGGGATCATTGTGAGCCTATGACTAATAATACAGAGACATTAGCATAGCTTTGAAGGCTTAGTATTACTGGTATTGACGGGGTTCACTAAAAAGAGGGAAGTCATTAAAGACTAGTGAGGGTAGTGGGAGTAGCACGGCAGCTGCAGCAGGTAGAAAGAGAAGGGATAAGGATCATTTTAGTTTTCTATTTTGTCAGATCAAGTGAAAGATGTCTTGTAGTCTTCAAAGCTTAAGGAATGTAAAAAAAAATGCTATTCATACCTCATATCTGAGATGAAAATTATGGCTGTGAACTACACAGACTGATTTCGTTTAAAATTAGCCCCACTATTTGTCAGCTGGTGCTTTAAGTGGATGGCCTTAGCCAATTCCACTCAAAGCTTTGCTATCTCCAGCTGTCAATGGGCGAGAGGCGGGGTACACCCTGGACGGAGACAAACAGGACAAACAATCATTCTCGCACGCTCTCACACCTAAGGAGAATTTAGAGAGGCCAATTAACCTAACAGTCATGTTTTTTAGACTGTGGGAGGAAGCCGGAGTAACCGGAGAGAACCCACGCATGCACAGGGAGAACATGCAAACTCCATGCAGAAAGACCCAGGGCAGGGGTAGGACTTGAACCCATGACCTTCTTCCTGCAACAGCGCTACCCACTGTAACACTGTGCAGCCCTCAGGGGAAGCAGGTGTAAGCTATTTAAGAAGGAACATGTGTTTTCTACAGCATGTCAGGGCAGGTCTGCAGGTTAGTCAGCTGGGACAGAGCGAGAGAGAGCAAGACTTTCAGCAGATAACTGAAAGGGTGAACAGAGCGCAGTAAAGGTGTTGTTTTTTCCCCTTCAACTGTCTGTTATAAAACTTGGTGGATTTGGCAATTCTGAAAACTTTTTGAAAATCTTAGTACAGACAGTGACTGATTCTTAGTAGCGCCAGCCAAGCTAGTATAGGATTACAAATATAAGATTCTACAGACAGATATATAATGTCAACTCTGCAATTCTTAAGCCTTTGTTTAAAACAGTAAACCCCTTTAGAAATCGAAATTGAACTGAATTGAATTGTTTCACAGCAAATGCTCTCTTAAACCCGTCCTGCTTATCCTTGCAGGATCATTGGGGACTGATGTCTGTCTCCGTGGCCTGTGATGGAATGGCACACACAGGTTGCCAGTCCATGACAGGGCAACACAGACAACACAAAATAAACAACCTTACATGTCCAAAAACTCATATCTGAGGGTGATTTAGAGCAACAAATTTATGCAATAGTATTTTTTTTTTGGGCAGTGAGAGGAGACCTGAGGGCCCGGAGAGAACCCATGCATGCATGTGGAGAACCTCCAAACCACTTGCAGAAAGACCCAGACCGGGATTAAAACATCGGACCTTCTTGCTGCAAGGCAACAGCGCTACCAGCTATGTCACTGTTCGGACTTGTAGTCCTAATTCAAATAATTCAAAGATGCATTGTTTTTAATGCTGTTCTTTTACATTACATTTGTACATATGTTTTGATTTGCACCTCTTACTGGTCTGCAGTAATGGCCCTGTTGTCCAGTGCAACACCATGAAAACCTCTCGCTGCACTGGGCAGCCTGCCATTGTTTTTATATACAGTAGCGGCGCTTGATTGTAACTTCAGATGTGTGGCATTAAAGAGCTGTGATCAAGGTTTTATGCTTTTATGTCTATTATTTTTTTTTTTTTTTAAACAGCCACCATGAAGCACCAAAAAAAAATGCAAGGACCTGCCTTCCCTTTTGTCTTTATAGGGCTTTTAAAATCAAAAGCTTCAACTAAGTTGAGCCAGTTTTGAGGTTAAAAATAGTTAAGAGAAAGCTAGCCTACTTGGCACCAGATTTTGGTTCATGAGAGGAAAGAGAAAGAACAAGGCCCAGAAAATGTATCTTGTCCAGGGGCTGTTCTGAGATAGCGCCCACTTCAAGGGCTACTTAAAATATTTATGATATGAGGGTAAAGTTTAGATGCACGAGGTGCCAAGGCCAGTGCTCCAACAGTATAAATCATTTATGTTGCTTTTTAAAGATGTGTCAAGTCGAACAATGACTAAAAAAAACAAAAAAGATACAGCAGGTAAACAGAGCATAGCACCAAGAGAAAAGCTGCATAATCACCTGAACATGTCATTAAAATGATTTGAATTTTAAATCTGCTTCAATTGTGGACTCTTATCCAAACATTTGTGCAATTAAATGATATGATTTATGAAAGAGGTATTCAGATTTTTATTTAAGTAAAGCAGTACACTGAGCAGTCCTGTGGGAGTAAAAGCTTAAAATATTAGCAGCAAAATGTATTTCTCCTAGGGCCCATTCTTCATCCGGCATTTTCTTTCTAGTGCATAAGAAAACCACGTGTGTTCGGCTTGTCTCTTCTGGATTGTCCAACAAGTTCAATATCAATGGTGTATATGCATCTATTTTTTAATAAAGAAGTGAAAGGGAAAAGACAAGGGGAAAAAATATTATAGTGCCTATTTGGGGAAGAATATATAAACATTTCTATTCAGGGACACAATGTAGACTTAATAAAAATAATTGTCGTTCATGTAAATAATTGATGAATAATTAAATGAAGATATGAAAAACGCTTTTGTAATAGACTTTTCTCCTTTTGCCTCTTTATTCTCTATAATATAGAACATGTACAGTAGCTAATGAATGACAATGAGGTGAGAAGTTTACAGGGGGGGGGGGGGGGGGGGAATGGCTCTCAGATCAGTACACTTTCTGGTCTATGCCATCCCCTGTTTCCTCTGAAGTCATGAGCAATTTTCCGAGAAACCATCCTCTCTAACAGGCAAACAAACAAATGGGACTGAAAACATAACCTCTCCAGCGCAGGTATAAGGGAGCGGATCTACTGAGCGTTCACGGCCTAATCGACAGTTAAATTGCAGTGCGCCACATCACATACTGCAGCGATTCTGTAGACAAGACTTCAGCCTCAGCAGCTCTGTTCATGCACCATAATGTTGTGAGTCATTTCACACAGACTCATCCCTTTTTTTCCCTTCTTCTTCTTCTTCGTCGAAGAAATACGCTTACTATTTTTTTTTTTTTTGCTTATGTGAAATGCTGGAATCCTATTAATAACTTCAGCCAACGGTGTGGCGCGCTGTCCAAACGTTTAAAATGTCGGCTTGACAGAATTTGTTAAACTTCTTCTGTGTGCTGCTGCTCTAGGAAAGGTGCTGTTGCACCCATATGTGCAGGAGTGGAAACTTGAGTCAGTCTGTGAAGTGTTGGAGTATCATCACACCATCAGAGCATATTTCACCAAAGGCAGCTAATGAAGACAGCAGACAGACTTGTCAAAGAGAGTTATCAGGTAAGATGGCAGGCAGGCTAGTAATGCTAATTAGCCATGTGGTGCAGCCATACCCAGGCTCTTTGCAAACCCCTTGACTGGTTGTAACATGGATCTGCGTCTTATGATCTGCACGCTTCTTTGTTGGACGGAGTCTTTGGCTTGATGTGATTTCCCTTTTTCTCGGGCGTTTCATCACTTTCCGTCTTACTAAGCCCAAAAAGCTCCCACACCACGAGGGGAACTTGTCTTTTTTTTTTGTTTGAGCACGGTGCCTTTCATCATGCTTTATCTCATCAGACGTGTTGGCGAGAACAGCCTGGCAGGTGACATTTGGGTGTGCGTTTGACCATGATGTGTGGGGGGCAGTGACGAAGCTAATGGAGGATAAATAAAAAGGTGAAAGTATTTAGTCTCGTATCAAATATGCCGATGTATAAAAACACTAATAAAGAGGTCAGGCGGTATACGTTGAACATTCTTTTATGACACAAATTAAAAAAATGTGCTCCTCGATTAGAGAGGGGATGGAGACTAGTCATTAAAATACAAACCTGGTGAGTGAAGGTTTCGAAATATTAGTCTGAGAAAGATCCACACATTTTTGAAGTTGTAAAGACTCTCAGTTTTAAATAGCTCCTCTCAGTACATACACATAATATCTTACGTAGTTTGCAGGGCTAGCTGCAGAACCAAACATGGAGAAGCAGCATTTAGTTCCTATGCTCCCCTTATCTGGAACAAACTTCCAGAAAACTGTAAAAGTGCTGAAAGCCTGAGTTCCTTTAAATCGAGATTAAAAACACATTTGTTTAGGATTGCCTTCGACTGTTGTAGTTAAACTGTTTCACTGAAACATCATTAGTTCGACTTTGCAGTCCAACTGTTCCTAATGTTTGCTTTTAGTTTCTATTTTTCCATGTTCTATTTTGTTTCTACATTTTATTCCTACTTGCTTTTATTCTGTTTTTCCCCCTATATTTTAATCATGTAAAGCACTTTGCATTGCCTCTGTATTGAAATGTGCTATACAAATAAATTTACCCTGCCTTGCCTTGCCTTGCTCCTCCAGTTTTTACAACTGCTTTGCAGATGCTATTTGCTTTCATCCAACACAGGATTTACAAAGCAGGCTGCAGTAAATACATACAGATGTAGACAAGCCCATCAAGTCCAGTAGATAGGAGAAATTCGTATGTACTTCAGGATGCAGCAGTTCTCTCTTCAGTACCAGAGTATGAAGAGAAGTGGTCAAAGGGACGGAGAACGGCGCTATAAATCATTAAGTTCTGGAGCAGGTTTCAGAAAACAGTCGAAGGATGCATCTGTGCAAATCCCCTTCGCTAAATTTGTAATTATATCAAAATAAATAAAATACAATTGTGCCAAACTAGTGCTAGTAATTTTTCGCCCAACCAGCTGCATAGCACCAACAGCTGTTGTCTTTGAGAATGTGATGCAGTTTGCTCCAGCAGTAAGTTACACGGCCATACATTAAAATGAGCGCTTTCATCTAAATGCATGCATAAGGCCTCATTTAAGTTAGGTCAGACTGCACTGGAGCAGAGAGATGTTATCCGGTTGGTGAAGCTTTATTTTTATGACAAAACTCCTTCTATGGAAAAAGAGAGACAAACTTGGAAATTCGGGAACTCTTGTCTTGCAACAAGAAGGTAGTTTGTATTTTGGACTCTGACTTTTCTTAGTGGAGTTTGCATGCTAACTCTGGCGAAGCAATCTTTCTGGGGATTTTAGCTTCCAACCAAAGTCCAAAAAACATGCATCTTAGGTTGATTTGCCACGTTAAATTTCCCTTATGGCAAGGCAAGGCAAGGCAAATATATTTGTATAGCACATTTCAGTACAAAGACAATGCAAAGTGCTTTACATGATTAAAACATAGGAAAATAAAACAGAATAAAATCAAGTTGGAGTAAAATGTAGAAACCAAATAAAACATGGGAAAATAGAAATTAAAAGCAAATATTAAAAACAGTTGGACTACAAAGGTTGTCCATGAGTTCCTTCATGGTTGTCTGTGATAAACTGATGACCTGTCCAGGATATCTTGCTCTGCTGACATCTAGGAAAAGAAAGAAAAGGAAATGCATTCCTAAAGCCTTCTTAAATAAAAACTGACAATGTTTCATGATGATAAGAAATATCGATGCATAAAAAATATACAATATCTTAAAAGTATTCATTTTGAACATTTTAATTTCGGCTGGCAAATAAAGTTTTTTAGTTGGTGAAACGTCTGAGACTTGCAGCTAGCACGTTCACACTTTAATCAGTGTAACAACACTACAAACTATTCAATCTGCAGAAAGAAGTCAAGGGGATCAGAATTAAATCAAGCGTCGCCTCTTAGTGTTCTTGTTTAAGCAACAGTTGACTGGTTTAGAAGCTTATTGTTGGGTATACTGAGAAGCTGTCACTCTCACCATTAGACTGCTTGATTCAAACAGGATTTTAACGCTTCTGAAATCAGCATAAATATGAAAAGTGCCAACCGTCTTGCTTGTTCACTTAAACTGTCACATTGGGCGTACTTTCAGACTGAAACTGGCGCAGCAGTCCTTATTTTGCTCTTCTCTCGTTCTTTTTTCTTTTTTTTTTCTTTTTGGAAAGTGAGTTCTGTTACAGCTTGGATCTGATTCCAGCCAATGTGAACCACAAAATGCCAGACTGTAAGACGCAGGGAGCCTGTGAGATGTGTGGCTGAGCACATCTCCTGTGGGTTAGAATAATCAGTCAGCAGGAATAAGCTGGCTGAGCTGACGACAAGGTATGGTGGAGAAGGGAGGTTTACGTTCAAGGATACCCTTTCTCCACTGCTGAGGGTTAGCTTATCCCTGCAGAATTTCTCCCAGCTGCCAAGTGCTGGCTCTGGCGGTATATGCAGCATGCCACTGCAAATGATAATCCAGTGAAAAGAACCAATATGCTGCAAAAGAGCCAGCGGTGCCCTGCTTGCTTTCTGTTGACAGATATACATCTGTGGGGATAAACCCCTAGCTAGAGGCAAATGTGCCCAGACAAGTGGGGAAGGGGCTTTAAGATTCACCGCTCAACGCCTTAGCGCCATACTGCGTGAAGTCAGACTCCCTTTGCCCTGCTCTTTGTCATCCCACATTTACACACCATTCACCTTCTGAATGGCTGTAACCCCAGCAATGAATCTAACAGACTGTAAGGCAATTACACCATAAAAGATTATTTTTGCCCGTTCCTGGGGGGGGGGAGGGGGGGGGGCTTAAAATCGTTCCATCCTGCCATGAAGCCGTCATACCTGATTCTTATGATAAGCTTGATGCGTCACTTCTTCCCATTAAAAAGCAGTTAAAGCAGTGTTTATACCCCACTTTAAAATTCAGGAAACGTCACTAGTATTCAGACATCTTCATTGCTTATCAAACATAAAATTACATGCCGTCCGTTTGTCTTAGTTTACTCAGCCTGTAAATCTAAACATTTACTGATACAGTAGCTCGTTGTGTAAAGACTTATGGGAATTTATAAAAAAAAAATGCTGGCTGGCAAAAGTATTCACATCCCTTTGACCTCTTGAGCTTGAATGAGGTGACGTCTGAAGCTGGACAACCTTAATAGATAATACCACATAAAAGGATTCCTTAACATCCATATTTCATCGTATGTATTTTCGTTCCATTAAAATTCAAAAATTATTTGAACTTAAAATATACTTTTTCATACTCCTTTTAAAAATATCTGTTTTTATCACACTGACATAAGAAATCCGTTTTGTTGTTATTTTATGTATTCTTTTTCACAAATCAAGAAACAACAGCGTTGGTATAGTGTAAGGGTGATAAGTGGCGGATTTATAATTTTATTAGTTTTTGGGAATATGGGCAAATATAGATTTTATCATAATCTATAATAAAAGAAAAATATGTAAAATTAGTAATACCTTCACTTCACAAAAGAGTCTTTGTTTATCTTTTAGTAACTGGAAAACGAAAAAGATTGTGGAAAACCAAAAATAAACTGCCACTACGGTTGACCGCAAAATTATTTAGACTCCTGGCACAAGTAGATTTAGGATATTTTTTCATTCAACTAAGAAGTTTGTTTCTGATAAGAATTGAGACTTTTAAAAATTGATAAAAGAATATAAAAGGCTTCTCTGTTTTAAAACATGTTTTACTTACATTTTATTCAGACATTGTGTGTCAAAAAATATTGACACTCTTCTAATTTAATCAATGCAACAACAAAAACTTAATTGGCATCACAGCAATCAATCACTTAATTACTGTAAGGCAATTAAACCCTTCTAATTGTTGCTGAGCAGCTCTCTGCATGTTTCTTCTGGTATTTTGACTATTTACCCTTGGTGGTGAGCCCCAAACCTTTAAAGCTGAAAGCCCTATTTGCCATCACCCTAATCCTAGCTTCCTTCACAGATTCGCTATCAGATTCAAATTGGGACATTTATTGGGCCATTCCTACACATCAATATTACTACCAGTCAGGACAAAACAGTTTCGTAAAATAAAAATGATTTAAAATCTGTATCTGCCAGGAGAATGAATAAATTCGGATCTAAATAATATATATTTTATTTTTTTTTACAGAAAATCTAATAGTTAGCTTTTAGATAATAGAATAGGATTATAAAATAAAAAAAGACTGGGAACTCAGTTTTTTTTTCATTCTTCATTTTTCGTTTTTCCATACTTCACTAAATAAATTCCATACGTTCCAGCCTTTTCAAGACCCCGCAGGACCCCGAAACATGGTGGGTTAAACATCTGCTTCAGTGGCAAATAAGCCTGGGTGTAAAAAGTTTTTTTTAAAAGCAAAAGTGATTTAAAGTTTTGAAAGTATTCAATTTAGGCAGCAGTTTTGTTGAGAACTGCAGCAACACAAGAACAATGCCTGTTGAGTATCTGAAGAGACAGGGATTCGGGATGAGCCGCGAAAAATGACATCCTGAGGTTTTTAAGTGATCAAATACCCTCTCAGAAGTGAAGCATCTAGTTAATGTCACATTTTAGACTGAATCATGTTCAAGGAACAATTTAGACTAAAATCTGGGCCCATGTTTGACTGATTACTGCTGCGGCATCACATAATGATGTGCAGACTTTATGCCACCTACCATGTCATGTCTTGTGCACATATTTACACACAATGAGTAGTGCAACTAAAGTAAATGTCTAAAAAAGTAAAACAATAAGTTACAAACAATAAATAATGCATACATGTCTTAAATGCAAATCATATGTTAGATGGAATGTTAAAATCTTTGTTATAAAAACTTTGTGTAAAGGTTTTAACAGATTCTTTTTAATGTAGAGTTGCACTTACACCAACGAAACCCCTTTGTTTATTTCTTGTTAAATCTGCAAATTTACATATGCTGAATACACAACATTTTTTAGTTTAAATACATAAAATATTAAGGCCTTCATTTTATTTAACTTTAACAGGTTGCACCTTAAATGTTTTTTTTTCTTTAAATATAAGTCTTTTTATGCATACATTTTGTTGGAATGCAATGACTGCCAAATTTGCCTGTTAAAGAAACTAGCTAAAATTGATTTGCTTTTGATTTTCGGATTAATTGATAAAAAAAAAAAAAAAAAAAAAAATATATATATATATATATATATATATATATATATATATATATATATATATATATATATATTATATATTTGTTATTAATTGCAGCCCTAATTTGGTTGCACAGTGTTGTTTTCGGGGAATCAAAGTAAAGGGAGCCTAATACACTTGCATACCACACTTTGTAGAGTCTCATTTGCAAGAAATGTTGCAAGCCATTTATCCTTTTCATATCACTTCACAGTGATGCTCTGCTTTGTGTTGGTCGATCACGTAAAATACCCCCAAAATACGTTGTGGTCATAACATGATAAAATGTGCTAAAGATCAGTGAACATGAATCTTTGTGCACAGCCCTGTATGTCTGTGGAAGAGCACAAACGGTTGAGAATTTACATTGTTGTCTTTGGATGGTTTCGTTTTCCACATCGTGTAAGGCAACGCAAACAATTCTGTGGCAGCAAGACATTTTCATATTCGTATTTAAAACGATCAAATTTACATGATAGGATAAAATGTGCTGTCATAGCTAACCATACATCTCGTATGCTATTCAATCCTATGTTACAGTTTGTGTATAATAAAGGGTTTTATATTGTTAACGATGAACTACATTTCATAATGCCTTTGTAAAAGCAGAATTTATGTAAAGATTTTTTGAAATGTGATGTTGAAGGTAAGCCTTTGAAAAATGGAAATATGAGTATGAGAATATGAGGATATCTGATGCAGGTCCTGATGTGAAGCTGGGTGGTAGGCGTGTGTTCTGCGAGAGGTTTGTGCATTCCCGACATTACAGTATTATGTCTGAAATGAAGCCTATACTTCATTTCATTGCTGTTTGCAGAGTTGACCTTTACCATTCTCTCTTGGCCTTCATATCTGTTGAAGTGGGCTATTGCCCGACTATGGATGAGCCTGTGAATCTCATTTACTTTGTGCGATGATCTCCCTTTTCTCCTTTTGCTGCAGTCACTGAACAAAGTTAATATTTTCTCTACAGAAATTGCATCAGTACACTATTCTTTGACCCAACAGGCAGGTAATCTGTTAAGTTATTTTTATCACAGTGGGTGTTGTACTGCAGAGAACTCGCACAACTAAAGTTTTCTGTTGTCTTTTCAAAACCCATTCTCATTATACAGAGTGAAAAAAGGACATCTAAGAAAAGAAGCATACTGGGAATGCGGCCCAAAAAGCATTTAAAATGTCAATGTGGATGCTGTATACTTGTTTTTGAAATGTTTTGGATGTTTATATGAACAGACAAATGATGCCGGTGAATTGTGGGACGGGGCCTTTTGTCTGCAGGATTTCCAACAAGGGGTCCAAAAAAGAGATTTGTCAAAATAATTTACAATTCCACCAGTCCAAGCCTTTCTGAATCTGTTACTGAGTGCTCCTCTCTGTCTGTGTGTGAGGTGTCACTTTTCTCATTTTATGCCCCCGCAACATCAGTTGCGAATTTTCTTTTTTAGTCTGTGAGAAAATGGAAGTGTGGTTGTAAGAAATTGTGTAAAGTGTGATGAGCAGGAGTATCAATGAATAAGAGTTTGGGACTCTGTATTGATAAAGGTTGGACGATAATACATCATTGTATCGATGTTCTGGCGTAATCTCTTGGGATAAATTGAAAAAAACCCCAAAAAAACAAAACGAAACAGATACAAAAGAAGTAAGTTTGTAGTTGTGTACCTGAACAGAAAATCATTGCTTTTGTTGTGCTTCACCGTAAAATTACTGCATTTTTCTAGGCAATATTTTCTGTTTCAAGCCAAATAGGTAGAATTTTTCGGCAAGCAGTTTAAGAGAGGGACATTTTCATGTTTTAAGTTGAAATAAAAGCATTGTTTTAGTCTCCTCTTTGTCCTTTACTGAATACCAATCTTACTCAAGTTATGGCTGAAAACAGCAGGTAAACCTTCCTTTGGTCTTGATGGGATTTTATTTTGATTAGGTTTGTTGAAAAATGTACACCTGTGTAGGTTTGATACCCAATGCTTTTAAAATTCCAAAAGTGGGATTTTGTCAGCCTGCTAAATGAGATGTTATTATTATTATTATTATTATTATTATTATTATTATTATTATTATTATTATTATTATTATTATTATTATTATTATTATTATTATTATTATTATTATGATTAGTCCCCAGTCCATCCCTTGCCAACCGAGGCTCATGGATTCCTCTCAAGGTTAATAAAGACTAACCACCTAATCTAACATACATCACCTGAAAAAAAAAGACATGTATACAGGGAAAATATGCCAAATCCAAAGAAAAAAATCTAAGTAAAAAGAACATACATCTTCCTGCTATGATGGGATCCAGGTGCATCCAGCAGTCCTTTTATAAGGACAATGTGATGAAATTGTAATTCACTGTGCATTTGTTTTCCTGCTCTCTATCTAGAAAAAGACAAAAATTGAGTCTTTTGAACCAGACAATTTTATTTTTGTATTCCTGGATGTCCTCAGCTGTGAAGATTGCATGTTGCTACCAGAGAACACATGGTTTCTCACTCCATTGTCTTGTAATTTCGGCTCCTAAGCAGTCTGCTGCCTTGACAGGGTCCGGTACACGAGGATGAACATGCAGAGATGCTTTTACATCGCTTACGGAGAGAAGCAGGTTCTGGAATTTACTCACTGTATAATGTATCTTTTTCAATTTTAAAGACTCCTATCAAAACAGAATGCAACTGCATCCAAATCACAAAGAAAGATTTACACCTGAGATGCACCAACCAGACTTTGTATCTAATTTCTGGTTTTTGCCAAGCTCTGACATGCTGATACTGATTTAAGCCAATTCCGATTTCTCTTTTTGAACTACAATTAAAAGCATTAAAAAATATTTCTCTAGCCCTTCCACCCTTAACAGGCTATCATTGAATAATAGTTGAATCAAAGGCAGTGTTTTTTTGAGACAAGTCGCTGCATGTTAAAGTTTTACCGAAAATTTTAAACAAAGAGAAAATGATCAGGGAGATACAATTTTAAGCTTTACTTAGCATCATGTAATACAGATTAGTGTTATTAGCATTAACTGTATACACAGTGCCTGTGTGTTCTTGCTAGAGACTGGCCAGGGCCGGTCAAACTGAAAATCAGACAGTTCTGCTCTACAGTTAATTTCTGGTTGCATCTTTAGGTTTAACCATAATAGTAATATTTGTTTGCTACTCTTAAGCTGCTACTGTTACGTAGCAACTCAACAGTAGTAAGTATTAAAAATCATTTTAGCAAGTATTAAACATAATTTTTTTAAGATCGTTTATTATCCTCGTGATTTCTGAAAAGTTCCATAATTTCAACAAAGTGAAGAGCAGATATTAAACTGCAAACAAGAAATCTACACTGATTTGTTAGCAATGCAAACAAATGTTGGATTGCACCTTATGCTGTTTTATTTAAAACCACAGCAGCATGATACAATAAGAGGAAAACCTGTAAATATACACTCTGTGGTAATACGAAGTCGCAAACCTGATTTACTGATGTCAACAATATTACATACCGACGTTTCAAAACTTGTGCCTTTGTATCCTTGGTCAGTTCTTTTTTTAATGCAGTATTAGCGCAGAAAGTCCACCAGTTTCACATAGCCAGACAGATTTTGCATCACTGAGTTTCTGTGCTCATAAAAGCCCTTCAGTCAGGCAGTCAGGCTGGATGAGCTCCAGATAAAAAGACTCTACTGCACTATCTTTGGAAAATTGATAGCTCGCTGGAATAACTAACACATTTTCAGGGACTTGTAAGCAGCAAATCATAGGCAGTGTAGTTCTTCATTGCAGGGTCAGAATTAGAGTTTTGGTTATGAGGATTTGATACGCTTCGCAGTTCTTCACACAGGTTAGCAATAAAGAGGTTTTGCAAAAACATCAACCACTTCAAAGAGTTACTGGCAGAGTATATAAAAGATGCAAACCATATCAACACTAGGTATGGACGGGTATAAGAGCTCAGTATGATGGCCTTGAGTAAAAACACCATGGTTTCACAGTATTAAGACTAAGATTAAAACAAAATGTCAATAATTTAAAACATGTTATCAGCTAGCTTATTCCATGTCAGCTGTAGTTTTGATAACAGTGCCATGTTACTGAGCAATGTGCGGGACTCATTACGTTTCCACACCTTGACTGTCCATCTACCAATATTTCCAAACAGGCCAAGTAGTCTTTGCTGTGGCTGATAGTTAAATAGTAGCCTCCGTTCAGCCAGCTGACCTGCAGTGTGTGGCAACAGCGGGTTGGAGGGCAGTGATGCCTTATTCTAGTGCCAAACAGCTGGAGGAAATACTGGTTCACTCCAGGACTTGGTCTGCATCTAATTAAAGAGCTTTAAACTGTAGGAATTGGTATGACTGAAGATCTTTACAAAATTATACATATTAAAATTTACCGTACAGTGTAGTACTCATAGTTTGCAATTATGCTGGGGACAATTATCTTTTCATATTTGCTCTCCTCTTTTTTTATGTCATACATGTCTATTTCACGACAAACATTGAAAAAATATTGAATCGTAAATTGATGCCTACAATTTCTGTAAGTTGAGACAGGAACTTTACAAACAAATTACGAGCATCCCTTAGCTATGATCTGGTTAACAGTCACACCTACCGAATGAGAAAAGTAAGATAATGTCTTATCATTATTGCGGAATATCCATAACTCACCTTTCCGAAGCTTAGAAATGTATTGCTGCACTGGCTCCTGTGTCCTAACTACTGTGTCAGCATTCTCATTGTCATTACTACCTGTCAAATCTACTTGATAACCCTCACAATGCCATATATTACAGCTGCTTTCGGTCTCTTTTTCATTTTCCTAAATGTGTGAATCCATTTAGCAGTTGCGTCTGCCTCTGGGCTTGCGTACCCGACCCAACCTCTTTAGCCTTTGGCAGCCTTTGTTTTGTTTTAGGCTTTATCTCTTGTAGTTTTATTTATAGATTTTTTAAAAACAAATATGAACCGTGGTACTAATTGTTTAACACGTGTCAGAGCCATACTCTACAGCCCCAAACACTCTATACACTGTTCAGGAGTGCATAGTGATGGCATCGGGGCTTTATACCTCTCGGGTCATTACCAGTGTAGAGGCTGTTTGAGTCACGAACAAATTCAAACCTGTATGTTTTTTTTTTTTTATGTAGCCAAACAAAAATTTGCTAAATGGGTTAATACTGACAAAATTCATGATAGAGCAAAAAGTATATACATATATGATTTATGTGTGACAGATACACATACATTCTTCGCCAGCGTACCAAGGGGGACAATTATTTTGCTCTATAACCTGCTTAAGTGAGACGCCAGCCCCCCAAAAAAACTAACTTTAGGATAAAGACTCAAAAAGCACAAGCTTAGGCTCTTGCATGTTTATACCCTTTTATTGACTTCTTCTTTAAAGGCTTCCCAGAAGTCTCAGCTAAAGCTGGAGTTCAGATACTGAATGCAGGCATATTTGCAAGTGAAGGTGGGGATAAAAGCGCTGAAACTCATGTCCTCATAAAGAGAGATCAGCAGTGTGTACGGGAGCTGCATACCGATGCAAGAGATGCCAATGCTTAGAGCCAGAGAGCACACTATGCTGGGGAAAAAAAAAAAAGCCCTAAGCTGAGAGCAGAGGGATAAAGAAGGAGAAGGTGAGAAGCAGGGAGGCACATAAACTGTGTAAATCCGAGGATGTGTCATTATGTAAGGTATCTGCCACTTCCCTTCCCTGCTGTGAGTTTGAAAATGCAAAAGGGGTTACCACAATTATATGTGAAAGGTTAACTATTACATGTGCTATCACTGATTTACCTTCTGTACACGCATTTCAGATATTAGTAGTCTGACATGATCATTCCTTTACAGGCGTATGCAGACAGATGTTTATGGGTACACAGGTTTAAACCAGGTTTTAGGGAGATATCAGCCGGTTGCCAGGAAAACTGAGAGATCAGCAGAGACTTGGAGCAGTTTCCTGCTGCAGAATTGTAACATTCGGAAGGCTTGTGCACTTCAAATATCTTTCTATTAGAGTTACTCTAAGGGGTCAGTTTTTTTTCACCAGATGCACTCAGAGACTACGGCCAATACGTCTCTTGTACTTTTTATTTCATCGTGTTGCAATGAATATCAGCCAACATAAAAAGTTTTTTATAAGAAGTACATTTTTTTTAACAGGTCAGCGAAGATGTATGTTTGATCAAAATTATTTTTCATGGTTTTGGGCTCAGCTTAGAAAAAGGCAAGTGTGTTACAGCTAGCCCATTAGACTGCATACTTAATTAGTGATGTAAACAGGGTTATAAATTACGATAGACCGAGTAGATGTTTGTGGAGGATTTCCAATCTCAGATTCTGGTAAAGATTTGAACATGCTCCTACTGATTTTAGCTGTTTTTGATTTCACTTTAAGAACCATAACATAAAAAGAGATAAAAACAGTATTCAAATATTTTTCTCTAGCCATATTGGCTAATAAAGACACTTTTTTTTTTGCATTAATACATATACTGTTACACTGCTGCTTGTATATATTACATTGTCCAAAGTATTCATTCGTGTGCCTTCACATACCTATGAACTTGTGAGAGATCCCTTTATAAATTTGTGGGGCTTAATATGATGTCAGTCTTCCCTTTTCAGCTATGACAGCTCTCCTGGGAAGGCTTTCCACAAGGCTTAAGCGTTTTTGGAAAGCATTGACTGTTCTTCCAGAAGTGCATTAGTGAGGTCTGGTTCACTGTCTCTGGTCTAAAAGTGTTCTGTTGGGTTGCAGTCAGGACGGTGCAGCCCTTGATTTTCTGTCATGTTGGGAGCATAGAATGTTTCAGAATGACTTGATATTATTTCATTTATTATTATTTATTGTTTAAAACAGCCAACCAGACAGCCCGTGCTTTAGACATTTTTCTAAATAAAAAAAAAACTGGTAAAGCAAATAAAAGATAAAATAATAAATAAATCTGGAAAAGAATGCCACAGTGCTACAGAGTATTAACAGCCTACTTGAATAAAAAGGTCTTAAGTTTGGATTAAAAAAGGCCAAAGTCACATAGAAACTCTATAAATCTGAAATGTAAGATGGGTCTAGACTCTTATGTCCTTTAAAAATGAACAATGAGAACAATGTCTATTTTAAAATGCATTCTAAAATAGACAGGCAGCCAGTGGAGGAAGGATGACGTGCTCGTGTCTGGAGGTGTCAGTTAAAAGACGTGCAGCTGAATTTTGGACCAACTGAAGTCTTATGCTGAAACAAGTTTATTTTTCACTGCAACAAAGACATCAAGGCAACTTCTGAAACAAAAATCCACCCATCAGCTGTGCACCAAACAAAAGGGAATCAGGCAAGTGCCTTTTTCCTGTTAAATGCCGAGGTGAGACTTGTCCGCTCTGGTTACCAGACAGAGATACAAGATTTGTCACTCCAGATTTTAACTCTAGACTGCTCTAGAAGTCAATTGGTGGCATCCTTTACACCACTGCATGCAGCTGATGCTTTGCATTGGACTTGATAGCGTAAGGTTTAGATTAAGCTGCTCAGCAATGGAAACCCATGCCATAAATTGCACTATGCAGTTTTCCTGAGCTAGTGTAGTGGCACGTGAAGTTTGGAGGTCTGTTTCTATGGACTCTACATAAAGTTGCTGACCTTTGTGCTCTATGTGCCTCAGCACAAGATGACCGCACTCTGGCGTGTTCATGTATACGTCTAGATTAGTTGGCTATGGAGGTCCAAGATAAAACAGAGTCCAAGGAAAACCAGCACCAAAGCAGATGTATCTTAAAACAACCCCAGTCATAAAATCAGCATAGACATTCATGTAAATGCATAAACTGTATGAAGCTTCAAAACATTGTCATATTTGGACAGGACAATGATTTACATTACATGATTATTTCCATGGGAAATGGAGGTAGGAGGCAGTGCACCATCAATGACTGTCCTGTTCTGAAACACTACAAGAGCAACATTTGGTTCTGGTCAGAACAAATTGTAAATTGACAAGTTGTATAGTACTTTTCTAGTCAATGCACTTTTACATAACAAGTCACATTCACCCATACGCAATTACAACATTATTACGTTCATACACTGAACAATTTGAGGTTCAGTGTTTTGATCAAGGATGTGTTGAGACGCTGCAAGGGAAGTTGTAATCAAACTCTCAACCATCCAGTTGCCAGATGACTTCTTCCCACTTTTTAGAGTGTTAGGCCATTATTGGCGGACCTGACTGCACCTCCCTTTTCTCAGGTGATTAATAATTGGCTTCACTGTAAATAGTGTTTCCATGAACATCTATGACATTTTGAAATTTGACTTATTTTATGACGGTAGAAGCCTGCTATGGAAGAAGTCAAGACAGATTTATCTAGAGTAGGTAAGCTACATTACATACATCTAGATTATCAAACAATGCAGTCAAGTTCATTTTGTTGTTCAAATTGGTTAAAAAGTTGGTAAGGACACAGCAGCTTGCATCAATATTGAACAGATTAACTATTAATGGAAGATTACTTGAAAAATCCTGAACTATCCCTTTAATGTGAAAATCCCTGTAGTTAGAGGGTAAAAATGCCTATTTAATTTTAGTGACGATCAGTACACAATTTGAAATATTGGTGCATAGAAAACTTTGTTGAACATTAAGTTAACTTTTTTCAGTTGACGGCAATGAATAAAAGTGAAAAATGAGCTCTGAACATCAAAGGAGCCTTTGGTGTTTTTCTTAGAATGAGAAGAAAAAAGTTTTACTTAATGCACAAGGTAAAAAATACCCTGCAGGAGGGCTAGATAAACTGAGCTATAGAGAACACTGATTACATTTGTAAAAAATGTAGGAAAAAAAGTGGCAGAGGGATTTCTACAGAAGGTGTTTATTTTTAAATTCAAGTCTATATTTAAAAGATAACTTTTAAATACAAACATTTACATTTCAATGGATGAAGGAAAATAGATTTTTGAACATGCACTTCTTGCAATCGATGACAATCTACATTTTTGTTTGATGGACTGACCTTGTTCAGTGCCATGCATAAGTATTCACTGTCACTGGCTTTTTATCTATTTTCTATATTCCAACTTGTAATTTAAATGTTTTTAAATCTTACTTTATGTGATGGATCTGCACAGTATAGCCTCTGTGGGTGACGCAAAATGAGAAAAATATATATCTAAATAAGACTTTGATAAAAATAAAAATAAAAAATGAAAATTGGCATGTGCATATGCATACAGTGCCTTTGTTTTAAGGCCTCATAAATTCCAAAAGGAGCTGCAAAGGTCCGCAGCAGAGACTGGAGGATCTGTCCATAGGACCACAATAAGCGGTAGGTTCCATAGAGTTAGGCTTTATGCAACAGTGGCCAGAAAAAAGTAATTACAGAGACTAATATTGAAATTTCCAGTCACTGAGAAAACTGCCATGTTTGGCACACAACCAACACGTCCCATCTCCCTAAGAACACTATCCTCTCAGTGAAACATGGCGGTCACAGCATCATGCAGCGGGGACATCTTTCAGTAGCAGAGACTGGGATACTGGTCTGAGTCAAGGGACAGATGGATGGTGCCAAATACAAGGAGATTCTTGACCAAAACTTATGTCAGTCTGCCTGTGATTTCAGACCAGGACGAAGTTTCCCCTGCAAGCAGGACAATAACCTGAAGCGTACTGCTAAAGCACCACACAAGTGGTTAAAGGGGAAACATTTGAATGTGTTGGAGTGGCCTAGTCAAAGTCCAGACCTCAATTCAATTAAGAATCTGTGGTTAGATTTAAAGATCACAGTTCACAAGCAAAAACAGTCCAACATGAAGGCGCTGGAGTGGTTTTGCCTCGTGGGATGGTCAGAACTTCCAGTGGCAAGATGTGGTGAGCTCATAGAGACTGCTCCAAAGCTGTAATTGCTGCAAAAGGTGGCTCTACAACATACTGACTTTAGGGGCTGTTAGTTATACACACTAAAGTTCTCTGTTATGTTTTCCTATTTCTTGTATGTGTCCCAATAAAACAAATAATACATTTTCAAAGTTGTAGGCATAATGCAAAGTCTTAAACAGCCAACTTTAATTCCAGGTTGTGCAGCAACAAAATATGAAAAATGCCAACAGGCGTCACTAATTTTGCAAGGCACTGCTTCTAAATCCCTCAATGTCAGACCGTATAGTTCTGATAGCAGTACCATATTAGAAGGAACTTCAGAAATCAAGATCTATCTATCTATCTATCTATCTATCTATCTATCTATCTATCTATCTATCTATCTATCTATCTATCTATCTATCTATCTATCTATCTATCTATCTATCTATCTATCTATCTATCTATCTATCTATCTATCTATCTATCTATCTATCTATCTATCTATCTATCTATCTATCTATCTATCTATCTATCTATCTATCTATCTATCTATCTATCTATCTATCTATCTATCTATCTATCTATCTATCTAGAGAACTTGCTTTATCTGCAGCGAGTAGGCATGATTTTATAGTAATATTTCTACTTTTCCTATTACTAATGGGTTTAGAGAGACTTTAAATATTGCAACAATAATAAAAAGAATAAATAGACAAACTGGACTTGGAGAATGTGTTGGCATTTATGCATTTGGATGAATTTCAGGCTATTTAATATGAAGATGAAGGAAACAATGTTCTGAAATGTAGACACTAGAGCTGCTAAAGTAACAGAGTGAACTTTGGTGTCAATAACAGCCCCACCTTTCCCTTTGTCAACCACATCTGCTATCTTTCAGAAATCCTAAAAAAGAAAGATGCACTTTTTAACTATGGCAGTGCTGAAATAGTAGGATATAAAGCCGAGATGGAGCCTACAATAAGCTCCTGTAATGGTCAGGCTGGATAGGCCCTGGACTCTGTGGACTCTGGGATGATTATACATTTAGTATCCTCTAGTGTGAGGACATCGAGTGTGCGCTAAGTGACCTTAACCACTAGAGCTGTAGCATCCCCCAGATAATGACTATTCTGAACCCCAGGAGCAGCCCTCATCACCCCATAAATACAGGGACCATATGGACTCGCAGTGGAAAGCTACAGACTGTAACTTTTCAAATGGACACGTACTTGTTGGGGGGGTTGTGCTGTGGAATATAAGAGAAATGGTTGGCATTCATTGGTTCATGAGAACCTTGTTGTTGTGGAGGCTGTATTTCAGCTATACTGGTCTAAATGAGAGACATAAAGAATCTGCCAATATAAAACTGTGTATACTAAGTGAGGTATACTAAGTGTGAAAAATTGCCTCTGATAAAAACAAAGAAACAACGTTTTGGATTCTTTGGGATCAATGTGGGCAATCATCTTGAATTTATGTTTTACGGCAATGTAATCTTCACAAAAGGGTACCCAATATACATTTTATTAGTTCATCCACAAAAAAAGAGTATTTCATAAAACCCAATAAACCTAAACAAAGGCTTGCCGATAGGTCACTGTACCTGGGAAATATATTTTTCCTTATATAATAAATATGGTTGAGTTGATGTAAAAAAATGTTTTTTTCCCAGATTGGAAAAAAAGCTGATTAAAATTGTAGGTCCTCTTTCTTTTTAAAGGTATCAATGCAAAAAGGTTTCCTGTTTCGATAGTTTCACTTCTGCCTGAATTGTCACTGTGGGGCCCCACTTTTCACTCGATGTAGAAGTGGGCCCTCTGGACACAATTGCTCTCTGTGGTGCTGACAAACTAACCGCTTGTGTTGTGCAGAGCTCCAAGCTCCCATAAGATTTCAAGGGTAGTAGTCTATGTATAATCTGAAGACATACTCGGAAATGCAGACTTTTTCCCCACATGAGCTGACTTGTTATTTTAACTAAACTATAACATGCTTTGCAAAATTGTTCACAACATCTACTTACTCAGCTGTCACCATGGAACAACAGCAAACCTCAACGTATTTAATGAGGTATTGTGTGCTCGGTTAACACTAGTTCATAACTGTGAAGGGGGAGGTAAATGATACATGATTTACAAAATCTGATGAAAATAAAATTTTGAAAAAGTGGCAAGCATTTGTATTTAGCTCCTTTTGTCTTCAATACTCAAAAACTAATTTCAGCACAGCCAACTGCATCCAGAAGTCACCTAATTACTAAATAAAGTCCATGTGTATAATTTAATAGTGCTATAAATACAGGAAGACCAGGGAGCACCCCCAGACAGGTTAGGGATAGGGTTGTGGAGGGGTTTGAAGGATGGTTACGTTTTAAAGCTATCTATCCATTATCTAAAACTGGAAAGCATATGTCCCAGACCAATGGCAACTCTGGAAGAGCTGCAGAGATTCTAAGCTCAGGTGGTAGAAGGTCTTGACAGGAAAACTGTAGGTCATGTTCTTCACAAATCTAGGCTTTCTTAGGCTGCAGCAAGATGAACCATGTACTGTAGATCACGAAGCATATTTGTGAAAGAAGAAGCTCTCGTCAGATAAGATGTAAATTACAATCTTTGTTTCAGTGTTTGTGTCAAAGCAAGGCAAGGCAAGGCAAATACATTTGCATATTTCAGTACAAGGACAACGCAAAGTGCTTTCCATGATTAAAACATCGGAAAATAAAAACAGAATAGAAGCAATTTGGAATAAAATATAATGTCAGTGTTGTACACACACATAGGCCTAATATTAATTTATGTAACTATCTTTGAACTTAAACTATGTCTTCTTTAATAAAGTCAAATAAACTAACTGAATGTTACAGGGAACAGTCAGTGTTAGTTGTGAACAGCCGTTAATTTAAAAAAAAATTTGGGAACCTCTGACCGTTATTGTAGAAAAGAGTTGTGAAGTTTCTTTTGGAGGGCAGGATCTGGTTGTCTGAGTCTGGTTTGCTCTTCAGACGGCGTGTGTTGTGCAATTTGTCAAACCAAATGTCAGAATTAAGTGAAGAAGGATAAAAAATAGCGTTTGTGAGAAATAAAGTGACTTCTGTCTGATGAATTGGAACTTTTTAAAAGCCTTTTCTCAAAGAAATGACACGGTACCTTTCCAAAAAAAATCATGTATTACAAACTGTGAGATAAATAATAGCTTTATCTGGAGAAAAAAAACGGTTTCAATGTTAAAAGCTTTACAGCTCACATCAAAAAAGTTCACATCGTTTGCTCTTTTATGTAACTAAACAAAACAAAGTGAAAGCAGAGATACATAATCACAAGGCAGGATGGTTGCCTTGAAAATAACATGAAATTTACATGAGTGTTTGAAATTTATAATAAAAAGTGATCAGAAATATTTCCAAATAGCCATATATGTCTTTTTTCATAGTGAGGGGAAAACTGCTGTAGCCTGTTGTGTATCAGCTGATTTGTAGTGGGCAGCAACATGTGTGGGAGGGGCAGCAGTGTGCTAACCTATGCTTCTGGCATCATTAAAATAAAAAACTAAACCTTACATACATGACGATATTTTTGTGTTTGTTCAGTGCATTGTCACTTGAATTTGTTTAAAAATAGGTCTGAATATCCACGCCGCGCTAGCAACACAGACAGCGAGCACAGCAGAGCTGTGGCGTCACTGTAGGCTACGAATGTATGACTCAGTGACCCGCCCCAGTCTAGCTGTGATTGGACAGTATGTTGCCTTCAGTTGTTGATTTGAATGGTTGAATTGTATGATTGACAGATCACAGATAGGAATAGAAAATTGGCCACTCCGAGATAAAAAAAAAACACAGCTTCCAGTCCAGGGGGCGGGCACAGCTGACTCTGCAGGCGTGCACGGCCCCCCAATGCCCACCCATGCCGCCGGCTCTGGGAGCAAGGCTTTAATGAATGATTTTTTTTTCTTCTTTTTTTTTACGGATGAGACTTAGAAATGCTCGCGTCTCTCCGGCGGTCCACATGTACCGTATTTTTCTGACCATAAAGTGCACTGGATTATAAGGCACACAGTGAATTAGCCTGTCTATGTGTGTCTTTGTCCCCAAATAAGGCGCACTGGATTATAAGGCGCACTAAATATTCTTCCCAAGTGTGTAATATCACTCCGCCCCTTCACATACACAGCTCTCTCCTGAGATAAGAGCTATCAGTCTCTGTTGGGAGGACAGACAATTCCTACAATTCCCACACTTTCTGCCAGTGGGATGAAGCGGCGCAACGGATGGTAAAATGTGTGATTAGCTAGCTGAGTAGCTAGAGCCGTTTCTTTTCCAGGAGGCTCCCACCGCACATCTGTCAGTGAGAACAGAGAGGGACTGTGATGCTGTGCCTCCTAGAGACCACCTGCTTGGAGCAGCTCAGTGTATCAAGCTCGATGTTGCATATAAAACAGTTTGATGTAAAGACTTTTTGCCTCTGAGAAGTTTATAGTGTGGAGCCTAGGTACCTGTATGCACAGAGTCCACGTAGAGTTCGTCTTGATTACGCCTTGAGTACACGCAGACCTCCGGGGAGTGAACTACATCCGAGTATGTGGGGCCCTTTACATGAATGCACTTGTAGTTTCGACATTACCGTGAGGCATTCTTGTAGACAGCTCAGGGGTCCTATTGGGTAATGACACAGTGTACCGTACTGCTCCGAATATCCATTGAGCGGAGTGGCTTCATTGCTTACCAAAGTCGTACTTACACATTTTAATAGATTTTTGAGCACATTGTACCACATAAAATCGGTCAGTAAGCACAACGGTAATCATTTATAAGGCGCACCGGATTATAAGGTGCACTATCAATTTTTGAGAAAATGTAAGTATTTTAAGTGCACCCTATAGTCTGAAAAATACGGTACCTGTTGTTGCATCCATACCTGTTTTCGAGCGTTATGGTGAAATCCGAGAAGACGCCGGCAACAGAAACAGCTGATCAGTCATGTGAGGTAAATGTTGGCTACGTCAGAACTGATTCGACAAATGTGTTTCCATCTCATCTTCAACACATTTACTGTTTTTCGAAAATGTCAAAAACCACCTCAAGCGAGTGCAAGAAGTCCAGTTGTTTTTTTTTTTTTTTTACTTTTTTTGGAATGACCATGACCTGGATGACTGAGAATCTTCACCAGCACCTGTCCAGTGTGTACGCCACCTCACTGGAGAATAGCATCAGCACCCCCTGTGTCACTGCAGGGTTGAGCAGCAATGAATGGATGTTTAATACGCGCTTAAAAACAATTAATTTCAAAAGGTACATTTTGTCCGTCAACTGAGCCTTGTTGGATTACAATTTTTAATTGCTTGACTATGACAGTATATAGGCGTTTAAGTACACATCATATGTGCAAAGAGTATACTGCACCAGTTCTTATCCTCTTTGGTATTCTTTTCAAATTATTAATCACTGCCTCTTTGATAATTGTAAATGGATGTTATTCTTAATTTAAAGCAGGCTCCATACAGATGTAAATGGGCTGTTAGTGGTCCAATCTTTAAACTGCATTTCGTTTAAGTCGTTTAACTTAAATTGCGTCACTGTGCAGAAAAATTATTCCCAAAGCAAAGTGTCTCTATGTAAGTGGAACATTACGGTTGTTGACAGATCCTTCTAGCCTCAGACACCCAGCTGTTTCATATGCCCTACGAAGGTGTGACATTTAAGGAGAGATCCTTTCATTCACATCATGAAATCTAACACATTTCTATGTATAGTGTCAGGAAGGAGCTGAACTGTATGCTGCTCATTGTTTGGCCTTTGGACATTATTACAGGGTTTAAAGTTCCCTTCTTTAACATGGTAGTAAGTGGGTGCAATTATTACTGTGAATTAAAGGAAACCATGGAAACGGCACTTGCAATACGCTTGCCTTAAAGTCACATTTCTGAGAAAAGTTTTTTAGTAATTGGCCCAGTACTTCAGAGTGCACGACATTTAACCAAAGAACAACCACAAGCACAGTTTAACCAATCTTTACTTGAAATATACAGCAATTGTAATTAATTGATTTTCTCACTTTTATCTGTTAGTGCATCTTGGTCCACGTTCCTAAAAAATGTATTGCCATTCACAAAGAAGATTATTTGCATAGCTCAAAGTCCTTTTGGTTAATGTAGAGTGATTGAAATTGTTATAGAAGGTAAATGGAGCGTGTTCATGATTGCTGTTCAGAAGAAGAAGGACAGAAATGATGTAAAGCCTCAGAAGTCTCTCTCTTAGACATACATGCAAACTAACTCGCTCCTACACATAAACAGAAATATTTAACATATTTAGCTTATTAAAACCACTCTTGTCATGTTTCAGAAGACAGTGCCATTTTTTATCACTAATTACGCATAAAAAATAGAAAATACGTTTACCTGAAAACTTCATTAGTGACACCAAACTGTAACGATGACACTTTAAGCATTTGTGCTGTTCTGATTTACAGATTTACAAACCAACTTGATCAGCATCTTAAGTTGGCGTTATTCATGTAAATTCATTCCTTGCCAGTAGAGCTGACTTTCCAAATTCATACACCATGCTGAGTTAAGTGTAGCAGCAGTGGGTCGGCAGGGCGCTGAGTTGTACATCATGATACTACTCTAGATTAATCACACAAGTTCAGAGGGGAGACACACATCTTTTTATTTACTATCAAGTTAATTTACTTTATATTTAATATTAATCATCTTTTATTGGCCCTATCTATGAGGGTGGGATTACACTAGACATTTTTTTTTAAAATTGCATTCCAAATCAGAAGTGATTCTAGTTGCTTTTTACTGTGAAACATTTCTGTTATGATGCCGCATTTCCTATTACTTTGTATGAACTGCTCTTGATCATCACATAATTGAGCTAACTAATCATTATAAACTGATTAGGCACTTTGTGTGATAGATGCCGTGTGTGTATCCCATTCTGATATTGGTTTCCGTTTGCTTGAACAAGGGTTTTGTGATGAAAACAGTCCAGCATCCCTTTAAATGCATAGTCATTGGCAAATAATCTGTGAAGTGTTTTTTTTCTTTCATATGAAAATGTCTCATCATATGTTCTTAATTAATAAAGCGACACTCCTTTTGTCTCAAAAGTATTGTTTTTGTTTTAATCAAAGTTTGAATAGAGTACAAAAAGTCTTTGATTAGATCTCTTTTAATAAAGCACAATATTTCTTGGATCATTAATGCATTGTAATTTAATTTTTACATGTGTGGTATCTTTTAATGTAAAACAGTTTTCGCTGTATCCAAATCTCCGTTGGAGCTAATAATTCTAACAAGTTTAAAGCTTTTGATTATACAGTGTAGCTCTATGCATAACAATGCGTTGTCGAGAATATATCAAAAGATCAGTTTCCGTTTTAAGATTGCATTACTTATATTGTAGTAATATAATTCAGTAGCTGTAACAATGAACTCTAATGATAAAGTCCCTTAGTATTGTTTTAATATTATAAGGACATAAACCTAACGTAACTGGGCCTTTCCAAAAATATTTTTTCCAGCAAGCACTTTTAGGTATATCCCCCCATGTTCTAAAGAATGTTATAGCTGTTTTGTTTTTTCTTTAATTCAGGAAATTTAGTTCAAACAGTTAATCAGTTATATTTCATAATTTTAAAGTATAATAATATATTCAGTGACTTAAAGCTGTCCGAGCTCAGATGCAACAAATATGTACAAACTATAATATCACCACTCTTTTGAGCCACAGGGACTGATTATTGTTCTTCACTTTTTTCTTTTGGGACGTTTTGTTTTTTCATACGTTTATGATTAAGCAGCTTAATCAACATTTTGATTAACTGCTCAATGCTCCACTCTGTAAAAGAGAGGTTCTCCTCCTCCTGATGCCCTGCTTTCATATCATTATCGCTCATTTGTTGATGATGGCTGCTTAAACAAACAAGCCTGTAGTTGTTCTGAAGTCATCATGGACCCAACTATATTTAAGTTTATGTAAATTACAGCCAGAGCAAACAGCATCACATTCTCAAAGGTCAAGAATATTAAACTGTGGACCCTAAATTCAAGCCAAACACTGAGTTGTGTTAAAAAGGTTTAGTAACCAAGAAACCTAGATGCAGTCTGGGAACCTCCGCAGGACCAAGCTGGTTTCTACCTGACAGGGGCAAGATCAAGTTTTTCTCTCAGCAGAGGCATCAGGCAGAGATCAGGTCACAATCCAAGGGGCAGGAAAGGGTCATACAAGGATAATCAGAGGTAGGGAGACAAATTTAAAACATTAGGCAAGCTCATGGGTCAAGTTACAGAAAATAGATCTTGGGCCGGATATCAGAAGCTTGGTAGAAGTCCGACATAGGCAAAGCATGGAACTGAGATTAAAATGTGATAATCAGGCATGGGAAATTGCTGAACATTTACTGGCGAGAGCTCTAAGTAATTTGGCCTTGACTCAGGCTACGTTCACAATGCAGGTCTTGATGCTCAATTCTGATTTTTTTGCTGAAAGTCTTTTTGAGGTGGCTGTTCATACTACTAATAAATGCAACTGCCATCAAACTTCTGTCTGAACGGTCCAAGAACGCAAAGAGACCCGCGTGCGCGGATAACAGAAGGAGACGTCACAGAGCAGCACACTGTTTACTGAAGTAATGGTGAATGGGCCGTTCACACTGTCATGAAAAAGACATATATGAGTTGCATATGGGCAAAAATATCAGATTTGGGTTGTAATTCCCTGCAGTGCAAACGTAGCCTCAGTGACTGTGGAAAACTTAAGTATACTTAAGTGTTCCTGCATTGGACCTGGTTCCAATAGTGCAGGAACCAGGTGCAGTGCATGAGGCTGATTGCAGCGGAGCAGGTGGAACAGGTCACAGGTGTGAGACCTGAGGCGGATTACAGCAGACAGGTGGGAGTGGTGGAATGAAGAAGACAGGCACAAATCATGACATTTTTAATCATTTCATAAAAATGATTGTAGAACATTCAACAGATGTTGCATATATAGAGCTTAATAAACAGAAACTTTTTCTGAATTACATAAATGTGAATATTAACCAGTGAATGTGGCAAAAGGAACATTTCTATTGTCTCAGTTTAGAATGAACATAATTTCTCCACTGTAGAAGGAGCATTGAGAGGAAGCATACATTAATCATACATTTTTAAAAAAACAGAAGTTTTCAAAGCATATTGCCCATTGTTGTAGTTGAATGTTGTGTTTTTTTAACTTTAGAATTCATCAGCAGAGTGAATGTAATATGTAGGAACGTTTTTATTTTAGACCAAACCCTTGCATTGACCATTATCCAGTGTACTACGTGAAGTTTTCTGCTGGAAAAGCATTGTTTGTGGACACATGACATATCACTTTCCAGTCTTATTAGCAGCCAAAGTTATCTTTCCAAGGTATTCACACATCTCCCTTGATGGTATCATTGTGGAAAACCATTAATAAGCATTGTTAAATCTAGATTATGACAACTAAAAACTAAACCTAATAAAAATCTTATAGTACAGCAGATATCCCTATTTTTCCATATATATATATAGATATATATATATCTATATATATATCTACATATCTATCTATCTATCTATCTATCTATCTATCTATCTATCTATCTATCTATCTATCTATCTATCTATCTATCTATCTATCTATATGGAAAAATAGGGATATCTGCTGTACTATAAGATAGATTTTTATCAGGTTTAGTTTTTAGTTGTCATAATCTAGATTTATATATACGTATGTATATATATATATATATATATATATATATATATATATATATATATATATATATATAAATATATATGTATGTATCTATCTATCTATCTATCTATCTATCTATATATATATATACATATATATATACATATATATATATATATATGTATATCTATATTAGGGCTGTCAAAATAACGCGTTAATTTCGATTAATTAATTTAAATAAAATTAACGGATTAAAAAAATTAACGCAAATTAATCGTATAGGGTAGTTCACTGCTATTGTTTTCATCCGGGTTTTTTCGCGCCTGCGCGCCGGACTGGAAGGCAGAAAGCGAGCACAGCGTTATCATTATTCAACGGCTGTATCTCCTCGCTGCATCCACCAATCTGCACTAGATTTTTTGTGAGTCGTGGGCTAGCGCTGCTCAACGCGTTCGTGTGTATCGGCCGGTGGACGGACAGAGAAAATGCGTGACAGCTTCTGCGGTGGCCGACGGCCGGCGGTGCGCGAAGGCGCTTGGCTGCAGGGCCGATTGACGCCGCTTGCGGCTTTAATTATTTAAGCAGAACAATGACCAGTGCAAAATTAAGTTGTATTTACCGGAGATGAAGTGTAGACTGCAAATTCTTTCGTGGTATGATGGCTCCCCCAGTCCATTGGGATTTTTTTGGTCCTTTTTCACTGAAAATATCCATTTCTTTCTTCGTCCTTCGGTAAACGAAAGAAACGTACATCCAACGATTTGGAATGCCTCTGTGTGGCATAAACTAAAAGCACGCTCTAATTCACCCGTTTTGTCATGGTGTTTGGCGAGAACAGTCCTGTTTTTGCCTACCGGCGTAACCCGGAAGTAGCGCGGACGTCACTTTACTGTTGTAAAGTGTTGATATTGAGGGGAGTGTTCATTTATTTTCATTGTGTCCCCTACGTTACTGTGTGCCACATATGCCACAACGACACATGTTAAAACGTCTGAAGGCATGAAATGTGAATACGAATTTTTGAACTTTAATTTATCTAATGCTGATTATTCATTGAATCATTTGAATTTAAATATTTAAAATACTTTCACAGCAAAAATTATATGCAATTAATTTAGATTAATTAATTACAGCGTATGTAATTAATTAGATTAATTTTTTTAATCGATTGACAGCCCTAATATATATATATATATATATATATATATATATATATATATATATATATATATATATATATAAATATATATGTATATATATAGTTTTCCGTCTTGTGCCACACATCACCACTCAGAACTTCTAATTTACAAGTGAGTGGTATTTTTCATTGTGGTAGCCTCAAATTTTCATTTGTGCATAGTAGAGTAAAGAGTTAAATCAAGCATGTCTATTGTTTAGTATATTTTGAAGTAAATTGGCAAAAGAGATTTATTTTTTCATATTCTGTTAGACCATGTTATCCCTTTTTATTAGTTATCGTAAGATAGACTTTGACAGCTATCCTCACTTGGATCAGATTCACACTTCACATTAGAGCTCATGGTAAACAAAGACAGAATTTGGAAAGGAAATGGTTAAAATCAGTCCATCATATGTCTTAAAAGCTGAACATTCAATAAAAGTCCAGATTTTTCATAAATCCAGCATCTTTAAGTGTCTAGCCTCACGCTCTTAGTCTGTCTGAAAAAGTTGAGCAGCAGCAGCCTCACATGCTTGTTTTTGCCCAGCAGTTACATAACTGGCCTGCATTCAGAAGTAATTGCACTGGTATGCTTGTTGACAGTTTCAGTGAGTAAGGGAACACAACAAGGGATGCTGTGATTTTAATTTCTAAAAAAAAAAACATCAAATGAAGTTTTAAGTGATTGGCTTTCTTTATCATACTGCAAATTACATTAACAAACAACACCCTTGATGCTTTGTAATGCAGTATTCATTATGTACTACTAAGGATCAGGTGTGACTCACTTACTACATTAAAGGAGCAATAAGATAAATTTCATCACACACCATGTGTGTGATGTTTAACCATAAACAGTGGAGTGGCTAAAAGAGTGGCTAAGCCGTGAATGGCAGCCGTTCACGTGCACGTACTTTGATGCAATCAACTGGGTTCCCTTATATAGGACATTTTTTGACCAATCTGTATAATCTGATTGAATTTGACTTTGGAAAGTGCCTTGAGATGACATGCTTCATGAATTGGCGCTATATAAATAAAATTGAAATTGAAGTTATGAGTTACTTACTTCTTCACTTGAAGTATTCCTCTGAAAGGTAATGCTGTTCTGCTTTGTATTTATTCTTTGCAAATATGGGCATACAAGCCGATGGGTGAGAAGGGGAAATGGGTGCCTTTGTGCTGGAACGAGGTAGAGGGAAGCCTTGCTTGATACACATCTTGTTTTGGTCTACAGACAGTGCTCAAGCTCCCCCTAGTGGTGAAAAATCACTTATTGGTTCTTTAAGGTAAAACACTAGTGATTAAAAGATAATTTGGGAAACAGGACTTTTTTCATATGAGATCAAACAGGGTAAGAAAATTGGCTTTAAAAATAAGACTTATAGTAGAATCAGCTGAGGAACGTTGTGTTAAGCAGTTACGCAACGTGCTTATATGTAGGTACAATGACTGTTCTTCAGAAGGCCTCTCAAGCTAGATCCTTCTCTGGTTGTCAAGTGCTGGTAATTTTTTTGTGTCTAAGTAGCCAGTCATCACTCACTGGCTTAATTTCCTTTGCATCAATCAGTGATTTACTGGTCAAATTAATAATAAAAAAAACAGCCCCCCCCCCCTTTCTGTCCCCTAAATGCCTCAAAACTAAGAAGTCCCACCGTTTTTGCTCTATGAATGCATCAAAGGACCACAAGTACTTTGATACACTTTTTGGTTAAAAAAAAGACAAATGTTAGGGATACATGGTTTGATGCATGAATAATTTCTAATCTTGTAATATCTTCATTTTGGTTATGAATTCAAAGCTACTACTTCTATCAGTGAATCATCTGCGTATGCTCGTTTTCTCCTTTATATGTTACAGTGTTGGAAAAAGCAGACAGTTTAACTAACAATCCAAATCCGTATTAAGGGTCACAGAAAATCTTGAAGCATTATCAGTTTTGTTTGCAAGCTCATTACTGCCACTGCTCTGCTTTATAAGAATTTGCCTCTGCTTATCAAAGAGTGAATTATAAAGCATGACATAAACAGGCATAATTAGACCATCAATCAAGAAAATTAGCTATGGATTATCCTTCTGCAATTGACCCTTTTTTTTGCTACATAGCTTCAAAGTGACACTCAACGAAAGATTTTAAAACTGAGACTACACTGTTTTATGTTTTGATTCTTGCCTTTTTATAGTCTTAAATACATGCATTGAATTCCAGCTAACAACAATGTGGTTTGCCTATTCAGCTGTTGGTATTTTTGAGGTGACTCTTCTTCTGTGTGTTTTGCACGGCTACAACAAATCCACATCTAGGAGAATCTAGTTATTGTGCCTTTTTTCTAAAGCAAATAAATCTAGGCTGCAAACTATCATATTGTAAACATGACATACAGCAATATGTAATACCATAGCTAAATAAGAAAAATATGTAAATAACTCGCTAATAACCAAATGTTACATTTTCTTTCCCTTCTGTCATAACATAACTTACAACACTCTCTGTGTGTTTAAGCTTCTTAGTCAGCACCATCTAAATATGTGTAGTTAAGTCTGTATTACAGCAAAAAACGGACATGTTGATATTGACGGGGTCTTAAAACTATTTAAAGGCAATGTTTTGGCAGTTTTTCCAAGTTTGCCACCTCCAGAATGCTTGAAATAAGAAACTTTCTGGTCAGGCTTCAGATCCTTAAATGAAGTTGAAATGCTATATCAGTGGAGACCCCAAACAAAGGAGCTGCCGATGTGTGAGGTTGATTGCCATGGAGTCACTTGTGGGTCCTCTGCTATACATGAGTGAGCTCCTAGACAGGTTCTGAGACTCTTTTTGTTAAAGCAAGCAGAAAGTCTGCGGTTCTGACGTCTTGAGACGCCGAGCTGTGCAAGAGGTGGGGCAGCTGTGTGTACGATGCTCGGTACATACCTAAAAGGACGTGACTGCTGCTTGAAAATAACTTAACCACATCGCAGAGTGGAAAGAAAGTTATATGAATACACTGAGAGCCGCAACGTTGTAGTTTTCCTTATTGTGCCCATTAAAAAAATAACCGCGTGTTCTGGTATCATGTTAAATGATACAATGCAGTGCCGTATAATGTAATAGGACACATTGCTATGCATTGCACTTTGATGAATTACAATGCAATAGAAAATGATAGAATACAATATAATGAAATATGTCACAATATAATGTGCTATTATGCAGTATAATGTGTTACAACATGATGCAATGCAATATAGTTAGCTACAACATGACACAATGCAGTATAAAGAATAGGAAGGATTACAGTTTGGTATAGTATGATAAAATAGAGGTAGAACAAAATGATGCCCTACAATACGATACAATAAAGTAGAGTAGGAGAGTAGATGTCTTGCAATGGGAAGGTTGTGGGTTTGATTCCAGCTTCTTCCTGTCACATGTCGATGTGGTCAAGGCACATAACCCCAAGTTGCCCACTGATCTGCATACTGGTGTATGAATGTGTGCGCATTAATGAGTGCGAATAGGTGAATGGGGCTATAGTGTAAAGTGCTTAGGGTGGTCAGTAAGCATAGAAAAGCTCTACATACTGCAAGTTCAGTCCATTCACAATGTGATAAGTTATTTATTTGTTCATTATTTTAAAATTAAATATAGCCTAATGCTTAACACAGAGTGAAAATCCATGAAGGATTTTTACTACTACCCACCAACACTTTTTCTGAACAGAACTTTAATGTTTAGCTCACTTAAGAAGAGATAAAGCCTGTGTTATATTGGGGACTTTTTGGAAGTCACAGGAATGCCTCAAATCAGCGTGGTCATTAAATTTACTCAAATTTGTGATATGAGTATGTTCAAGGTTAACAATATTTTACAAGACATTATTGAATAAATAAATAAATAAAATCGAGCATTTCCAGGATCAAATAGCAAGATTTTATTTTATATTAAGTTGAGACTTCCTTCAAGCTGAACAGACCATGCTGATCTTTATGTGCAGACTGCTGGGAGTTAAGGTCAAAGATATCTTATACAAAGCACAACACTTGAAAAAAAGCCCTGTATTCTTCCTTTCTAAGGTGTCAAAACCCGCTGTTGTGCCTGCGATGTCTCTGAGAAACACACAACGTATCTTTTGCTGTCGGAGCTCTAAAGGCCCCAGCTATAACACTATTGACGAACGAAAGGAAATACTTTTTTTCTTTAATACATTTCTTTAGTTCCTCAATGTTATTTAAAGCCTATTTGACAAAAATCATGTACACATAACTTCTCAAAAATTCAACTGCGATGAACAAAATTCAACTCTATGGTTGTCTGCTCCTAAACCTCAATTTGAGGAAAAAAACTGTGCAAAAATCAGATCATTTGCTTTAAAGATAACCAACATTGACAATTTTCTAAATGCCCACAATGCAATTCCTTTCAGAGAGAACCTGCTCATGACAAAGTCTGAGGACACTCCGGGAGAAATATCATTTTATGTCAGACTTTCTTGTCTAACAGTGGAAATTTCATGATGTGACCTATTTTCTATGTTTACTCCTGTATTCATTGTATCACGTTGTAATTGTGGAGTAAAGTCTCTGAAGTACTGGATATTTTCTGTCCTGTGTTCCAGTTGTGTTTGTGCATTTGTGAAGGAGCATGCAGGGAAGGCTCATGCTGAGGATATCTGTCACTCCACTACTCCAAAGAGCTTATCACAGAGGGAACACTTTCTGCCTCACAATTTATAGGAATTTGGATTCTTTCAGTGCAGCAAGTCTGTGTAATGCAGATTTTCAAAGGATGGCACTGGTGGTATTAAGGTGTAACTTTACCGTGTCTTGCAAAAGTATTCCTACCAACTGAACATTTTAAGTTTTTGCCATGTAACAGCCACAAACCTTAATGTATTTAATATGATATTATGTGAAAGACTAATGCAAAGTACTGCATAACTGTGTACTGAAAGGAAAATGATGTACTTGCTCCGTTAAAGCTTTTGTCTTCTTGTTGTCACATTTAAATATTTCAGATTATGAATCACATTTTAGCATAAGACTAAATTAACCTGAGTAAATATAAAAAGCAGTTTTCAAATCATAATTTGATTTATTACAGGACAAACAGCTACCTCAACCAACCTGGCCCTAGGTGAAAAAGTAATTACCCCCTAAAGCTGTGCCACCTAACAACCGCCATCAAGCATTAGTCATAAATTGCAGTGAATATTTTGAATCTTGGCGGAGGAATTTTTGCCCACTCTCATTTGAAAAATTGTTTTAAAAGGGACATATCAGGCAAAATCTTATAATAACCCTTAAATGCACTTTGTTGTGTACTGTCTCCTAAGAGTGCAGAACTTGTGAACGTAGTCTGTCCAGGTGCTGAGTAAATATATTTAGATTTAGATTTAGATCTTTTCGTTTCATATTTTTCAAGCAATTCATATCTCGCTGTTCTCTATGTCATTTTTTTAAAACAACTACATGAAAGTATTTGCTGCGGAACTTAACAAGGTCACAGACTTCTGTCATCGGTTGTTCATTACACTGTCCCCCAGCATCCTACAAAAATGGCCAAATGGGCTGAAGTGGAACCTGGAGAGGGACGGGGCGTGACGTTCCTCCTTTAGGTTTAAAGAGACAGCACCAAAACAACTTCCTCTCAGACGCATCTCAGAACAGGGGTAAAAGGGGGGACGTGGGGGTAAATTAATGAGGATTTCAGACCAAAGCATCGCAGTTCCACTTGACATAGACCACAACTGAATGATTTCAATGTAAAAAAGCTTGATATGCCTCCTTTAATAAAGCCACATTGGACATTTTATTTAAAAGGTAATGATACAGCCTCTCAATTGGTTGGTGTCCAGAATTGACTGCAGGAAACCCACTCTTTTTACTTTTTTAACCAATTTAGAGTACTTACTTGTGTGCTTTTGTTTACTGACCAGCTGCTTAACCCACGTGCTCGGGAGCTTAAGGTCACCAACTGAAACTGGTAGAGAATCCACACTTCCATTAGTTATGGCAACTCATCTATATCCCAGAGACACAAGGCCCCCGCCTTGTTAGATTTTATGTCTTAGTTTTTGTTTTGTTTTTGACTGCTTTATTGGTTTTATACCGGACGTGGCGTAATGCACACATTTCAGAAAGTTACACTTTGGTCTTGCAAGTCCATATAATATTGTCTCTGAATTTTACAGGTTAGACAGTAATCTGGACCAGATCTGGGTCATGAAATTGACCCATAAACTTGATTAGGCGCAGTTAATTCATGGTTTAATGCAGTGGTCGTTACTTTTTCACATAGCGTTAAGATGCTGAAGATTTTTTACTTTAATAAATAAAATCATTATTTGAAAACTACTTGTTTGATAACTTCGTTTAAGTTATCTTTGAGCTGATTTTTCTTGATAATATTAAAACATTTAGGTCTGGGAAAAAAACGAGGGATATCAGATGGAAAATGATTTAAAATAGAAATACCAATGTTTTTCATGTTAATCTTCCACTGGTTGCTATGAAGGGAACTGAATACATAAATAATCTCAACTGCACCATTATGCATATTTACCAAGTTAAAACTTTTGAAACAATTTATTACTCTAGTTACTGAACTAAATAAATCTTCATTTTTTTACTCTCAGTGGAACTGTGCCACGGCTATGGATGAAAGGCTTTCTTTGTGTTGGTTCAGCGTTCTCACAGTAGGCATTAATGTCAAACACACGAAGAAGCAGATGGCAAAATGATGCCCCCAGTAAAAGTCCTTTAAGGGCATCTGTTAATTGTTTTTGAAGATGAACAAAAGTTGGTGCAGTATCCAGGAACTGTATTGAGACAGAACTGTACCAATTTGATGTTGTACCTTCTGATCAGTATTGATAAGTCATGCTATCCTGTAAAATAGGTATGGACTGTTGCTTTTGTGTTTGCAACGTGACATAAAAAGGTTTAATCATTTAAATTCATGGGCAACTCTTCTGTTATTGACTTTGCAGAACAATGACTTGCCAGAAATGGATAACTTCCACATCTTCTCACTTTTTTGTTCCTTATTAAATTTCATTAGAAGCCATAAACCATTGAAGGGTAGATTATGTTCCTACCAGAAAAGGCTAAATTGTTCCTATTGAGATACTGAAAGACTTCATTTCAATTATCTCCAATAGAATGTATTAAATTACCTTGACCAGGGTCTAGCAACACTAAAAAGTAACGTAAAAAATAAATTCACTGGAAATTATTAGTAATTGTATTTTTTTTTTTTTTTTTTTTTCCAGTGTCCTGTCTAGCAATGTGGCAATAGGAATTGATGTCTCAATGCCAGATAGAGCTCGACAGATTTTGCTTTTAGTAATTGTATGTTTGTTAACAAAAACAGAAATAAATACTGGCCAGTTAAGTATAGCATTAATGTTTACTGTATATATTTTGTCCTGGGATTTCTTGGCTGTATATTCTGGGGTTTATCCAACAGGAATGGTGGCAATAGACATACAGTGTCTTGCAAAGTATTCAAACCCCTTAAACTCTTAGACATTTTGTTAAATTACAACAACAAACCGTGATATATTTTATTGAGACATCATGTGGTAGGTAACTCAAAGTTGTACATAATTCTAAAATAGAAAGAACACTATATCTGGTTTAATTTTATTTATTTATTGACGAATAACGGCCTTAAAAGTGCACCATGCATATGTATTCATTCCCCCTGTGTGAATACTTTATAGAACCTTGTTTTGCTGCATTTGAAAATCACGTTCTTCTCCTTGTTCAACTTCAGAAATATGCACTACTCTGTGTCCATCTGTCTCATGTCACATGCCTGTCAAATTAAATCTAAAGAAAATGCACTTAGGTTTGTGGTTGTAGGTGACAAAGTGTAGGAAAATTCAGGGGGTATACATTTTAGGAAACATAAAGCCTAAATGACACTATTGCTTCTAGTGAAACATCTGATTTATAAACCTTTCTTGTTTCTTATGTTCCAGGTGTTTTCGTTAGTAAATCTCATTATTAGCATCATTCTGCCTCTACTTACATTCAAGATAAACAAAAAAAAATAGATCATACACACAATGAGCAGTGAACAGTTTGCCAATAAACACTGAACGCACAGATCAAGCATGGTAAATGATTCTCATTCTCAAGTTCATTGCGTCAGTTTGAAGAAATGTCAGATTTTATGCATGTCAGTGGAGTGGCAACACTCATGCATGATAGATGTTAGGCAAATAAAATAAAAGAAATGTCAAATTTCATCTTGACATTCATATTTTTCCCCCCACACTGCTTAAATTCATTACCTGCCTCACATTGATTTGCCCTCTGCGTGCCCCGGCGATCCCCATTCTAATTCGCTGAGAAAGATATTCAGTCATTGCCCTTTTTAAAAGCCCAAAGTTTCCCGACAAACTTCACGGTAATAACCAATCAGCCCCAGAGTGTGCCGTTGTGTTGTTGCCTGGAATTTATTTGTCCTCCTATAAATTATTCAGTATTTTGCATCGACTAACTGCCATACCTTTAAGGTTGCGGATCCAAGACCTTGGCACACCTTGCATGTTAATATGGGCAGACACACAAGGTGGGAAACAAATCAAAAATGACCAGGGTCTTAGTTGAGTTTTTCTGACAGGAACAACTTCTCTCAAACCTCTTTGTTGTTTGTATATTTTATTGAATAGTAGAGCATATATATATATATATATATATATATATATATATATATATATATATATATATATATATATATATATATATATATATATATATATATATATATATATATAGCCTCTACTGTAAACTCCACGCTAAGCCTGTTGCTATCTGAATGATGCAGTAACAGCTTGTAGGGCTGAGCATCAGATTATTGCACAGTGGAGGCCTCCTTTGTTGTCGGGCCAGCATAGTGTGAGGTACTGTGGTCTGTCACCAACAGAATGTCAATGCAGATCCCCAGTCCATCTGTCTATAGGCATCTACTGTGAGGGCACATCCCATCCCCTCCGACACCCGGCGCAATTACAAGTGCCTGGCAGCGTTACGCAGCTTGTAGCTAAGCTAATACAAGCTCCCAGTGAACCTTGCTGCTCGCGTTCAATCTCAGTACTTGTCAGGAAATTAAGCTGAACCCATGCATGACAGCTGTATTGTCGTTGAGGGCACTCCAGATAACCATCATTCCTGCAACCATCAATACATTTAAAGCAAAAGGGTCAAACCTGCGTTAGTTGGTAACGGAACTCAAGAGAACAGTGTTGGAGAAAGAAGTACATTTGAAAACACAATTTATGCTCATTAGAAGCCCATGAAAAACAGTAGAAGCCGTGTTTTAATTTAGATAAAGCTTGACTTTGGAAAAATGGGCTTGCTAAAATACTTATCTTTCATCATAAATGCTGTTCCTCCAAGCAGGTGTGAAAAATGCAAAGTTTAAGGAATTTGCCATTTACTGGTATTAGATCAGCAGACAAGGTAAGGCCTTCAAGCATTCAGATATTGCATTCAGTATTTCCTACTGCCAGCTGTGGCGTAGGTGAGGTTTTCTTTAAAGTGATGAAAACACCTGCTGTTTAAAGGCTGAGTGCCTTGGAAAAATAAGAGTTTAGCAAAAAGGTTTTAATAGAAAACTTAGATGAAATAATCAATCTTGTACAGCTTCTTGTCAGATATGATTGTGAATGTGATAAAGGAAAGTGAGGTGATGAGGTATCAGAAGTGCGAAGAAATAGCTCTTTGTTGCCTTTCCATGGTGCGATGCCTTACACCTGCTACACATATATTTATAGAGCTGTGTGTTTATTGAAATTATTTTATAAAAAATATCATGTATTGTGATGCTTAGGTTAATTGAGTTGATCATGTTCAGAAATTGCACATCTGTTATAATAACCCTTACCTAAATCATCAGGTTACATAGATAATAAAACATCACAATGTTTCATATCGAAAATGAAGCCCCACCTCTTTTAAATCTATTTATTTTACCAGATTACCCAAAAGGCTCAAAGACTGATGAGCTTTCCAATGTATACGCCACCTTTTGCCCAATGACTGCTGGAAATAGGCACAAGCCCTCCCATGACCCTGCATTGATAAGTGGGTATAGACAATGGGCGGATGGATGGATCCCCCAAAGGGAAGAACAAAAGGTAAAATATAAAGCATGAATGATTTGTAAGCACTGTGGGAAAATAATGGTCTAAGCTGCAGCTGGTTAATGATGCGTTAGTTGGCATCTAATTAGTCTTTTCTACAGTTTGTTTAAGAAATCTTAGCTACGTTTGAGTAGCCCTGCTTCCAAGCTAACGACTTAAACTGCTCAAAGATGAACTGTATTACTCTGCAGCGAACAAAGAATCTTTAAAACACAGTAGGAGTTTCAGAAGCCAGACAGAACACCTGTAAATTCAGCCAAGCACGTTCAAAAGGTTTACTCAGGCAGCAGACCTCTGCGGGAATGAGCTGCAACAACCTGGCAGTGACGAGAGCTGGCTTAACTCACTCCAGCGGGGTCAGGCAGAATGGCAGAGATGAGATCGTAATCGAGGAGACAGGCCTGGGTCAGGCACAGGTAGTCAGAGATGAGCATCCACATACAAAACGCTAGGCGAGGTTCGTAGGTTAGGGCACAGAATCAAGGTCTACATCCAGAGAGTCAGAAGCCTGTAGAAGTACAAGAGCACGGCAAGGCAGGGAAATCCAGACGTGATCAAGGTCGTGACCAGTGGCGGCTGGCCAGTAGGGGGCGCTCGGGCGCCGCCCCCTTTAAATCGTTTAGATAATAAATGATTTCTGAACTGCAAAGTACTTAGAAATGTATTTATTCATACTGTGTGTCCAATAGACATGTTAGAATTTATTAAAATAGTAAATACATAATTCTATTTAATTGCTCACATTGTGCACACTTCCTCCTTTCCTATGTGCAGGGCGCCGGTCTAATGGGAGTGAATGTAGGCGCAGCAACTTGGGCAAGCACGTGATCTGAGGCTGACTTTTAATTGGTTATCTAGGGTTTTGCATAGGGGCGCACCGCTCTGCGTCCCGGACACACCCATTCTGTTGTGTCATTACTGGTAGAGTGTCAGTACTGGCTAATTTCTTTAAAAACATTGTGTGATTGGACAATCCCCGATTCGACTCATTCGCGCAGCTGCAGTTCGTTAGGTTGATTCACGTTTACGTTTGCAAAGTGGAGTAGTTTCAAAATGAGAGAAAATTGTGTTTTATCTTTACAAAAAAATGCTTTTACAAAGCGTTCACTTGAAGAAAAAAACAGGATAAAGGAGCTTGGACCGGATCGCCTTAATTTACAAATTCAGCAGCAGGCAAGTGATCTCTCCACTCCATGGTTGGACAAACCAGTGTAGGTAGTAGTCAGCCAGTGAAGAAGCGTTGGACACTCAGTGTAGAAGACCATGAAAGGATTGCTGCAGAGGTGAGTTGTTGTGGAAAATCACTGTTACACTGGTTTCTAGTAATGTTATTTAATATATTAGGAAGATGTGCGTTGTAGTTAGAAATACCTTTAGTTGTGTCTATGCTGTGTAGGTATGTTGATGTAATGTTTGTCAGCAAGATATTTTATTATTTAAGTTGTACTGAAGTTTATGGGTAATGGGGAATAAAACATTTGGTTACTGAATTTTGTATAATCTTGTCCCACAAAAATGCTGTAACACATTTCATAACACAGCCTTAAAAAATGGCAGCAAATGTTATTAAAATCAGGAAAACAATCTAGAAGAAGTCTTTTCAGAAACTGTCACGCTCTTGAAGATCCTCCTCACCACACCCATGACCACATCAATAGCTGAAAGGTGCTTTTCAACTCTGACTTTTCTGAGAAACTCAATGATTCAGGACAGGCTGAATGCATTGGCCATGTTGTCAATGGAGAAAAGACTAGTCACAGAGATGACTGACTTTAACAAGAATATAATTGAGAAATTTGCTGGGCAGAAGGAAAGGAGGGCAAAATTCATGTTCAAATAGTGCTATTTTTTTTAAGATTTGCTTTGTTTGTTTTTCATTTGTTTGTTTGTGTGCGCCCCCCTCAGTTTTTTTAGCACCAGCCGCCACTGGTCGTGACATCGTAATCAGGACAGTTGGACATCTACATGCAAAGTTTCATATATGGACTGAAATATTGTACACAGATTACAGATAAAAAGTAAAAAAAAGGAACTTTAATCTGTATGTGAAAACTAAAGCATGAGAATTGTCTGAATCTAAAGAAAGCACTATTATGTATCATCTCGTGAAGCCAAGGTGTCAATACACTAAATTTGCCGTTTTAAAAAACACCTCCAAGCCTGCTGATCCACCTCGATTAACAGGCTGGATGAGGAGATCATTAATCAGACGAGCGGTTAACGGCCCATGGTAGCTCTGGAGGAGCTGCAGAGCCGAAGCTCGCTTTCTAGCAAGACAATGGCTTGAAACATAAAAGCAGACTTTCAACAGAATAGTCCAGACGAAAGCACATTTTTGTAACTGAATGATCCAGTCAAAGTTTAGGCATATATCTAAATGAGAATCTGTGCCAAAATTTAATAATCATCATTCATCCAATCTGACTGATATTGAGCTATTTTGCGATGAAGAATCTAGACTCTCATCTAGAATCTCTTGATTAGTAGTCATACCCTAATATGGAGCGAAACATGACCTCAAAGTATTGACTTTTTTTGTAAAAATAATTTGGAAACCATATATCCATTTCCCTCTGCTTCAAAGTGGTTTTAAATGTTAAAACAAATTTGAACTTGATACCAAAAGGAGGGAATGATGTTAATCTAAAAAAAAAAAACATAAACTTGCACGTGTTAAATTTATTTGGCAGGCAGAGGACACATGTCATACATTAAAATCTACTTTCTGTATGATGCAAGAGAAGGCAAACTACCTAAACAAACTAACCTTTGATAATTCCAGTGCAATTTAGTAAAATTTTATCTCGACTTTTAGACTTTTAGAGAAAAAAAAAGGAACAAGCAGAGATACTTTCTAAAATGATATTGCTGTCAGTTTTAATAGCAGAATTTTAGGTTGCAGCTGTAATATTTTAGATTTGCTTTTTGAGTGGCCATCACGGATGAGTCTTACATTTTTGCTTGCGGTTCTTCTATCCCTAAGGAGCTTTGTTATCTAACCAGCCTCTGTTTCTGTGTCCTGACATTAGCATCTATTTTCTTGGAACCTTCTCACACAGGTTAGTGCTGATGTGGTAGCTGCAAGCAAGTCCTCTTTTTTTCATACAAATTTATTCCTGCATGGAGGCGCTGGTCTGACTCGCTCGAACCTCAATCTCTTCATACGGCTGACCGAAAACACAACAACTCATGTTAACTTCCCGTAGCGCTGATCGCTAAGCAGTTGCTCTGGAGTGGATGAAGATTACGTGGCTCTGCTCAGAGGCAGCCTTAAGGTAATCATAACGCTGGTTTTCCCAGATGGAAAAAAAAAGATTCCCAGATTGGATTTAAATGGCTTACCTTCTGTTCATAGGTTCAGTTGGCTTATAGATTTATATGTACAGACAACTTCAAGAAAAGCTGGGAGGCTTTAGCCATTTTGTTTCAAATGTTCCTTAACAAGCACAACAAAAAAAAAAGGCTTTCTCTTTCATCAGATATCAGACACAGATTGCGTTTCAAATGTATGAAAGTTTGGAATTTTGTGTGAGAAACAGAAGTAAAGAAATATTTTCTAGGAGATACAAACCGTGTTTGATCTATGCAGCTCCACCAGAGGCACCACGGGCCTCTCGGCTGCTTTTCTGCTGCTCTCCCTGCTCGTTTTTTTTTTTTTTTTTAGGTGAAGGGTCATGTCCTGGCAGCTTTGGAATTGTGCCTTTATCCTTTTCATTTGAGGGTGCGGCATTGAAGAATCCCTGAGATATTTTCTTTAAAACATATTAAAAGAACAGACTTTATACTGAAAGTCAATTGGACTCTATTTACAGGTTACACGACTTCTGATGGCAATTAGTTGTGCTGCATTTTTTTAAGGGGTATCAGCATAAAGGTGGCAGAAAAGAAATGCACCTATACACCATTCAGATTTTTAATTGCAAGACATTTTTAGAAAAACCTGGTTTCCTTTTCCTCGCAATTCACAATCATGTCGTAATATCTGTCGGCCAGTCACGTAAAATCCCAATAAACATTACATGCATTGTAAAGAATTTTATGTAAAAAGAACTGTGATAGAGGTCAAGGGGTTCAAATACTTCTTCAAGGCACTTCTCCAAGAAAACTAGCTAGCAGTTAGGACGTGGCGTCTTAGCATGCTCGCTTTGTCAGCTTGGTAAATGTGTTAAATAAGATAATCAACATTTCTAAATAAGCACTCAGTGACACAAGAACGGGGCAAAGAAATGCACTTACTCCGATAAAAGGAGCTGTCAGAAAGGATGAGAGAATTATCAGTCCAGCCTAATCTCCCTCCTTCAGTCATTACACATCAGTATGTTGAGTGTCTGCGTCCTCTTGCACAGTTCATGTTAGAATCACTTTTATTCAATCACTCTTTGCAAGTTTGGATGTGAGAACCATTATAACAGACAATTACGCTGTAAAATGTGACATTTTCAACAAGGAAAATTACAGCCACAATGTCTGACCAAAGGGCCTGAATAGTTGAACGTGAACATTTATAAACAACTTAGAGAACTTGAGAAACTGAATACAATCCTTCTTTTGCGACTACAGCATTTATGTTAAAATACGTAACCCTGAATGCTTAATGGATGCAGACCTGGGTAAAGCACTGCTTTTATTTTTTTGATTGCAGTAGGTTCATTTGCTTCATTGTGCTGTAGCAGACGTGAGTTCAGGAGTTTTGCATTAAAACAACAAAGTCTGTTTGCACAGACACTCAAAATCTTCAGAGGAAGGACACTTTTTCAAGAAATGAGACGGGGAATTATCTATAGGCAGTTACATATTTAAGCCAGAGTGACCTCCAGACACACGATGAGAACTGATGTCTAGCTGAACGGGGTTGTCTCCGACCACCCGCCATCTTGGTTTTCAACAGCATAAGTAATTAACAGTATTATGATCCTTTGGCTTAATGACATAATACACTTCTATTTTCAAGAGATGTAAAGTCAAGGCTCAAGGCAGACAGGATTTTTTTTTGTATAGCATCATTCATACACATGGTAAATAAAAGTGCTTTGCAGGGGAAAAAAAAAGAAAGACGGTTAAAGAAAACTCTTTGGCCTTTATGGGAAAGCTTCAGTAAACAGTAATGTTTTCAGTCCTGATTCAAACGAATCAACGCTTTCTCCAAATTTAATGTTTATTGGGGGGTTAGTTACGTAACTAAATGCCATCTCCCTTTGTTCAGTTCTGTTCATGGGAATACTGATTAAACAAGGCCCTGATGACCTGAGGGATCTAGTACTGGCCTCTGGTACTGGCCTCAGGGAGCCCAATGTGTTTTACATAGCAAATGTAAACTATGAGGTTTCCAAAACATTTCCCAGTTCATCATGCCCCAGTGACAGAGAGATGCTGAAATCTGATAAAGGTAAAAGGGAGCACCTTTACTGTAATATACTCAGCTTTACTGGTATCTGATGAAGTTCCCCGTTTAAAAGCAATAACCTTACTGAACGGCCAACATGCCTTCTTTAAAATACAGGCTCCTTTTAAATAGCTTCTTACACTTTGTTCTTTGTCTGACTTAAGGTTTAAAAAAAACTTTCATACTGACAGCAGCTAACTTTACACCTTTTGATTTCAGCAATAACTTCTACACATGAGTGTTGTTTCCAATTGGGTGGGCTGATAAGGTGAATATAAGTTGATTTCAGTCACATTAAATATCTCTGGGCTCTTCAACACATGTATTTACATTTTGGACTCTGAGGGTATATTTCAGCAACTGGAGGTTTTCAGCACTGATTTTAAAGCTATTGACTGATAATTTTAGGACAACAGCCAGGATTAACAAAATCTTGTGTTTGCTAAAGATATTTTGAAGATGCCACTTTGGATCCAAGTTTCCACAGTCATGCCTCCTCACTCATTTCTTTTTATGCACCAGTTCAGCTGTCAGATAATTGCTTAGTAAACAACACGCTAATGAACGAGCAATTTTTTTCTTCAATTTGTCAAGCTTCTTTCCGGTCAAAGTCAACTGAACTGTCAGGAACCTATGAGCTCATTTCCATATTGTTTGCAGTTGTATAATGACTCAAAATTAGCTTCTAATTAAATTCGAGGAATTCACACTTGAGTGCCGATAAGCGTGTGTGTTTGTCTTTGTGTTTTAATGTACACACTTTTGTGTATTTGTGTGTACACTTTGGCACCATCTAGTGAACTTCATTTTGTTGTTCTTCAAAGTGGAGGAAGAATATAATGGGTGACAGACTCGAGCAAAAATGAGTTATACGGGTTTTGCTTCCCTTTGAGTAAAAGTTAATGGTATTTGGCTGACGCGGAGTAAAAATACAGAAATATATTTTTCCCACATTTCAACACATTTTCTCGTGCCTCGAATTTTGGTGCGATTTATGGGAATTTTTTGCGAAGCGGACGGTCAAAACTGCTCAATGGTTCACTCTCAAAAACTCTGGTTTGACACAGAAATATTGTTGCCCGCTTTTAGTTGCATTGATTCTGGAAGCCATGTTTCTACACCCCTGGCATTTAAAATGTGCTTTGCTTCCACTTTGTCTTATCCTGGCTGCTCCTGCATGGTGCCTGGTCTGAAAAATCACTTATCAATAACTTCTCTCTGGTGGCACATGTAATCAATCAAGCAGCAACCTGCAAAAGCAATAGATTTAAGTGTGATTCTTTTTCCATACAATGTATGCTTTTGTTATTAATCAGCTGACTGTTGTGTATTTCTTTCTCTCCTTTGTATAAATAGGGATTTTAAGGTGTTGTACGTAATTGCAGTGTAAGATCATCAAAGTAATTAGCTAATTTACTCCACAGTCCTGTACACCATATACGTGGAATGGCGCTCTGTGAAGGCAGATGGTTTTGTGTGTATGTGGTCGTTAAAGCACACGGTCTCCTTGCTGATCAGTTATTTAAATTTGCATTTAAATGTGTTTGACCTTGAGACGTTGCACATGCTGCCTACTCTTTGTTGCTTCACACCTTTAATTGGCTAATTATTTTGGGTTTTGTGCTCTGCCTGCTTCATTATAATTTGCATGTGTGTTTTTTTCCCTTTTTTTTGTGTGTTGTTGGCGAGAAGTGATTAGGCAGGAGATTTGTGGGTGTCGTATTTCCCTCCAAGTTTTGTTTTATCGTTTTGAATTGTCCTGAAAAGTGTTTTCAAACCAAATGATATTGGCCTATCCCGTCGTTTAACACTTATGGTAGAGGATAAACATCGTCAGAATGGCCACCTTGCTGTCATATTTGTTGCCCTGTCAGTTGTTCTTTCAATTACTTTTTCCTACAAGTCACTATTGAGGAGACTGATAACATCACAAAAGCATGCAAGTAGAAGTAAACATGCAAGGAGAGCCTGGAAATGCCGTGGTATTTGAAAAGAGCAACACTTCTAAGCATGGTATGAGCCTTTAAAAGTTTTTGACTCACTAAGCTTTTTAATGAGGTTCTGGTAATTTTGTCTAGACCCCTTTGTACTTTTGAGGTTTCGGTTATTTTGCACTGGGCCTTTGCAGTTTAAAAAAGGAGTTGTCTTACTGTAAAAGTTTTGCCTGTGCAAATTCTCAGTTATCCTGGTCATCGCAACAGCAAACCAGCTTAAACCAGAGGCAAACGGACTTTCTCTCAGTTCTTTCTGAAAACGTTTCGACACCTATCCAGGAGTCCAATTCTGGTGGCTCGCACTTGAGCTGTAAAAGTTTTGTATCATGCACCAGTTTAGTCATTGGTGACATTTCATATACTCGTTTTGACAATTTATGATTTAAAGTTATTTTCTATAATCTATCCATAATCTGCTGTAAGAATAGGCAGTTCTGTAATTCCAGTAAACACCAGAAGGTTGCATAGATTTATTTGGCTTTGATTAGAAGCCATAATGTTTCATATTTAATAAAGATCAGCTAGCTAAATGGGGGGATTGGAAGCACAATAAATAAATGCCAGATAAGAAGATACAAAATACGGACTTAAAGAAACTGAGACAATATTTTAACAGCAGTTTGGGGAAAACAAAGCATCCCTTCCTGTTTTGTTTTCAAAACTCTCTCTCTCTCTCTCTCTCTCTCTCTCTCTCTCTCTCTCTCTCTCTCTCTCTCTCTCTCTCTCTCTCTATATATATATATATATATATATATATATATATATATATATATATATATATATATATATATATATATATATATATATATATATATATATATATATATATATATATATATATATACAAATAAAATCTCTGAGTTTGAATAATCCAGCTAAAGGCTGATCAGTTAAAGGAGCAATAGGTGAAATTTCATTATTTTAGATAGAAAGAACGAAACAATTGTGATGTGAAGAACTAAAGATATCTTTTTAGATACATTATAGTATAACGTCACTAGTCTCTTGTTTACAAAGCCGGGCCAGCGGCGTGTGCATGTATGTCCATGAGAGCAGCTGCCACTCAGGGTTTAGCCCCTCCCTGCCCTTAAAATGCCACCGTCAGAGCAGTGTACGTAGCGTAGAAGCAAAATGGAGGAGAGCAGCTCCAGTGGTTCAAAACGTTCTCTTGCTAACAGCATTATAAACTTTTGAGTTACTTACTTCTTCACTAGACATGTTCCTCTGAAAGGTGATGCTGTTTGGCTGTGTATTTTTCCTTTTCACATAAGCGCATACGAGATGACGGATGAGAAGGGGAGGGGAAAGGGGGGACCGGGTTGCAGCTGGACTGGAGATAGAGAGAGTTGTGGCTGGGCACACATCTTGTTTTGGTCTACAGACAGCGCTTAACAGCTTACCTGGTGGCAAAATTTTGTGTATTGCTCTTTTAAAGCACTAGAATTGATAGAATTTATCAAAGGCAGTCTAATCTTTATTAAGGTTATTTCACAATGTGATTAAACCAGAAAAGTTTGCTAACGGCTAATGGTTAGCCAGTTGCACATCCTTGCTTACAAACAGGGCTATCAACTAACACGCAATGACCGTGTGACACATGCATTTCCTTGACAGCACACACGCCATACAAGGCATTCCTCAAAAAAACAACAAAGCCCACCTGGGCAGCACTGAACCCCGCCTTCTGCGGAGCTGTTCCGGCTTCTTTCACAGCTTGTGGTCATCAGTAATTCCTGCTGCAGTTGGTGTCAACAGAGCAGCAGGAAGAGCAATCAGAGTTATAAATAATTCTGGTTTTAACTTTATTCAGTGATTATTTGTACATTTTGGGTCTGTTTCATTTGATCCATTCATACTGGTTTATCTAGAAACCAAATGTTTTACAAGAATAAAGCAGACAGCTGGGATGGACTCAGGAAGGTGGAGTTTTGGTGGCAGCAGACAGAATTTCTGGAGATGAGCGACAATCAGAATAAATTGTATTTTCGTCAGAAATCTGGAAACGACCACGGAGCCGTTTGTTTAGAAGGTGCAATATTGAGCGTAAATGTTATGGATGGAGTTATAACAGATATGATTCTCCTCATATTGGGCAGCCTCGGTATGTTGAAACAATAAAGGGAGATTTTTTTTCTGTTTTAACCCACTAACTGAACAATAAAGTGTCGACACTCCTTTTTCACTTTTTAACAAAAGTAAATCATCTTTTTTCTACCAAGTAACACAAATGCTGAAACACACACACGGGTTAATAGTGGTGGGGCCTCCTTTAATGCGTTTGGAACCAGATATCAGGCATAGTCCACACCTAGCAGTGTTTTTTAAAAAACAAATATCTCCCCTACACTGTTTTAAAAAAATAATGCCATACACATGGGGAGGTTCTTAAGAAAACTTTTCATCCACACCAACCTTCAGAAATACACCACTGAGTGTGTTTTATCAAATATGCCAGACGCAAAGGGGGCAGTGTACCGCAAAACCAGAACTTATGTCAGCCAGTCAGAATCCTTCAAAACAACCACGACTTCCTGTTAGGAATGAATCATGGCGCTGGTAGGTTCAATTTTGTGGACAGATAAAGAGGTTGAGCATCTTTTAAACACCATATTAGAATATAAAGTTAATAAAACCCAAGACAATGTCCAATAGGAATCATGTTAAACCGGCGGCGGCGGCATTGAACGGCATTGTGCCTCCATAGTGGATGGAGAGCTGGTGCAATGCCGCTGATCTCTGAGGGCTCTTTCTCCTCTGCCCCTCACTGTATTCCTGCAGTTGGGTTTGTAAAAATAATACAACCAAAAAGTGTCTGGTGCAATGTAAAAATCAGCAACTCTCTGACGAAATTCATTTTTAACTCCATCGTATGGCCAAGTGTTTAAACATCGGTCTCACATGTGTGACGCAGCGCAGGAATATTCGTGGCAGACCACAATGCGCGGGACATCAATATCCGTCTTTTCATGTACACACGCAGGTTCAAAACCATTTATAAATCTCCCCATTTGTCTGGAGTTTTTAGGATCATTCGTTTTAAGGGATGTATAACACCGTTTATGTGTGGCTGAAAGACATAACCGATCAAAAATGTCTCGTTTTTCCCAGATATCCTGCTATGTGTGGACAAGGCCTCAGATTTCATGACCATAAGTCTTTATTAGTCAGCTATGTGAGAACAACAAAGGAACTCAAAACTGCTTCCTTTCTTACTTTAAAATAAGAGTTTCAAACATAGATACTGTAAGCTTTCAAACTTTTAAAGAGCTCACATTTATTTTCAAGTCTCCAAATAGTAACTAACTCTTCGCCAGATTAAGTTACATACGGACCCCCTCTCTGGTGAGGTGTTCCGGGCACGTTCCACCGGGAGGAGACCTAGAGGAAGACCCAGGACACGCTGGAGGGACTATGTTTCTCTGCTGGCCTGGGAACGCCTTGAGAGAAGCTGCTACCCCCGCGACCCGACCCCGGATAAGCGGAAGACAATGGATGGATGGATGGAAAACACAAGTTTACATGCTTTGTTACATAAATGGCAAAAATCTTGTACTTGCTTTGTTTTGTTTCAGATTCGTAACGACAACTTATATTAAAGCGCTTGTGGCATTTTCTTCCTCTTTTGTTTAATTGACCAGTAAAATAATGTAAATTAAGTTTAAGGCTGAGTGGTCAAATAAAACTTCTTAAAAAAAAAAAACTGGAAATTGGAATTAACACACAAAAATTTGATGGGTGCAACTCAAAGAGTTCCATCATCCGAGGGGATCTCAAAGTCGCGTTGCTGTTCCTCCACATCAAAAGAGGGAGTTCTTGTGTTGGGGCGAGGGATGTTTCGAGTTTCCCTCGTGTGCTTGTTACCCCTGCAAACCAAAGATAAGCAAAAAAATAAATATGGATGGACAGATGTCTGTCTGCCTTTTTCGTCTGTGACCCGTTATTTAGGTGCTGTTGGAATAAAGCAAAACCTGGTCATTTTACAGAAAGACGGAAAAATGTGCCACTTCACCTTCAAATGCAGCATTTCAGCCTGCCCTCCGTGTCGTTGACATCTTGTCTCCGTTCAGACTTGGTCCATATGTTTTTTGTTCTGTAACAGTGGACTGAGGCATGTAAGGAAGTAATCAGAAAAGGCTCTCATGTAAGTGGAAGAGCATTAATTGAGGGATAATAATTAATTCAGATTTATTAGTTAATTGCTGCATCTGTTTATGGCTGCAGATTTGATTTTAATTTAAGATCGCGGCAGGCTTTTCAGTCAACCTTGCAAGTGCTCTGCTTCCCCCCACATGAACACACACATGCAGTGATGATCCCCTCGTACCCTCACGCGCTTAAAGCTGTCGTATCAGTACAACCGTTTGTCATTTCGCTCAGCCTCTCCTGGGCACAAACCATAACCCCAGTGAGAACTGCCTACATCCCCGGAAGCTTCTCGCACCAGTGGGCATACCCTTGTTTGATGAGGACACGCATAAACAATCAGGTTTGTTTTAGGTAACATAAATATTCAAAACAGATGGAAGTTGGCCTCCCGAGGATCACTGATGAAAGCCTTTGTAACGACGAAGAACTGCTAAGGTGGAAATGTTTTCTGTCAGCAGTCTCATATTTCATATTTCTTTTAAATTTTATCATACCTCCTTAAAAAAACTGCTTTCAGGTTGAAGGGGCTGTAAAGCACAGATTCTCTATCAATTTCAAGATGGGACACAAGTTGCTGTTCTCCAGAACATTAATTTAGCTTCCAGTCAGAAGGAATTTGTTGACAAAATGAAAAGATTCCTTTAACCTTATATCTGCCAGGAGAATAAATAATGTTCAGCTTAAAGTACTTCTTGATTCTGAGATCATACAAGTTGCTAAATGTTAGAAAGTTCACATATTATTATGACCTGAGGAAAAAATTTCTAAAAATTTGATGAAAAAGTGGATTTTTAAGGCTTTTTAGCTCAAGGCTCATAAAAAAATGTTGCATGACCGATGACGTAATATGTGGGTAGGCGTTGATCTGTTGCCATGGTAACAAGATACTTCCTGGTTGCAAACTCGCTTTCTCAAAGACAAATAGACGGATTAAACATGGCTAAAAAGTGTGTGGCTTATGGTTGGTCAAATACCAACAAGGATAATGTCTCTTTACACACATTTCCGAACCCAAAAAGTCCCGGTGTTGTGCGAAATTCAGTTCCCCTGTGAAAATCTGTTCCCCTCTGTGTCGGGAGCTGCAGTCAGAGAGGCGGGGTTTCACGGCGCTTCTGATCGGTTTCGCGGTAAAACAACTCATATAATCATGTCATGATTGTAACATTCAGTTTAATTGGCAGCTGTTGTTTACAAAATTGTAAAATAAAAATAAATAAACACTGTCTTCATGCAGCTGAAATGTCCATATTCTCTCCTCACTCATTGCACAGTGAAGCGGAGAAATCTCGCCGTCATCACAGCAGCCTGCTGAGAAGCGACATGCTCTCTACACGGCGCTGCTGTGCTGAGAGGTAGTGAGCGGCATGAGGGTTCCGAACCGAAACCCCCCCCCCCCCCCCCGAAGAATATGAGCGCCACGGCACAACAGATAAATGCGCGTCCGCTCTCAGAGCGCTCACGTCTAGATTATTTAGTAAAATTCCGGGAACATATAATGCTGAAATTAATGCTATGGTTTGTGCTAAATGTACATCTTTTTTATGTGCTGTTTTGGCGGATTTCGTCATAAACGATGCCAGACAATCGAGTTTCAACGAGTTGTTTCCGTGTTTACATCCGAACGGTCAGCCACGACCGCGATTATGAGCACCGATTCCAATTATACATTAGCAAACCATTCCGTTAATTCTCCTAAAATGTTTTTCTCAGACTTACCTGAGTCGTAACAGACGCTTGCGCTGTCTTTCGTGTTAAAATCATCACTTTTTGATGAATCGCCATCTGAACTTCTCGTGGTGTACTTCATTGAACTCTCTGTAGCGTAGCCTGGGCAACGCCCACAAACTATGTCATCGACCCAAAGTGTGGATTTTCAGCCTAGCGGTCGCCGAGGGACAATTTTAAGTCCTGAAAAAAACTTTTAACGGCGCAATCACGATCTTAATGCTACATTTTTTGAAAATATGGTCACTAATGCATGTATTTCCGAGTTGGTCGATCTCAGAATCAAGAAGTACTTTAACGGTAAATTCACTGCATACAGAGCGACATGTGCCAAGTGTTTATTTCTGTTAAGTTTCGTGATCGTGGCTTACCGCTAATGAAAACCCAAATTTCAGTTTCTTAACAAATTGGAATATTATACGAGACCAATGTAAAGGGATTTTTAGTGCAGTGGACATTTTATGGCCTACGCCAGGTGTTTCCTAAGTGCAGTCCGGGGGCCATTTGTGGCCCTTGGAATGTTGTTATGTGGCCGCCAACCAGAGTTTAAGAATGGTACAAATTTGACCTGCCAGCCCAGGCAGTTAATAGAGATGGACAGTTTTTGTAACTTTCTATTGCTGACCAATTTATATCTTAAAATGAAAAATGTTAGATACAGTATGACCTATAAAAATGAAGAAACTGTGTTTCTTTCAATAAGTTAAACCTGGAAGTCCATTTTTATGTTTTAAATCTACAATGATTTACAGATCCCTTTCAAAGAAATTAGACCACTTTATTTCATTTAAACATTATTAAATTGCTAAAAGGGGGGAAAACAACAGTTTATGCAACTTTGATTAAAAGAGAATATATATTTGTGCAGTTAGTACTTTCAACTTGCCAATTTTGATCTGCATGGAAAAAACAACAACAAGGGTATGGCACAAAAGGTCATGGAAAGATGCTGGCAGTACGGCCTTTTGTCTACTCAGTACTTAACAGCATAATGTATCCAATCGTATTAATGAAAAGACAAGTCAAGGGAAAAAGTATGGTAGGAAATGACAAGACTAGAGGTCAGAGACTACAACACAACAAAAAACTGTCACTTGCCTGCTGCTGCATATTCAAGTCTGATCAGTTTTGTCCAAATTTCCTTTATTCACTTATTTTCCTCCAAAAAAGTTTGGAAAAATTGTTATTTTGTAAAAAAAAAAAAAAGAATGGCTTTTCTTTTGCTGCCCCATTCTCACCTGTCTGTTTGTTGTTGTTGTTGCCTGAATCTTCCGTTTGCATTCATATGTTTTAATGACATTTGCGGATCAGGGGTGTGACTGTGATTGACAGGTATCATGAATTAATACCTTGGGATGAAGAAGGACAAAAAGCACTGATTGACCGGGAAGGCAGAGAGCTGCACCTAGAGGGAAATTTTTAAAGGAGCAATAAGCGAAATTCCACCACGAAGTGAGCTGTTGAGCACTGTCTGTCAACCAAAACATGATGTGGGACAAGCTGCAACCTGGCCCCCATTTCCCCTCCCCTTCTCATCTGTCGCCTTGTATGCACCTATTTGCAAATGATAAATACACAGCAAAACAGCAGCAACTTTCAGAAACACACGTCTTGTGAAGAAGTAGGCAACTTATAACTTTATAATGCTGTTAGAAAGAGAACTTTTCAATCCACTGGACGTGCTCTCTGCCATTTTGCTCCGACGCTACACTGCCCTGATGGTGGCACTTTATGCCAGGGAGCCCTGAGTGGCAGCTGTTCACATGGATGTACGTGCATGCGCTGCCGGTCTGGCTTTGTAAACAAGAGACTTGAGAATAACACAGAATAATGGTATGTATCATCATACCATACTCCATCTAAAAAGATGCCTATTTTTTATTTCTTTCTGTCTAAAATAATGAAATTATTGCTCCTTTGAGTAACAGACCAGAATGAAGTCACATGGAAGCCAAAAGTTTTAAAACATACATACACACAGATCTGTCTGGCACCCCACACCGGTGAAAAAGGAATCGGCCTTACAGAAAATAAATAGCCCCAGAAAAAATCAAAAGTTAGGCATATTTTGTGACGGAACAGACGTTTACTTATGTTTACTGTGTCTATCCACCTTATTTTCAACGGAAATACGGAGACAGCGAGTTGACGTTTTTTTGTGCGGTCGGTCACTTCCTGTCACTGTTTAGCTGGACAAGAGCTGCGGATGCGAGGCGCCCTGCTTCCTTTAACACTGATACTCTAAAAAACAAACTGGAAATAAAGTTACAGCGTCATTCTAAAGCTAACTTACATTTTAATGTGACAAGCTTGCATCAAGAGTTTTGAGACCACACATCAGATTGGTACAATTTCAAAATTCAAGCCTAAACATTAAGTAGCCAGAACGTTTTGATATCCTTTTACATCAGTTCAATCCCAAATATTTAGCACTGCTGTCTTTGAAAAATTAACTGACCAGCAATCTAATCACAACGAGGTAACAGCTAGTATGTTTTTGAATCAGACCATTCATTAGCCTACCTTCCATAAGATCACCGCTGCGTGACAGAAGGACTTCTCCTGGAGCGCTCCGGCTGTCTCAGTAGTGCCGGTTAATGCAGTCAGGATCCAGCAGAGTGAACGTCGGACTTGCCTTGGCTTGAACGGACCTCAGCCTCCACGGATACCAGGTCATCCATGTTTCCATTTATTAACACCGAGCCCACTTTTCCACTGTGGAGGTTCGCTTCGGTAAAGTTGCATAGCAGAGACGTCCGCACCAAGTGACGACACAAAATGGTTAAAAATGTCCTCGTACGTTATATGAGGCCACTTCTTCATTTCTTCCTCTCAGTCATGAATAGTTTGAGGCTCTGGCACTGACCTGCCACTTCGATCGCTCTGCAATTTTTGGAAATGTTGCCGCGACAGTTTATCTTTTCAGTCAAGCTAATGTCATTTGGCCGAGGGAAGCGCTGAAACGGAAGTGCCACACAAAAAAAACGGAAGTTGGACCCATAGTTATTTCCGCGTCGAAAATAAGGTGGATACTGTTATCCTGCAATTAGATGGGGGCTGTGCCTTAGCACCCCCTATTAAAGCTGCCACTGGTCTCATTACTTCCACAGTAAGTTGGATGTAATTCTTTGTGGCAGCTTTACTAAAACGGCCTTTTGACGTCTTTTTTTATGCCAATCAGGTTGACATCAAATTGATAATTTGCTTCAAAATATTTTTATTTTTATTAGTTTTACTGATAATGATTAAAATCAGTTGTATTTTGTAAATGCCATCTAAAGTATATTTGCTTATTCTTTCATTAAACTTTATTCAGTTTGCATCGAAAACACATCTCCTGAATATTCTGCTAAATGAAAGCTGTTGTTTTATGTGTCAGTTTTTCTGTTTGTTAGCCTGATTAAAAGGCCCATTCTTCCCCAGAGTTTTATTACAGCTTTTTGGCAAGACCGACAACATTTTTATCATCAAGCTGTTGGACCCCTTTGATAGACTTGTCTGTTTTCAAACCAAGCATCTGCATCTTGTTTACTCTCCATGCTTTTCAGTGTACTGTAGCAACTGCGAATGAGACCATCTGGTTGTGTGTTGGAACGTGGAAACATTAACTAGTTTAGATTTCAGACTAAGAGGGAGATTCTAAGAAAAAAAAAAAAAAAGTAACTACATCTTTAAAGAGCCGAAGACCGCTTACCTGCTATTATTGTGTCTCATTAGAGCTGAAATTAAATTTTTGAGGCACATGGACCTCTAAACTTTGAGTGTTGACTTCACAGTTGAGTTACCAGCGGTTAAATTGCCACAGCGGTTGATAGCGTTTAGTGGCTTAAAGAGAAATGTCTTTTGATGTTAGCAGAGAGATCATACCAAATAAAACATAAGTGGTTGGACATCAGCTATAATTGGATTCGATTCCAACTAAAAAAAGAGCTGCTTTTTCAACAGTCAATTGCTTTATTTTGTGTTTATTCTGTTTTGATTTTTTGTGAACTTGGCTAATGATATTAATCATCAGTCACTGGGCCGTGGAGCTGTTCTGTGAAATGATATTAAATGTCACAAATTTGCCTCAAAACACATTTCAGATTACCAAACCTCTTAAACATAGAAGCTGACAAAGGATGAAGAAATGGGATGACAGATGATAGACAGGAGGATATTTTTGTGGTACTCTGTCAGACACCTTTTTTTTTTTTTCAGGATGGAGATTACATAATCTCCATTGAAATGGTACATTTGTGTTTCAGCAGAACTCAAGACTAGGATCAAAAGTTGGCAGCTATTCTAAATTTGAAATGTTATGAAAACACTATTTTTCTCAATTTTACTATTATATAGACTTTTTTAAACTCAGTCAAAATCTATGTGTTGGGGTCTATTTATTCAATTAGCTTAGCTCTTGGATAAATCATTACTTGATCAAGATATGATTTAGGCTCTCAAAACAAAGCTTCAATTTACACATGGCTCTGGTGACATCACACAAGGCATTAGGCAACATTTCTTTTTTCATAAATCCATTTGTAGTGTCTGTTCTTTTATTTTTTTCTCTTTATTAGCATGCTACTATTTTAATTTGCTTACTTCTATTCTGTGCACCTGCAGCAAAAAAAAACAAAGCAAAAACAAAACAAAAACTCCCCTTGTAAATAGTGAGTGTGAGTATTGGAATCAAAGCATGGTACTCTCCACAAAATAATGTGGAAGTTGATCACGTGTGAGTTTACTGCTCAACTTACCCACAGTCATCTCATTCTGAATGTGGCTAAAACCAAGGAGATGAATGTAGATTTCAGGAGTAACAGAAATTGTACCAACACTATTACCATACTGGGAGAAGAAGTGGAGGTGGTGGAGGAGTATAAATACCTCGGTGTTCACCTGGACAACAAACAGGACTGGAGACGCACCTGTGAAGCTGTCTACATGAAGGGACAGAGCAGACTGTACTTCCTGAAGAAGCGTAGTTCCTTCAGGGTTTGCAGAAAGATGCTGCAGATATTGTATAAGTCTGTTGGGTAGAGTGTGATCTCTGCCATCATCTGTTAGGGTAGCAGCATCAGAGCAACTGACTTGAGAAAGCTGGCTCTGTTCTGGGGACCCATCTAGAACCTCTAGAGATTACTTTGCAAAGAAGGGTTCTTCATAAAATGAAGAAATGTATGGAGAACTCTAAGCATCCTCTTCATCAGACTGGTGTTCTACAACAGAGTGTCTTCAGTCAGAGGCTTCTCCAGAGCCGCTGTAAGACAGACCGGTACAGGTCATCTACAACAACTCATTGAAGAAACCCCAATTAGTTACACCAGCATTTATTTTCCCTTTGGGATTAATAATTTTTTAATTGAATTTGAATTTGAATTGAATTCTGATGCCATCAACCCAAACATACACACAAAACAAACTGTTTTCTATAGTGTGTCAAAACCTCAATGAAATGCAAAAAACCCGTGCTGTGCTTCCCATCTGTGTTTTCATTGTCATCGTATATTTAATTTAGAAGGAAATACACCACAGTATTACAATAGTGTCTTTAACCTTCAAAGTACCTCATTTTGGATGGATGTTGTTCTGTTGCAACAGTAGTACACATGTCTTTTTCCTGAACTAGGGGAGATGAGGTTGATCGTATCCTCGGGGGGCTTTATATGACTAAGATCAACAACATGAAAAAAATAATGTATGCACCAACTAGAACAGCAGCAACAGCAGCTATTGATACAGAAGGATGGGAGTAGTGGGCTTTCAGGGTCTCTTCTGTATAATTGGTCTGTAGCCCATTGTAATGGTTAGCAGATGTACAGACAACTATGGAAATTAAACACATCCTTTTCTACGCCGAGAAACAGTGAAATTTATGTAATTACATAAAGGTCAAATGTTTTTTTCAATAGTCTTTTTTGTTGCGGTTGGAATTGAGATCAGTCAACAAAAAATGTTTTATTTTCATACTTGTTCCACCTGAACAATCTGGATCAGTATTTATGTGGACCTTTTCAACTCTTTCTTTGTGTGAGCACAAGCAAGGGCATTCTTGCACATATTAATGCACATCACAGCACTAAAACTTCTGCTCCTTTTAGCGTCCTGAAATTAGTGGAGGAAATCAAAATTGGAGAACAACTCATACGTAAATCATTGTACTAAATCCCTTAAAGCCATGCGTTTAAGAGAAATAGTATTTACATCTTCAGACTAATGCACAGCATGTTTAAAAACCAGGTGCAGAATTCCCAGAGATTTCAGATCGTAAAGATTCTCTTAATTCCTGACACATAATAATTTCAATGTCTGTTAAAAAAACCCATCTCTTTACCATGGCCTATGTCTGATTGAGTATTAGATGCTAAATAGTTCTTAGCAATGTTAATTCTTCTGTGTTTTGGTCTTCCTTATTACAATTTTATTCTATTATTTTTTGACTGTTGGTGTAACTTTGAAGCGCTTTTGTCAACTCTTCTTTTTTAAAGTTTGCTATATAGATACATTTAACATCATATTTGACATTGGCCTCTTCTGTTGCTAAAAACTCATTACTTAAATATTTTGTAATAACGTTACACAAGTCATTCCATATTTTCCAGTGTTGACCTGTTTTATTTTGAAGGTTCTTAACCATAATCTTAAGCTGTTTTGCAGGTCTGGATCAACATTGAGATTTGTTTCCTTATTCTAAAAAACGACTTTCCTCAAATATTCTATAGACAAGATGAAAACCCAAAATTACTCTCAGTTGCAATACCTTTCTTGCAATATATTTGCTCAGAAAAAGACATAAAAGTGCTGCATATAAAATGATGTATTCTTTTAAAACCCATGTCAACTTACTTGCCACATCTCTGCTGCACACCACCCCGACAGATACAACAACAACAGCTGACTAACTCTACCAACATGTTAAATCTTACTCAAACTGTTTTGGACAAATCAGTTACCAAAACAAAATAACTCATATAGGTAGAATTTAACTGTTGTTGAACATTTAATCCACACATTGATACAATGGATTTCAATCGTATTCGCTTTGACCCCTAATATTTAAGAGAGATAAAAGAAACTAAATTAATTTGGTTACCTGTTGAAACTATCCTTAAATTATCTTACAAAACTATTTTTGAGATTTGCTAAAAACAAACAAAAATCAAACAAACAAGACACTCTTCATTTATTGAATTTTAGAGAGGATATTTTTACACAAGGCATGCCAATGGATCTGCACACCGTTGATGGATGCGATTCACCAGCTACAGTCTTATAGATTTTGTAGGGTTCAGCAGTGTTATTTTAACAATCTCTTCCGGCTTTCCCCCCCTTTTTTTTTTTTTTTTTTGAGTAGACGGATGAAGGTAGGTATGGGCACAGTGAGGGCAATGGAGTGTGCCTTGCCTCAACCCTGTCACTGTGATAGAGTGAATACATTGTGAGAGATAATGGAAACTTTCTATTCAGCAAGGGCTGGAATAAAGAAAGCCTTCCTACTCATTCATCAACATTGATTACTGTACAGCCCATGGCCTGGACGGAGCATGGGAGCACCACTTCTCACAAAGACTCTGCTGAATTGCAGGTACAGGAATAAAAAAACAACAAAAGTGCAATACTTGCCTTTTAGGAAACATCACCCCAATTTGTTTTAAGGTGAAGCTGTACTGCATCTGATACATTGAGCTCTAGGGTTATGAGGAAAGCTGTTTCAAGTGCTGTGTACTACGTTGTATAAACAACATGCTACACCCCTCTGATATTGATAGTCTAACAGGGTGCAGTGACTAATCTTTTGTTAAATCTATATTTGCTCCACAAGAGGCGGAAGCTAATGGCGCATTAAGTGAAATCTAACACGAGACAGGTGCAGCTTTTGAAAAGCTTGCAAGGACTCTTTAAAAAAAAAAAGAATTCTGAAACAGAACACCTTATGAAGACTATGTGAGGGTTATATCGCTTAATTTTTTTTAATTTACAAGTTTTAGGGATTCGTTACTCTAGCTGACTCCCATGGGTTTTTCATAAAAAAAGGCTTTTATATCTCATGACTTTCACTAATATTTACTTTTACTAGCTTGAAAATGTAACAAATGAATTACAGTTAACTTTTAGGGGAAATAGTTTCAATGTGGGTTTTTTTTTCTGTATATTTTTTTAAGATTGTGACTAGGACTTATTTCATCGTTATGTAATTAAAAAATCAGTGTTTCCTTGGGAACAGGACAACGGGCATGAAGGTGCTTTTCTGACGGGAGAAGGCGTTGCCTTAAATCAGGGATTGCACTTGTCTGAGTGCTCTGGTGTTCTAGACGGAGGACGAACACTGATAAAAAGAGTGGTAGAAACATTAGAATCAATACCGTGCCGTTGATGTCGCCATAAAAAAGTAAATAAAACAAGCCGAAATCTGTTTGTTGTGTTTTAAATTTGACATAAAAAAAATAAATAAATAAACTGACAGAAGAATTATACCTGATGTGAGCAATGATTTTTTTCTTTCAAAAAGAACTGATGGTTTACCAGAAATGACTTTAAAAAATATTCCAGGTAAAGAGTGAAGCAGCAAACTGATAGAAAGTGAAATCCACAGGTTGCTTATAAAAGCAAACACACTTCAGTGAAAGACTTGCACTTAACTTTTTCTTTAGAAGTGTGGCGCTTTTAATATAGAGAGTGAAAATGTTTTCCATGTAGTCTGTTTGTAGTCAGTTTGTTTTCCTTTTTAACAAGTAAAGGCTGATTAAGTAGTCTACTTTGATCCTGTTGTTTTAGCAAAGGGAAATTCCCGCTTATTTGTTATTTTATTTAGCAAAACCTCAATTTAAAAGACAAAATGACAGAAAAAATTGTTTTTGGCAAGGATAGAGACAAATCAGAATAAATATAGAAAATATTTAAAAAAATGTTCATTTTCAATTTATTTTCACGTTTTCTTAGCTAAAATAAAACTTAAACCATGTTGTTGAAGAGTGGGGAGCCTTGGATACGCTTTTACTCTGAAACTCAAAACTTTAAGACAGTTTATTTTTATTTTGAGCTCATCTATCAGATTTGCGAATTACATTACCCCACATTTGATGACGACCTGTCCAACCTGACTGTGGTGGAGGGATTCTTACGTTTTTATTTCTTTTTTTTTACATTTGTGCATAGATTTTCATAGTTACATGGATCGAGTTTTCACAACATTTTTGCCATAACTTTTATGTGCTAGTATTTCCTTCCTCAACTGATATGGTCCTACGATCCTGACATTATTTAAGATGGTGCTGTAAAGATGGTCCATTTGATCAAAAAAAAAGAGCTTATCGCTCACAACCTTACCCTGATGCCTCATCACGGTGCAAAAAATGAACCAGCAATAGAATCCTGCAGTGTGTGAGCCTTGTTCATTTATCTGGACAGTTTTTTTTTATTATTATTTCTTGGTCTCCTAATTTTCAGGGATGTCTCAATCTGATCCCAGCTTTTGGCTTGAAGTTCCAGTTGAGGCATTTTTCAATTTTCCGTATCAGAGTAGCAGATTGCACTTATTTCTCAGTGTGTGTTTTCACCCTACTAGTTGTCTCGTTGGGAAATATTTCCAGTTAAACAGTTAAGTTGCAACTTGTGAACAAAAAAGGCCACAGTAAAAGAGCTATGTTAAATTTTACCTGTATAATTCCACATTTAAAAATTAAGTTCTTGGCTGAATAGGACTTTCCCATTGTAACACCAACAGCAAGCTCAGTGGATCAACACACATTTAGACTAACCTATAACGAGAGGACATACGTTTCAAATAGACAGCGACAAAGAAAATAAATTATACAATGGTGGACTGAATGTGTGGCACTGTAGAGGAGAATATGGGTTTCTTTTTCATCTGGTGAAAATACGGTATGAGCTCCCTCCCGATAGCTGACACCATGCCATCTGAGCTAAAACAAGTTCACTATCACCTGCGGGTTATTTTACCTTCTGTAACTGCTTGTGGCTTGGATATATTGTTCTGAGATTTTGCCAGACATCTAACCCTAACCCTAACCACAACGGTCACATACCTTGAACTACTTGCCCAACTGTTTTATCTATCAAACTGCAGAGCCTATATATGTCCATTAAGTAGATGCTAAAATGATGGAAAACTGTCAAAACTGTGCCAACTTCCTATTTTTGAGATAACACAAGAAATAGAAAAAAAACAAACAATGGATTACATGAATCCAAGCATGCTGCTTCATGCACAGTCTTCAATTAGTTCTGCACAAGGGAATATAACACTGCAGCATCACAGAAACTGTGACTACTAACAGGAAGAAAGCTGATTTGTTCAGACACTTCAACTTCCCGTAGCACTACTAAGGTGTCAATCATGTGCATGAGATTTATTTTGTTTTACTTATGCATGTTACTGTAGTGTGCTGTACTGTAAAATATTCAGAAATTGGAATTAAACTCAGCGTCAACAATTACCTAATCCTAAATTACTAGTATGGTGTATTTTTTTATTTGATGCAGTAATTTGTCAACCCCCCAGTAAAGGTAACATTCTTAGTTTTGCCCCCATTGATTGGTTTTGCACCAAATAGTATGACACCTCAACACCTTAAATATGCACAGAAGTAAACAGAGAACAGAAGACAAACTTGAATCCTCATCCTTGAACAGCTGTGGGTTTTATTTGATAGTTAACCTGAGTTTATTTGATGCGTGTAGTCTTTTCCCAGCTCGGTTCTAAACTTGATGACATTTAGACGCATTATTCACTGCATGATTCTCCCGTCTTTTTTTTGCAAAATGTGCCTCACAGTTGCTGGATCTCAAACATTAACCCTTAAATTGTGTGGTCTGTGCAGGCGAACGTGAAGTAGTCAAGCTTCAAGTGACAGTTGGGAGTCATCCAATTACAATTTTGTTCTCCTGCTGCAAAAAGCCTGAGCAGCAGCAATAATTGTCGTTATATTATTATTTGCTTGAACACACTCCAGTGGTGCTTGCTTGTCAATATTTTCCCAATCCCCTGGAACAGGTGCTGTGAATCGCTCACATTGTTCTTGCAAGCCTTGTGTTCTGCACCTCGTTTAGAATCGGTTCTGTTGGTGTTACTTGGATGGCGTGTCATTTCACACTTTGAGGTTGGTTATTGCCTTAAGATCATTTAAGCTGAATGGTTCTGCTTTCTTTCCTCATTTCGCTGGGCCCTAAAGTGAGACCTTTAATGCTGGTAGGTCTCAAAGTTGTGGGTAATCTTTCTGAAAGTCTCAAATGGAAATCTTGGAAAACAGTGGCAGTAATAACTAGTATGTCTAGATCAGAATGCTATCGTGCAGCAATGTAGACTTTCTTTATTTTAAGTAATTTTTAGCTAATAGGCCTGACTAACAAAGTTTTGTCACTAAAGCCGCCTATAATATCCAGGTCCAAGGTTTGGCTCGATTCTACCACTGGTGTTTTTATCCCCCAGTATATGTTATGGTAATAATATATTTGACTATTTATATTGACTTATACTTAGTGCATTCCATGTCTGTGCATGCTGTTGAAAAATAAATGAATAAGACAGGGGACCATTAAGAGATTCAATATATTCACCATTTGAGAACATGACTGCATTAAACATAACTTCTTAAATCTTAAAATCCACAGAAACCTTTACTGATTCACATCAACATCTTGGGATACTGGCAGACTTCATACAATTCAAGGAATGCTGAATTTAGAAATTTGCGGAAAAAATATTTTTAAAAAAGAAAAAGTGACCCCAAGCAGGTAAAAAAGAAAATACAGCTCGTATAATGGCCAATCACCGTCTTGAATCCAACTGAATTGAAAACCAATTAAATGACCTGAAGATCAGTCTTATATAAACTTCAAGAGTTGGAGACAGTTTAACGAATGGGGCGAAACCACAGCTGAGCTATACAGATAAATATTTTCTACATATAGAAGATGGAGGTTTTATAACCAACAATGGCTTTTGTACTATTACATTCATGTAAGCATGTTTAGTAGTCATTTCCTGTCATTCCACTGTGGTACGTCTAGTGTGGCAGAGCATACTCTATGTTTACCTTTTTAGGGCCGCTTCAGGAGCACTGAAATATATTAAACATGCAAAAACCAATGGAGTCATCATTTTCAAAAGCGCCTTTTGCTCGACACGGTAGCCTGAATTATGGAGAGCACCAAAAAGTTTTCGCTTTTCCTACTAACTTATTGTAGCATCTCTTCCTGATTTTGAACCAAGTAATAATAAAGCCGTCCCTCAAACTAATATCAAGTTGAAGCAGCAGCAAAAGAACATAAAATCGCTGCTGAGTGTGATAAAGTATAAGCCAGGGGGGAGAAGATTGTTGTAATGACTTTACATCAACAAATACAATTACAGTACATGCAGCAGATCTAAACTAATCTGGATGAGATTTGGTGAAACAATTCTCTCTTGCTGTACATCAGCTTCTGCACTCCGAAAGTGAAAGGTGAAAGCATTATTAGTTCTTCGGAGTAATGCTGTCCCAAGAGTTTATAATAAAACCAATAAAATCCTCTCTTGAGTAAGCTGCTCGGTGTCCATATGAGGCGAGACTTGCTTGTGCACCCAGTTCGTCTAAATTGTCAGTGAAAAGCTTTTAAAGGAATCTTTGAGTAAAAAACTTTTTTAGTACATTTGTGATGAACGAAATAAAGACAACAAATAATCAGGTGACTGAAAATGCTGACAACACAAGCCACACAATGTGAAAATGATGCTAGAACTAAAAACAACCAGCAGTAACTGTAAGTTCTCTTGGCAGGTAAACAAAGGTGTGAATGTGAAAATAAAGAGTGAACTCCTTTACTAGATCTCATCCCTGCATCCTGTACATGCATTTGCCTGACTGTTTTGCATAACTCAAATATTGCAAGATGGATTTGTAATAGTGCCACCAAAGAAGGATATACCGCAGCTGAAAAGTTAGGCATACATTTGTATTTCTCCTATTTTAATATTTAGCAAAACCATCCAAAGCTGCAATTACAGTTCTTTTGTATCATGTCTTTAGCAGCTTTGCACATCTAGAAATGAAAATTTGTTCATTCTTCTTAGCAAAATAGCTCGAGAGAGAGAGAGAGAGAGAGAGAGAGAGAGAGAGAGAGAGAGAGAGAGAGAGAGAGAGAGAGAGAGAGAGAGAGAGAGAGAGAGAGAGAGAGAGAGAGAGAGAGAGAGAGAGAGAGAATGAGTCTAAGCAACTATTTCAACTCTTTTACACCTTCTAACCCATTCTCTTTCTGAACTGCACCATCTATCTTCCCACCAACATGATGGTGGAAAACTTGATGCTGCCACAACGGTTTGCGGTTGGCAGGGTGTGTTTACAATGTTAGTTTTCTTTAAGCGTTTGTATATAGAGCAATATTTTTTACACATATGACAAGACCATCTACTTCCACATTTGCTCTGTCCCCTACATGACTGTTAACAATCTGCAAATTAGAATTATTTTGGCTTTCAGAAATCTTGCCACTCTTCCATAAAAAAAACAGATTTGTGGAGTACATGCCCAATAGACCAGCTCTATACCCTCAGCAGGATTCTTGAGGGGGCATGGGAGTTTGCCCAACCAGTCTACATGTGTTTTGTGGATCTGGAGAAGGCATTCGACCGTGTCCCCCGGGGGATCCTGTGGGGGGTACTCCGGGAGTATGGAGTACCGGACCCTTTAATAAGGGCTGTCAGGTCTCTGTACGACCGGTGTCAGAGTCTGGTCCGCATTGCCGGCAGTAAGTCGGACTCGTTTCCGGTGAGAGTTGGACTCCGCCAAGGCTGCCCTTTGTCACCGATTCTGTTCATAACTTTTATGGACAGAATTTCTAGGCGCAGCCAAGGTGTTGAGGGGATCCGTTTTGGTGGCCTTAGGATTGCGTCTCTGCTATTCGCGGATGACGTGGTCCTATTGGCTTCATCAGGGCGTGATCTACAGCTCTCACTGGAGCGGTTCGCAGCCGAGTGCGAAGCGGCCAGGATGAAAATCAGTGCCTCCAAATCCGAGACCATGGTCTTGAACCGGAAAAGGGTAGAGTGCCTTCTCCGGGTTGGGGAGGATGTCCTGCCCCTAGTGGAGGAGTTCAAGTATCTTGGGGTCTTGTTCACGAATGAGGGGAAGATGGAGCGGGAGATCGACAGGCGGATTGGTGCAGCGTCTGCTGTGAAGCGGGCGCTGTACCGATCCGTTGTGGTGAAGAGAGAGCTGAGCCAAAAGGCGGAGCTCTCGATTTACCGGTCGATCTACGTTCCTACCCTCATCTATGGTCACGAGCTTTGGGTCGTGACCGAAAGAACGAGATCCCGGATACAAGCGGCTGAAATGAGTTTTCTCCGTAGTGTGTCTGGGCTCTCCCTTAGAGATAGGGTGAGGAGCTCAGTCATCCGGGGAGGACTCAGAGTAGAGCCGCTGCTCCTCCACGTCGAGAGGAGCCAGTTGAGGTGGCTCGGGCATCTGGTCAGGATGCCTCCTGGACGCCTCCCTGGAGAGGTGTTCCAGGCACGTCCCACCGGGAGGAGGCCCAGGGGAAGACCCAGGACACGCTGGAGGGACTATGTCTCCCGGCTGGCCTGGGAACGCCTTGGGGTTCCTCCTGAGGAGCTGGCCCAAGTGGCTGGGGAGAGGGACGTCTGGGCCTCCCTACTGAAGCTGCTACCCCCGCGACCCGACCCCGGATAAGCGGAAGACAACGGACGGACGGACGGACGGATGCCCAGTCAACAATTCTCCCACTTGAGTTGTGGTTCTTTGCAGCTCCACCAGAGTTACCATGGGCCTCTTGGCCACTTCCTCTATAATCAGTTTCATAACCTGGCCTGCCTCTCTAGACTTTGTGGGTTTGCAATTGAGTTATATACTTCCAAATTTCAGATGATAGATTGAACAGTGCTCTGTGAGATGTTCAGATATTTTCTTTGGAAGAATGAACTGGGCTCAAAACCTTGTATATTGTATAACGTTATTAAGCGAACATCTTTTAACCAAAGCCTTGATCTTTTTTAGCTTTCTCAAATTGTTTTAAAGCCTAAAGCATGCCTAGTAGTTAGTGAAATGGAAGAAAGCTCGAGCATAAGAAAAATGTAGTCTCTAAGTTGAAGGTCCTCCCAATTACTCTTCTTACTAATACCAACTTTTATCTTTTTGTAAAATAAAACTTGACCATGTCTTCAGTTCCAATGAAAATAATTCTTTTGATAAAATATAAAAAAGTATTTTTACCTAAAAGCTGAACACCGAAGTTTTGTTAAAATGCATAGCTATTTTGAGAAATGCATGAGAGACCAGATGCATTGAAATCTGTAACGTTCAACAACCAAAAGTGTGTATTGGATTCAAAAGGAAGAATTGCATGTCTGCATTCTTTTCACCAGGTTTATAAAGAGTGGCAGAGGTGAAGAACAGTTTAATAAATGATACATGTGAAACTGAACAGGTGTAATAATCAGAGGCAGGGGACCCAGAATTCAGCCAGACCAGCAGAGGTTTCTTTAAAAAGGAGGATTTTAATAACAGAAATCAAAAACAGAGACAAAATCCAAAAAAAACCTGTTGTAGCAAAAATGGCAGAAAAACAAACAGTCCAGTTGTGCAGGCAGGGCAGGAACAGACAGAACAGGATGGCTCAGGTTACTGGAGACAAAGGGGTCAAAAATCCAAAAGCAAATCAAAAACAGAATCTTGCAGAAGGAGACTCACCCATAACTCAACAAGACGACCTGGCACTGATGTCTGGTCTCAACAGTTTATATGGAGGAGGAAGCAGGTGAAACCGGTGAGAGGTGATTGCAGGAGGGGTGGAGTTAGGCAGGTGTGCAGAGTAAGTAATTAGACCAGACATCAGTGCTGAGGCTCAAAACAAGACCAGAAACCAAACTTAAAACAATAACTGTAAAAGAAGCCTCAAAACTCACACTAAGACACAAACCAAAACTAGGACAGAACTCCAACTATGACAGAACCTAAAACCCAAATAAACCAAAAAGCAGGGAAAAGCTAACTTTAAAGGTATACTATGCAACCGGGGTTGATTTTGCAGCGAGGCTCCCCCCAGAGGGCGAAAGTAAAAGTGCACTAACTAACCCTAACCCTAAAGATGCTCAGCTGTTCTGGTTTCTCCGTCAAGCCAGGCGCGGTTGTTTTGAGCTTAGCAGACAGGCGAACGCAACGAAAAGTGGAAAAAACAGCAGTACAAACAATGACTAACACAGTGAAGGTATGAACATCAAGCTTCCCGCAGCGCTATCTGCGGCTGCCGCCGCCGCCTCGCCAGTTTTATTATTATTATTCTTATTTTTTTATTTTTTTTTGATGTTGGCGAGACGCTACCGCCACCGCCTCGCCAAGCCGCGGCCGCCGCCTCGCCGCGGCCGCCGCGGTAGCGTCTCGCCAACATAAAAAAAAACAAATAATAATAATAATAATAATAATAAAAAAACTCGATATGCTTGCATGTTTATTTGACGTTAACACGCGGTTCTTTGTTGTTGCTTTCGCGCGTGCATATAGTGAATGGCAGGGCAAAAACACATGGAGTTCTCGCCGTAAAGCGAGACTTCTGTGTGTGCGGGCCGAGGGCTCTTGCAATTGCAAGTGCGGTATTTCCCCCACAGACCCCCAGGGCGGCCGAGAAAACCTTTGTTCGACCCGAAATGACTCATTTAATCATCCAAAACGGTATGGAACACATTAATTAACTGAAAAATGTTGCATAGTATGCCTTTAACAAAGTCATAAACAGGAACCAAGACAGAATATTACAACAGGTGCACAAGCGTGATTTCAGCTCCCCACTTTAACAGTGAAGGGGAGCCACAAGTGACATCGTAATTTTCATACACAAATATTATTTGTATCACAACACAAATTACTCAGTTTTCTTTCATTTTTTTTTTTTTTTTTTTTTTTTTTACTAAAGTTATTAATAATTAGGTACAGAAAAGGAATTATGTATTTACTCAATGCTCCCAAGCCTGGGATCTAGACCATAAATAAAAAGAAAGAAGCAATGAGCTCCGTTCAGGGAGAAGGCTGTTCTGCAGGTTTCTGCAGAAGTACAAAAAAAGATCAGGTTACAAATGCGATGCAAAAACGTACATCATTCTATGGACCAACTAATTTCAGCTAAACCTATGATAATATGAGGTGCTTCTATTCCACCTCTACAATGCTTTTTAGAAATACCAGTTTCCTAATGTTTGACCAACACATTTGTTAAATGCCACCTTGAGAACACCGCTCAGTGTTATGCCATCACCAAAGGATACTGCTCTGTTCAATTGGTTTGCTAAGGACTCTAGAGAAAAAGGGAATAACTAAAGCAATCCAAATAAAACTGGACTGATTTGATAAACTATAGGACAGATATAGCTCAAGCATTGGTGGAGTTATGAAATAAAGTTTCTATCAAATTAAGACCACACTACAATATCAAAATCAGACATAATGTGAAGGGTCTAACCAAGGTCTTGGAGCGTTCTTGTGAGTTTCACCAAAAACACAGCATGCTCTTCATATGACGTAAAATTGTGTTGCAAAGGGGGAAGAAACTTGATGGTAAACTTCCTGAATTTTTTCAAAAACCTTCCTGGAAAGTTAACCTCGGGAATTTGGAAAAAACAATAAAATAAAAAATAAAACCTTCAATGGCTATTAACTGCAGCTTTGGGATGAGTCAAACAAACTGTATTATATTCAGACATGAAGAGACATGTTTATGATTGTATATTTACCATTTAAGATAAGATAAGATAAGATAAGATAAGATAAGATAAGATAAGATAAGATAAGATAAGTTAGGCTTTATTGATCTCACAGTGGAGAAATTCACTTGTCACACATCGGCTTAATAAACAAAAGAAGGTGCCAAAAGGAGGAAAAAGGTGCATAATGTATAGGGTAAATACAGTGTGTCTACATATATACAGTGTATCAACAAAAAAAAAGATAAAAAAAAATAAAAAAATAAAATAAAAGTACAAGGGAAATAAAGCAGATATTTAGGATGACTTATGTACACTCAGGTGACATATACAAATGGAGTGACGTTGTACATTAAGTGGTACCAGGTAAAGAGCAACAGTGAGGTAGTGAGATACATCGATTAGACATCATTATGATACATCAAATACATTTATCCAATAATATCAAACTTATTTCACTTTATGTAATCCACTAACTTAAAAATGTGGCATCAATAGCCCACGGTTCTGTCTGATGGAGGAATGCACAATACTTTTAGAGCGGGTGGCCTTAGAAGTAAAGCGCAAGCGGCGGCTCATGATGTTTTAAAAATATTTTTTTATTATTATTATTTACAGTATATCTCATAAAAACCTTCAGACATCCGATGCTAGAAAAACTGGAGAACAGTACAGTCTTAGCTCGCCATTAAGACTTTTTCTAAGATCCAGGGATCCGGGAGCCTGTTGTGTGCTCTTAATCTGGTGTAAAGAGACCTAAATGTTAGGTTACACACTACATATGTATATGTTTGACCTAAAGCATACCTAAACCTAAAAATGTGTCCCAGAGTACAATTAGTTATAAACTGAACCAAGATAATTAGTTTTAAAATATCTCAATTTTGATATGCTATTAGTATTTTAGAAGACTATTTTAGAAGACTATTTAGACTTTTTGAAACTATCTTTTGACTATTCTCTTACACACCGTACACTATATTTTAAAAGGCAATGAAGAGCTGTTTGCTATGTAGTAGCCTATAGAAGGGTGTAGTACAGTGAAATTTCACCACCTTACTGCAGGCTGATTTAATATGTTGTGTGCTAGCAGGAAAGGCAAGTATGTCCTTCACATGGATAATTTGATATGATCAGCTCCTTTCACCACAGCCAGCCCCAGCTTGCTCAGCATTAAACTAAGGAGTGGAAAGGTAGACAAAGATGGACCTTAAGTGCTTGCTGGCGCTTTTTAATAAAGTTGGCACTTTATGTTAATCATGTAAATTTAATGTAAATGTTTGTTCATGCATATGAAATAAAAACAAATAAAACTCCCCTCAAATAACCGTTGTTCATTTTACCTTTTACTGTAACCAGATCTGGTTGAAATTTCTCCGTGCTGGAAAAGTTTTTTTTATGATGACTACTGCCTAAAACATCTTAGCAACAAAACCTGATTTTTCACCTAGAAATCTAAACTTTGTCTATGTGTGAAAAGCCAAGTAGACAGAGTGACTTTTCACCTCAAATCCCTCAGCGCCACATTTGATTTCGAGGAATTTCGTTGACTAGGAAACGAGGAGCTGTAATTGATAGAGCAGTCAACTCATCCTGGTTGTGAGCTGGTTTTGTCTCCATAGATAGAAACTTAGAACAAGTGCACTGGAGAGTTTCTATATAATAGCATTCACCAGAAGAAAAATCAGGTTGCCTGGCATATCTGGGTATATTTAGTAAAGGAAAAAAGAATTAGGATTACCAAACCTGCAATTGAAAGTCTTTAATACTTTCCACCCCCAGCCAATACTTTCATTTATTAAAGGCTATAGAACACACTCTGTGTACCCCAAATCCCTTGGAATGAGCAGTTTGCAACAACGTAGATGGTTGCTATGTAACAACATTTCTAAAATGCTCCCACTATATGCAATCTCGCCAAATATTTATCGATATGAGTTTCCTCAGTGGTGAGCCTCTAATTAATGTGGGAATTACACTGCATGATGATGAAGGCTGCACAGGTGACTTTCTGACCAAACTCGACTCTGGTGATCACAGTTTGCATAAGCATTGTTTCTGCAAGTATAACAGAAGGTAAACTGCAGTGCTGACTTCTTTCTAATTAAGTTTGCTCACTGTATCGGAATCGAGGGCTCTCCTGTGGTGATTACCTACTGGAAATGAAAGTTGTGACACTTTCTTCGATGACAAATTATGTTGATTGGAAACAAAAAACACAATAAAGGCAGGTTCAAAGAATGACTTGCTAAGCCTGGACTGCTTGAGCTCTCCCATTATGTGCCAAGTGGGACACACAGATTAAATCTGCTGTTGATTTGTGGGTTTATCAACAGTCACATTGCCCTTGGCGAGGCCTCCTGTTGCTTAAATAAAGCACTGCTTGTGGCCATGTTTGTCTTTCCTGAAAAGATATTAGCCTCCACAGCTGAGATATGAGAATTGGCATTCAGGCCTTGATGTTATTTTAAAAGGCTATTTTGTACCGGTCCAACTCAGAAATTAAGATAATTTCTAACTGCAAGTCAGGAGGAGTAAGCACTTAGCTCTCAGTAATTACATTACATAATAAAAGGAGGAAAGAAAAGAAAAAATATGTGGCATTATAAAAAAAACAACATTTAATTTTAGACCAATGTGATACAATAATTATAAATATGAACATTTGCAGATCTGGGCAGATTGCACAGGCAACCATCTGCCTGTGCGTTTTAGAAGTTATTTTATTGTTTGTTTTTAAAACTTGAAATTGTCTGACACCCCATTATCTCACTGAGCTGTTAACTATACATACTCCAGTAAGACCCGTAAGCAAAATCTTCCGATTCTCAGATCCAGGTTGAAACATAGAGGAGACTGGGCTTTTGCCATAGCTGCTCACAAACTGAAATAGACATTAGGACCTCTCCTACATTTAGATATTTTAAAAATTCTTTCAAAACCACTTTTTATTTGCTTTTAAACTTGGTGTAGTTTCTTTTAAAATAGATATTTTGCAAGTTGTACAACAATTTGGTCAACTCTTTTTTTCAAATCCGCTCTAAAAATTTACTTCACTTTTATGCTTAATAAATTCTTTAGGGAATAAGAAAGGTGTGAAAGTTTCTACTTTGTTTTTGTCTCCAGCCAAAAGATATGGGATCGGTAATTCATGTTCAAAAAGCTGGATTTTCATTAGTTACAGCTATTCTGACACTTTGCACAACTCTAATTAACAATTTGAAATCCCTTTTTCTTTCCAGATTCTTTTTTTGTTTTACTTTTCATTTTTTTCTTAATTAGATTTTCTGCACCCCAATCTAAACTTCTTCTGACAAAAAAGACACAGTCTAATCAGTTAGTGGATGAATTCAGTTCTGACATTTTAATAGGAAAATAGCCCAAATTTGAACGATTGTTGACATGTCAGTAAATAATTTTCTCTTTCAATAAACTTTCAAAGCTTTCATATATTGCTCTACCAGGGGCTTTAATAGGTTTCAATTAAGGCTACTATTGTGCTATAGCAACACTTATAAAGTTGTCTTGCTTCTGTTGATTATTATTTATAATAATTCTTTATTTGGATACCTTTGCTAAAGGCTAAACCTCCATCCCTCTATGTAATTTTCTTGTATGTACCTTGTATGTATAGTGACAAATAAAGCACTTTACTCACTTTACGTATTACTTAAAAAGTGTCATGGTTTTTAAGTGTTTGGCCCACATGCAGACACAGACGGAAGCAGGAACAGTTTTAAGATGTTTATTTTTAGGCTCAACAAAGGGGAAGCACACGCTGTGTGCGACAGGCGAGGTCTGAACGTCAGAGCTGGAACGACTGCGGGAAGAAAGAGGATATGTTTACTAAGGATCAAACCAGGGGGAAATGTTCCAGAAGCTGCACCGCTTACCGTTTGGTTGGGAAGACCTGTCCGGGGGGGGATGAGTGAAAAAGGGACTCTGTGACCTTAACTCGCCGATGGTAACTGGTGGCTGAGTGACAGGAGGGCTGGCAGATGGAATGCAAGCGAGGGGCCCGGACAGCACCACTGTGACGGCAGGCAGGAGGAGCAGCTGGAAGAACGGGAGTGTAGCTGATGAACCAGGTGAATCCAGGAAGGGGGTTCTCACGCCCAGCTTGGTACCACCAAGGGAGTATGAGTGGAGATGCCAGAGCAAAATCTGAGCGGCGGGGATTTGGATGGCTGGTTCACTGAGCACGACGCCAACACAGGTGAGTAGATCCAAACACGACAAACTGGAGAATAACAGGAGACAGGATTAGTCCACAAACTCACAGGTACGAAGCACGGGAGACAGATCAGTGGCCTAGGCATACCACGACGGGGTAACACTCTGGCGTCTTCCAGCTATCTGTGTACTCCTTTTAAAGCCCGAGACAAAGGTTTTTTTATGAGTCGCAGGTGTGGGCCACGCCAACCCGTCAACTGCAGCCACCTGTGAAGCAGAGTTAGAGCACAGAAAACAGAGAACCCTGACAAAGAGTATTGTTAATGTCAGCTATGTTTTTCTCTGTGATCATTCATGGCTTAAATATCTTTTTGCAATTCTCTAAAATTATATGCAGTTAAAATCACAGAAGTTTTTTTCTTTTTTCTTTTTGCAGTTCATGACTTTAGTGCTTTGTTGCTAAGTAGTAATTTGTAATCAGAAGTGTTGTCTTACCCTGTAATTCCACATCCTCCCCTCCTGTACGTGTCTATTCCGTTCCAGACTGCTGCCGTGAGTCCGTAAAAGGAAAGCCTACTACATCCGTGGTTACTCCGTCTAGGTCCGCTCCAAAGTTTCTTGGAGCCTAAGGAGGAATCATTGTCATTACAAGCAGAATCCAAATCTATTTGGAGAGGATTACCATGTTTCAAGTTAAATGTTTAAAGGACAAATTTGCTCCCTTATTTGGTGTAAAAACAGTGGTTTGCATCCATATTTAAATAAAACAGTTAATTTTATTGTGAGTATTTTAAAAAAAAAAATGAATTTGTTGTTAAGATCTCTATTTACACAAGTTAATTTTTACCAACCAGAGATTGTTGACGTTCTTTTTCCTGTTTGCTACGAATGCAATTATGGAGCTTGACCCACAATTGCAATCTGTTCCGTTCCCGACGGACCGGATTGGAACAGAAAATTGGAGTTGTTCCGTAATTTGACGATGATCGATGGAGAGGGGGTCCGCTAATGGTGATGCTTGGAGTAGTCACGGAAAATGTGGAACTGTTCTCATTTATTAAAATAATAACGTAGTTGCTCCGTCGGTTGGACGAGCAGGTATGTGAACGGAATGGAGCAATCATGGAGGATGTGCAATCTGGGGGTTAGTTTCGGCACCACTGTTAAAAAAACTGAATTCCTCAGGTCAAATCCACAAATGTCTGCATCAGAGGGACTTCTGAGAGTTTGTCTTCACTAGCCACCTTAATCTTGGTCATATTGGCTAGAAAGGACCAACTTTATAAAGCAGTGGAGACAATGAACACCACTGCGAAAGTCATTAGTATCATTAGAAAATATAACCAATATATAATGCTAAGCAGGTCAGCCGTAACATGTTGCTCCACAGGGTTAATTAATTAATAAAGCTCTTAATATTCTGACAATACGTTATTTAAAATGTACACAGCTTTTTCATCTGTTTCAAAAGATATATCTAACCAGACACTCTCAGCTATCTTTTATGAAGGAGCGTTTAGCTAAAATCAATTAAATTAAATTAAATTGTATTTACATAGCGCCAATTCACGACACATGTCATCTCAAGGCACTTTACAAAAGTCAATTTCAATCAAATCATAAAGACAGATTGGTTAAAAAGTTTCCTCTCTAAAGACACCCAGCAGATTGCATCAAGTCTTGATAAGCAGCATTCTCTCCTCCTGAAAGAGTGTAGAGCCACAGTGGACAGTTGTCTGCATTGTCCATGGCTTTGCAGCAATCCCTCATACTGAGCATGCATGAAGCGACCGTGGAGAGTAAAATTCCCCTTTAACAGGGAGGAAAACCTCCAGCAGAACCAGACCGGAGGTTCCTAAGCTAATGGAAGTCCTAAGCTAATGCTTGTATTATCATTTCTAGAAATAATGCCGCATTTTCAATGAACTTTTTGGGAAAAAAATTTTTAAAGGGCCTGAAAACCTTGACATTAATGAGTTAAAAAAGGAATTAACTTTTTAAATCCAGCCCTGCTTGCCAGTGTCCACATGTGCAAGACAGCTTTCTGATCTTTACTTAAATTAGCAATAAAGTGGACAGATGCACATAATAAAAGATTATAAAACGGCTGTTGGGTGAGCACACTTTATGGATTCCACTTGTTTTGTGCTATAAACGTTTAAGTTGTAATTGCTTATTAATTTTATAGGGTTGTTTAGAGCTGAAGATGTTTAAGGACGCATGACTTACAAGGTCCATGTAAGGTAAAGCAATTCAATAAGCAATACGACCAAACCATCATGGTCACAGTAGAGCTTCTTTATGGTCTATAATGGCTGTTTCCCAAAGAATGCACTGAATTAAATTGGATTGTTAGATAAGAAATAGAAAGAAATAAGAAATAATAAATCTACAATTTAGGTAAATTTCTATCAGCTTTATGTATGTTAAAAAAATGTTTCAACCTTCCTTCTTCAATTATGCCCACATTATTGTAGACTGTAGGGGAATTACAGTTTGCAAATGTAAAAAGAAAAATTGGATTAGGAAAATAATAGTACATATTCAATATATTTCTCTCTCTTCAGCTATAATAGTATTACATACTATCCCATATCCTTCTGTAAACAGGCTGGAGTTTTCCCCATGTTTAAATTTAATATTTATTTTTTTACCTGAGTTAGCCATATTATCAATATTTGTGCAATATTTACTCTGGTATTTAATCTTTACTCTTATTTTTGGTGTTTCTGGTAAAGCTCACCCTCTGTTGCTTTAGAACTAACTTTAGATCAGATTAGCTTGTTTTTTTTTTATTACTATTAATTGTGTGTAATTCTGTCTCTTTGCCACTGTCACGCCCAAATTTCCCCATTGTGGGACAATAAAGGAATTTCTTATCTTATCTTTTCTTATCTTTTAATAGGAGTTGAGACCCTACCAGGCTGCTGGCCAGATGGGTCAGAGCAACTTAATCTCCAAACAATGTCTTTAGTGAAGCAAAGGGCCTAATTAGTTTTAAAATAAAGGACATTTCAGTATTAGTTGTAAAAGGAGCAAAATTAAATAACATTTCTTAGCTACTTGCGATTAAACTTGAAATAGAAAAGGTGTTGAAAACAGTGTCACAACTTGTCAGACCTAGTATTCACAAGCATGATAAAATAGCTTTGAAATTAGGAATCTTCAGAATAACATCGAGTATTGCTTTTGACACATTTAGAGATACCCATGATAATAGTGATAAGAGCCTCTAAAATAATCCTACCTTCTAATAGTTTGACAGATAAACAAATTAAGAGGTGATAGCCTCCTTGACCGTGAGTTTTATATTGTAAAATGCCATTGTTTACTCAGTGAAGCATGTCAAACTTCAGTGAGTGCTATCATGAAATAGGCTCATCTGGCAAGTTTAGATGGACTGTTTGTTTTGAGATGTAACTGCTTGGCCCTTTTTTTGTACTGAAATAGAGTCTGTTATGACAGTCTGTTCTGTAATACCTGAAGTACAGTATACTTGACACATGGTGGGCGGCAGGAGACAGAGCATACCACCCCCATGTGATGACCTCAGCAATCAGCACCTCTAAAGTGGCTTTGCAGTTGTGCTTTGAGAACAGCTGGGATTTTCTGAATCAGACAAACACACAAACAGAGCAAATGTACAGTACAGGTTAGAAGCAGACTGGAAATATTTGGTGAGATGGATATTTTAGAATAAAATATAATAGCTGTTATTGTCATTGTATAGGATACAATGAAATTTGAGTGCTAACTCACCTTCGGTGCAAATTACAACTAGCATAAAAGGCAATACTAGTATTAAATAAAAGATGCCCAAACTATTATTACTATTATTACAAATCAGCAGCAGGGTATTGCTTCCTTATTTGCATTTAAGTTGGTTATAGGTTTTAAGTAGGAATGTGTCCTAAACAGATATTTTTTTTCCCAAAGCAGATCTATTTCTATTAAAATTAGGCATCCACTACTGAGTCTTAGTGTGATTCTTTATTAAAAACAATGCAATGCATTGTTATAAAATAACAAATCAGTTATTCCTGCGCTGTGTGATCTACTTGAGTACTGTGACTCTTTTAGCACTTAAATCACTAAACAATGACTTGCTGGACACTGCAGTCTCTCTGGAGTAAATCAGAGATTCTGCAAGTCAGCCTAAAAATACTGCTTCAGCACGGGTTACTTGGTGAAGAATGCTGCTGTAATGGTTTTCTCAGTTTTTAACGTGACTTGTTGAGAATTTGAAGGGTTGCAGTGCAGTTCCAGTTAATGATTTGTGGACCAAACTTTCAGAAATGAAATGTCATAAAATGCAATCGAGTTTTTCAGGTGCAGTCTTTGCACCTCTGGCTGGAAGCTCGGCATATCTGACCTTAGACAGACCAAGAGCTGCATCATGCAGTTCAGTCCTGTTGACATTATCAAAGTCACTGTAAAGGATAAAATATACATAGACTGTTTGGTCAAAGTAATAACATTGTAAAATTTGGCAAATTGTGCACTTGAAAAACATAGCTTGTTTAAATTGCTAAATTGGACCTCACAACTTACTATGTGTGCAGCTGACATGGTAAGCAAGTAAAGTTGATTTATTTATGACCTTTTGAGATTTGTGGCACTGATGATAATTAGTTGTCATGCCAACAGACTCTCATTTACTAATTAGGTGATTGCTGAAGTCAGTTGGTTGTAAGGGATTTCATTTAGGAACATCCATGTGACGGGGAGTTGATACAAAGGCGTGTCACACTGTTCACATTTTTATTATTATGTTCTTTCAATTCCTTACACTTCTTGATTATGCACTATTTTGTGTTGGTCTAATACATAAAGGATTAAAAAAATGCATTGCATTTTGTCATGGTAACATGTAATAAGTAATAAGTGGTATGAGTAGTTTTTTTTCAGTGATAGCGTCGCTAGCTGTAAATAGTTTATTTTTATATGGTCAGATTAAGCCTTTTGCAGGAATGAATAAACAAAAATGGGTTATTTTCAAACTTAAGTTGATATTCAGATGTCTTTTTTCAGATAGGTGAATAAATCTTTTCACACCTCCCATTCAAGGTTAGTTTATTGTGTCTTTGTTGGACCACAGTTTATCATTTGTAAGAAAAACAAGTAAAACGGAAGCCAGAACTAAGAATATTTGAGACAAGAAATAGTAAAGAAGCCTAATAAACATTTGTGCTGAGCTTTATGGCAAGTAGAATGGTGCCCTGGCTGCCGTTGAGGTGCCAAACATATTTGGGGAACCTTTTTACCTATAAATCCTCCCTTGACGCCCAACCCATGATTATTTACTTTATGGCTGTTAAGGTATTAGGTACAAACTATAGTCGAACAAGACAGAAAGAGATGGAAAGAGGAATAGCAAGGACAAAGTACAAGAAAGAGAGAAAACACGGAGACACGAAGAAAATACTGGATAAAAAAAAAATGAAAAAGAACAAAATAAATAAATAAATAAACCCTCCCAAAAAGCCTTCTCCGGGAAAACCAGGAAAAGGTGACCACAAACACCTACAAAGTGATAAAACTAACAAAGAAAAAAAAGAAAACACAGACAGCAACAACACTAGCAAGTTTTATTCACACACACGACATATTTACACCATACACACAAGGCTGTTGAGGGCAGGAGCTCTGCCCGGTTCCCTACCCCTGACATTGCCTGTTGCAATTGCTTGGTGGTGGAGGAGTGATATTTAATTACACGTCACACATGCAGGAGGTTCAAACTCCTGCTCCGACCGTCTCAGTCATTTTGTCCTTTGGCAAGAGAATTCACCCGCTTTACCTACCGGTTGGCGGTGCTCAGAGGCCCTGGTGGCATTGATTGTAGGGCAGCCTCGCTTCGGTCAGTCTGCCCCAGGGCAGCTGTGGCTACAATGTAGCTCACCACCGTTGGTGTGTGAATGTGTGATTGGATGGGTGAATGCTTGACAGTGAGTTAATTTGGTGTCCTGTGGACTGGACCGGGGCTCGGTGTCCTCTGGCCTGCCTATGTTGCTCCTGGTTGTGGATTTTGGGGTTCTCACCCCCCTCCTTGCTGCTTCCTATTGCTTGGGGTTGCGGGCCCCTAGACTCCACCCCTGACCCATGCTTGGGTGACTGGGGCCTGGCGAGATTGGTAGTTTGTTGCCCCTGGTAATTGGGGGGGGGGGGGGGGGGCACTGGCTCTACTCCATAGCTGTGGGGGCTTTGTCCCGGGCTCTCTGCGCTTTCTTCGGATGCCTGAAGGGGATGGCGGTGGCCCTCTGCACCCATCACTTAGCACAATTTAGCCCTACACCACGTTTTTCATGTTCTCACACACATATTTAAGCACTAACATTTGTGTTTAAGGAAGAGATGGGGCAGCATTGATGTCACCGCTTTGATTCTACAAGATGAGGATTTTTAAAAGCACATTGTTGCAATACTTCAGCATGTTTGTTTGATCAATTTGTGTAAGCAAAGAGGGGCCTCTGTTACATGACATGGACGTTAAGTTTGCTGCAATCTCTTCAGAGTGTCATTAAAGAATCATAATATCCTTTCCCATCAGGGGAATGCGCTTAAGCTGTGGGTGACTTGTCTTAAAGCTAAAGAGCAGCTTCGTAGTGACTGCAAGTTCTTTTATAATTATTGGCTAAAGAATCAAAATAAAGACAGCTATTGTGAAGGAACACATTTTAATGGTGGATTGTAGTTTCATTTTTCTTTTAAATTACATGCCGGTTACAGACAAGGTGACATCATGTCACCTAGTCTCTTATATACTGAAAGCACATGCAAGTCACATTCATTGCTCTGAGGCATAAATGTAGGTGAATGATTGTCTGTTGTAGCCCTATGATTAACTGTTGAGTCTTGTGTTGTGTTTCTCCGCCTTTTTCTCGATGTGTGCTGGGATTGTCTGTGTGACCCTGAATAACAATAAGGGGGCGAATGAATTATTTATTTTATATTGTTCATTTCCCACTCTGATTGAACAAGGGACGTGCCATAGACTAGATCACATTAGGATGTGGTTTATCATTCTTGCAGTCAAAGATGGGGCTTCCTTCACAATCTCATTAACCAAAGTAGTTTTCTGAGTAGTTTTCAGTTGGCTTTAAACCTTTTGGGCTAATTTTGTCATGTTTAAAAAACATGTCGGACTGTTTGATGCATCTACAATTGGTAATTGCTGTATTTTCCCCAAAAATATTAATGCTTTAGCTCTACAGTGCCTCCACAAGGATTTGTTTGCTTGCATTATGCTTATACTTATTATACTTCAAATCTCATGAAACAAATCTTAGTATTTCTCTAGAATTTTACATAATAGAGCAACATAAAGTGGTCTGTAGTTTTTAAAGTGGAAGAAAAATGATGGATGCTTTGAAACATTTATATAAATGATTCATTAATATTCAGCCCCCCCTGAGTAAAAACTTTGTTGCAATTATAGCTGCATATAACTTGATTTTTCAGTCAATTTTGCAGTGACTGAGGTTTTAGCTCATTCTTCTTTGCAAAATAACTAACCTTCTAGGACCATTTTCAAGTTCAGTTTCAACATTTATTTCTAAATTTTGACTGGGCCTCTCCCACAAATGAATATGCCTTCGGCTCAATCGTTCCACTGAACATCTGGCAGTATGTTTACAATCATTATCCTGCTGGAAGACCCATTCCCAAGTCATTTGCAAGAGAAACATCTTGATGCAACAACCACCTTTTTCTCAGTCTGGATGTTACATACAGGATGCAGTGTGGAAGCTTTTGCGCAACACATAAAGTTCAGACTGTTGGCCAAAAGTTTTTTTTTTTTTTTTTTTTTCCCCAAATCTGACCAGTGCACCTTATTCGACATGCTCACTGCACCCCTTACATGGCTTTTGGCAAACTGTGAACATGAGCTTTTATGGGTTTCATTCAGCCATTCTTCCAAAAAGGGCAGATTTTTGGAGTGCACGGTTAAAGGTTTCCCATTGACAAATTCTCCTGCCTGAGCTGTTGATCTCCACAGCTCGTACATAGTTACCATGGTTTCTGATTATAGTTATCATGGTTTCTCTACTTCTCAGTTCATGTGAAGGGGCCATGTCACAGAGGGTTTGGAACTGTGGCATATTGTTTCCATTTCTGGGAAACTTATTGAACAGTGCTCCATGAGATATTCAAAGCTTGGGATATTGATCTATTAACCAGCCCTGCTTTAAATGTCTCTACATCTTTATTTCTGACCTATTACCTGTGTTACTTGGTCTCCATGAGGCTGTTTGTTATATAATATCTTCTTAGTGTCTTAAAAAAACAGCTGTCATTAAACTGAGATTAATATATGTACTGGTGGACTGTTTCTACTCATTAGGGAATTGCAAAGGCAAATCGTGGCAGTCGATTTTATTTTGGAGTCTGAAAGCAAGGATATGGAGGATACATACAAATGCACACTGTACTTTTCAAACTTTAGTGTTTAATTTTTTTTTTTTGAAAAGATGTGTATCCTTTTTTTCCAGTTCATAATTTTATGCTACTTTGTGTTGGTCTATCATGTTTCTTTATTACAACAGCACAAAATGTAAAAGACTTCAAGGGCCATTCAGTGATTTGGGAGGCAGTCAATATTTTTTTTGAAGGTCAATTACCTTTGTCCCCTTTTTAAGTCTGTTTATATATTTTTTTTATTTATCTGTAGTGTTAATCATTGTTGTTTATAATATTATTCATTTCTAAATTCAGAAACAGTAAAAAAATGCAATTTAGTTTTTTGTTTTTGCATTGTTGATCGTTTTCTATAATGCTACCTCACAGTTTAAATCATAATTTGTTCTTCCAAGAGACATTTGCTTCATCTTTCAGGGCAGTTATAACATTTCTGTGGCTATCCCGTCTGTAAAGTGATTTCACAGTTTATTTTTTCATTTGATCCTCGCATCTTTAGTTGATTATTTATTAATGTAAATCCATGAAACAAAATCCATTTTGTTTTGACAGATGCTTGTTCTAGGGCTGCGGCCAAAGCTCAGCTTGATTTTTTTCCGGACTGTCACACAAGGACTTGCAGTTTTTCTACTTTGTTGTCGAATAAATTTGTTCATTTGGCACGCTAATGAATAATCCCTCTCCTCAAGGGGCTCCAATTGTTGAACAATTGTTGACTTATTTAAAAAAAAAAAACTTGGGAGGTTTTATGTTGCTTCAAGCTCTGTATTTGAGTTTGTGCTTTAGATTACATGTTTCCACTAGAAGTATTACTTGTGGGAGATTTAGGAAACCCAATCAGAAATCCTAAGAGACCTGAAAAGTCGTACCCTTCATGCAATAGCTGTTAATTATGTGTTTAATCATTTAGGGTGTCTTTAATTTCAATCTTAATAACTCACCCTTTTCCCTCCAGCATTTAATAAATGCAGCGGATTAGCAGTCATGTCTAAATGTATATCTCTAAAGGTAACATCGGTGTCATTTCTTGGAGGGAGGGAGTTAGAGAGTTTAAAATGGATGCTTGGAAGAGATTTTTCATCAGCTTAAAATAAATCCAGAAATCCTTTATACAAGGTGAAACAGTGAAAAGTAGGAGCTTATTTATTTACAGTTGTTGTAACAGCCCCGAGTGATCCGATTTAATCCTTTCAGGTAGCTAATAAGCTTTTATCACAGAGGAGGTGGGTTCTTTTCTTTGTGAGAGAGGGAGTCATTATCAAACCGCTTATTCTTAATGCCAACTGGGCTGTGTTTGTTCAACTGTTAAGCATCAATTCAAAAGGTCCTGACTGATCTAAAAGGCTCTTTATGGGCCAGTGAGGCACAAATAATGTTGGGCTTTCTTGGAAAAAATGTAATTAGTTCATCCCCAATTCTGTGTTTATAGAACAAAATCATTGTTAGGAAATATTTAAACTTTTCTATACTTTGTTACATTGCAACTATAAACTATCATGATCCTTGGATGTGGCTATTGTTTTTCAGTTTTCATCATTTTTCTGTTGTTTATATTCTCTAGTTTTTGATGTGTTTGTTTGTGCTTAGTTTTTTTTCTTGTGTTTTTTGTTGATTTGGAATTATTCCTGCAAATTACATGTGTTAATGTACTTTAGTTTAGTTTATTCGATCTTGAACACAAACAATATATAATAATCAAGCATCAGTCAACAGTTCGTCAGAGTTCAGGTACAGTCATTAAATTCAATTTTACATCATAAATGTTACAAAGATCGAAAAGGTATAGGCCTACCCTACCCTTGCACATACATACAAACTTTTTCGTTTTCTTTTCCCTCCCACTCCCTTCTGCTTGTTTTCTGAGCACCATTAATCAAGTTTTCTGTAATTTTCCATCACGTTGGACTTGCAATTTGTTTTAAATACATTAATTGTTTTAGAAAGTTGAATTTCCAGAGATTTCAATAGATTGACTCCTCTGATGGATATACACCATCTTTTTAAACTTGTTCTCAGCTTGGCTTTATGGAAGAATCCAGTACCTCTGAGATTGTAAGTGGATTTTCAGGTTTGGAACAACTCTTGGATACAGTAAAGAAGCATGTGATTTTGCACTTTGTACACAGTAGTGTTGATCTAAACACTGCTGTGTTTAGGTCAACAAGATCATGCAATTGTAAAATATTTAATTTAATAAAGAGTGGATGTGTTGGAGCAAAATAATCTGCATAGTTGATCACTCTGATAGCTTTCTTTTGTAATCGCAAAATAGGTTGAATGTTTGTCTCATTGTTATTCCCCCATATTTCCACACAATAATTTAGGTATGGGAGGATGAGATAATTATACAAAATATAGAGTACATTTTAATCTACAAATGTTTTGATTTTACATAATATGCTAATACGTTTGGATATTTTAGTTTATAAAGTATTTATATGCAATTTTCAATTAAACTTATATTCAATATTGATTCCTAAAAAATTGTGACAAACACCCTTTCAATTACCACCTCACCAATTTTGAATTAATATTGTTTTGCTTTTCTGTTGCCAGAAATAATATAATGTGTTTTTTTGTTTTCAAGTTTTATGATAGTTTATTGACATCAAACTACTTTATTTCAGCATTTTAAGTTCAGTTTCCACTGTATCCAAGAGCAACTCGAGATCTTGTCCAGAACAATACAGACTGGTATCCTCAGCAAATACGTAGGATACAAGGTAATATTTTTTACAGCTTCACATGTATCATTTATGTACATGTGAACACATGAAACGATTACTTTATAAAGTAAGATGCTGAAAAAAAGAACAGGAGGGTGAGGGAGATTTGAAGACATTAATTGACATTTTTCACAGTGTGTCTTTAGAGTGCTAAATCAATGGGTGGTGAGTCTGTCACACTAAAAATTTAACTCTAGCAATTTAAACTGACAACCATAGATTTTCTCACACCCTAAAGTTTGTCACACACCATTTAGGGGGTACACCTAGCTAGTGTGGTGTTTCTGTCAGATGAGACCAAATTTTGTTTTAACACAGTGGCGATAACATCATGCTGTGGGGACAGGGAAGCTGGTCAGAGCTGATGAGAAGATGGGCAGAGCTAAATACAGAACAATTCTGCAGAAAAACTTTTGAAATCAGTTGGAGGTTCATCTCTACCAGGATGACATGTCTCAACATACAGCAGGAGCTAAAATAAAATTATTTAGATAAAAAATATCCATGTCCTAGAATGGCTCAGCCAAACTCTGAACCTAAATCCAGTTGAGTAACTAATGAATGTTCACAAAGACATCTCTCGATCCAATCTGTAAGAGCTTGAGCAATTTTGCTAAGAGATTGATTCTTTTGATTTGGTTGATAGATTCGGCAGAGCTTAATACAAATGCCTGCCACACTTTTCAGAGTTTTATGTGCAAAGCTGTTTGCAGACCATGTAATATTTTTCTTCCACTTCACAATGCTCCACAGATTTTTGAAAAATACATTGTAGCTTTTAGCTGGTACATGGGAAAAAAATGTGCAAACGTTAAATGAGTATGAAACCTTTTGCAAGGCAAATCAATCTCTTTATTCTACAGTCAAAATTTGAATTTCCAGTCCTCAAGAGAACCCAAAAGAAATTTCGCCGGAGTCATGTTTAGATCCAGCACCGCCTCATCATTTCAAGCTTTGATAGTGCTGAATGGTAGCAAAGCTTTTTATCCACACAGGTGTTTGCAGCAGCAATCAGTAGGTAACAGTTCACACAGCCCTGCTCAGGCAGCTGGCATTACCTCTGAGGACTGCTTCAATCACACAAGGTTTTCATGTGTCAAAGAATTTGAATAGTGACCTTTGTGACTCACCACCACGCAGGAGATGTGTTCTGCAGGTTGCAACGCTAATCTTGGCTGGAGTCTAAACAGGGAATTTATTAGCACTGCTGCGTACATGCATAACGAATCCCCATCTCAGCCACATTTTCAAAGCTTTTGAGTATTCTGGAGGTGTCGGCAAGGATATTTGGAGGTGAGTTTAATTAGAGCACAACTCCCCTCTGCAGTGCTGGCAAAAGAATGCATAATAGCTTGAAGACACAAGAAAGCTGCTTTATAGGCTTGTCATGGTTTTGATTTCTTTACTCTAAGTCTTCATTCTAGTTTGTCTGCAGCAAATCAGTTCTTTCATTTACAAGTGAAACAATTGTCTTACAGAAAGTAATTTTGTATCCGCATCATGAAGCAGAGTGTTGAAACTAAATAAATTTATTCAGGGTGGAGAAGTATTGTGGCAAGAAATTTAATACTTATTTTACCATAAAATTCTGATGTAGTGCAGTGTATGAGCAAACCATGGGAGCTCAAAGTGTTTGTTAGAAAAAGTTATGCTTCCCTGGCTCTCTTGTGATTGCATCAAAATCTGATTCTCAGACATTAGCCAAAGTGTTTTTCTTTTTTTTTATGCGTTTCCAAGAGTGATGGAAGTGCTCAATCCTTACAAAAAATAAAAAAAATAATTTACACTAGATTATTTTAAGACTTTGTGTTACACCCTGGTTTAAAGTAAATTGGCTCTGATCTCAGTTTGGGGCTGTTGACTGTGTTTTATTACCACTGACGAAACAAACTTTGATACAGTAGGCCTTCAAATCGACAAAGTTCCAAATCTGCCACAGGGCCAGATGACCAGCAACTCTAAATGTTGCTCAAATGAGGACAGTAGGCTTCTTTTGTAGGGTTGCGAATTGAGAGAACCTAAAATTGGGATACTATTGTTGGATTCATAATGAAAATATTGATTGTGGGTTAACCCTAAGTTGCGCTGATGATAACAGTCCTGAAGATATTTATCAACTGTGGACATACAAGTCAAATAAAGTAAGAATGACACATAAAATGCTATAAACGACCAAATACTGTTATATTGAAATTGAAATGATAGTTCAATTCAAAATATTATGCAGCTCTTGTCCTTTAGTAAAAAAAAATAAATCTTGTGTCTGTATCTTGCACTGAGGAAAAAAAAAGTTTTACAATATATCTCTGTTTTTTTAAATCTTTCTTTGGTTGTATTAAAAAATACATGTAATTAAAATGATGATTCAAGGTACATTTAATTAGGAATATTTTACCGCCAAGGAAACCAGTTTAGGTCTGTTTCTTAACTTCTTTTAAATATTAAAGATACCAACAGGCAATGAAGATTAATATTAAAATGCTTTCCGTATAAAAAGATTTGAGGAGATTAGTCAGTTAACTTAATATAATGTTGTGAAAATGTTAAATAACGGAAATATTCCCTTTGATATTATACATTAAGCACTCGTAATGTTTTTGTTGTATTTCAGAATTTTCTTCTAAGAAACCTTATGTCACCAATTTGCACCACATTATCTCACCTTGCTGTTGCTACTTTGACCAGCTTAATACACAGGCTTTGCTTCTCCGTGCAAAAATTAGTAGTTGCCTGTTTTGACCATCAGGTCCATTTGAGCATTGTGGGTTTTTTTATTCCTGTTTCCTTGATTACTTTTGGTTTACATTTTAGGACACTTGTATTTTGTCATGTTCGGTATTTATTATGTAGCTGTAAGAATAGTTTCGGCTTCTTTTTTTATCCTAGCAACTTCCTTCAGCGTATCAAGTCAGCTGTTTCCAATTAGTATCACCTGTTCTCCATTCAATCACCACACCTCTTTAAATAGAGCTCTGAAGGTTCATTTGGCCATGGTCGGTTTCGCTCTTTGTGTTTTCCCCGCTTTCTGATTAAGTTTGGTTTCTTAGCTTAGTAAAATATCAGATTAAGTTCCTGAACATAATACTTTGATGAACTGTGCAGATAATCATGAAGACCTTATACTATGCTCTGTTTATATAAGTTACTCTGAGACTAAAAGAGAGAATGAAAGAAAATAACCCCTGGTTAAACCAAAACTGAACCCCTGTGTGCATTTAGCAGTGCCTTTCGTACAAATGTTGTAAAAATATGTTTAATCATTGCTGCATTTCTTTACCTGTGACTTGTTGAGATTTGACCTTACCTTCCTCCTTTTCATGGTGGGAAAATAATCATGACTTTATGTCGAGGCTTGTTTTTCAGTTCTAGGTGTTTTGGAGATTTTTATTGTTAGCGTCCTGTGGGAATGGTCAAGTTTAGGTTTGTGTGTGACATAACATCGAAACAAGCAACCCCATTGCTGTGATTTGTAGCCTGTTTATGAAGATCAACTGACATGCCTTACTTGAGTGCCATGTTCTCTTTCCAATTATGAAGAGGGATAGTGGGAAATGTTCCACAATCTAACCAGGTTTCAGGGGATTGATCAAAAGTCTTAAATTACTGATTAAAATGATCTTAAAACTGATCAATTTAAATTGTACATCAACAGATACTTCAGTTACATTTCTTATTTTTTGTTTTGTTTTAGAGGTGGGACTAAACTTAGCAATGTGAAGAGTAGCAACTGTATTTTGGGGTACAAAGACAACAAACTTATTAAAGTGGAACTCACCCAAATTTTATTTTTTTTGCAAATAAACTACATAAACTGGACCTAAAGTTTAATGTAACTATTTGCATTTTTAGTTCATGTGAACTTAGTTCTGCAATATTTGTCTTTAAACTGTCTTAGTGCTGCCTTCCTAGGGTTGAATGGTGGCTGTTGCAGTTGAATCTTTCTATTGGTTCAAACGGTAAATGCTTTCATCATCATAACCCCACGTTCGGGTATAAAAGCATCTCAGTCAGACCCACGGCCCTGTGGCGAGTCAGTCAGACTCTGGAGTTGGAATCCGCAGTGATTGACAGCGTTTTCGTGTTTGTTGCTGCTTTGAATGTTAGCCCATGTCAGCACTGATGCTGCTAACATCACTTTACCACTCAGAAGCTGCATCCATTCCGTCCTCCGCTGTCGTGGCAGCACTGGCTTCGGGCATCGCCGAGTCAGCCCTTTGAGCCAGTGGCTCGAACTGATAAGACTCCACAGCCTCCGGTGACGAGGGGGGTGAAAAATCCTCCACCTCAAAAGAAAAATCCAGGCCAGAACCACCATTGTCACCCTGGTCACTCCATGTTCCAACATGTCACTTTCCCTCGTCCCGTCATCTCCACACTTAGCCCTGCTCATCAGCGACTGTTGGCACTGCCCATTTTTGTGGCATTTTACAAATTTGTCTGGGGGCTGGATTATGATTTTACATCAGGGTGAGTTACACTCTAAGTACAACATAGAAAAAGGGAAAAAAATGATCAGCACCCTCTCAAAATTGATTACCTAAAGCACCTTGGTTGCTCAAAATAATTGTGAGTTTTATCTTAACACATGGCTCAGTTTTTTTATGTTTTTATTTTTTATGTGGAATTGTGTTTTTCGTTGATTCCGGGAACAATCAAGAACAGGAAAATGACCTCTCTTCAATCGTCTGCCGGCGTGGCGTTCTGGTATAAATCACACAGCCATCTGTGATGGCTGATCATGGAAGCTGTCAGCCAGAGAACTTTTCAGGCAGTCCAGGTTCATCACCAACTGCTTCCAGGAAAGATTGATGCCAGTGTTGCACTGAGGGATTGCTCTCTGGTGCAGTCATTTGGCACAGAGATTGAGGCTCACCCATGGCAGCGTAATGGTGACATGACTCATCACCAGGGAATTATACAGGGTGGAGATAAATGGAAAACATAAGGCTCATCTTCAATCTATCCTGTTTACTGGAGTTTGTGAATGAGCCTCAAAAGGGGGAAAAAATCAGAGGCCCCGCTTTTTAAGTACAGCCTTTTGTTAAATGTCAGATTTTTATTTATGTTTTTTGTGTTGTGAAGAACACTGCCTTCCAGCAGTTCAATGAACTAATGGGAAAAAAATCCCCTTATTCGTTTTGCCTCCAACATTGGACTGTAGTAACTCCAGGTTTGAAAGATAAGATCAATTTAGCAGAAACGTCTCAGTTTAAATGAATTAAGATTCAGTTTTCTTTGACATCAGGTATGCTCATCAAACTGTGGAAGTCTGTCGAAGGCTGCAATGTCAAAAAAGAAATTTAAAATGCTGCAGTAATCTCCGTTTATGGCATCTTGGTAAGGAAAGCTACGTGATTCTTTTTAGCGTGGTTCTCTTTTTTTTCAAGATGAAGAACATTTTCTTTTTGTAAAAGTTACAAGATGACTTACACCTTTCTATGCTTCGTTTTCTTTCACAGATCATACATCATTTTCATCCTCTTATTGTTTTACAGACTTCATAAAAATAGGTTGTGCCCTTTGATTTATTTCTTTTGTTCTGGTTTATGCAAAGACGAGCTGTCCCTCCACACAGTCTTTTTTTTTTATGTGAGTGAACGATTAGCTCTTTAAACAAATCCCTCTACCTGTTCCTATCAAGGAGGACTGAAGGTCATCCATCTGTCTGGCTCTATTTTTCCTGCACTTTGTTGTTGAGTTGCTTTTCCAATATGTGAGGGGAGTCATTCCGTTCAATACACCGCGTGCCTCGGCACTATTGCTCGGCACAGTGATAAATCACAACACAGAGAAACAGAACTTTATTTGCATTCAGCTTCTATCCGCTTTTGAAGCTGCGGATTTGGAATTGAATTTTTTCCCCCCCTCTCCTCGCAGCACTCTTTTTTTCCAGTAAGTGGCTATGATCTGAAAGCTTTCAGCTCTGTAACTTTTTTTTTTTTTTTTAAACATTATTTTTTACAATGAAACCTAATTTATACCATCTATTTTAAATTACAGCAACTATTTGCATATGTCCTGGACATGGCTGTTTTTGTGGAGAAATCCATGCAGTGAAAGTCTTTTTAAGTGCTGTTGGAACAATGTTGCAAACTATACAGGTATTTATGTCATTGTGGTTACAGAGTGGCTGATATAGGCACAGAAGACGCACCCAATCCTCAGATTTAAGAAGATACATTGCAGGGTTATGTGGCAGAGTGTTGACTGGCTTCCGCCAGGCTTTGCAGTCTGCAAAGGGGAATCTATCATGTCAAAGAGGCCGTAGCCTCCAGCACACTCCAGATTGCTCCCTCTGCATACATACGCTCACACACCAGCACATTCTCACAGCCGTGCCTGCTCAAGGGCCGGCCCCTTCCACTTGACCGCTCTTGGTGGCAGAGAGAGGGTATATACTCCCTGTGACAGTGGCACTCTATCGTCCTCCTGGAGATGAAGCTCAGCCCCTCCATCCTGTCGCTCCACCAAGAGCTGGCCCCCACATCCGAGCCTCGTGTGCTACGACCTTTGTGTCCTACAAGCAGAGGTGGAAAGCAGAGCGAGCTTGGAACGACGTTTTCTATCAGTTTTAATGCCAGACGATGTTTCATCTGTTTGTCCGCACTGAACGAATTAGAGATAATTTTGTATTCATCTGTGAGTCAAATGAGTCAACAGTGTCTGCAGTGTAGAGCCAGGCTAATCTGCTTTGCTCGCTGCTGTTTGAAAATTACTGACAGAGTGCTGATAAAGCCAAAACAAATTCAAAGCTCAGGCCACTGTTTCATTGGAAGATCCCAGCAGATAGCTCCCCTCGGATTTCATTTTAGTGGAATCGAAGCACAGGGAACCATGGTAATCTCTTTTTTTGTTTTTTCTTTGCCCCAAGTCGTTTTTACTTTAACTTTTAATAACAAAAACAGACTAATCTTAATAATTAGTAAACCAACACATGTTAAACAGCATGCACATAAACCCGTGTAGTGACTGCTGATTTTTGGGATTTACAGTCTCTAATTATAGCTAATGGAAAGTAATTGCCTCTGGTTAAAGTCATCTCTTTGCCAACTTGTGCCCCCCTTTGGTACATAAAGGTTGCCATTTTGTTCCTTCCTGCTAGCACTTTGTGTCCATAAAAATTATAGAAACCTTAAATTATTGTGTATCAGTTTATTTCTCTTTGCAGCTAGTATTTTCATTAATTATAGAAATAAATATCCATAAAAAAGCTCAGTCTCACCCATGCTTTAACCCATGCTTTAACTGCACACTATTGTCTGACAATCTATGTCCGTTTAACCCTTTGCAAACGTTTCTCCCCATTTTGTATCTATGAATTGTTCTTTTATCCCATTCTACTTTCATTTTATGACTGTAAACAAATTGTTTCATACCTATTTACTTAAATTATATACTTAAATTCCTTGTGCATGAATTTATATATATATATATATATATATATATATATATATATATATATATATATATATATATATATATGTATTTACTTTTGCAACATGACATATTGCCAAGTGTTATTGTTGAAGACATAATAGTCCAACAGCTGTCCATCGATTATGGTTTTTATCCCTGTTTGGTGCATGGGCCATTTAAGAAATGTGTCAAATCATGACCTATCATGATCAAACAAAAATAACACTGAGGAACACTGCACAGGTTGTTATTTATTGGTATCACAAACTCATTTTCTCTCAAGTAGATTTAAGAAAATCCCATTTATTCATTCAACGTGTTATGGCAAATCGGTTCTGTCATAAATAAATAAGGTGGGTGTAAAAAAACCAAAACTTGAAATGTAAGCAATGACAAAGGGATAAAATGAAAGCACCCAGAAACATTCAACTGTAATACACCATAAAGTTTGTAGTTGTTGTTGTGGAGATTCCAGCATGAATTATTCTAGGGTATATGGAACACACTATCTTATAGAATATTATGGAAAAGGAACATTCGATTTTCTACATTTGTACTTGTTTTAGCAGGATACTGAATAAAAATGGGATAATAACTATAGGCCCCTAAATGAAAATTTCAATTTTTTTCTTTATCAGAAAATAGCTTTGGACCCCACTGATAGCAAGAGGCAATGAGCCCATCCAAATGTTGTAAAGCTCATTTGTTTTTGTTTTTCATTTGGAACAATTGTTAATTTAAATTCAAACACTAGGATGGTAAATTAGATCATGTTTTATTGTGCTCTGCTGTCATCAGATATTTTAACCCTTTATTTGTATTTAATTTGAACTTATCTACCTTCAAGAAATTAATCTTAAAGCTTGTGTCAGCGTTACTGACTTTGAGCCACAGGTTGCTGGGGTAGCTCGAAATGTTTCTTACCTGGACCCAACTGTGAAGAATTGAAATGCATTTTGTGAAGTTTCAAGTTCTTTCACTTAAACACGGTATACCTAAATTTATTTTTGTCTGGTTAAGAAAAATGCTTTTTGCATGATGTATTATGAGTTAAAAGATGTAATTTGATATAACTGACTAATTGGTTGCGCGATTAAGCGAGTCCAGGCTTTTTCAGTAGGAATAAGCAGCGAGCTGAGGACAACCCGGGATGACTTTTCTCTGCCAATGGCACATTGAGGTGCAGAGCCTTTGCTAAGCAGCACCTCCTACAATGCGTGCACAATAGTGTATGTAAACAGAGCAGCATGGCTGCCGAAGCCCCGGGGAAGGTAGCGATACCGCCCCTCCCATTCACTACACACAGCTAAAAAGCCTAAAAGGGTAAAAAAATATATAATTTACTGTAGACATAGCCATTTATGTCAAAGAAAATGAAGAAAGACCCCTCGTTGAAGCCTTGTTTCCTCTGGAGGATTGTGCATGAGCTTGAGGTGCATGTTTAGTGTTTAGTCACATGCATGTTGACTGGGAGGAGACCGGAGGGAGAGAAGGAGGGTTTCTCATGGGGGGGGACAGTTGGGGGCGGGGCCTAACAGTTCAAACTAAACTTTTCTCCTCACTCATGTTTTGGATTTGTGCAGGTTTAGGAATAGTTCCTTTAAGAAGAACAGCTATGTGTGTTAGCATCTCATTCTTTGCAATTGTGTTGGAATTTGTGGATACTGTTGACGTTGCTGTTGATCTGCAATGTTTACTGTGAGTATTAAGGGTGTGCTTGATTCATTGCAGACATAACATCGAAACAAGCAATCCCATTGCATTGCGGCAATCACATGCCGTTTAAAAATATTTTAAAAAGACGAGAGCATAGGCAAATATGTCCTGCCAGCAGCAGTGTGTAAGCCACCATCTGACGCAGAGACACAACCATAACCCGTTTCGGACATGGTGAAGAGGCAGAGGACAGAGACGAGTCTCCTGCCAGGTCAAGCACCTCAAGCATTTGTCTCCAAGAGTGAATTACATCAGCACAGAGTACATTTTTATCACTGAAACATTTTTTGGGAAAATCACTGCAAGGTAACTCCCTTTATTAAAACATATATACTATATATGACTTATAGATGATGGAACAAAATTGTTGCATTAATGCCACATAATCTACCCATAAGATCAATGAAAAGACTTGAGAATAAAGTCACTATAGACCAGGTATCCACAATTTTATTTACCACTTTCCATTTGTCCCATACGTATAGTGGATTTTCCCCAAGATAATAAGAAATGCTGAGAATGTGATACAAATATTGATTTAACAATAAATTCCAACAGTGCTGACATTTTCTTTTTGACTGACAGTATGCACTGCTTGGTATAATTAACTCTTTAAATAGTTTCTAAATAGCTCTCTGTTGTTCCTCTCCAGCAGCAATGACTACAGGATTTTAGCAGAAGTCACAAGTCACTTATGTCATTAAAATCACCACTCTTGCATTTGTTGTTTTATGCACTGCTGACCTTAGCATCATTAAATACATTAGGCATGCCATGATTAGATCTTGAGTGAATGCATTATGTGAAGAATTGATTTGTTCTTTTGAATAATCATTCTAGCCCTTCTTAAATTTTGTCAATACAGTGGGAGGTAATGAGTGGCTGGTGGAAATGCATTGGAGGTCCTTCGACACCTCACTGGGTCCCAGATTGCTTCAGGCTCTGACATCCATTCTTGCTTAACCTAATGAAGCATTGTGCTCTCCTGTGGCAGACTACTTAATCTCCTAACCATGGCTGCACTGTTTGAGAATAAACCCTATGTTGAAAAGTTGGAGGTCAGAACACAACTTCCCTTCAGGACACATCAGTTCACACAACGTGCCATCTGTTGACATGTTACAGTCCATTCGCTCTTATGTTAGAACCAAAGTTCATTAATTGAGGGTTCTGCTCCTTTTATTTTTCATTTTTAAATATGAAAATTGTTAGCTCTATGTTGCACGTACTTCTAAATTGAAGTGTAAAAGCCTTTTCTAATAATTATACTGTAAGTCCCTGTTATTTTATATCAAGTCAAAAATGTCTATATTCTACATGAAGAGACACTTTATACATATTTTATGAGGTTGTCAGAAGCAACTGGACACCCTCTTGCGCTGAAAAGCATGCATACCACACAGACCGTAACTAGCTAGTTTAATTTTCACAAGACAGTAAGTGTATCCGAACAATCTATGGATGAAGTATTCCATTGATCTATGTTAAATGAAAAAGTTTAGTTTCTTTCTTGTCTTACTCTGAAGGATTGGCTCATAAAAGTAAAAAGTAACATCTTGACCTACAAAAAAAACACATTTTGTCATGCATAAACCATTTTCTTCAGCTTATGGAAATAGGGGAGCAAAAGGGTGTGGGGTTACCACTTGCATTTTAGAGCAAGCAGGTGCCATGTTTGTCCATCTCTATTCCTGTTTGGGTTTCCTTTTATGTATTTATTCATTATTTCTTGTGTTGTTTGTATTTGCTTCATCCGTTTCCTTTCTCTGCCACTAGACAGTTTAAAGAGGTCCATAAAATCCAACAGAAAAAGAACATGCTAATTCATATTGATATAAATATCGATTCATACAAAGAAATGTACTTCTAAAACAAAAACTAAAGAAGCCAGCCTGTACTGTATGTCTCATTCCTGTAGATAAAGTGTTATATTTGGAAACTGAAAGATGTTTTGAGATTTGGTTGATAGTTACGTTGTAGGTGTAGAAATAGTTCTGTTCCTAGCTATAGTTGCGTTTTGGATTTAATAACTTCAAAGTCTGGGCAAAGACACATCGGAGAATAAACATGACACGTTCTGCACTTCTGTAACAACTAACGGTGGAACAGATGAACATGAAGTGGCTTTTCTTTAATTGTAAAGTCTCTGAGTGCTTCACCAGATTTCATCACACTGTCATGTTTATGTTGGCATGTTGAAGGGTGAAACATTGTTATAGAAATGCATTACCACCCTTCATCAAACTGAGACCAGTCACAGGCAGGATTATGTAAATGAACCCTGATATGAGAATCAGTATGCCCAGGACAGAGCCAGCAGTGCCAAGATGAGCTGGCTGCGAAGCTTTTACACCGAGCCAAGAGTCTCTGGCTCCAGCAGTGGAGAACATGTGTTGGTCTTGATGTTACAGTTACTTTGCATTTTTGCTCCTGACAGTCTTCATCACCCTTTTGGAAATCATAGGGGTAATTGGGAATATGTCAGCAGTTTATCTCCTCTTGGACAAAGCTTTGTCCCAACCTATACCGCTCTACAAATTCTGTGTAATGGACCTTTTTTTTTTTCTTCTTTTTAGCGAATCAACAAAGTAACACCCATCTGTGGACCTCTCAAATTGCCTGGTTGAGTAGGCACAAAAACATAGAAGTAAAAAAAGGCTGGGTAACATACAGTTGATTGCAGAGTACTTTTAAATAAACTCTGTTTCTGTTGCTGGAGCTGTTGTCATTAGTCACCATCCCATGTTGTTTCCTAAAGGAACTGCAATCTGAAATAATAAAAAATAAACACACTAACAAAACAAAGGAATGGATGAATGAATGGAGACTTTCAGACATGAGTGTTAGACAGTCAAAACAGTCTAATTCAGCGTTTTACAATAACATTAAGTATTCTCTGCAGAGTGAGACTAATCCTGTCAGCTCAGGGCGAGAGCAGTACCTGCACATTAAGGCCAAGTGCCTGCTCATTTCCCCACACAATAAAAGACAGACATCTTCCCAAGTGAATACCATCAGGCACATTTTTAATATTCTCGCCATGAAGGGGTACCTTCATAAGGAGCATCAGCATCTCTGAGCGTGTGGCTGTCCTGGGAAATGAAACTCCACAGAGCCAAAGGTAATGACCATATCGCCCGGAGCTCTTCAAGAGAAGGCATGAGTGTTGCCGGAGGCCACTGTCAGGAGAGGAGGGCAGTGTGCAAAATTTGTCACGGCTCTTCTTTAAGAGTCGCTCTGAGATCCATATCCTACTTTCCAAACTAAACTATTGGAGTTAGGAATATCGTACTTCTAATAATGGTTGCAGTAACAAAGCTCTGATGTGTTCTTTGTGAAATTATCATTTAATGAGAACAGCTGGGGGCATACTCCACTTTATAAATTATACGTCACACTTCACCCAAAGATGTTACCTAGCTTTATTCCTGACATCCTGACCCGTATATTTTATGACAGATTTGCAGCTTTCTTGAAACATTTAGTGTGTTGCAAGAAAGGGTTATTTGAGAGTAACATTATTATAATGGGTGGGGCATTATAATACCATCAAACTGAACAATTTCCCTAAAGTTAGACACACATCAGAAAAGAAGTGTGGCTATGGGCCTGTGGTACAGGATGAATAATGCCCTTGGCTTTTAGCACTTTGTCTCAAAGCCACAGATCACAGCCTGCAGGGCCCATGGCCCTGTAAACCCCCACTGGGCAGGGGACATTACTAAATGACCAGTGGTTCCTATGTGATATTGCATTCTCCCTTGAGATACGCTTCTGTAACAGAAGTGCCATATTTCTTTTTTGTCACTCTGTTAACGTCATGTTGCATAGAATTCAATGTGTGGTTTGTTCTGTGGATTTTGGCATCTCTCATGAAATGGTTTTGGCGTACTGGGGTATTTAAATAGTAACCTTGTTTAGTTTCTCTGACATCAAATTGAGCATTTGCGAAATTGTGATGCAACCTAAAACTGTTATTTGAAAGAGCATTTTTGCTATTCGACCCCAAACCTTCTTTCCAGCAGCTTAATTTTCCCGAGCTTTTCATTTTACACTTCCTGTCAGGGGTGTGCATGGTCTCCAAGGTGTATCTTTCCTCTGTGGGGTCTCAGATTGGGCTGGTTAAGTAAAGTAGGACCACTGGAACAAAAGGTTTATTTTTCTTTCTTTCTTTTTTACATTTAGTGGCAATAGTGGGGTTTGTTCAATTATTTATACAGGAAAGGGGTCAGAGGGAGAAGGTGGAAGACGTGCAGCAAAGGTCCTAGAGTCTGGAATAGGCTGTGTCAAGGTCGAAATGCCCGTATATGGGACGCCTACTCTACGCTACGCCACACTGCACCCAAAGAGTTCAACTGCATGACTGTTGGTTCACGCTCAGTGATCTGGGAACACACAAGTCCACTCTTGAGTTTTTGGACTTTTTTATTGCAAATATGGTTTTAAAGCCTAAGGAATTCACTCTTATCTTTGTGGGAAAGTGTAACATGAACCTTTAGTATTGTTGTTCCTCGCAGCAATGACACAATGTTGACCATTGTGAAGTTATTTTGCCATTTGCAGATTTATAGTAAATGGCATTAATTTTATCAGGCTAGAAACTAGGGTTATTTTACCCAGTTATTGCTGGATCCAAGACCCAATCAGATTACCAGCGTCCTGGTAAATCATACCAGGACCATTACTTTACCTTAAATAGAGGTGTAGTTTTGTTGTGGTAAGATGTTAACATTGCTCAGTGGTTGAATTTTCATATCTTGTTTAAGCTGTTACACAGCTCATATTTTCTGTGAACTTTAAAAAGGAGAAACAACATTTAAGCCCTGTGACTCATTGTGAATATTAGATAATTTAAAAATATTATGCATTCATGAGCAGTTAACGACAGGAATGCATTTAACATGTAAATATACTAAATAAGCTATTGAAATTATAAACCTAATGAATTCGGTTAGATGAGGATCTTTAGTTTAAGTGTATGTACAAATATTTGGGGATTACAACAATCGGCTAGATTTGTCTATTGTTAACAGATTTTAAGTTGAATAGATGTTTCTTGTATTCGATTTCAGAGTGTTCTGCTCTGAAATAATAATAAATTATGCCTGGGAAACACTGGGAGGGAGATACACAACAACACTCTCCTCTCCATGGATCATGTAAACATGAATTTGTGTGTTGAAAACATTTATTTAAAGTTTATTAATTAGCCCTTCCACGGAAGTTTGGAGCAGAATCATCGGTTAGAGTCGTCAGTGAAAGTTAATATGTATTCATTTTTTTGTCTTTTTTTCATTCCTGTGCACACACTTAGTAGTCGTGATGAGAGGAGCGGTTCATTTAACATATTAGGCATTTCTTAGATTTGCTCTGAAACAATGTAATGCAAATTTAATTGGTTTTATTTTACCGCATTTTCAAATACTGCAAAATCTAATTTTAAAAGCAGTTTAAAATCAGCTTCATTCCACATCCCTGAAGCTGAAGCAGCAACACTCTTGCAGAGGAGGGAGATAAACTTTCAGTGTCAGTGGATGTCATTTGTGTAAAACAGCCCAGGTGTGTTAACCTGAGCCTAGCCCGACGGATGTCGCTCTGCCTAGCTTCACTCACATCCATCTGGGACATCTCCCATAGAGAGTGATTTCTCCAACCAATGTTATTGTCCAGCCAATCAGGACGCAGGGCTGGAGTTTCATAGATGTGACGTAGTGGAGAAGCGACCGTGACGTGAGACTGTTTTGATTTAGACAGCAATGGCGGCTGGCATCGAGGAAGCAAGCGTTAGCATTGATGCTGCTATTTCTTCCGTGTTGTCCAATCTACCTAATATTGTTTCATTAAAAGAACATCAGAGAACGCCTCTGAAGGCTTTTGTTGGTGGAAACGATGTTTTCGCCCTTCTCCCGACCGGATTTGGCAAGTTTTGTTTTCCGGGGTGCGCCCGTGGCAGAGCAATTAGCGCGAACCATGTTAGGAGGCCTTTAGTCCTCGACGCGGTTGGCCCGGGATCGACTCCGACCCGCGGGGCTTTGCCGCCTGTTTTCCCCCCTCTTCCACCTTCTTCTTGTCATCTCACTGTCAATGAAATGCGTGCCACTAGAGCCGCAAACACATAAAAAAAACACAAAAAAAAACATGCGTCGCTCTCACAGCGTCACTGGTTAGCTTCGGTGTGAGTGGTTGAAATAGCACGTCGATAAAGCAAGTGGCTTATCCAATCATATGCAAGGATTTTTGATAAGGCCCAGCCTTCAATAAAGGCAATTCCTATTCCTATGGAAAACATCTCCCAAATCCACCCTGGTCTTATTTCTTTCTACAAAGGCTTTCCACTTCTTCTCATAAACATGAACATGGTTTTCTTCTTGTGACACTCAGCCATGCTCAAAGTATACGGTGAGAGAAGTGGAGCTACAATGAAGGGCTAACACCGAAGCTAACTGCTAAGCTAACCGCTAAGCTATCCGGAGACATAAATACTAGAAGTGCGCATGCGCAGCCAGCAAGCCGAAACTAACAAGGAAGGTCCATGCACACTGGCGTTTCGTGAGCGCGTCAGAATGTGGGACAACCAATAGATAAGGCGACATCCCCTGAATCTGAGGAACAGAGGAGAGTGAGAGCAGGAACAAAACGATGGCAAATCTGTGCTCCTCGGTAACCTGACTCTCGCCAGATGGATGTCGTTCCGCAGAGCTCTACACTGCTCCACTCATCCATCTGGACTCGCTGCCATTGAGAGGGATTTCAATACCACATAAAATGAACGAGCCAATCAGGATCTCTGGGTGGGATTTTTATAGACCTGACGAATCAGAAAAGCGACTGTTTGGATTCAGACAAAAATGGCGGCTCGCAGCGACGAAGCAAGCGGTAACATTGATGCTGCAATTACATCAGTTTTGTCCAATCTGCCAAATATTCATAATTTAAAAGAACACCAGAGAACAGCTTTGAAGGCTTTTGTTAGTGGAAACGATGGTTTCGCCCTTCTCCCGACCGGGTTTGGCAAGAGATTGGAGCGCGTCAGTAAACATGACGGACAAGTGGTTTATCCAGTCATATGCAAGGATTTTTGATATGGCCCCTCCTTCTTAAACACATCTCCAGTGGAGCAATCCCAGATGGATGTGTGGAGCTCTGCGGAACGAAATCCATCTGGCGAGAGTCAGGTTAGCTCCTTGGTGTGAAGAGCAGTAATTGGTTCGAGTTTTTACAGGCCTGCAGCTCCCACAGAGATCATTTTTTAACCTCCTTTTCCTGTATACATAATGTATTGACTACTTTCAGGATGGGGGGATGATTTTACCCAGTATAATAAAAAGTGTTTCTGAACACGATTACCAACTATAGCTTTAAATGTCATTTGTTTTCACATATGAATATTGTTTAACCTGTGACTTTCTGGTCTTTATTAAAAAATTTAATTTTGATGTGTGTTTGTGGACCACACTGCAATATTTATCTGTAAAATATATAGAATACCCTTTGTCCTGGGGTTTACATATACGTAATTGTTTCCATGATCATATAATAAAGGCAGCTGTCTTACAGAACGAACGATAAGCCTTACATTATGCATAAAAGAAATGGGATGTGAACAATTTTACTCAAAGTGATTACGTTGGCCAGCCATGAATGTATTTTCTTTTTCCTGGAAGCCCACCCGGCCACTATGGGAAGCATAACCAGATTTATAGGGTATCAACTACAACCCTGCATTCTTCAAGCCAGTTGGCTACTGGTAGATTTGTTAGTATTCACTCTCATCAGGGATAAGCTGATACCCATTTCTGTCAGAGCTGTATAATGATGATAATTCTTTAGAGTGTCATCTTATCCCTTACTGCTTCAATGGGCCAGTTAATGTAAGAGTGCGGCTTCCTAGCCTCATACAAAAGAGTAGTGGATGTGTGTCTGGGACCATACAGAAGCTTTTGATGGACTCTGAGGATCTGGATACAGGGATATGCTTAAGTGGGGTCACACACTGCAGACTTCAATATACATATTGATCTGTTCATAAAGCACGTATTGATTCATAGTAGTTTAAAAATGGTCACCATGCCTGGGTGATTTTTTTTTCTTCATACATACAGTCCCCTACACACTTATTGGCACAGTGTGTAAAAATGTGAAAAAAGGTTTAAAATAAATCCATCTTTCAATGCAGTAGCAGGAGTTCACCTAGAAAATTATTATTATTATAATTTAATATCCACAATTTAGTATATTTATTCAGTGTGAAAAAAGTGCAATGTTATGAAATTGTTTTTCACTGCTGCCTCTTGTGCCTTTGTTTTTTTTTTTCTTGGTAACGGTATACGGTTACTTTTAATTAGTAATCTATTACTTCCTCTTTCCCTTGGGTATAAATATGGCTTGACACAGAGAGGATTGGTTCAATCCTTTTAGCCACCCTTCAAAGTGGGAATGATAAGACAATGTGCAAGTCAAGTAGGGCTGATGTGTCCTGATCTTAGGAAGATAGCTACTTGCCTAGACTTCCTACGATCCGAGGAAGAAATAATATAGAGAAATAATATAAAAAAGTGGAATCATAACAAATACACTTAAAGGAGCAATAAGCAATTATTTATTACTTTACATAGAAAGAAAAAAGCTAAAGGCATCTTTTTAGATGGAATATAGTATGACATTACACACCATCTCGCACATGCATGTGAATAGTTGCCCCTCCGAAAGGTGATGCTGTTTTGCTGTGTATTTATCCTTTGCAAATATGTGCATATGACACGACGGGTTTCCACCTTCGTTAACAAAATGTGGAGATTAATAAACAGTACTGGGACTTAAACTGGAACAGCATGCTTTGGTCAGATGATAGTAAAATTGAGCATTTCAGATGATACCTTCAAAGTTGAATCTTAAAATAAAACAATCGATTAATAGGTGAAAAGGGACCTCACCCACATTTATAAGTATAGTGGAGGACCTGTAAACCCCTTTAGAGCTCTTTGCATCATGAACTCTTTATTTCAAATTAATCTTGGCTTTAATTCTGGTGGCATCTGCCAGAAAACTGAGAATATGTAATTGTTTGGTCTTTCATCAGGGAGGGAACACAGAACTAAATCCTACAGAAAACCTGTGGGATAAACTAGAGACTTGAGCATAAGACGAACCAGGACTAATGACAATCAAGCGAGATTATGCAAAGAGGAACACTAAAAGATTCCTTTCTTTCTTTGGTAATTTTATTGGAAAGGACTAGACTTTTCATTATTGTTGTTCAAAATGTTGACTAAAATATGTAATGTGTAATTTTTTTTTTCATAAGACAAAGTTGATAAATCCAAAACTGTTATCAGAAGCGTTTAGCTCTTCTTCTCCATGAGAAGTATATGTGCTGCATATTTGTTTTATTGTACTGTCAATTTTTTTGGTATTCATCCTATAATATTAAAATCTGCCACATTAATAACTGTAAGACCTTTACCTTAAATCATGAGAATTATGGGTTTAGGCAAATATAGCTTGCATAATTTGTTATTTCCATCTCATTAAAGTGGCCATGTGAAGACAGAGGTGTAGATAATCACAACTGGCAACAATTATCATTTTGTGTCAAAGTAATGCTTGTTAGAGACCTGAGAGTTGTGCTCAAGTAGTTTCACCATGTGAGTTTTATAAGTGGTGTGTTGTCTGGCGAGAAGGAGGAGTGGCTGCAGTGAATCACTACTGTGAGTTCTGAAAAGTCAAAGCTTGATAGTTCCAGTGAAAGACAACTTTCATGCTGAGCCGATGTTACAGGCTACTGGAACTCTAACATTTTATTGTGTGTCTCCCTTCTTCCTGTGCTTCCTTCCCAAAATTGTCTGCTTCCCTCCTGTCATGAATCGTTGGTTCTTTGCAGAGTTGGTGAAACCTTTCACTCTGGCAGTTTCTTGTCTGCCACTGGAACTAAATGATTGGAATACTTTCAAGTAAAGATGCTGCTTATGATACAATAGAGACACGTCAATGACAAATCTACTTTTATAATTGCTATGTCTTGTAACTTTGAAAGCATTATGCTATAGACAAAAAACAGCTGGAGTTAATTTGGCACATGCCCCTACACTATCCTTCCAGTATGAAAATAGAAATGTTTCTCTCCAGCACTCTTACCCTGTCACCCTATTGTGCATCTATCTACCTTTCATTTCAACTGTATATACAGACATGCTGCAGTAGGAAAATAATTCATGTTTTTACTATGCATTTAACCCAGTAGCATCCATGAATGGATCACCATTAGCAAGGCTGCCACATATTTTTTCGCTTTGTTTTTTTACATGGAAAGTGGAAAAATTCCACTGCATAAGTGCCAAAGTTTTCAAATTCTATGTATACCAGAATTATGCACAACTGCTACAGCATTTAGACACACCCTAAAATAATATAGTAAACACCTACTTTATTATCTAATTACTTGGGGTCACACATAGAAAACTGAAGTTTAAGTCCCAGATGGTCAGTTGATTCTTTAATGTGAAAAAGGAGAGTTTTGTCTCAGTAAAAGTATCATATCCTCTCCTGATGCAGTAGAACACAAAATTTCACATCTTTGATCCCAATATACATGCAGTATTCAGAATACAAGCGTATCAGATGCCACAGATAATTCAAAGGTATAACCCGACTTTATGCTTTACAAAAATGCTATTTTCGCTATTTCCTCATATTAAGACCAACATAGCATACCGTTTTCAATTTGCAAGCAAACAGGGCAAGACAGGAAACAGTGTGACAGCAGTTTTAGTTTCTGTACTCATCTCAGAGTCCCCAACCATATTAGCTTGTGAAACTGGTTATTTTTTTAAATGGAGTTTCACATTCACAGATAACCATGTTAGAGCTAGAGATGCACCGATAAATTGTCTGTGACCGGATTTTCAGCTCAATCCTTTTCCCACCATTGAACTTGTTTATTGAGTCGCACTAACAGCAAGACTCTGAAAAGTGGAAGCAGTTACTGCTGGAAGATCAAAGCTATTTTTTTGTATTTGTAAGTTGATTTAAAGTGAGGGCAGCAGAAATGCAGAGATGTAAGAAGCTATTTAAGATTTAATTGTATTTTCTACAATTTACTAAGAAAAGGTTGTGGTTTATTCTGGGTGCAAGACCGTGAGAGAAAGATTAAGCAGATAACAGAGACTTGGAAAAGTTGGCATCTTTTTGGAAATCTCAAAGCTAAGGTAAATATCTATATTCCTTTGAATGTATATGCACAACCCTAGCCACAGTAAAAGCTAATATATGAATCTGAATTTGGTTTCAAATATCAGCTCCATAATATTTTCTTCTGTTTTAATGTATTATGAAAAGCTTGTTTTACAGTGACTTATCTCTTATGCTGCATCTTGACCTCACCTCTACTCCTAATATAATTAATGATGGCTCACAGCGGGGAGTGCTAGAAACATATTATAATTGCTGTTTCTGCTGGCTAAAATACTTATTGGCAGGTCAAAACTGTACAGGAACTGGAAATTAATCACACAATCTTGATTAGCACATTTCTAGTGAGAGGCAATTTTAGGCATTGCTGCTTTCATATTTTTCACTTTACATCACTTAAACATGTGACAATATGACACTAACTGAAATCAAGATTTTATTTCACTTGTTTTACACAATCAAAAATGACTTGCAATAAATGTAACAATTTTAGTTGTCACTCAGCATGCTGGCTCCAGAGTGTCATAGATTATTGTATTGGGAACACAGGTAGATGTGGGTAATCCGCCGACTGGGACATTGGGTAAGTACACAGCACTCATTAGATTCTCATTAGCTCTCGTTTTCCTTGGAATATTGCCCTAGATGCTAATGCCATAGTATTTTTATCTGTTCAAGCTGCTGTCATCAAAAATAATAGCGCTGTGGGGTAACGGCTAAGAAAAGTGTGGTGACTGCAATTTCTGTTTCTCCAAAAGAGGAATAATGAAGTTCATGGTCTGTGTTCCCCATGGGAGATGTAATTTTGTCTCTGTGCTCTGACAGTATATGATGTGCATTTCTTTCCCAATAGTAAGAGGGAAAAAAAAGATTTATTTGCTTTGCCACTTTTATCTGACCTAATTGGACATTATTCACATAACATCGGTGACAGGCGCAAATGTACCTGAAGAACTAGTAGCTAAAGGAAAGTTAAATGTTATTCCCCAAAGGCATTAAAAAGAGATGTTCAGGCCTTACAGTGGAGCATGAAATACTTTATGCTTGCTGTCCTTGGTTCGTGTTATATTTCCAAACTGTCAGATAAACCACACACAACCGTGAATTAACTGAGACACCAGGAGCCCAAACTTTGCACTTTCTCTCGAGCTCTGCAAGCTGATAGTAACATTCTAGCTTTTTGCCACTCGTGGATAGATGAGCTGAAGCTCTGTCAACCATGTCAACAAATCTGTGGTGAACTTTTGATCATTCTGCTGTTGTTCTAACCTTCACTTTTATTGCAGTTCATGTGTAAAATGGTGCTAGTGCTGCAATCTGCTGTCCAATATCAGCTGTCCTGTAAAACCAGAGTAATCTGTCTCTGCAGGTCTGTTAAACTGCCTTCATCTCACAACAGAAATGTCAGTTATGTGGCCAGAGATGTTATTATTGCCTGGTACCATATAAACTATAGTCATGCTTGATTTCATCTGGCATATCATCTGTGACCAACCCATCTTGAGTGCACATTATTACATTCAGAATATCAAGATTCACTCATCTTGACTTCACAATGTCATTGCCATATATGTCTGACATATGGCTGTGAAATGTTGTGTGTCATAGTTTTTCTTATCCTAAAAGGCATCTTAAAAGGCACATAACCTTTTTGGATTATTCCTAGGGACGTTACTTAAAGAGCTGATCTTTCAGTAAAGATATTTTTGTGCACTACTACTGAAATATTAAATATTATAAAAGAAGAACATAGTCTCTTACTTTGCCTTGCAAAAGTAAACTTTAGTATAGTTTATTTCGAGTTTACAATATAGACCAACAAAAAAAGCTCTGAATTTTGAATTGTGAAGACAAAATTGTACATTTAAATAAGATTTAAAGTGTGAGGTGCATCGGTAAGAAGAATAAATCTTTGTGTCACTGCAATTGTACATTCCAATGAAATTTGTCTTCTGCATTTAACCCATCCCTTAGGGAGCAGTGGGCATGGCCCGGGGAGCGCTGTGATAGTTTTCCCAATGTTGGAATTTTTCACCTTTCACCCCCTGCAGTTTCCGCGCTAAACAACCCAGGGAGTTCAAAATCGCAGGTTCTGCGATAAACCTGAACAAAGATCCTTAACCTAAAAAATGGAGTGAACTTCATCAGGGGATAAGGGGTAATGAGGGTTAGGGTGGGTTTAGGGCTGGGGTTATGTATTAGGGCTATGGGTAGGGTTGGGGGTTAGGGTGGGGTCAGGATTAGGATGTGGAAAAGGAGCCTGTCTCCGGCCGGAGACACCCCATAGGGTCGCTGTTCCCGCCCTCTAAACTATTGTGGGAGGAGTTCCTCCCATGACGGACTGTGGTCCAGCCGAAACCACCCATTCTCCCCATGTAGGAATGTGATTTGTGATAGACCAGTTTTTAGTTTAATAAAGTTATGTAATTGTTGAATTTATTTATTAATAGGTCAGGGTAGGCTTTGGTATCCTATGTAATAACAAATGACAAGGCAAATCAAAAAAGTAAAAAGAAAACCAAAAAGAAAAAAAACATGAAACAGAAGACTCCTCAAAGGAATGTATTCATTTTTAATTTTTTTAAAATTATTTAATTTTTTTTTACTTTTATATCAATGAATGAAAAAAAACAAGAAGTTGTGTGCTTGGCCGCGACGTTTCGGTCCGTTTAGGACCTTCCTCAGGCGAAAAAAGCACACAGAAAAGGGAATGTGGCTTGTATTGCTCTCTCTGGAGATGTGTTCTCTCTGAGGACTGCAGAGAGTGAGGGAAAAATGAAACCTAACTCTCCTTTTATACCCCGCCCACTGGCTTTCCCATGGAAAGTATTAGAAGCGTTTTTGTAGTAGTAAACTCCATTTTAGCCCTGTTTTTTATGTTTATGGTTAGTTTTCTTGCAATTTAAGGAATAGTAAATCTCCAAATATTGATCTAAAATGAAAATCAATGGAAATCATTCCGGGTCAGGTTAAGGTGAAGCAGGTGTTATAGTTCTTGATCAGGTCGGCCGTCTACTGGATATTGTTGAGCCAACGTTCAGTGGCTGTCATACCCAGCAGTATTTCTATGTTTCTGTACAGACTTGTCACAATCATAGTAAAAAGAAGGCAAGGTTCCATAATCCGTCTGTTGCACATGTTATCCATAAAATATGTACCCCTAATGTAGCTGGGGTGTTAAATAGATAGAGGTGATAAATAATATTCAGCACTCCCATAGCTTTCACTGCAACAGTCAGACACTATAGAGTGTCCCTGTGGAATGCGGTGTGAGATGGTCCACTTATTCAGTGGTTTGTGTATTTTGGGGAGAAGGTAAAAGTACCTTGGTCGTTGTGGTTGAGGACCTGTCAGGTAAGTGCATTGTTTTTTTGTTAGATGGCCTCACTGTTTTAGGGACTCAAGTGTGTCCAGAATCATATTGGATGTCTTGAGGAATAATGGCTCTTGTAATGGTGTATAATAGGTGTTATCTTGTAGTTGTCTTAGACTCTCCTGTATATAATCAACCCTGTCCATAATTACAAGTGTGTTGCCCTTATCCACCAGCTTGATAATATTTGTTACTTTTAAGGTCAGCCAATGCCCTTTCCTCCTGATGTGTGAGCTTTGGACTGTCGTGGTTTTTAGTGATTTGACCAGGAAAGAGGTTTATTTGATTGGTTGAGTAATTAATCTGGAATCCGGAACAGGGAACACAGAACAGGTCCTCAACTGCACACAGGAGAGGACAGGTGGGTTTAATGAATGTGTTGATGAAGCATGGAATATTGTTTGGAGGTTAGCTTAATTGAGAAGTAATGGTAACTGCTAGGGAGGAATGAGTGGGGCCTGGGAGTCTGATTCAGCCAGAGAGAGATGAATCCGATCCTAGTGAGGCTTGTATAATGAACACGATGGAGGATGAGCACATTGGAGGGTGAGCAGGGTTCGATCAGAGGTGAATCCAAGGAAACAGGAGGACACACGCTGCCAGCCAGGAGGTCTAGCCCAAGGAAACAACTTGAATTGGTGTGCGATCACTCTGGAACCGGAAACCGAACTGAAGCAAAATCCAGTACGCAGGAGTAACCTAGGAAGTAGGAACACACAAGATAAGACTGATACTTCTAAGTCTAAGAGTCAGGAACTGCAGAAAGGCTAGAGTCATACCACATTGAAGACGGCTCACCCGTTACTACCATCTAATGTAGAACAGATTACTAGATCAATGTGTGCTTCTGTGCTTTTTTGTCTCTCTTGTTGTGTCTCTGCTCTGTCTTCTGTAACCCCAGTCGGTCGAGGCAGATGACCGTTCATACTGAGCCCGGTTCTGCCGGAGGTTTTTTTTTCCCGTTAATGGGTGGTTTTTCTTCCCACTGTCGCTTCATGCTTGCTCAGTATGAGGGATTGCAGCAAAACCATGTACAATGCAGACGACTCTCCCTGTGGCTCTACGGTTCCCCAGGAGTGAATGCTGCTTGTCAAGACTTTGATGCAATCAACTGGTTTCCTTATATAGGACATTTTGACCAATCTGTATAATCTGACCCAATCTGTATAATATGATTGAACTTGATTTTGTAAAGTGCCTTGAGATGACATGTTTCATGATTTGGCGCTATATAAATAAAATTGAATTGAATTGAATTGAAAACACTCAGGCGAAGAAGTGCTGGCAGCAGGCTCCTAAAATGCTCCTCTACTGATGAAGCTTGATGGGTAACACCTGCCGCTTTACCCAGCCACCTTGCTCGTTGACACCATGTAGTGGATGAATACTAGACTGCACCACCCAGACAAGCCAAAGTCTACCAGACCCAGACACTATCAGGGATAAAGGGCAGGTTTCTTAAGGATTGAACATCTGCTTTAAACAATAGCGGTAGTTCCTGTGGGAGCTTTGTGATGTGTGGTTCCCAAGATAACCGTATTTGGAGGGGTGGCACTGGTGTGGTAACCTGACTCCGCCAGATGTATTTCGCTCCGCCTAGCTTCACTCACATACATCTGGGACATCGCCCATAGAAAGTGATTTCTCCAACCAATTTTATGGTCTGGCCAATCAGGACGCAGGGCTGGAGTTTCATAGATGTGACGTAGTGGAGACGCGACCATGACGTGAGACTGTTTTGATAGCAATGGCGGCTCGCATCGAGGAAGCAAGCGTTAACATTGATGCTGCTATTTCTTCCGTGTTGTCCAATCTACCTAATTGTTTCATTAAAAGAACATCAGAGAACGGCTCCGGAGCGGTTAGCGGTTAGCGCGAACCATGTTAGGAGGCCCTTAGTCCTCAACGCGGTCGGCCTGGGATCGACTCCGACCCGCTGCGCTTTGCCGCCTGTCTTCCCCCCTCTTCCTGTCAGCTCACTGCCAATAAAACGTGTGCCACTAGAGCCGCAAACACATAAAAAAAAAAAAAGGTTTTTTTTTCCTGCGTCACTCTCATCAGCGTCACGGGTTGGCTTCGGTGTGAGTGGTTGAAATAGCACGTCGATAAAGATGACAGACAAGTGGCTTATCCAATTATATGCAAGAATTTTTGATTTGGCCCAGCCTTCAATAAAGGCAATTCCTATGGCGGTGTCCCAGATGTATGTGAGTGAAGCTAGGCGAAGCGAAATACATCTGGCGAAGTCAGGTTACTGGTGTGGGTGGTATGGCTCTGAAAAAAGTTTTAAACGCCGCTGGTACTCAAAATCAATTGAGTTTCTTATATGTGTGAATCTATTGAAATGTCACGAAAAAGAGAGGCCCTTTTGTTAGTAGGGATAATTGTGCCATACATAAGTGGAAAAAGCGAGAAAAATTTGACCTCTCTAAGGCTTGTGTTTGTTCCATGAGTCTAAAAAAGACTTCCAATGATCCCACATTGCTTGTGCAGTGTCTGTCGTCCTGTGAATGGTACCGGGTCTGTTTTTTTTACAATGCACCCTGCAGTCTTGGTATGCAGAGAGCCAAAGGACAGAATGACTGAGTCTGAGGGCATGGATCCCATTGCCGGTCTCATTCTGTTGAGTTTGTGCTTGACTTTATCTTGGGACTCGCTGAGGTAAAGGGGTGGTGTTTGGGTCCGCTGAGTTACCCGGATGATGAGCTATATGATATATAGCTCATCATCCAACATATTCCAAGCAGAGACCGCAAGAACCTTGTTTATAGGTATATCAGAAGGCAATGATTGTGGCTCCAAAGTGCTGTTGTCCTCCAGTAATCTAGGTCTCTTTGCTGCTGGCTGAGAGGGGCTTATAGATTGTTATTGCTATACTCAAATCATATCTTTCAGCAGGCTTATTAGGGCGTTTTGGAGTTTCTGTAGTCCATATGGGGTTGGAGTATTGGGCAAGCAGTTTGCATGTTTCAGATGGTGATGAGGCTTGATGAATCGTGTAAAGGCCAAAGTAGACGTTGGAAGTCCATCAAGGGCTTTGGGTCTGCCATTGTGTCTACAGTCTACAGAAAGGGGTCTTATTATAAACTGAAAGTGATCTAACAATAATATGAAGGGGCCTAATTATGAAAAAGACTATAATATGAAAGGGAACCAAATTTAACATGAAAGTGTAGAGGTTGTTGTCCAGAATAATGTTTGAACGTTCTATCAACAGTATATTACCAACTTCAGAGGTATGCGATCTAAGTTCAAGGCTAAGGACTGTTAGCAAAAACTCATTAGAGTCATGGTAAGAAAAGGGTGTGGGCATAACCACTGGATTAACTGATAGCTCGTTCGTCCGATGGCACTGGATATCTCTAACACTCCCCACCTCGTCTGTCGACTGAGGCAGTTGCAATGGAGAGCTAATGGTAATGCACAGGCCGACGCACGTTTTCCAGCTCTCGATTCACAAAGATTAAGCCCAAGTGTAAGTTTGTTTTCAGTATTTTAGGAGAGTCAATTATGTCAACAATAAATTTGATTTTTTCCATCAGTAGTGGATCTCAGTGTCTCACTATCACCCCACTATAAAAAAACGTTTTCAAGTTAAAGTTACTTCTTGTAGTATCAGGCCACCTATTCTTATTATTAACATAGGGAAGAAGTTTAAGGGAGGGATGCAGGGAACCAGGCAGGGGTTCCAAGCACTGAGGGAACCCCAAAACCGGAAGAGAGCCACGATGATCCCACCTAATTGCCAAATCGCGTCAGATGCCGGAAAGGAGCCATAGGGAAGCCCCGAAGCCCCCAATGACAGCACAAACTGGATGTCGGAGTGAAGCCATGGTGACCGAAGTCACCAGTGGTGGGTCAAACTGGCCAGAACCCCAGCTTCGCCGAGGGATACCTGGATCCGGATTGAAGCATCGGTGGCCTCAACCAACTGACAACAAAACTGGACGTTGTAACGCCCCCAAGGTGGCTGAAGTCACCATTGGTATTCCGAACCAACCAGCATCCAACAGCATTATGGGAACCTTTACCTAAGACAACAAGACAGCGGCTACGACCAATTGCCAGCAAACTGGTCAGGGGCCCCACGGCCACTCCACACCAAAACCCAGCTATCCCCATCCCTGTACCCCCCTAATTAAGGGTAGGGTGAGTTCCTCCAAGTCAGTCATTTCATACTGTAAAATAGTTTTGAGGGAGGGATGCAAGGAATCAGGCAGAGGCACCAAGCACTGAGAGAAACCCATACCCGGAAGAGTGCCACGATGATCGCACCCAACTGCCAAATCGCATGAGGTATCGGAAAGGAGCCAGGGGGACCAAAGTCTCCACTGGCAGCCACACGTATCTATTCTTTGTCTTATGTCATGGTCGGGATATTCAATGCGTCTAATCTCCTCATAAACAGTGTTCAGATTTTTTGAGGCGCGTGTTATCCTAAGCCCGCCATGAGTTAATCCATTGCTTCAAGTCTTTTAGGGTATACCTTGATTAGCGCTGCACTTTAACAGACTAAAAAATATGTATTCAGACCCATTTACTCAGATACTCCTAAACCAGTTTATGTGCAACCACCTGTTTTCAGATGTCACCAGATTAAACCCGCTGTTTGTCATTTTTTGCAAGTATAAATACAACTGCTCTGTGAAGGTCTTAAGACAAAGAAACAAACCAGTTAGTCAGTTGTTTTAAAGCATGGTTAGATAAGATAAAATCCTGACCTTGCTCTTTAGTACTGTTCAATCACAATCTGCACATTAAAAGAAAATGAGACAATTGAAAAGTTAGCAAGACTCTGGGGGAGCTGCAGAGATCTAACGCACAGGTAGGGGAATCTGTTGACAGGGCAATAATTAATGATGCACTCTACAATTCTGACCTTCATGACAGTGTTTGTTGAACAAAAGCCATACAAAAAAAATATGTACATGTAGTTTTCCAAAAAGCCAGTTGAGAGACACAGTACACATATGGAAGAAGGTACACTGATCAGATGAGACCAAAATTGAACTTTACAGCCTAAACGAAAAAAATGCTAAAAGTGATGGATAATTATCACCAAACATAACCCTTAACTGTAATGATTTCAGCTGGTGAACCCGATATTCAGCCGGCCACAGATACGTTAAAAAGGTTTGTGAAGATGAGTAGTGATAGGCAGACAAACAGAACCAGACTTGGCAGATGAATCTTGGTTGAAGGAGCAGGCAGGCAGGGATAAGCAGGAGACCAGAGGATGACCAACACAACCACACTAGGCAGATGCACCTTGGCTTGGTTTGGCTGAAGTAGCAGGCAGGCAGGGATGAACAGGAGATCAGAGCAGACGGTGTAGATCAGGGAACCACCAGAATGGACAGAGTACGGCAGGGACTCACCGGGAAACCAGTAAAACTGTGGCATGCAGACACAGGCAACTTAGCTGAGTCCCGCTGACTGAGCACAAAGAATCTGGTAGAGCAGGGTACGTCGCACATGAGAAGAAAAGTGAGTTGGCTGAGGCGGGTATATGTGGGTTGGTGAACAAGTGATCATTTTTACAGACAGAAGCATGGTTGTGCCATGGGATCTCCAGTGTCACCAATTGTAGCCAATCTTTAAATGGAAGAAATGGAAAAAAGAGCTTTGGGATCCTTCAGAGGAGCACCACCAAGCCACTGGTTTAGATATGTGGACGACACCTTTGTCAAAACCCAGTTAAAAGAAGTGGAAGCTTTCACAAGACACATCAACTCGGTGGACAACAACATCAAGTTTACCAGAGAGGATGCCAACGACAACAAGCTACCTTTTCTCGACTGTTTGGTGAACATAGAAGGAGATGGAAACCTCAACATTAAAGTATATAGGAAACCCACTCACACAGACCAATATCTTCTTTTTGACTCACACCACCCACTGGAGCACAAACTTTCGGTCATCAGAACCTTACAACACCGGGCCGAGCAAGTCCCAGCTAAAACAGAAGGGAAGCACAAGGAACAGAAACACATCAGAGATGCTCTCCAAACCTGTGGGTACCCTAACTGGTACTCAAGAGGATTTTCTCCAAACACAAAATCCCAGTACATTTCAAACCAAACAGGACCCTCAGACAGAAGCTGGTGCATCCCAAGGACAAAACCCCCAAACCTAAGATGAGCGGAGTGGTGTATGCATTTCAGTGCAGTGAGGAATGTTCTGATCTTTATATTGGAGAAACCAAACAACCTCTCCACAGACGCATGGCTCAACACAGGAGAGCTACCTCCTCAGGTCAAGACTCTGCTGTCCACCTACACCTTAAGGACAAAGGACACTCTTTTGAGGACCAAAATGTCCACATTTTGGACAAAGAAGACAGATGGTTTGAAAGGGGTGTGAAGGAAGCCATCTACGTTAAGAGAGAAAAACCAACCTTAAACAGAGGAGGGGGCCTTAGGTTCCAACTCTCAAAAACTTACAATACAGCTATAGGATTAATTCCGGCCAATCAACAGCTCAATTCTCACCCTCATATGGGTGATCAAAACATCGTTCCCTTAAACCAGGCCAATAACAACCCTAACGACTCCTTGTTACAGAGGAGTGGACCAGTTTCGGTTCAATCTGCTGTCTTAATGACTTTAACGACTGCCCATTACTAAGGGGTGGACCTGTTTCGGTTGAATCTGCATGTTATCTAAGCCATTACAAGGCCTTTGTTTTGGCAGTAGTATAAAGCTTGATGCTCCACATCACTCCAGACTTTTTGAATTGAGAAAGCTTCCTGGAGAGGAAACGAAACGTCTTCAACTACGGAAAACAAGTCCAGTTGCTTTGTTTTTTACTTTTTTTTGAAGTGACAAGAGTAGAATCTAATTACTGACAGCAGGTGGAGTTGATGTGGGCTAATTGACCGGGGCAGAGCTGACAGGATAGTGGCTGGTTGCTGACAGGTGACAGGCTGAAGAAAAGTCCAAAAGCAAAACAAACAAAACCCAAATCATAACATTAACAGGCCATCTGCAGCATGAAATGTTGTGGCAGCATAATACTGATTGCAACAGCATAATGCTTTTCTTCAGCAGGGACAAAGAAACTAGGTAGAGTTGATAGGAAGATGGATGGAGCTAGAGGGAAATTCTGGAAGAAAACCTGTGAGATGAGACAAAAGATTTTGAACTGCGTTAAAGGTCCACACTCCAATAGGTCAACAATTCTGAACATTTAACCAGAGATTAAATTGAATAATTTAGATCAACACATAAGCATATGTCAGAATGGTCCAGACAAAGTCCAGACCTGAATCTACCAGAGACTCTGTGACCTTTACAGATGCTCTTGGTCTAGTCTAAAGGAGGAAATGCACCAGATTTACAAATAGGGTTTTGAAAAATCACAGATTTCTTTAAAATGTTTCACATTTGTTCTCCCAAGAAAAGTTTTTTTTTTTTTTTTACACTGTGTGTTAAATCTGTTTAAGTTTTTAGCAAAATTGGCCTGGATTCCAAGTTTTCAAGGTTAATCTCTCCTTACACCCAACTGCAGGTAATCAGTCTCTGCATGTGTGTTTTCTCTGTCCACTTGTGAGAAGTGGGATAGACAGCTTTGCTGGGGACATCACTAAGTGAACACCTCACCCGGCTCTCCTCTCTCTCCAGTGGCTTAAATGATACTTCACCAATGGTGTGTGAACAGCCTGTATCCCACACAGTTTATCCATCACTGCAAACACATAGAACGCCTAACATATTAGCCCAAGGTGATTGTATTTTAATTGCAAATGTGCTGTTTTTATTAATATTTATCCATTGTGGTTTCTTTGTAGCATGCAGTAGAGCAACCTAAATCCAAAAGCCCCTTGTAGTCAAGGGCATTCAGAGCGCAGCTTTACTGGGATCACGGCTGAACTGACAATGCTGATAAAATTGAGGTTCTTGTTTTTCTGTCAAAAAGGTGACATGAGCAAATCTGATGATTGTTAGTCTATGAAAGCAGCGATCAGCAAGACCGTGATAGATGTGGGTTATGACAGTGCAAAATTACACACAACACAAGCAGCCGAAACGTGAGTGAAAGAGACACTTGCTTGGACAGTTGCTGAAATTAGAACATGCTGAAGTTGAATTCTAAGGAATTTGAGAAGTTAGTTCAGACAGCAACGGTCAATAGTTATGTATTTCCTATTTCCTCCAGAGTGAAGAGCAAAGCACTGAATGCATAATAGAACAAAGCCAAACCAGTCCAACATAAGCAACAACCCCTGCAAGACCTATTAGTATGAGCAACATGAGCTGAACATGAACCTAATTCCAATTTTGCTCAGTGTTGGTGTATAGGGAATAAGAACTTGCCACAACATGAAATGAAATAGCAGAAAGTTACTCTTGAATGCACAAAGGGTGGAATGATTTTGCACAAAAAGGAATAGTTTCCGTATGATTGCTGTAATGAACATACTGTGTCTTATCTGGAAGCAGTGTCTTCTCCTTTAGACTCTGTCAATTGGTGGATTAGAGAGCTATAATTATCGAACATGTTTTGAGAAAATGGTATTTACTGGCTTTATCTCAGTTCATGATGTCACACTGACTCGATTAGCTCCTTTAGTCAGGAGCGAATGAGGTTACGGGCCTTATCAGGTTGGAATGTGCCTGTGAGCTGTTTGCCTGTTTACCTTTGTCAGTCATGAAGACCTTCTTATTGATGGCCCAGGTCTGGGAGGCTAAACCGATATTACAGTTTTTAATGGCAGCCGAGCAGATACTGTTCCCCCCTTACAGCTCAGTCAGCCTTGTTCTTCATGCCTCCAATCAAACGTGCCTTTAATCAGCTTCTGGGTGCCGTGCTGAAGAGTATCTTAAAAGCTGTGTTAATTAATGAAAAGGAAAGATGCGCCACTGTGTTCAAAGGCAATGGCTGCTTTTCACTCAGCTGTCTTCATAACAACTTTGTACTTTTCTGTTTATATTCAGTCCAGGTAACATGTGAAGAAGGATTCAAATGGTACATTGGTGAAACATGAGCTACAGTAATTGGCTGAAACAATTGGTAAATAAATGATCCAAATTATTGAAGAGACTTTAGAAAAAGTGAATACCAAAATCCTGGATTCAGTAGAAATATAAAATAAAAATGAAAATCCATTTAATGTGTCTTCATAACAGTAATGCCACAATATTAATTTACAGTAATAATGCATCAAAGAAGGTTTGATCTGAAGGGCAAATGGTGCTGTATCCATTGGTGTTTCGCTGAAAAATGGTTTTGTTTATTTAACAGGGACATTGTGCAAAAAAAAAGAAAAACATTAATAAAAGATGCTTTGCACCAGATTCAGTTTAGGCTAGTTTCCATCTCTAGTCCCTGATCAGGTGAGTTGATAATGCAGTCTAAAATCCTACAGCAACATACGTTCAATGTCCACACATACCCTGTTTACAATCACTTTACAGAGTTACATAAAATTACCACAATATAACAAACAAGCAAAAAGACCTGAATAGTGAGCCATTATAACTACTTTTTTTACACCACATATTACAGCAGTAATGGGAGAGATGCAGAAATGGGTAGATTTTAATAAAAAAATTGTTCAGAAATAAATAAAGAGAACTTTGCTGTAGGCACCTTGGCCATTGTCATACATATATATATCTTATTTCATAAGTATAGCATGCATTTGTAATTAAGTTATTATCCTGCAGGAAAGTGAACTTCCACCCCAGTCTCAGGATTTCTGCACCCTGTAGCAGTTACGTTTTTTCCACCCATCAACTCTGATGGGCTTCCTTGTTCCTGCTGAATAAAAGCATCCTTACGGTAAAATGGTGCTGCCACGTTTCACTGTGTGGATGGTATGTTCAGGGTTATGTGCATTTATTTCCCCCACCACCCATAGCACATTACATGTGGGTCAAAAGGTTAAATTATTTTCTAATTTGGTCAGTAAAACATTCCCCACAATGTTTGTAGCAAACTGCAAATGGGTTTCTGGATTTTCTATACAAAGGTTTTGGCTTTACCACTCTCCTCTGACCCTTTTGCTGTCCTGTTAACTGACTCACCAAGCTGAGCTCTGGATTTCTGTAGCTCCTCCAGAGTTAACATGAAACTCTTGGCTGCTTCTCAGATTAATGCTCTCCTTGCCAGGCATGTCACGTTAGGCTGTGAAGGCAATGGTTATAATGGATTTTGTTCAGGGGCATTTAAGTAAAGGATGATTCCAAATGCATGTAATACTTGTTTCAGTGATGCCATTTATCCTTTTCTTTTCCCATCACAATTATGCACCGCTTTGATAAAATACATTGGAGTTTGTGTCTGTATTAAGACAAAAAAAAAATACAAGTGGTATGGAAACATTTGCAAGACACCCAGGCTTCTTAATAATTGGAATGCATAAAGATGGTGGAGTGTTAAGATGAATGTGTTTATTTTGTCTTAGTGACTTGTGACAAAAAAGACTGGATGCCCTGAGAACACAGCTTCAGAGATACCTTTTGCCATCGTGCCCAGGTGTGAAAACATTGCAACTGCTGGTGTATAACGGGTGTGTGAGAGAGGACAGCTCGGAGGCTCAATTATGAGAGGTGTGGGAGCAAGACCCCCATCTGCTGCGATGCACAGAAATCTGATCCAATAAAGTTTGACACAATAAAGTTGTATTAGATGAGGAAATTCAGCCCCCAAATGAATGTTTTTTACTCTGAAAACTTTACATAACATTTGTTCATACATTTATTTACTTTGAACCAAGTATACAATTCCTAACCTGACTCTTGCCAGGTGGATTTCGTTCCGCAGAGCTCCTCACGTCCATCTGGGATTGTTCCATTGGAGATGTGTTCAGAAGGAGGGGCCGTATCAAAAATCCTTGCATATGATTGGATAAACCCCCTGTCAGTCATCTTTACTGAGGTGCTACAAGCTTTTGCCAAAACCGGTCGGGAGAAGGGCGAAAACATTGTTTCCACTAACAAAAGCCTTCCACGCTGTTCTCTAGTGTTCTTTTAAAGAATTAATATTCAGTAGATTGGACAACACTGATGAAATAGCAGCATCAGTGTTACTGCTTGGTTCTTCGCTGCGAGCCGCCATTGTTGTCTGAACCCAAACAGTCGCTTCTCTGATACGTCACATCTACGAAATCCCGCCCAGCGATCCTGATTGAAATCCCTCCCAATGGGATCGATTCCAGATGGATGTGTGGAGCAGTGTGCAGCTCTGTGGAAAGAAAATCCATCTGGCGAGAGTCAGGTTATGTCATTCCTCCGTGTTTGTGAATTTTACTTGCTAAGTTAGGAGTTGTTCCAAATTTTTAGCCTTTTCACAACCGTACAAACCATACACCAGGGGCGTTGGAGGTCTTGTGTACACTTAAATGATCACCAGATAAAAACTGCCTGTATTTAAGCACACTTGGTTGTTCTCCTGCAACAAATTTAATGGGCAGAGTTGTCCAGTCTCACGCAACACACAACATTCTTCATGCACAGAAATAAAGCCGACATGTGAGTGATCGGTTCACTGCACTGTCCGTTCAGAGAGCAGCCTAATGTCCTCTGTGGAACAGCTTCGGCCACTTTTCACAACTCCTGCTGCTGGCCCGTGAAGTTCACTTAGAAAATAAGTGCACATGCGCATCAACTTCCAAAACACAGCAGTTGCTTGGTGATTGATGAATTAAATGATATGACATCATACATCCAGTCCTCAGATGTCAAAAAACACCACATACGCATGTGATTGTGAGTGTGGCAGGTTATCGATGTGTTCTTTTTATTTTTTTAAGTGTGTCTTCTACCTAGTAGACAGTGTTTGATGCATAGTACAAAAGCAACATCAATGTTCAATCATTTTATCTTTTTGTTGTACCACTGGTAACCCATGATGATTCATGATTAGACCATTCTGACCTGTAAAAAGAAATATTTATTTTATTTTCTCTTTGTTCTGAACTGTTCTGATGTTCCTGTTTTGTAAAATGACAACAATTCTGCTGAACAATAGCCCCATATGTACATAGGTTCTACATCTCTATTATAATAAATTGGGGATTGCCTAAATCAGCCTTTTTATGCAAATTATTGACTCGTTCATTGTGCAGATATGTAAAAGTTCAGTATGTAAATATGTAGACTATTTAAAATTAGACATTGTTGCTGTGTAGATAATTGTGTGGGAGTTATAATGCACTAAATCTTTCGGAGCACACATGCTGTCTTTTGCTACATTGAAAATCTGCTTTGTCTGTCTGTTGCTCTGAATTTTATTATTTTCAAACTGACTCGGTGTTTGTGTAGTTCTCCCTTTTCAGTGTCGTTGCTCCTCACTTTTTCATGATCCCTGGGTGTTAGGTCTTTGGTTTCTTTTTTGCTTGTTTTTTCTTAATTTCCCTGTTTTTTAAAAGGTCATGCCTTATTTATTCTTTGTGTTTATTTTTTTTACTTTGTCTTTGCGTTCTGTCCTTTGTGCATTTGGATGTATTTCTCTCAGTTCGGTGTTTATCTATTCCCCTTTATTAGAAGTCTCTTTGTGTATCTAAATTTAGCTCCACTCATGTAAATTAGTCTCTCTCCCTCCGTCTCCCCACACACAATCTGCCCCAGCTGCTTCACATTATCCCGTGATTTACTGACCTTCATTCTATGTCACTATCCAGTTGTCCCTCATTGGTTCTCTTTGTTCGTTGCTGGTTTCTTTCTTCCGTTACTGCCTCATACTCCGTTTCAACCGGACTTTCGCTCAGTTTTGTGAAAACGTTTCAACACCTATCCAGGAGTCTTTGTCAATTCTGGTGGCTCGCACTTGAGCATCCTGTTGTTGGAGTGCTGCTGTTTAAGCATATGGAGGCCCATCCTCCTAGACGCATTTCAAGGAAGTGTGAGTCCTCGCTGCATTAGACAGCATACAATACACCGCTCAACTGTGGTTTGGGTGTTCTGTCTTTGGGATGAACCAGTTTTTGCCTGAGAGTGTTATTAGGTTGTTAATTTACCAGTATGTTGTGTTTTGAGAAATTTGTCTTGAGTTTCTCAGAAACTCCTGACACAAATGGGAAGACAATGTTTTTGCGTCTGTTTTTTCCTTGGTTAAATGCTGTGTTGTTCCTGATAGTTTTGTTGACCAACTTGACAAATGCCCAGTTAGGGTAACCACATGCTTGAAGTGTTTTCCTTTTGTTTCTTCTCTGTAACAGAGGGAATGTTGGCAGGTTGGCGAAACTTCTTCAAAATACTGAGCAAACGTTTGGTTTCCTCAGATTTAAGCCTGTTTGCAGTTGGCATGATAGAGATATCTGAGAATTTTCACAGGCACATCCGGAATGTTTACCTTTTTTTATTATTAAAGAACTCTCGCAGTTTATATGCATTTGAATCCTTTGCTTACTGCCAAACATGAGACACTTATTATATGTTGCTCAGAATCTTTTGCAAAAAAAATAAGAACTGAAGGTTTGCCGAAACTGTACAAAAGGCTTAGGCTGTCTCACTCTTCTTGCTTTATTTAAAATTTTGTAGGGGAACAAGACAGTCTTAAAAAAATAAGAGGGAATGATGGCTCTGGGAGCAGGGATACTCCGAAGTTTCCCCTACACAACTGATGTTTGTGAGGATATTTCCTACTGTCAGCCAAGTGGCTCCCGTGTTGCTGGATCGTGGTGTGTCTGTTATCAGAGACAAGTGAATCCCCGTGCAGCGTACTTCCAAACCTGTCAGGGAACTACATTCAGTGTGGCAACTGGCTCGTTTCCAGCAGATAGCTTGTCTCATCCACAGCAGGGTGTGTCTCTGGTCAGGCGGCTGTTGCCTTTTTTATCTCCTCCTTTGAGTGCCTGTTCTCTTTTTTTTTAGATTTTGGAGGCCAGTGTGTAGCTCACTCATTTTTAAACGATTTCCCTGTGTGCCATAAAAACAATGACATAGTGGCTTCATTGCACCCAAGCTATAACACACATTAGTATTTATCACAGTCACAGTAAAAAAAGGGATTTATCCAGTGGTGAGCAGAAAGCCAAGAGAAAGTGTTTATCTTATCTGGAGACCTAACAAACCAGCACCCAACACAGGGATTTAACAGCTCTATATGGTCACCTCAGTCTTCCTGTAATTCACCACATAGGTCAATGATTACTTGTGAAACAAACTATAAAATTAAAAAGTGTAATTCTTGCAGCATTTAGGTTCTATTTTGTAAAAAAACATGGCATAAGGCATGCACTAGAACGTCCATTTTTCCATACAACTGTATTAAAAGGGCCTACTACACACTGGGAAAAACATTGTGTTAGTTAAAGGAAGTAGCTGAAAGCTACACTTATTCAGTCTGTGTTTTACGTGTGAGTGTCTAACTACAATGATTTTGCTGGCCAAAAGGTATTTGAGGACACCGTCAAACCACAGGCAATCTAATAGTCTGTCTGAAGTTATTCTTACAGCATGTTGTTTCACCCTTAAAAGTAACTTCAACCTAATTCCACAAATGTGGTAGCTGCAAGGGAAATATAAACACCGATATAAAATATGTCATTCATTTGGCTCAGACATTAAGAAAACGAGTTGCTGGTGCTGCTAAGCATTAATACAGTACATACCAGCCTTTAGTCAGATAAAACCTCAATGAGATTTTAAATCACTTTTTCAAGAGGTAAATGATTCATTTACCATTTATCATTTTTCAAGAGGGACCTGGCAAGGACATCAGCACCATTTACACATTTCAACAATTAATTTCATACAGTGACACAATTATGTAGGGTAAACATGTAGGAGGAATGTTTAGAGAGTGGTAATTGATTTAATTTAATAATTGTAATCTGTGGACATCAGCAGACATCTAGTTCTGATGGAGGACAATAAACATTGTGGTAAAACAATGTTTTTTTCTCTCTGTTGGAACTTAATACTCACAGTCAGTGAACTTTTTTGGCAGACTGCAAACTCAGCTAGATCTGTCATCGCAGCAGCGTGAACTTTGTTGTCTACATATTATTCGTGTTGTTCGTTTTCTTGAGGTCAGGAGTGTATCATAAACCTTGGGCAAGAAAGTGTTTGGAATCGAGAGACTGGTTTTGGTGGATGAGGAGAACCCCCCTCTTTAAATATATACTGTAACAAATTTTACCTTCTCCTGAGTAGCAGGATTTTAGGGAGAATATTGCCAGTAATAAATATATGTGTGTGTGTATATATATATATATATATATATATATATATATATATATATATATATATATATATATATATATATATATATACAATTTTAGCTCTAAAATATGTTTTGTCTTTTAAAATGTGTTCTTAACTAGGGAAGAAAGAAAGGAATTTATTCAGATTGAAGAGAATCAACAGAAGAATATTCCCATCAGAAAGGTTCATCCACTTTCATTTCACACAAGAGGAGCTAGATGCTGGATGCCTAAATTGTTGGTTTATTCAGTTTTTTTTTCTTCCATCCGTTGTCTGAATCCGCTTGTCCTCTCAGGGTCGCGCACCGGCTGGTGCCTATCTCCAGCGGTCATTGGGCAAGAGATGGAGGGAAAGATAGGCTGCACCCTGGAGATGCTGCCAGTTGGTCATAGGCCAACACAGACACACAGGACAAACAACCATGAATGCACACACTTATACCTAAAAGTCATGTGAGGAAGTTGGGATCCTACAGAGACAAGGGGGTACATGCAAACTCCATCATGCGGTCCATGTTGTATAAAGATTCCTAAAAAGTAAATCAGATCAAAAAACTTGTATACAAGCTTTGTTTTGAATATAATGTGCTGAAATTAAATAGTTTTTATGATAGAGGGCCAGTCTTCTAATCCTGTTGATAAAAGCCCATGAAGGCAGGGCAAGTTTATTTATGAAGCACTTTTCAATAATAAGACGATTCAAAGTGCTGTATGAAAGCATGTCTGGACTAGCCAAGCTAATTATATTTATAAGGTACTTTAAGAAAAGCAATCATTCAACACAGGGTAAAAAAAAGCGATGAAAATACACTAAAAATGAAATGCTTAACACTTTTTATATAACAGTGAGTATTTTTTTTTTAGATTAACAGTTTTTAGGAGATTTTTAGGAGAAATATTTAATTTATTTAAAAGTAACATTTATCACTGTTATGCCAGAAGATGGTTGAATATGCTTATTATTATTATTAATTATAATTTGGCATTATAATTTAAATAATAAATAATTCAACTCAAAATTCCGCTACAACAAAATATAGTTCAAATGGTGGTGATGTTAGCTATAAGCTTGTAAGTATTTATACCACTAATGCATTAGTTAATTTGCTGTTATGAACTCATTTATGCTGGGATAAATGATCTGGTCGGACTTGTGACCGACGAGGTTTATCCGGCAGGCTGTGAGAACCCCAATGTAACTGCAATTAGAGTTTAAATCCTTATTCGTCTATCACCATCCAATGATTTTGTCTCTGTATTAATGTCAGATGTTAACTCCAAAGGAGGTTAGCTCTGATTTCTGAATAACCATACAACTATGAATTGGATTGAACACAAAACAATGTCTATTCCGCAGTGGTGTTTTATTGAACCAAAAGCAATTCCCTGTTACAGTAATTCTCTGATTCAACGACTTTGGAAATCTTACTCACTACTAACTACACGCAAAATATATATGGAGATAAAAGAATAAACAAAACAAACAAAACGAAAGGAAAGAAAAACAAATGGATTAAAATGAGCGGTTGCAACTCTTAGTTCAGCTCACGGTTGTTTAAACCACATTCAGAACATCGGCATTTGACATAGCATTGACAGACAGAGCAGCTGTGGGAGTCCTACCGGACGCTTTGATGCCTTACAAAGCTATCAGCTAAGCTACAGCCCAGTCATCCGACACCCTCCCAAGATGGCCGCTATGATGACGTATGGTCTATCAATTTACGTGAAGCGTGAGGGGAGGTTCTGATGACGTAACCACGCTTACGCTGATGGGGTAATGCCTCGCTTCGAGAGGGCGCGGCTAACTGTTAGTTTAAAGCAAAGCCGCGGAATGAGCTCGGACAAAGAGATTAAACTGATAAGAAGAAGCGAAAAGAGAGAGAGGGGGGAAAAGCATGGAGGAAGATGAAGAGGACTGAAACAGTGACCCACGGCGGGGTTATAGATAAACCACAATCAACACAGCAAAATCAAATGTAAAATGCATGCACATATAAAGAAAATATTCAGCAAAATAATTCCAACTTCGTCGTGGAATAAAAGCATTAACCTAAGCCTACAAATTTCTACGTCTGCCCAGGCACTTCTAAAACACCCTGTTGGTGAAACAGAAATAAAAGGGGAGAACCCCGTTACTTTGAGGTGGTCCGGAGTGAAAGTCCCGGCTTCGGTCCGGAGCGCTCTGGATCACGCGACGTCCTGAACGCGTCTTGACGACCGCAGGTGTCCGCAGGCTGCAGCGGGGACCAGACTGAGAGAGTTCCTTCGTCTTTCTCTCTCTCTCTGGGCTCCTAGACGCTTGTTGGGCCAAACAACGCGTCGTCCTCTCTCGATCACTGGGAGATAAGGCGGCTTCCAGTATTTGATCAGAGGGAATTAAAGGTACCTTTTTGAGTCGACCTCCTGTCTGCACAGGGAATGGTTTTGCTTCGAAAAAATCTCGGTCCAGCGAGAAACTCGAGCACGTGGCGTGGGATTGCCCCAACGGAAACAGCTGTGTGTGTGTCTTCTCGGTTGGCAGGGCGCCAGGGAAGAAGAAAGATTGTCGTGTGCAACCGAGTTTTATCAACTTTACCCTAGCAACGTTATCGGTTGCTAGGGCGCCGGCCATTTTGGGCCGCGTTGCATGATGGGAGTTGGTGGCCATTTTGACCACCATGCATCATGGGAAATGCAGTCTGTCACGTCCTGACATGGCACAACATACCCCCCTTTAGCTTTGAAGAGTGGGATGCTGGTCACAGTCTTTAAAGCTACAACCAAGTCCATTCTGGCGTGACGAAGATCCGTTGTGCATGAGTGGAACAACCTAATAGTCTTTCTAGTAGTCCTTCGGGATTCATGCAGTTCAGTTCATCATCCAAGAGGAAGGGAAAAAAACAAAGCATTTATTGTGCCTGGGTCAGTGACCTAGCCTGGGCAGACTAAGCTATAGCTAGTAATGTCTATTGGCTAATAAGGCAAACAATAAGTAAATAAAAAAAAAGAAAAAATGCAAACTTCACAATCACCATTGTCAATACATTCATTGGTCATCAGGTTTGAACTTTGAACCAAAGAAAGGAGAGAGGGAAAAGGGAAAGGAGAGAGACAGCGGTTCGTAGTCTAATCAGCTTGTGGCCTTTGAGGAGCTGATGTTACGAACCTGGGGGCGACGAAGGTGAGGGTGTCAATCCTGGTTTGCAACTGTTTGATCTGCTTGTATGCTGCATATGCCATCGCCGTAGTGATGGCCCATCCAAATACAAGGAGAACCACAATAATGGTCATAATGTGAGTGTCGGTCGACTCTGTAGCTCTGGGGAAGCAAAGCAGAGGGACCGAGCTCAACTCTGATGGAGTGAGACTGAATTTAATCAGCTGGGTGCCTGCAAGTAAAAGCTGTCTTTCAATGCCGACATCAATGCTGAAATTGTATCTCTTAAAGACATCTATTATTTCAATCTCTGAGTCATATTTGTCAACGTCAAGGTGATGCAGAACCATGTTTCCAATGTGGACTACAGCACCTTGAGGTGAGGAACAGAAAATGGATTGCATGGACATACCCAGTGGATGTCCTTGGTTTTGGTACACAAATCCAAATTAGGGACTAAATAAAGTTTGGGGTCGGCATCATGATAGGCTAGCATCGAGGGGGTTTGTAGGTGTACGTGGGTCTCACCTTGCCAAAAACCGACATTCAATACTGATTTAAGCCTATACACGTTAGCTCTTTCAATGATGGGAAGGTTTAGCATAAATCCTATCTCCAAGTTGTCAGGATTTACAAATATTGGAATTGCACTACCTAGGCTGTAAGCCAGGTGTGTTTGTGGTGGTTGCAGTGTTTCACTAGAGGCAGATTTGAGAACCTTTTCAACCAAATCTACTGGTACCAAGTACGGAGGAATCCGTCCTTCAGCAAGGCTATTTACGGATGAGCTAACCTCTCGAGTGAGGTCCTGCATTAAATCTCTAACAACCTGAGTATACATCATGTCATTCTTTACCACTTCTGTGAGCGTTTCCAAAGAAATGCATGGTGTTATTGCTGAGTGTGAATTTATAGACGTGAAGTTATGTATGGACATTTGTTTTATTAGTGCACGTTTAAAATGTCCTGATTGAACATGCACTTGTCCTATTTAATGCTATGCATTGTTCTCTTCGGCGGGGGCGGAGTTAGGCTCCGTTCCCTGTGAGGAGAGTTTGGTGGACGGTTTAGTTTGGTTCGCATGAACCCATTTGTACTCCGGACTTTGCACGCTGGCCTCTAGGTTCTTTTGAGCCCACGTGAAAGTCGTTTGGAGATGGTCTTTTAAATCAGTGACGCATTGGTGTGCCGTGTAGACGGTTGTCACACTGACGTCTTCGGGCTGGTAGATGAGATTCAGGGGAAGTGTCATTTGTCTCCCTGTCATCATCTGGCAAAGTGTCACCCCTGTGGAGCATGGTGAGGTAGAGCGGATTAGCATTAGGACCAAGGGAAGCTTTATGTCCCAGTCCCTGCCATGGCTGCTGGCATGTTCCTTTAACATACTGACCACGGTGCGGTTCATTCGCTCCACCTGTCCCAATGACTGTAGGTGTGAGGGGATGTGGAATTTAACTTCCACGCCCAACATGTCGAAAAGCGCGGTCATGATGTTTGACGTAAAATGCGTTCCTCTGTCCGAGTCGATGGGCAGGGGAAGGCCCCACCGGCTGAAAACGCGATTTAGCAGCAGGGCTGCTGTGGTGACGGCGGTGTCGTTCGGTGCCGGCAAACATTTGACCCATTCTGTGAAGCTGCCTGTTATTGTCAAAAGATATTTGTTATCTCTTGACGATTTGGGGACTGGACCGATCCAGTCAGTCTGCAGATGTGACCACAGAAATATAACCCCCCTTCGCTGAAGCAGGGCTCGGTCTAGCGGTCGTGTGGGTTGTAACTGGCAGCAGGTTAAGCAGCCTTGTACATACTCCTGGGTGTCCTGGGCCGTTGAAGGCCGGGACGCCACCTGTTGGAGAGTTTTCAGGTTAGCTTTGCAGCTTCTGTGTCCTCCTACTGGTGAGTCATGGACGTGTGTCAAGGCTGAATGGGCTGAAACTCATGGAGTAGCTCTTTAAGTGCTGTTCTCTCTGTTTCAGTGGTCAGTGCATCAGCTTGTTCCAGCTGCTGCATAATTTCTGTTTTGAAACTAGGGCAGGGCTCAGTGGATGAGTCCCGGTTCTCTGGTTGATTTGGTGCTGGTTCTGTTGGGTTGGTTTCTATCGCATACCCCAACAGGTTTCCTTCAGCGTCAAGCGTAGCACCACAAATGGATCCAGCAGGCCGAGCTTCATGTCGCCTGGTTTGGATCATGTTGGAAGGAAAAATAAACACTGTGTCTGGAGAGTCCTGTCTGCCGGTCAAGGATAAAGGCAGGTCTCCAATGACGGGAATGCTCAGCTCAAGGTCGTGGAAGGAGCTTTCGATGAGCACCCCAAGAGGTTTCTTCGCCACCACTTGGATCGGCATGTGGGTTGGATTCTCCACTAAAAGGTAAGCTGAGCGGTTGTTCAGCTCAAGCAGGGGTGTGCCCCGGATGACCAGGTTGGATTCCTGGAAATAAGAAAGGGGTTGGAAGAAAACCTGTGTGTTCTGTATTTGTTGTCCTTTCAGGATGGCTAATCTAATAGGTACACCTGCAGTCTGTGGTGGTATTAGCATGTTTGTTTCGCTAGCCACCTGGCAAGCCTGTGGGATTGTTTGCCCTGATCGCATGACTTCAGGGGTGCCCAGGAAGGAACTTGGGGTCACGTGAGCCTGAGCCCACAGGACCTGATTGCAAGTGTCCAGCTGTGCACCTAGCCGTACCAGAAAATCAGCACCAACAAACACTGGAGGGTGTAAATTCTCCACAATGCTGAAAGGATGACAGAGCTGTCTTGTGCCAATCTGTGCATAAAGTATGCACACCCCCGTTGCTTTCAGAAGCCGGCGAGGCCAGTCTGCTGAGAGCAAATAGTGGCTGTGTTTTGTTTCAGCCAGATGGGGCCTTTCACGGCACAGAGAGCTGTACAGATCTCTGCTGATCGCAGATTTCTCTGACCAAAGAGCCAGCAGCACGTCTGGCATGAATGTGCTTTCCAGGTGCACACCTTCGGCCACTCTGGGGTTATAGGGTTCACCTCCAGAGTGTTTAAGTGAGCAAAGGAAAGATGTGTGGCTGCAGAGAGAAGTTCTCTGATCGCTGAGAAGCGGTGGTGTGGCAGAGGATTTTGAAATCGGCTCTGTTGAAAGCAGAAATGGTGCTAAGAGTTCTTTGGGCTCTTCTGAGCAGGTCACCTGGTGGATAGGGACGGATGGTCCACTTCCAGAAGTAAGAGGCTTGGGGGTCCCCACTTGGGCCCAAAGATGACCATGATGGCAGTCAATGAGTGGAGCTAACCTGTTCAACAGATCCTGACCCACAAGAAAAGGTTCTGTGTCCAAAGTACAGATGTAGATGGGGTGAACAAGGGTCATGTCGCGGAAAGTGATGTCTAACCACGCCCGTTTGGTGATGCATGACTGATCCTGAGTGTAGCTGGTGATGCCCACGTTACAGGTCTCCACCTGTAACGGTTTCCCAAGGGACACCATAGCTCTGGTCACCTCATCGAACAAATCTGAGCACATTAGACTGATCTCGGAACCTGTGTCTAAAAGAGCATTTGCTGTGACACATCCTCCTATAACTGTCGAGCAGTATAAGCGATGCGTGTTTTCACGATGGTTTAGTTCACCTAAAAACCTTAGAAAAGGGGTTTTCTGATCACCTGCTGACGGGATCTTAGAAGGTTGTTGGTGAATTTTTGGTTGGTTCCCCCACTTAATCAGATAAACTCTGTTAGAAGGGGGAGCCTGGTCCACGCCTAGTCATGCTGACGTGGGTTTTGGGCCTGGTTTCCCAGGAGGGTCGGCAGGATTGGATGGTGGCGAGGACGGCTGCGGCGCGATCTGACGCACTGTGTCGGCTAGCAACCTGCGAAAAGTCTCCCCCATCTCCTTTCTCATTGACTCTTCCATGCGCAGGTTCCAGCCTTTGTTGTCATGTGTGCTTTTCGGCTTTCCCGACCAGTCAGTTTGCTTACCGTGTCGGGCTGGATCCGGCCTGTGCCATTTTTGAAACCTCTCACCTTCCATGCTGTCATGCTGACCTCTCCTATCATGGGAAGCTTTCTTCTGCTGCGGTTCAAAACCGTGTTGCTTCTTGAACCCAAATCTAGTTTTAGGTTTAGAGGGAGGCATCTCATGTCCCTCCAGACCTAACCTCTTTTCTGGTTCGATCTGAATCTGTAGAACCTTTTTATCACTGTCGGCTCCTTTGTTGGGCCGGACACGTGTTTCCCATGCAACCTGCGCGTATTTCCTGATTTCCTGCATGGTAAGTCTCTTGGTTCTACAATGCATGGTAACCTCATAACGCACGCTTTCATGAAGATTATGGAGGAACAAAGATTTGAAAGTGTGGTCTTCCTCCAAGCCGGGAGCATTTCGTCCCTGAAAGTAAGCAGCCCGTAAACGGCGGTAATACTCCTTGGGCGCTTCAGTTCTCTTTTGCTGAATTGCAAAAGCTCCAAGAGTCGCAGAAGCTGGGTCTGTGAACACAGAATATTCTTCTCTTAAAGCCTGACAAAGAGCTGAGTAACGGTCACGTGTAGCTGGAGGGAGGCTTTCCATGAAAACATGGACACTTCTGGACGTGGTTTTCCAGATAAGCTTCAATTTTTCTCGAGCCGAGGGGCTATATAAGTCTAGCAGACAGCGCTCTACCTCTCTGAGATAGTCATCAATGGTGGATTCTGTATTGCTAGGATCAAAACGCTCTATGTCTCGGGCCAGGGACTCAAGCTGACGCATCCGCAGTCCCTGTTCAGGGATCGGGGCTGGTCCATCTGAGTCCTCTCCTGACGACTCCTGCCTGTGGTAACCACGATAGCGAGGGGGCTCTGGTTCTGACCACCTACCTGGCATCGGCGGCCGTTCGTGGGACGCCGGGGGACCCTCCCTGTCATGAACTCTTGTCTGTGGACGCAGTTCAGAGGAGTGGGGTTCACCTGTGTCCCAGGAACGGTGCTCTCGTTGCCCTGGTGGGGGGAAAGGATCATAGCAGACAGTGTCAGGGGTCAGGTGGGAAGCAGGTGTTTTCCCATGATTTACATCATGTGGATCAGTCCTGATTGCCACCGTAAGTTGTTTAGGCATTTCTTTCCGTATCACACTGCTATATCTGTCCTGACCTTCGCTTACCCCTCGCTCAGAAGGTGTCTGAGGGCCCAGTTCATCCAATGTCCTCCAGGTGTGATCCCCATGTTTTCCCTCAGATCCTTCTGGCTGCAAGTTAATGAGATCCTCCTCTCGCTCCTCTGTGAGATGACAGCTGCCCTGAACACTTCTCTGTTCTAGCTCCCTAACTCTTTCCTCAGCTGCGATCCGCATCTCAACCTCTCTGTTACGCAGATCGGTCTCTAGCGTTAACCTTCGGTGGAATAACACAGATAATTCACCAAAAACATCTGCTACCAATCTATCCTTTGGCTTGCTTTGAACCTCCTCCACCAATTCCTGAATTTTTCTCTCACAGTCCTCTATGTTAAACTGATTTAAGCGGTCTTGGTCCTCCGGTGTCATTTTAAGCAGTGAGCTAATGACACCCTGAGCCTCCATTCCAATGGAGGATTGTGGACCTTCAGCTCCTTTGACTGAAGAACCTTTACTATCCATTCTTTGTCAGCTATGGATAGCAGCACAACAACTGTAGCTCAGCACTACACAACAACAACAATCAAATAACAACACTGTAGTTTAGCTCAGCGCTAAACAACAGACAACAAGCAACGCTGTATTCTAGCTTAGCACTAAGCAACAACGCATACACTTTAGTTTAGCTCAGCGCTAAACAACAACTGCTAACAACAACTGTTAAGTGGCTTCACTTTACTGTCAACAGCAACTCGCACTACGACTGACACTTTACTGCAGGAAGTGTGGTCAAATACGTGCGTTTAATTAGGCTGCGCAGGGGAAAATCAACCCTGCGACTTACAACTCCTATGTTTAGGAACGGTTAATATGCATGTTTAACTTTGAGAATATTAACTGTGAGTGACATGGACCACTAACCTTTCGGCCAGTAATTAAGTGATAAAGCTGTGGCTTTGTTTGTGATGCAAGTTATTTAAGAACAGGTGCTCTACACATGTGTGGAAAATAGCAAAGTGTTGGAACTTCAGAGGTGGCAAAGAATGACAGTTAAAAACCGCTAAATTGCAACCTTAGTTTCAAAAATCACAGCTCAATTTTGACCACTTATGATGAGCAGAAGGGGGAAAAGAAAGAAAAATAATTTAACAAAATTAAAAGTTTAAAAAAAAAATATTTCAAAAGGAATAAAAAAAATTATAATAAGTTGACAAAAATTATTAAAAGGAGTAACCGTAAAGAAAGTTTTAAGAAACTGACATTCAAATATCCATTCACGGAAGCCGAGTGCTTTCACCTGAATTTTTAACCGTGACTGCAACTACCTATCCTGGCCACCAGATGGAGGCAAGGTGCCCTTCACTTTTGGGAAGACTGAGCTGTAATTACACACAATGTCCAGCCGATGGGGAATCGTTTCCTTCATCAAAACAATTATGATGCAATTACACACAACGTCCACCAGATGGAGGCAAGGTCTCTCTTTTCAAAGCAGAACACGACACAGAAGGTGACTGATCAGTAGCAGACGCTGGAGGCGCTGTACGTTCTAGTCAGTTCAGTCTAACTAACTCCAGGTTCAGAAATCAATATTCAAACCTCAGGTTAACAACCTCAAACCACCACAAACACGTACATATTTAGTAGGAGTACTTCCTTAATCAATTATGACTGAATAGCCCTTTTGGCAAGGTGAGCAGTCAAAATGCTGGAATGTAGATTGTGTTCATTAAATTCATAAGTTGCTGGTTATTCAGTTTAGTCTAAAGGAACGCCAAATAAGTAGACTAGCCCACCCAGGGACGCCAGTAAATGTTATGCCAGAAGATGGTTGAATATGCTTATTATTATTATTAATTATAATTTGGCATTATAATTTAAATAATAAATAATTCAACTCAAAATTCCGCTACAACAAAATATAGTTCAAATGGTGGTGATGTTAGCTATAAGCTTGTAAGTATTTATACCACTAATGCATTAGTTAATTTGCTGTTATGAACTCATTTATGCTGGGATAAATGATCTGGTCGGACTTGTGACCGACGAGGTTTATCCGGCAGGCTGTGAGAACCCCAATGTAACTGCAATTAGAGTTTAAATCCTTATTCGTCTATCACCATCCAATGATTTTGTCTCTGTATTAATGTCAGATGTTAACTCCAAAGGAGGTTAGCTCTGATTTCTGAATAACCATACAACTATGAATTGGATTGAACACAAAACAATGTCTATTCCGCAGTGGTGTTTTATTGAACCAAAAGCAATTCCCTGTTACAGTAATTCTCTGATTCAACGACTTTGGAAATCTTACTCACTACTAACTACACGCAAAATATATATGGAGATAAAAGAATAAACAAAACAAACAAAACGAAAGGAAAGAAAAACAAATGGATTAAAATGAGCGGTTGCAACTCTTAGTTCAGCTCACGGTTGTTTAAACCACATTCAGAACATCGGCATTTGACATAGCATTGACAGACAGAGCAGCTGTGGGAGTCCTACCGGACGCTTTGATGCCTTACAAAGCTATCAGCTAAGCTACAGCCCAGTCATCCGACACCCTCCCAAGATGGCCGCTATGATGACGTATGGTCTATCAATTTACGTGAAGCGTGAGGGGAGGTTCTGATGACGTAACCACGCTTACGCTGATGGGGTAATGCCTCGCTTCGAGAGGGCGCGGCTAACTGTTAGTTTAAAGCAAAGCCGCGGAATGAGCTCGGACAAAGAGATTAAACTGATAAGAAGAAGCGAAAAGAGAGAGAGGGGGGAAAAGCATGGAGGAAGATGAAGAGGACTGAAACAGTGACCCACGGCGGGGTTATAGATAAACCACAATCAACACAGCAAAATCAAATGTAAAATGCATGCACATATAAAGAAAATATTCAGCAAAATAATTCCAACTTCGTCGTGGAATAAAAGCATTAACCTAAGCCTACAAATTTCTACGTCTGCCCAGGCACTTCTAAAACACCCTGTTGGTGAAACAGAAATAAAAGGGGAGAACCCCGTTACTTTGAGGTGGTCCGGAGTGAAAGTCCCGGCTTCGGTCCGGAGCGCTCTGGATCACGCGACGTCCTGAACGCGTCTTGACGACCGCAGGTGTCCGCAGGCTGCAGCGGGGACCAGACTGAGAGAGTTCCTTCGTCTTTCTCTCTCTCTCTGGGCTCCTAGACGCTTGTTGGGCCAAACAACGCGTCGTCCTCTCTCGATCACTGGGAGATAAGGCGGCTTCCAGTATTTGATCAGAGGGAATTAAAGGTACCTTTTTGAGTCGACCTCCTGTCTGCACAGGGAATGGTTTTGCTTCGAAAAAATCTCGGTCCAGCGAGAAACTCGAGCACGTGGCGTGGGATTGCCCCAACGGAAACAGCTGTGTGTGTGTCTTCTCGGTTGGCAGGGCGCCAGGGAAGAAGAAAGATTGTCGTGTGCAACCGAGTTTTATCAACTTTACCCTAGCAACGTTATCGGTTGCTAGGGCGCCGGCCATTTTGGGCCGCGTTGCATGATGGGAGTTGGTGGCCATTTTGACCACCATGCATCATGGGAAATGCAGTCTGTCACGTCCTGACATGGCACAACATCACAATAACACATTTTAATACAGACTAAATGTTTAAGAATTGTGCAATATTTCCTTTTATCTCAGAAAGATTTTAGCAAGATATTTTCATAGGAAATCTCTTAATTCTCAATAGATGTAATATATGTGGACTATATACATTCTGATCATTAAATTCAATATAATTTATTGATTATATAACACTCCACATTTAACCACATGCTGACATTGGAATAGTATATGAAATATGAATAGCTAAACAATTTCTGCTACATAAAAATACAGATATGCCACTGAAGTCCAGGTGGGATGGTCATAGGATGCTTAAAGAAAGAAGGAGAAGAAGAAGATAGTACACCCCCAATAGACTCTAGTGCTAAAATTCCTGAATTGAAATGGTTCATTCTAATAAACAACGTTACAATATATTTCACTCCTAAAATTAAATTCCTGACTGGGAAAAAAATAATATTTTGTGGAATTTAAAATTTGAATTGAACAGAATTCATTTGCACTTTATATATAATGTAGCTGATAATAATTTTCATGACATTTTTTTATAAGAGGCTGTTTGACTGTGATGTTACATTTAAGTTTGCCACGGAAAAAATTCCATGATCGATGCCTGTTTTTGCAACTTCTGAATAGCATCTTGTAAATCTGAGCCAGTTTTCAGTTTAGGCTCCTGTGATGTTGGCACAAGTCTTTGCAAGCCCAGATGAAGCATGAACTGCACAAGGAGGTAGAAAACAGTGATGCTTTTGTAAAAGCAAACAGATTCATCAGAGTGGATTCTTTTTCAGCCTGTAGCTCTCTCCCCAGAGATTGACCCTCTTTGGAGTTGCATTTCTGTGACATGGAAAGTAACTGTTTTGAATGATAAGTAACCGATATACCAGCAAGGTGATAAAGTACATTTCAGACACTTTATGACATTGCACTGTTTTGTCACACAACGCTTTTGTGAGTTACACTCAGCAGCCTGTTCACTCTTATTTTTCAGCCCTTTAAAAGTTTTGAAATATCTTATCCCATTCACCCATGCTGTCAGTCTTTCTTTCTCTGGGGCAAAGAAGGTGAACATGTCACACTTGTCAAGGTAAAGAAGCTTGCCTCACCAGTTCATTCAGTGAGAAAAATGTATTCAACAAGCATTTGCTTTAAAAACCAGCTTTGTTACAAAGAATGAAATCGTCTGAACAGTTCAAAATACGTTCCATCATTAAAAAGCATGTTTCAACTTATAGTATCTTAACTTTGGAACATGGTCCATAATAGAAAAATGCAAAAATTAGCTTCTTGATTCAAAATACTTTAAATGTTACTTCTTTTAAATTATTTTCAAAATTGCTGTTATTTCTTACTTGTTGGTCAGTTTAATGTAGTTTTCCCATGTCCTATTACCTCTTGAAAACCGTTACATCTATTTGATCTATTCGAAATTCTGCTCTGATAAACAGTACGTTCAAATTCGAACAGCATTCTACCTATGTTTTTCCAAAAGGAAACTAATTGTCTTTTCTTTTTCAAGACTTTGAGTTTGTAGGTGTTTTTTAAAATAACAACGAATACCACAGGGTTTGTTTAATATTGAGATAATCAACCAATTTTCATGAGATTTTCCCCGTCAAATCAATTTCTAGCAAAACATGCAATTGTTTAAACTGATGACTTGTCTTCTGATCATGATCATTTATGTTGTGTAGAAATCTATTTATTTTTTGTCTACATGTTTCGCATGTTCTACATAAACATGTTGCGTTTGACAGCATCTCCAACCTGTTTGGCATAAACTAGGGTAGAGCGGTGCTGTGCATTCCTGCTGTTATCTTTGGCGGTGTCACAAAGACTTGGGAGGACTCAGGAATTCTGTATTGCCGTAAGCGGAGACTCTAATCAGCATGCGTGGGGCTTCAGCAAGGCATCTGGGCAGTCACATAATGTCAAGCAATTTTCTGTAAGTGAAGGAAACCTGATTTGGTGCAGAGTGGCGCAGTAGATGGGCTCTCTAAAATTACTTCGAAACATCTGAGTTTACATCAAATACAGCTTAGCTGGACTGAAGCAGAAGCTCATGGCATGCACAGCGTGGTATGCACACTACACTACATCTGACAGGTAACGCTTAAGGACAGAGACTACACTTTGGCTGACCTTGTGTTTTGCTTAACACAACTGAAAAAATTGCTTGAGTTACTATGTCTCAAACCAGTAAAGTTAAAGTCAATGCTTTAGTTTAAAAAGACATTCCTGCTTCACTACTCATCTGTTTTGACAAAGATGGATAACTACAAGAAAAAATGTACTGTACAATGTAATATAAAAATGTCCACATCTAAATTGCATTTAAAAAGCATTGTAAAAAAGGCAGTTTGGGCCGTGAGTCATTCTATTTTAAAATGATAGGGCTGAAGACACTATAAATAGATTGCTTTGGCTTTTTTATAAAAAACAAACTCAATATTGTGATAATAAGGACCAAAGTCATCTCTGGGGTATCTTATTATTCTGTTTCTTCGGAGGCTGGTCATTTAGTAACAAAAAAGCGTTCTGACTTGACCATCTGTCAATCTGTATCCACGTTGGAGTCGTTTTCCTATTTGTTTAGGCAGCTAATGATTTCAAAGAAATGTGGTTTCGGTTTTCAAAATAACGAGACCAGCAGGAGGTCACTCAGTTCTTCTGCTTTATTCAGGGATCATAATCAACCATATTAGAGAGGGAGTTACCCCTCAAGAGGGATCTGAACCATAATCAATGGAAATGGGAGGTTCTGTAAACCTTTGAGAAAATAATGGGCAATTAATTCAAATTATAAATGACATTTGAGCAAACTAATACTTATTTATCTCCATTACTCCCCAAAATGAACTGATAACTAAAGATAAGTATATGGGTATGGATATAGGAACTATTCTTACCACAGATATCATTGACTTTTCCCAATATATGCTGTCTTCCACAGATTTTTGCTGAACTGATTGGGAATTTACAGTACAAAGGAAATTTCAAAATCTTCTATTTATAGCAAGAAAAAGATAAAAATAAGATTCTGGTTTGAAAGCCTTAAAACTTGGAGTCTTCAAGAAAAATAGTGTAAGTAACCAAATGTCAGTCTTTAGTGTTGAAGGCACATGTTAAAATTCAAGAAGGGACTGGACCTGCAACTTCAACATTCATATCTACATAAACAGACTGAGTTCTTTTTTTCTTCTTTTCAGAGGAACCGCCATTTATTAAAGTTGGAGCTTCATTAATTTGGAACCTTTTTTGTTTTAATTACTGTAAATTGCAGAAGGGGTGAACATTTGTTAGTTTTGGAGTTGCTACAGTGAAACACAATTATCTGAAAAACTCTTGACACTGGTGAGATTATATAAAAGCTGTTAGACTGTAGTTCTAAAGCTTTTAGTAGCAGCTTGTTGACACTGGCAGTTTTGTACAGATTTTTGGTCAGTAGTTTTAAGTTTAACAACAAATCCTCTGATTAAAAAAAACACCTAGGTTTTCCAACCTATTTCTTAAGAAATATGTGAAATAAATGCAAAGTCTCAGCTAAGACGTTGTGATGCAGGTACTTAATGTGTTAAAATTATGTCAGTATAAATTAAGATATACTGTATTTTATTGGCCCCCAATGAAGATTTGTTGTGGGCAGATGTACAGCGAAACTGTGAAAACATACAGACATATTACAATATAAAACAAAGAGAAAACCCTGTCACAGTACAGACAGATAACAATGAAATAAGACACGGCACGGAGCATGGGGCAGCAGAATTACGCAAAAGTGTAAACAAATAGGAATGGTTTGCTCATCCCAGTACAGTGCAAGTTCGTAAAAATTGCAACTGCAGTAACAAACATTAAAAAGCCAATAATATAATAAGTGAATATAAAAAGTAATTAATAGGTGTAACACCAATCTGAAATAAATAGGAAACTAGCACTTTTCATCATGTAACAAATAAGTAGTCAGAATTTACTAATATGAAAGAAAACTGGCACTGGAACTGAAAATAGAAAACTCTGAATCTACTCCCCACAGTAAACCTGCTTCCACTCGGAAGAGCGTTGCTTGCTTCTGGGTTTCCAACCGCCTGATCAACAGTCAGGGCTGGTCAAGCAGAAAATCAGCCAGTTCAGGTCATTAGCAGATTTCTTGGAGCATCTCTCGTTTAACCACGTTGCTTGTTAACCTTTTAGGCGCCACTTGCTTTGATACAGGCCAAACCTCTTTTTTAGGTCTAATACAAAATAGCTGGTAACAGTTTGATAAATAGTAACTAAAAGCAATATATCTTCACTTCAAAATTCCTTCCAATTGTAACAAAGTAGACTGGTTTGAAAGGAAAATTATAAAATTATGAAAATCTTAAAAAAAAAAATTCCGTCTAGACAGTTATTTTGGTACATATGTAATGCAATGCGTATAGGCTGAAATTTCATGTTTTTCTACAAAAGAAGCCTGTTTTATTACAGATTGCTTACAAGTCTTAAATGGTTCCTGGCAGTTTTACATAAGAATCTGTATCTATTTTACACACGTAAGAGGAATATTATTGGATTTTAAAATGTAACATGCTCAAAAAGCAGGTAGAGGCTATACATGTTCTTCCTGCTATCACCTTTACAGTTACCAGCATGCATAACCACCTGGGTTCACCATTCAAACTACCTTCTGATTTTCCCTTAAGGGCATTTGGATGTTAGCTGACATAAAGATGAAGTGCTTTCCCATCAAATGTTTACTTATGGGCAGATTGTCCTTGGGGAGTTTGCTGTGGGACATTGGCAAAGGAAGAGCAGTGACCTCAGTCATGGCCAGCTGGGGGACTGAGGTCAGCTCTCACTATCAGAAGACAAACCTCTCAGTGGTTGGTTAAACTCCTCACCACAGGGACAAACAGTACACACCAGAAATGTGTCTGACAGATGATGATGGGATGTTGTCACCTGTTTTTTTCAAATACAAGTAAGACATAGGCTGAGTGCTCATGATTTACACCTTTGGTGGTTGAGCAAGCCAATATTCAATCTTTCTTCCTGTGATTCTCCTCTTCTAATTTCTTTCTAATGATTAGGCAGTAATCTGCCATTATCCATGTTGTTGTTGTTGTCTTCAATGTATTGCATCAATCTGTCATGCGCTGGTTTGCATTTTGTCATAGCCAGGGCTTAAATAATTAATAATATTAATAATAATTATGTTTTGTCTTTACTTTTGGCATCAGCAATATTGTGTAAAAAACTGTGTTTCTTATTTTGTGTCAGAGATAAACAGAAAAGACAATAATGCTCCTTCAATATGTATCCGTCCTTCTGTTTCGTTAAAGTGGTGTATGTTTTTCAGTGTCAAGTAACAACTGCTCTTCGTGTGCTGTGTGGAAATTATTTATTGGATACTTGGACGGCTTCAGGTTCATTAAGAAATTGCATTTTTCTTTTCCTAATCGAACCAGCACAGAACTGCTTATTCTGAAGCAATACATCAAAACTATTAGTCGAGCTTATTCAGGGTTGTTAAAAGTAATGTTGTTATTGCTATGTGCGAGTCAATTTGTCAGACACAAATTAAAACCCTGAAACAGCATAAACATATTTTGTGGTGTCAAACTGATTATTTGTTTGCACTGTGTCATCCCTTTGCTTATTTATTTTGAATGTGTCTTTGAAAGTTTATATTAGTGTACCAAATAAACGTGCAAATGCACCATCATTTAAAGGTAAATTTGTTTTATTTCAGTTTAGTGAAAGTGAAAGGTATTATGGAGATTTATTGCACACAGTTGTATGCTTCAAGCATTTATTTCTTAGTTTTGAAAACTATGGTTCACAGCTAATAAAAACCAAAATTCAGTTTCTCAGATTATTACCGTAGTACATAACAACAATTAAACAATGTTTATTTTTCAAACATAAATGTCATGGTATGCCCATGTACTTTTTAGCATATGCGATCAATATTTGGTCGGGGCTTCTTTTGCAAGCACAACTGCAGCAATGTTGCCTAACATGGAGGCAATCAGTTTGGGGGTTTACTAACATGTTAAAGAAGCCCAAGTTGTTTTAATGGCTGCCTTCAGCCCATCAGCATTATTTGGCCTGCTGCCTGTCATTGTCGAGTTATTTTCTCTTTGCCTAAACTCAACCAAGCATGGCCCTCTGTCCAACACCAATTTTGTCATTTTATTTTCTTTGGTTGATTAGTCTTACATTGATAACCATAAACAATACATGGAGTACCATAAATTAAATTTAAATCCTTGTAACATATATGTATGCATACAATCTTGTAGAAGGGAAATAAATAGTAAAATTTTGTAAAATCAAACAGATAAATTTATGTTTTCTAATCATTTACAAATAGTAAATAGAGTATACATGTCAAAAGCATTTGTGTGGTTTTGCAAACACTGAGCAAACAAACTGAAGCAATTCAAAAGCATCTAACACTAATCAAAGCTCTTTCTCCACTTGAAGAGAAAGTAACCACCCCAAATATTTCTGGCACTACACTGCCCTCTTCTTTGCAAATAATCTAACTACAAATTAAAATTAATAATACTGAAATAAAAATGCTGTTTTTTTCCTCTGCAACATAACTCATCTACCCCTTGACACCTATCTATAAATTACCAGTGGGGTTTAGGTAAGGCCAGTACGGTGACCAATCAAACACAGGGATCCAAGACTAAAAACTGACATTTAATCTGGTAAACCGACTTATTCAATTGCACAGCTGCATCCGCAACCGGCTAAATAATATGGAACATACCTGGGAGGTTGAATGGAATAAATTAGCATAACAACCCAGAAACTGCAACCCGGAAAGTTCTCGCCAGCACATTTCAACGTAATGGCCCATTATGCTGAAAGTTGTTTACGCTGAAATGGGGTACCGCGAGCGAGCTATTTTTAGGAACGTAACGTCACGATGACGTCACATCACGTGGTACGCAGTAGGACAAACTCCCAAACCCGCCGCTGTTTTGCTGTGGAAAAGACGGCAATGTTTACTACTAGGTTCATGTTGGTCAGTGTGAATTACTATTTAAAATTGATATATAAGTCACACCTGACTATAAGTCGCAGGACCGGGCAAACTATGAAAAAGAGAGCAACTTATAGTCCGAAAAATACGGTAGCAGCTCAACACAAGAAATCTTACAGTCGTAAGATATACTGATATCTGTGAGGGTTTGAAGCTTTTGAAGCACTAACTCTCCCCTATCTATTTGTGCACTCCCCCCCACACACACACACACTTTTTTCTTCCACTCAACTTTCCAATAATATGCTTAAATATTTAGCATATATTAGCCAGCTTCTGTAAGCAGTGAACATTTGTAGCTTACCCTCCCTGTGGAAGTTGTAAGTGACTGTCTGCGTGACAACTGTCAAATCATCAGTATTCCCTAAGATTGTGTTGGTCATGGCACGGCCATAACATACTATCTTTTCATATAATATTGAATTTTTTTTGAGAAGCTGAATTTTGTATTGAGATTTTTCATCCTGAGCTTTAATTTTTAATGTTGATAGATATAGTTAATTAACAAATTACTTATACAATAATAGTTGTGACTCCAACTGTTTATGTAGTCACAAATGTGGGATACATTAATGCAGCAAACCAAGTGATGCACATTATATTACAGAGGTTTGTTCTGGGTGTTTCTTATTTTTTACTTTTATTTTTTTTTGGTTTGTTGTAAAAGTTGACTCTTACGAATGTCAAAATCTTTTTACTTCACAGAAAGGATTTATTGATATGCTTCCTGTGTGCCGGCAAACATTTCCAGTTCACAGCAATGAGAATCTTATCACGGTGTCTGACTTTGTCAACACTATTGAATTTCGGGAGAGTTGGAGATTAATAACTTCCACCTGAAACAGAAATAGGTAGAGCTGAAGACTTGGAGGAAAGACGAATGAGTGTCAAAAAACAATGCATTCTCCATTAGATAGAGCCACGGCATGCATCAACTTTGATGTTCCCAGTTTCCTCATCTGATACGAGTTTGTTCACAAATTGCCAGGAGATGACCTATTTTACAGATAAGCATTTTGTCCTTTTTCCACACTTCAAGTTACCAATGACCTATTTTAAAGTCAAAAATAGTACTTTTTCTCCACAAGGCTTCAGTCTAACCCCCAGGTATGAGTACTATAATGAGCGAAATTATCACTGATTTTACTGAGCATTTAGTCTAAATCGTAAGCACAGAGAACATAGTTATCTTTTTTATTTAACTAGCAATAAATAAAACATTGCATACACACATGGGCACACAGTAATTCCTCCAAATTACTTCACCACAGACGTGTTGTTTATTTACTGTAAGGACATACTCCCAGCATTTATCAAATATGCACAGCGGATAAACTCACAAGCTGGGCTTTGGTGAGCATGTTGAATACAAACACAACTTATGGCTTTAGAAATGTCAGTTATCTAACAGCAAAGCTAGAACAGTGTATTTTTCATCATTAATGGAGGAGAATAAGAATAATCCTAGGTTTCTTTTTGTTACAGTAGCCAAACCTATAGAGTCATTTAGGTTATCTGGAACGAATTCCCAGAAGACTGTAAAAGTGCTGAAACCCTGAGTTCCTTTAAATCAAGGTTAACAACCTATTTGTTTAGAGCTGCCTTTGAATGTTCTTTTTAAACCGTTGCAGTTAACAGAGACATCATTCGATTAACTTTGTAATCCAATTTATCTTGATCTGCTGCTATTATGCCCCTGCTATGTACTTTCCTCTGTGTTTTCTTATTTCTGTTCATGTGCAGCGGTTTGAATCATCTTGTTACTGAAACGTGTTATACAAATAAACTTGCCTTGCCCTAATTTTGACCAGGAAATTTTATTTAAATCCCATATTAAACCGGTTTCTAGGATTTCCTTCTTTCTCCTTCAGGATATTGCCAAAATTAGAAATATCCTATCCACGAGATGAGTGACGCTAAACAGCTAGTCCAGGAATTTGTTACTTCAGGGTTGGACTGTTGTAATTCTCTACTATCAGGAAGTCCACAAAATGCAATTAAAAGCCTTCAGCCGATCCAAAAACTCTGCAGCAAGAGTTCTGCCGAAAATTAAAAAGAGATCTCATGTTTCCCTTATTTTAGCTTTGCTTCATTGGCTCCTTAATAATTCCAGAATAGAATTTAAAATTCTCTTTCTCACATATGAAACCCTTAATAATCAAGCCCCATCATAAATCAGCGATCTGATTGTTCCATATGTTCCGAACAGAGCACTTCACTCTTAGACTGCAGGTTTACTGGTAGTTCCTAGAGTTTTTAAAAGTGGAATGGGAGGGAAATCTTATCATGTTTGAGGGGGTAGCTGGACCAAGGCGTAGACAGGGAGCAGCATGGTGAGTTTGGAGACTTAATGACAAAAGGCAAACTTAAAATCACAATAGGAGGACATGGAACAGAACAGATGATGAGCTGGGGACCATATGAGAGGTTGAATAATTGAGAATCCGACAAATGTGGAGTATGACCAGGCTGCTTGTATAGAGGGGAAGAGATGGGAGGAAAGCATAGAGAGCAGATGAAGGTTGTCAGATGATTAGTAAAACTATGATGGCAGAGGGAACTGAGGGAGAAGGACAGCATGGACAGACAGGGAGGAAAATCTAACTAAACATGCAAGACAGAATCAAGGACCTAATACATAACTAATACTTTTTGGTCCACAGTAGTAGTAACTAATAATCAGAAACTGAATGAAAAGTAACTAACGAAGCATGATCCAGGGACATAGCAAAACACAAGCAATCTTTTAGTTATCAGGCTCCTCATCCTGTGGAACCAACTCCCAGTTTTAGTCAATAGACAGGCTGACACCCTGTCTACTTTTAAGGTTAAACTTAAAACCTTTTTGATATGGCTTATAGTTAGTGGCTTGGGTTAACCTGAGTTATCTGTATAGGGATAGGCTGCGGGAGAACATAAACACCACTTTGCCTCACTCAGCTAAATTCTCCTACTACTCTCCAATTTTGAATTATTTACTTCAGCTTTTAACTTTGTGCTCTCTCTCTGCTTCTTTCTCTTCGTGGTAGCTTAATCTGGCCTGGTGTTCTAGTTAGCTGTGACATGATCCTACAGTTAGTGCTGTCAGCAACTAAAAGGTACAATTGGCGATTTTTCCGGATGTTTCCCCAAGTTCCTTTTTGAATAGCAGCTCATGCGCAAGACCGTCTTACCTGCTCTTCTGCTCCTCAGGGGGATCACGTGAAAAAATCTCCCAAATCCACTCTGGTCTTATTTCTTTTGTTTGCGTCTTGCGACTCTCAGGCATGTTCAACGTATAAGGTGAGAGCAGCTGAGCTACAATGAACAGCTAACACCGAAGGTAACTGCTAAGCTAACGGGTTGCATAAACACTTGAAGTGCGCAGGCGCAGCCACCAAGTGGAGACTAACAAAGAATGTGGACAGTACGCACAGTAGTGGTACGTGAGTGCGTTAGAGGGATTGGCATGTGGGGACAACCAATCGATAAGGTGACACCCCCAAAACTTGAGGGACAGAGGGAGGTAAGAGCAGAGCCAAAACTCTGACAAATCCCTGCCATTGGAACATATTGTATTTACTACTGTCAGGGTGGAAGGACCATTTCACCCAGTATAACAAAAAGTGTTTCTGAACAGGTTTACCAACTATAGCTTTAATGTTGTCCTTCTATAGATGATACATTTGGCTGGCCCTGTATTTCAATGTTTAACCCTGTTTCTCTCCTAGACATGGCTATTGGCTGAACTTGTACAGCTATTAACTGTATGTGCTCTTTTTCATCCTATAAACTTGAAAAGAGCTTATTTGCTTAACTGTGTTTCCTATAGATGCAGCCACTAAAGTAGTTAGTTCTGGTATTACTGTTTTACTTTTCTCTCATGTAGAAAGTACTCCTAGGTCTTTGTTTTTGTGTTCTTTTTGTGTTTGCTCTTTTTTCCCAAACCCATAGTCGGTCATGGCAGATGGCCATTCACAATGAGTCTGGTTCTTCTGGAGGATTTTTACTATTAAAGAGGAGTTATTCTCTCCACTGTCGCTACATGCATGCTCAATATGAAGGATCGCTGCAAAGTCAATGACACAATCCAAGTGACTATCCCCTACATGCTCATCCAGGCGGAGTGTAGGCTGAGTCAAATGCTTAATGCAATCTTCTGGGTTTCCTTAGATCCATCCATCCATCCATTTTCCAAACCGCTTTATCCCTCATGGGGTCGCAGGGGTTGCTGGTGCCTATCTCCAGCGTTCACTGGGCGAGTTTCCTTAGATATAAAACTTTTTAACCATTCTGTCTTCATGAGGCAATAGAATTGACCTTGTAAAGTACCTTGCTACGACATATTGCAATTGCCGCAATATAAATAAACTGAATTGAAACATTATAAGAATAATAGTACAGTGATTTTGAAACTTGTGATCTGCTAAATTGGTTGCAATATAATTCTAGAAACTGCGGGGGGAAAAAAACAAAACAATTTGCGTTATTTTGCTGAGTCAGTGCTGGCTTAGATAAGGTCCAATTCAGGCCTGGGTGGATTTAAAATCAACAATGTTTGGTTTGACCCATCATACTGGGTTTTGAACCCAATAAATAGGTCAAAGCAGTTGAGGGCAATTATTTTACCCAAAGGACCTTATAAGTAACTAGTTGTTTTTGAGGGTCACATCATTGCCTGAACTCAATTACGCCAAAATTACATTTGGTGATAAACTCCAAATGTGATTTCTATCAGCTTCTGGAAACACCAGTTATTGCAAAAAGGTGACATGCCATACTGACAGCTCAATTTATATTATGTCACAGTAAATTATTATCCTGTAGTAGAACAATTGTCATGAAATGAAAAGATGTGGACGTTCTTTTATTTCACTGTATGCTTAGTCTGACAGTGTTAATTCAGGCTGTAATTTTGGAAAACAGCTGGCTGGTCTCCACCAGCATAAATCCACTTTAGCCCAGTTTCTGGTTCATATGTACCTCAGAGTAGGGCTGGATTAGGGAATAGGATTGATATTATTTTTTCACGCTCTCTTATGAGCTTTAGCAACATGAGCACCATCATCCACGTGAGTCTCAATCCAACAGGCCAAATATCCTATTGGAATGCAAAGTGTGCAACTGGAAAAGATAGTTGACAAAAGTTCACAGTTGGAAAGTGTTGCATTCCAAATGATGCTGATATTGATGGTATGTTGCAAAATGCATAGTGTTGAAAACTCTACATTCGGCATTGGTCTCTCTTTTTCGTATGAGCCAATGTTGCTAGATGAATTGAGGTGCTAACGTGGATTCCCAAATAGAAAAATGATAGAAGTTGGTTTTAAAATACGAGGAGCAGGATAAACACTATGCACATTTAATTTCTTATTTTCCTTTTGACCAATGCAGGTCAGTTAGACATTTAAAGGGTGGGACTGGTCTGAAGGATGTAAAATACCTAGTTTGAAGTGGCTATTTTCTCCTGTTAAGGGTACCAAAGAGTGAGTTGTAAAGAATAACTTATAACTAAGCAAGCCATTGATGTAAAATGAATGACTTCTATTTTTAGTTTAATTGTGCTTTAAATATAATCAGAAACAACAACAAAAACCTCATATCTAAGAGTGCTGCAGTGACTGACGGATATTCACATTTAGATTGCAAATTTCCTGCTTGATGTACAACAGTGCATAGCATATTGTTTGTCCAAATTGACATTATAACCAATTATTCTGGTCCACATATGAATTTTCTAGTTTACCCAAATTACTTACCAGGTAATCGAAATCGAAAAGAAGCCAAACGTCATTCCATCCCCTGACAAATGTAGATTTTAAATAATTTTCCTTTGACCAACACATACATTTCTCAAGACATAATAAAACAACGGAAAATTAAAATCAATTTTGGAAGAAAAAACATGTTTTTATTCACACTATTTAAAAATATCAATTTGAAAGCTAATTATGACCTACCCAATATTTATTGGAAAAATCTTTTCTGGCAGTACCGCATTCAAACCTTTTTTTTAATTGCTGAACAGCTTTTTGCAGGTTTCCACTGGTATTTTGATTCTTTATCTCTGGTGATGACCTCCGAGTCTTTGAGGTTGGAAGGCCTTCCTGCCATTACGCTGATCTTTAGATGTTGTGGAAGAGGTGCAGTGAAGTATGATAGGGTTATTGTGGAGTTCAAAATGGAAGTCTTAGAAGAATAATGTGGTTCCTTCTAGACTTCTGTCTCAAAAGTAAAAACACAGCACTCAGGATATAGAAAAAAAAACAAGACAGTTTTTATGCTGCATTTCTTGACCTGTCAAAGCCTTTTTAAACTGGAAACCACTTGCACCCAAGGAGGTTTAGTTTCTTGCCTAGTGATAGTTTGACATTTGGACTGGGTAACCAAGGGAACTGACCCACTGTCCGCAGGAAACAGCTTTTCCTTCTGAGAATAAGATGTTTTTTTTTTTCAGTATTATATTCCGCCAGAGTTAAATACCAAAACACTTGCAAATCCTGGCAGAAAGAACCCTAGACAGCAGTGACAGCAATAATTGCGCCACCATGTTGAAAGCATATATCCCACATGCAAGAGATCTCTTAAGACACAGTGGTAAAAGTTTAATTAGTTTATTGAAATACAAAGAGGATGTAGATGGCAGATCCAAGGCGTGTCCAGTAACACTGAACGGTGGATCACTGTGAGGAAAAGTTTAGAGATGACCAGATGGACTAAATGTTAAATCTTGAGAGAAGAGTTCTAGAAATAGATCTTACTGGTGCTATGTAGATGACCTGGAGCCAGAGGGCGTGAGCGGAGTTCTGGGGTGTTCGTCTGTGTAGTGAGCTCTAAGATAAGGTGGATGATTGAGTGTTGGAGGGCAGGCAGGCAGGCTGGACGTTCCGGAGGACTGATATGTTTTGGCGGCTGTGGAGGAAGCAGTTAAAGAAATTTTTGGCACAAACAGGTTTGAACTGGGAATGCAGGGAGTGTGACTGAGAGACAAACCTAGGGGAGAAATCAGAAGGTAACCTTAAGAGAAGGCAGGGAGAGTAGGGTTAGCATAAGTCAGGGAGCATGAGAAGAAGCAATGAGGAAAGTCTCAAAGGGCTACAGGTACCACTTGGGTTGACACTCAGGCTTCAAATGACCTGCAGCCAGCTCCTCTTAAGCTCTAGCTGACAGTTGATCCAGAGTAGGTATGCGGGAGCACACTGCTCAGCCCCACCGTATGAAGAAATGTGCAGCTCCGTAGAGGAGGAAACACCACGCAAACAAACACAGAAAGAAGATACTTGAATTTTATTATCTAATATTCTTGTTTTTATTTCATCCATTGCAGTACCATATTATCATCAGTTCATAATAAAATTAGCAATGGACACTTCAATAAAAATGACATATTCTAAAACGATGGATGAATTGTTTTTTATATGAAAACTGGTATAAATTCTCAATTAAATTATTTTTTTAAGCACGATTGTACAAAATCTATCATCCTGATAATTCCATAATGCTATTCAAATACTGTATGCTATTGTATAGTACTGCGAAGTCACAGTCCTATCGCAGTATTATACAAGGTCACCCTTACCAAAAAGCTAGTTCTAAGTTTAACTCACAAAGGTTAAAACTGAATTAATTGATGTTCATAGTTCACCACCTGAACGCTTCAAATGAAATGAAAAAAGAAAGGACAACATTTCCAACAAAGCTGCTCTGAATTCACTGCTTAAAGTGTCAGAAAGCAAAGGGATTCTGAAATGTTCCCATTGTAATTTAAAAAAAAGATAATTTAGTTTTAGTAGTGCATCAAATTATACATATAAAAAGATAAAGACAGAGAATAAAATTGCAGACAAAGCTGCTCTCACTTTACTGCTTTAAGTGAATTAGCATGCAATTTTTCCATTACGTTTTTTCTTTAGATAATTTAGCTTTTTATAGCGCAATGGATCCATCAGACATCTTCATTTATTTCTTCAAAGTGAGAGATCTCACTGTTTGGCAGTGAATGTGTAATAACTGTGTATGAACTTGTGTTGTGAGCCAATAAGCAACAGGCTAAACAAAAGCATACATGCTTTTAACATGTTTATTTGAATCCAAACACAGGTTTATGAGTAAAAAAAAAACACATAACTGAGCTACAACTATGCTGGACAGTAAAAGTTGAAGTGTCAGTAATCTAACCCATAGCTTATTTACTACTTGATTTTATTGAAAGGTAAATCAATCCTCAGTCACTTATTCATTGCACGTAACGTCTCTTTGTACAGGTATAAATTGCACATTGAAACAGAGTTAAAAGCCATCTTTGTAATGTGTTCAAGTGCAGTTTTTTTTTTATACCCCCAGATGCATCCAATGTGAGGGAGCACAGCAGGAGGGGCTGCTGGCTCTTTCCGTTGGTTTGGTATATAAGAGCTCTTAGTTTCAAACACGTATTCAATATTTGAAGTGCTGAACTTAATGTGCCATCCAGCACCCTCTATCACCCTAAGAGTTTTTTTTTTTTTGATTTGTCAAAAGCAACACTTTAAAATTGCATATCTATTTGAGTGGAGACGTTCATCTTCATCATATTTAAGGGAATGGCAAATTTCTTATACCCTAGGATTTGAATTATCTGCTGCTGATTTAACGGGGCACATGGGAAGTATATGACCAAATCACATTGTGTTGCATGCCTTAAAGGGCTTACCATTTTCCTGTTGCCAGTGATTGCACTGATTTCACTTTGTTGACATCTTTCTTCCAGATGAAACGAAAGAAAATTTGTGCAAATAACTGTTACTCAGCGGGTACAGTTTCTTCCCTGTTTCTTCTCTTCAAGTTTCCACCTTGCTCATCAAATCAAATGACTTTATTTGCACAAAAAAATGATAAAAAAGTAAAACTTTGATATCGGCAAAAGAATAGAAAAGTAGTTTACCATTCCTTTTTCCAAACGATCTGTGTGAGATTAAATCAAAAGCCCAGCTTGCTTTCACAATCAGAAAGTGCTGAATTTTACTGGAAGTTCTTATATCAATGGCACTCTCTGTGACCTTCTCCTTCTACCACCCCATAAAACTGAATACATTCCCACTCCCCCAACAAACCGCTCGGTGAAGAAAAAAATATAAGGAACATTATAAAATTACTAATATCAATCCGGTAATAATCAATCCAGAAGAAAGGATGGACATCTTTATATTTTATCTTGATATTAACATAAGATCTCTCTAAGATCTCTTTTTGTAACAAAGTTTTGTTAAATAACAAACTTTGTTTTATAACATCCGTAAAAGTTGTTCAATAGTTCAGATAAAAGGTTGCGGAAGTCTCAAACTATGTTATAATGAATCTGCATTAAATTTACAACTATTCTGGCAAGTCTATGTATGTGAAATGTAAAAGTTGTGATTTTTAAATCCATTTTTTAATCAATTCTAAACTCCTTTAAAAGAAACACCAAAAACAGCCCTTTGAATTAGCTTAAAATCAAATGCCAACTTTAGCATCATCACTTTACAGCAATATACAGGAAATAAATTATTAGCATTTCTCTTTTCTTTATACAGTATATGATATTTTCACCCAGAATATTCAGAATAAAGCTTCAGTTGCACAGCTGGTAAAGTTCAAATCTAATTAATAAAATCTGTCTCAGGCCCAGTGACTTAAAAAAAAAAACATTTACGAAATGTTCTGGAAGCAGCTTTACAGACTTTCTTTAGTTTAGTTGTATTGCGAGTTCTGGGTCTTCCTCGGTGCCTCCTCCCAGTATTTCTAAGGATGAGCCCCTTTGGAGAAGCACATTTCAGCTGTGTGCATCCGGGATCTTGTTGTTTTGTTCCTGAGCCATACCTCATGACAACAGGTGAGGGTTGGAGCACAGACAGACCGATAAATCAGAAGCTTTGCTTGAGGCAGAGACGGACTCAGAACACAGAGGGGAAGTCCACCTTTTCCCAGTCGAGGACCAAGGCCTCAGTCTTACAGGAATTAATGAAGATTAAATTCGATAATATTTATTAGCTATAATTTAGACAATAATGAGCATTTAAAGATTGAGTTGCTTTATAATCTCTTGGTAAACCTCTTGCAAAATGAAACAGAAATAGAAATTAATCGAAAATACAATGAGGTTGTGTCAAAACTATTCTTCTAAACCTCCAGGTCCTCAAAAAATGAAGGCCAAGAAATCTAACTTTGACTCTTTGTGACATTTTCGATTTTTTTTTTCCCCAGTCCGTACGACCACAGAGGATACTAGTTATACAGAAAATTCTGCAGACATGTTCCACCATTATTCAAAAACCTTTTCAGCTTCTCTTTGCTGCAGGGGGAAGCGTTGCTCTGACTTCCAACCCAGAATACCCAAAAGGTGTCAAAGCTTTTACTTTCTTTTTTAGAAACTCCTGTCTGATTTCGGTGGTATGCTTTGAATTGTTATCATGCTGGAACTTTCTTCTTCTTTCAAGCATAAGGAGGATGGAAGTTATCCTGCCAACTCATATTTCAGTGCATTCACAGGTGCTCTTGCTGATGTCTATAAATTTCATGTCCCAAAAGCTTTTGCACTTTGTAACCCCCGTATTATTAAATTATGGTAAGAGTTCCTCACTTCGTAGACCAGGAAGTCCAGGTCAAGTTCATGCTAAATAATCTGAGCTGAGCATATTTATCTTGTTCTCATTATAGCAAAGGACGTGCTCCCAATATTCATTAGGCTTCTTTCATGTTCTCTAGCAAAATCTAATTTTGCAGTTTGGACTGTAGAAAAAGACTTTTTTTTTCTCTTGTACCCCGTTCAGTGAGGTCAATATTTCAGCACTCTGTGCGTTGTATAAGCTGTCAAAAAACAGATTTTCTTTTTCATTTGTAAGCCCTTTGAGGAATTGACTGCAATGTTGTGTGGTTAGTTTCCTCTGCTTTGCCTTGCTACAACACAATCTACCATGTGTACCTAGATTAAATCTATTTATCTTTAGAAATTATAACTTTTTGTTCTTCAGTTAACTTTTTTTCCTCACACATACAATAAAGAGGTGCAACTGGCAGTTTCTAAATCTGTTTTTCTAAGTTCTCTAATATTCATGAATTTCCTGTCTCATCATAAAATACACAATTTCATTGTCATATAGTATATATTAATCCCTCTATTCTGCGTCCATTTATGCTATTCGGTCATGTTGTTTTTCTTAGTATGGAACGACGAATAGCAAAAAACGCACCGTGCTGTCAATAGAAAGTCTTGATCCCACCTATCTAACTTATTGTTTCCTTGTTTTATCCCCTCACGCTATCAGTGGCTGGGACAAAAAGCAAAGCGAAAGGTGAGTTATTGTTTCCATTTTCTTAGTACATGATTTATGTCGCACACAGTTTGCAATAAACAAGGTCTAGATCAACCTTTTATCTCTCCCAAGAGCCGAGCAAGCATTAACATATGTTGCTTTGGATGAAGCTTTCTCTGCATGTTTTTTTCTTCTTCTTTTTTTTCAAACATTGATTTCTTCTGAAGAGGTATACTGAGCCTACTCGCTCTTTCCCAGATACTGGCTGCTTCACATATGTATAGATTCACACTAGGGAGCTGCCCACGTCTCCCAGCGATTCCTCCCCGTATAGAGCTACCTTGCAGCTCCAGCAGCTGGGGATTGTTCCTCATTCAAGCACAGCTCAGAGAGGCAGATGAGTGAGGGGGACGTTTCTCTGTCTTGCTCTCCATACTTAGATGTTCCAAGTTCCTGGTAGCAAGATTTCTTTTCAGACTTTTGTATATTAACTCTCTTACTTAATCAGCAGTTATTATGATCAGTTACCTAAAAAAAAAAATAAATAAATAACCATGTTGTTTCTTAACAGCAAATATTTAAATATTGTGAGCCAGTTTTTTTTTTTTTTTTTTGGGTTAGAACTGAGACTAGGAGTAGCCTCATTATTCCTTGAAAACCGGCGTTTTGAACAATCCAACAAAACGATCTGACTTCTGTGAACTTCTTCCACTGGATGCAATAGAAAATGGCAAAATTACACAATCTTCCGTTGTAGTATTGATAATTAGTAACTTGATTTAATATCTTCAGTTCATGGATCAGGCTTTTCACTTGTTAATAAATAATCAGAACTACCTAATCTGAGCTAACTCTTTAAATATCTCCTATGTGCCTCCCTTTGGAAGTTTTCTAGGCAAGTCCCACTGGGAGGTGGCCCTGGGGTAAACCAAGCACTTGGTGGAGAGAGACTATATATCCATCTGACCTGGGAACACCTTGGGATCCCCCAGAATGAGCTTGCGAGTGTGGTTTGGAAGAGTGATAACTGGGTTTCCCTCCTTGACCTGTTACCCTGATCGTGGATAAGTGGAAGAAAGTGGATGGATAATGCTAGCTAGAATTAATCGAAAAGTCAATATAGACAGATAAGTGTTATATAACAAGTATGAATTTTTATCTTTATTTTAACTTTTTATCTGATGGTATGATGCAGAGTTAAATAAAAAATTGTAATCCATTTACATAGTTATTACTCGTTTAGTAATCCATGGATTCTTTTTAGCCTTCTCTTTGATAACCTTAACGTTAAACATTAATCACGTTAATCCATATCATAGGTTAAAACTTAGCCCAGTGTAGTGGTGCAAAAGCACAGCCCAAATGTGTGGTATTAATTGAACCCAGGTCTGGATTAGCCCTGTCCCAGGACTGGGTTGCATTCAGCTATAGGTTGACTCTGTTTTGTGGTTAGCACAACCTAGTGCTTGGTTCAACATTTAAACTTTTTCCAAAGACCTGGTGAACAGCTTAATACAGACGAGCAATCTTTTACATCGTGTAAAAAGTTGAAACACTGTTTGCATGTTTGACTCCCAGCAACAAGGTCCTGGGTTTGAATCATCGCTGGGGCCTTTCTGTATGGAGTTTGCATGTTCCCCCCCATACAGACATGGGTACTCTGGCCTCCTCCATCTGACCAAAAACATGAAGGTCGGCTTAATTGTCCTCTTTAAAATGGCTTTAGTTGTGACTGTATGCATGCATGGTTATTTGTCCTGTGTGTCCCTGTGTTGCTATTTTATGGACTGGTGATCTGTTAAGGGTGTAAACTGGCTCACCTTCACTGATTGCTGAAAATAGAGAACAGACAATGGAGGTGCAACCATGCAAGCATAAACCAGCACAAAAAAATATGTAGATAAAAATTATTAGTATTTAACCTAAATACTAGCTGTCTGGTAATCCAGGTTATGGGTTTTGTGTTTCAATCCTCTCTTTGATTTCCTCAATGTCAGACATTAGTCACTTGAAGTAATTATTTGGGTTGGAAACCTAACCAAGCATGCTGGGTCAAGACCAAAACCCAAACCGAGTTATTTTTGTCCCAGCATATCTAAGAGCATACAGTTAGTTCTTGCTGCCCATTAATGAATTGCTTAAATTTATTAATGCAGCTACGACATTTATTTTTTAGTTATTGAAGCGGTTTCAACAAAATGTACTGCCCACTTCAGAAGAAATGAGTTGGGCAAATCCAAACAAAGCAAAAGAAACCAACCACAGGCATAACCGGAATGAGAAACAGGAAGGCTTTAACATAGAAAAGCACAAAAAAATGTGATGTATGTCATTAGGAAACTAGGACCAAGGGGGGAGGAGAATAAAAAAGGAAGAATTAACTAAAACAAACCAAGGTTCAGACTTATAAACAAAATGAGATACAGAAACAATAATAGTCAAATCATGGTAACCACAGGAGAAAATAACTTTTAATCACAACACAAATTTTCATTTTTAGAATCAACAGATGCTGTTATCTGATATTTTTGAAACTGTGTGCTTTTTAATTCTAACTAAATTTCCATTTTATTTTGGCCAGTGAGTTTTTTTTTTCTATGTTTTTGCATGTACAATGCTTTTCTTTGTATTTTGGACATGACTTCAACCAAACCTACTGATTAATGTTGTTCATTTACATGAATGTATTCCACAGACTTTATTTTACTTTTTTTTTTTTTTTCAAACTGCAGTGCTTTCTAATTACAGAAGCAATTAGGGGGGTAGTTTTTAATTAAGAAAAGATACACATTCAGCATTTGTACTTCTGAAATCTAGTTCAACACTGGAGTTTTTCTTTTTATCAACAGCACTTGCAGCACTCTAATTATGGTTGATTACTTGTATTAATAATTATAAAGATAATATTGTATATATGACAACATGTAGCAGTCTCTAATAGTGATTAATGGCTTTTGTCAGTGTTCCGCCTTCATGGCGATGTAATTTGTTGCATAACAAAGGAAAAAGAATCTAAAAATGGAAAAAGAAAAAACCCAGGAAGGAGCTATGATATGTTATCCCACATGGTATCATTATAATGGGAAACATGGCTCTGAACACCCCTCAGAGCGCTCAACTGACCAAAGTGCTTTGACCAATATGAATGTGCAGTAAAAGTGAACCGCTCATCAAAATCTGAAACATTGATCAGAAAAGTAAACTCTGCAAAAACACTGGGCGAATAACCTTTCTTGCAGACACGTTTATTTTTAACAGTTGGATGTAGCAATGCAGCTTATAATATATTTTTCTCAATTCTGAACACTAGGATAAAAAAGGGGGATACTCCCAGTGCCTTGGAAGTATTGTATTTTATACCAATTTAACTTTTACACATTTTGTCAGATTAAAACCATCACAGTCCATGTATTTTATTGGAATTTTTTGATAGAAAAACACTAAGTAGTGGAAAGAAAATGTGTTCTTTTTCAAAAGTTCAAAAATTATGGGATGTGTTTTTAGCTGCTTTGGATATCTAGAGACAAAATGTGTAAACTTTTTTAGCTAAATGCTTTAAGTTAACTCAAATTGGTTGTTAAACATATGAAATAAAAGTCTGGAATTTTACTGGACCATTCTAACACGTAGATATGCTTTGATCTTCACTATTCCCCTGTAGCCCTGGTTGTATGATAGGTTCTTAGTCCTGCTGGAAGGTGCATTTCGGAATTCCAATTCAGTTTGTACTGATTTTATTTTATTTTATTATTTTACAGAGATGTTTGTTGTGAAGAGGTGTATTATAAACAAACAGATCAAATTTAAATCCAGAATATATAATCAAACTAGATCAAACAAATGCAATACCATAGTGTAGACTCAAGTTCATACATTTCAGTCTGATGCAATGAAAAAGTTAATAAAAAGTTATTTATCTGAACAGGTCTAGTCAGTTGCATCTGGGCATTGCCTTTGCAGCAATCCCTCCTTCTGATGAGAGCATCTTATGGACCTCTGATTCAGTCTCAACTTTTTGCTGCTATTTATGGGTTATGTTTGAGGATTTCAGTGGATTTGCCTCATTCCATCTTACCATCAACTGTGACTACTTTCTCAGTCTCTGTTAAAGAAAAGAATCAGCACACCAGTGTTAACCTTCCAACACATGGTTCTTTGGACTCTTATGACTTTCTTCTTGGCATATTTCCATGAAGGCCAGATGTGTGGAGTGCACAAGTAGGAGTTTTTCCTGTGGACAGATTCTCCCACCTGAGCAGTGGAGCTCCTCCAGACATACAAGCTGCTTCTCAGATAGAAGCTTCTTGCTCAATCTGCCAGTTTGTGGGCTTCCATGTTTGCAGTTGTGTCATCCACTCTTACATTTCTGACAATGGATTGAAAAATGCTCCACAAGACGTTCAAAACGTTTAATAGTGTTTTATGACCTAACCCTGCTTAAAACTTATTCACACTTTCATCTCTCACTGGTCTGCCACGCTGCTTGGTCTTCATGATACTTTTAGTTCTCTACTTTTCTCTAACAAACCTCTATGGCCTTCAGAGAGCAGCCAGATTTACAGAGTCAATCACACATGTGAACTCTATTTAGTAAGGTAAATCTGAAGACGATTGGTTGCAGGGGTTTTATTTAGAGATATGAGAGTAAAGAGGGGCAGATGCAAAATCACACCACAAAAACAAAACAAAACAAAAACAAAAGTTCCTGCAACTTCATAAATATAACCTACTCTTTGTTGGACTTACCAACTTTTATTACATAGAATTCTAATAAAAGGCCCCGAAGCTTGTTGTTGCAACATAAAACAAAATAAGGAAAAGTATAAAAGGAATAAATTATTTTTAGAGGCTGTTGAAACAAATGAAGCTGAAACTGTGAAATTTGTTGCCGCTTGTAAAAAGCATATGGTGTTTTGCAGTTTTTATTTAAAATCACAAGGATTTCTCTGACAGAGATGATTCTCCTGTTTGTAATTCTTTTTCATTAATTGTCTAACGGAGAAACATATGCCTCACCAGACCAATCGTATAGAACCATAATCCCAAAGCTAATTTGTGGAACAACAGAAGATTGTAAGTAATACGATTTGTACTTGTAATTTCTCTTGGAGACAGCACAATATTTCTGACCCACATCCTAAAGCTGAAATATTGCCTTTCCTTGCGTTCCCTTCTTTTTTTAACTGTAGAAAAAAAAAAAGTACTCCAAAGACCTTTTTCCCAGCAGGGATATTTATTACCAGTTCTGTCGATTTAGCACCCCTACCCTTTCCCCCAGCCTCCCCCACTGTGGGAAATCACAGGGGAGGATAAAGCTCGGAACCACCTCTCTGCCGGGGAAGGTTCACTTTTGCACTGATGGCATTCAGTAACAGGCACTAAGTGCTTTTCGTTGATGGCGGATAAGGGTGACAGACAGCTCTCTCTGTCTTGGTTATTTCCTGTGTAAAAGACTTCATCAGCTCAATCAAGTGACTGCATCTTTAAAATAACACTATCAGCTCAGACTATGATTACAATACTGGGCTGATACTCAGCTGTATGCTCACTGCTGGGTTATCTGGTGCCCGCGTTGTCTGCGGCTCGTGGAGGCATTGCGGGAAATCACTGTAATCCCAGTTGAGATAAAGGATGAGCAGAGACTAATGTGTCTTGATAAGATTCTGCATTGAGACTGATACCACATGTTTTATTGTACAAGTAAAAAAAAAAAAAACAGGAGCCATTTGCACAGAGGTGAACCAGCATGCAGGAAAGATACGGCTCTTTGATTCTGTGCACTTTAGTGTCTATTCATAACTGACCTGCATGCAGTATATAAACCAGTCCTTGTTGTATTTACATTTTGATGGTGTGTGAAAGAGAGTGACATTACCAGCCTGGGCTCCAGTAATTAAAGCCTTTAATGTTTTACTATAATTAAATGTGGATTTTCTATGACTGAATGAGCTTCGTTCTTGAGGGCTTGTATTGCAAGATTTTGAAATGCTCCCCGTTGACTTTAAATAGAGACATTATCTAAAGCTGACAGTGCTCAAACTGGTAGTGGTACAATTCACCTTGGACGGGTAATTTACAGATTATCCTGAGTTAATGGATCAGACTTAGATTTAGTGTTAATTAGCTGCTGCCCCCACAACAGTTGTTCAAATCTCCCTAATTCACTGGGCTGATTGCTTTTAAAATTGCATCATTTACAGAAATCCCCTGAACAGCAGGTTTGCACTAAACAAGGGATGCTTTTTTTTGTTGAGGTTAAACCAGTGGGGCATAAATTACATTGCCAGAGTAAATGATTGTTTTAGGTGACAGATGTGACCTTTTAAGCAGAAATAAATTAAGTGAAATATGTTTTTGCCCATGTGTTTCCTATTGAGGAAAGGTCACTCAACAAACAATCAGATTTGACGGTGCTTGTTCATGAGCCAGCTGATAACAAAAAAAAAACTGTCTTATCGTCTCTTAAGTCATTTACTTTCAGAGTGTTTCTGTTATTATTGCTTACAGTTTTGTTTTTATACCAAAAAACTACGTCATTTAAATATTAAATGTCAGATTCGTTGTTGATTTGTTATCAATTTTTCTGTTTACGCTTATCCTTGCGGGAAGGTTGGTGCCTATCTCCAGCAGTCACTGTGGTCGTGAAAGGGCACATGAAAGAGTGAAATAAGTAATCACGGATTATTTTTAAATTAAAGGTATACTATGCAACCGGGGTTGATTTTCCAGCGTGGCTCCCCCCAGAGGGCGAAAGTAAAAGTGCACTGTCGTAAATATGCTCAGCTGTTCTCCTGGTTTGTCCGTCAAGCCAGGCGCGGTTGTTTTGAGCTTAGCAGACAGGCGAACGCAACGAATACAAAAGTCGAAAAAACGGCAGTACAAACACTGTTTAACACAGTGAAAGTATGAACATGCACACAGAGAGAGAGAAACCATTCCAATGCAGTGTTTCCCCTAGGAATTTGGGACGACCGGGTAATTGGGAGCGGGGGGGGGGGAGACAAACTTTGCACCGCGGAGCGGGGGGGGAGACAAACTTTGCACCGCTGAGCGGCTGAGCAGGGCGGGGGGAGACAAACTTTGCGCCGCTGACCGGCGGAGCGAAGCGGGGGGGACAAACTTTGCACCGCTGACCGGCGGAGCAGAGCGGGGGGGAGACAAACTTTGCACCGCTGACCGGCTGAGCGGAGCGGGGGGGAGACAAACTTTGCACCGCTGACCGGCTGAGCGGAGCGGGGGGGAGACAAACTTTGCACCGCTGACCGGCGGAGCGGAGCGGGGGGGACAAACTTTGCACCGCTGACCGGCGGAGCAGAGCGGGGGGGAGACAAACTTTGCACCGCTGACCGGCTGAGCGGAGCGGGGGGGAGACAAACTTTGCACCGCTGACCGGCTGAGCGGAGCGGGGGGGAGACAAACTTTGCACCGCTGACCGGCTGAGCGGAGCGGGGGGGGGAAACAATGTTTGCACCGCTGACCGGCTGAGCGGAGCGGGGGGGGGGAGACAAACTTTGCACCGCTGAGCGGCTGAGCGGAGTGGGGGGGGGGGAGACAAACTTTGCACCGCTGAGCGGCTGAGCAGAGCGGAACGAATACAAAAGTCGAAAAAACGGCAGTACAAACACTGTTTAACACAGTGAAAGTATGAACATGCACACAGAGAGAGAGAAACCATTCCAATGCAGTGTTTCCCCTAGGAATTTGGGACGACCGGGTAATTGGGAGCGGGGGGGGGGGAGACAAACTTTGCACCGCGGAGCGGGGGGGGAGACAAACTTTGCACCGCTGAGCGGCTGAGCAGGGCGGGGGGAGACAAACTTTGCGCCGCTGAGCGGCTGAGCAGAGCGGAGCGGAGAGGGGGGGAGACAAACTTTGCACCGCTGACCGGCGGAGCGGAGCGGGGGGGACAAACTTTGCACCGCTGACCGGCGGAGCAGAGCGGGGGGGAGACAAACTTTGCACCGCTGACCGGCTGAGCGGAGCGGGGGGGAGACAAACTTTGCACCGCTGACCGGCTGAGCGGAGCGGGGGGGAGACAAACTTTGCACCGCTGACCGGCTGAGCGGAGCGGGGGGGGGAAACAATGTTTGCACCGCTGACCGGCTGAGCGGAGCGGGGGGGGGGAGACAAACTTTGCACCGCTGAGCGGCTGAGCGGAGTGGGGGGGGGGGAGACAAACTTTGCACCGCTGAGCGGCTGAGCAGAGCGGAGCGGAGCGGGGGGGAGACAAACTTTGCACCGCTGACCGGCGGAGCGGAGCGGGGGGGAGACAAACTTTGCGCCGCTGACCGGCTGAGCGGAGCGGCGCGCATATCGAGTTAGTTTTATTTTTTTATTATTATTTTTTTGGAATGTCGGCGAGATGGTAGCGTGAGGGAAACCCTACAATGTTACTTACAATCGCATCAGCAGAAACGCGAGGTCCGCGTCAGCCTTGCAGCCTTCTATGTTCACCCGTGTACGACTCCTCTCTCTGTCCAGAGCCCTTTTCCTCTTTCTTGCCTGCTCCGACATGGGCTTTCGCTGTTTTCTCGCTGGTACCGCCATGATAACTGCACAAATATCGCCACTGCGCTACCAACGAGCACACCTTTCACTGCGGGCGTGTAGCAGTTCTCGCCGTAAAGCAAGACCGACTCTCGCGATCTTGCACGAGATTCTGAGCCTGTGGGCGCGGGCCGAGGGCTCCTGCAATTGCAAGTGCGGTATTTCCCCCACAGACCACCAGGGCGGCCGAGAAAACCTTAGTTCAACCTGAAATGACTCATTTAATCATCCAAAACGGTATGGAACATATTAATTAACTGAAAAATGTTGCATAGTATGCCTTTAAAGTTACAAAATAAAATTTAATAAATGTATTTTCAAGGTCAAAATGAGAAACCAATTTAAATTGAATTATTAACTTATAGATTTATTTATATTTACAACACAAAGGCGAGTAAATAAAGTATAAATACATCAATTAAAACCGTTGTAAGTTGTGGCAAAATTCCTCTTCTCCCCCCCTTGCTACCTTCTTTCATTTCACAAATGTATACCTGTTATACATCTCGATCATTTTATAGCGACATAGTCAATTTATGGTGCATTTCCTTTTTATTCTAGATGACCAGAACACATGACATGTCATATTCAATAAATGACAACATGTGTTCGGATGTGACTCGTCAAATTAAAAGTATCCTAATTAACAACCTTCAAGTGGATAATAAACATACTTTTCATTAAAACCCACATTTTTGTACCATTATTAGTCTAATGTAATATTCAAATCTTAAATGTTTTCATTAGCTGGTAGCAGAAAATCATCATAATTTTCATAATCATCATGGGGGGGAGTGTTGGCCTAGTGGTTAGAGCAGCACGCTTGCACTCAGAGAAGGATGCAAGTACCCGGTTCGATCCCCAGCGCCTGCACTCTGGGTCCCTGAGCAAGACCCTTAACCCCAGATTGCTCCCCGGGCACCACACATGGCAGCCCACTGCTCCCCAAGGGTGATGGGTTAAAAGCAGAGAACAAATTTCGTTGTAATGTATGTTTCAATGTATGTTTCAATGACAATAAAGATGATATTACTATTACTATTACTATTAATAATTAACAGAACAAAATGGTTGAAAACATCAGTGTTTAATCAATGTGTTCCACTTTAATTGACTTACTGAAATGAGTGATTTTTATTAATAATTAAAAAAATAATTACATGACTGTGTCAGAAAGTGTCAGTTTGATGCCAAGTACTGACTTGGGCAACTGATCAAACCATTCTTTCAGTAGTCAATACTGAATCCCCTGGCTCAACTCAACCTTCGATATCTGTTGTTGATCTACTCTGTGATTTCATGCTAGCCACAGCACTTTTTGGCCAGAATCTTCACAGCAATGTTGACCTATTTTTATTTGTGTCCAAAACTGTATTATAGGAAATGCACACTGTTTTGTTCATCTTTTGCCAATGCAGACCACATATAAATAGTGATGGAGATTTTTGATCATTTATATTCACCTTCACAGTGAAAGAAACCCTATATTGGAGTGTGCTGCTCTGTGTCTTTGTCATGTGACCTCCCCTGTACGCTGCATAGAGACAGGTCTTAGCGTCAGTGTTGCCAACTCCTCAGTAAGGAATGTAGCTATTGGCTGTGCTAAAATTATTGACGCTGTGGGAGAAATAACGTCGTTAGAGAGACAAAAAGTGAGTAAAAACACTCAGAATATCTAGAGCTACTTTTTTATGTCCATTAATGTTTATTTTATTACAGTACTAACCCTCCTCTGTCATGATTTGTTTTTGGATGAACCAGGACAGAGCACGCACACACAGAGCTAAAATAGAGAGTTTATTGTAAGAAAGATGAATAATGGCAGGTGGAACCAGAGATGCAGGACTGAACTGGAGCAGAGGTGTAGATGTGTGCAGGAGCTGGCAAGCAGGACCAGAAACACGGCAGAAAGTGTACTTGGAGACCAGAGTACAGCAGCAGGATCCACAGCACGGCAGAGAGGGAACCAGAGCACAGCAGTAGGAGGTATAGCTTGGCAGGAAGAATACTTGCTGGTCAGAGTTACAACAAGATTTATAGCTTGGCTGGATGAATACTTGCTGGTCAGAGTCACAACAGGATTTATAGCTTGGCTGGATGAATACTTGCTGGTCAGAGTTACACCAGGATTTATAACTTGGCTGGACGAATACTTGCTGGTCAGAGTCACAACAGGATAAATAGCTTGGCTAGGTGAATTCTTGCAAGCCAGAAACACAGCAGGATTAGCAGAACGGCAGGGTGAATACTTGCAGGTTACAACATGATTAGTAGCTCTTCCTGAGGCTCAGAGGGGAGACAGATTAGATCCAGCAGCAGGCAGACTAATGTGGTAAAACTGAGGCTGGAAACAAACAGCTTGCAGGAGCAAACCAGGCAGACAGGCAAGGAGTGAGTATGGTCTGATGACGAACCGGCAGAGAAGTGAAAGCAGAGGAAGGCTTAAGTAGGGAGGCTGGCAGGTGAAGTGAGTCTGACTGATTAATGACCAACAGGTGTGACTGACTGCAGAGGGAGTGAAGGGAAAGCTGTGTGAGGGGGAGGAGGAGCTGAAAACTAACAGAAAATAGAGTCAAATCCTAACTATAACCCTAACAAGGAGGAAGAACTGAAAACTAATAGAAAACAAAAGTCAAGTCAAAACTAAACCTTGACATCCTCCTTTACCCTGGCTTGGGACCGGCAAAATGAACCATAAAGAGACACTATGGCGGAGTTACAATTTTTTTTTTTTTTCCAACTTTTTTTTTAACTTTTTCTTTTTTCCCTTATGGTCCACTAAGGAGCCTACAAGTCACGGTAAAACATGAACATTTTGAACCATAAAATGTTTTACATTACATTAACAATCTAAATGGACCAAAAAAAGACTACAAAGAATCAATGGCAATGTGAGCAAATAATGGTAATTATTATTATTATTTTTTTAAACTAATAAGATTTCCCTCCACACACGCAGGCTGTGCTTGCTCACAGAAAGAGTGGGTCATCGTCATGTTGGTCAAGGCTCTCTATGGCAGGTTCAGCAACTGAGGGAGCTGACTTAAATGAGTAAGCAGCTGATGTGCCAAAAAGCTGCAAAACATGATCAGGCAACTGGTGCTCGTAACAAGCCTCACCAGAGAGCTTCAGTCCATATAGGATGTACAGGATGGAGTTAAGTGTCTGCAAAGACATCCGAATTCTAAGTTTGCTTTTTACCTCACTCATTTGGCTAAATGCTCTCTCAACATCATCATTTGAGTGTGGCAAGGACAATGCAGACACAGCAGCCATGGCAAGTTCTTGAAACGGGTTGATACCAGTTGCATCCCTGAACTTCCAAATCTCACTCCAGAATCCCAGTGTGTTTTTTGACTTGTTCCATTTACTAAGATGGATGACACACCATTGCTGTACAATCTTGTCCATCTCTATAGAGGAGTAGTCAAGGAGCTTGGTTACTTTTTCTATTTATCCAGGGCTCTTATTGTGCTTTAGAGTTACCTCCACACTGAAAACCAACATGTACTGCAATGCCTCGATGTTGTCTGGAAGTCTCATCCTCAACTCATTGGTGAGGGAGATGGTGAAGGCTACGCCATAGCTCTCAACTCTCACGCATTGACCGTGTGACACACGCATTTCACTAACTTCACACGCTCACACGCAACACATGACATTTCACACGCAAACATGGAATTTCTCACGCATAAAAATCCCAACGCCCATCTGGGCTGCGGACGACAAAACTCCGCCTTCTGCTGAGCTGTTTCGGCTTCTTTCACAGCTTGTGGCCATCAGTAATTCCTGCTGCAGTTATTTTTAACAGAGCAGCAGGAAGAGTGATCAGAGTTATGAATAATTTTAGTCTTAACAGTGGTGAAAGTGAGCCGGTAAGGTCCTGTACCGCGTACACAGGAGGGGAGGGGAGGGGGCGGGGGGAGCTGCGTCAAGATGACCGGTTCATTCAGAACCAGTGATGGCTGCACGCTGGATCATAAAACAGTTCTGCTAACCAGATGCAGTTTAAAACGCCACTTAGTCTGTTTATAAGTTTCATTTTTATTAATTCTGCATTTTTTAACCTCCGCGCTTGCTCCTCTCCCCCCTCCTTTCCCTCGGAGCAGGTGCTTTTATCACCGTTCACCATTCAAAACGTGAATGACTACGTTTAATGTTCTCACATCAGTAGCAACGTGTGCCAGTTAAAGTCAATAGGAGAGCTGTAGCTGTGTTTAACGCTGTTTCGTTTTTAACAACATAGATTCAGTGGTGCTTCGGTGGGCGTGCTGCCTTGCGCTTTAATTCAGGTGCGCACTGTTAAGGGTCATTTTAAAGAACTTGTAACATCAGGGGCTTCACCCCTGTTCCCTCTACAGGAGCCCTTTACAGTAATTATGCATTTTCCCCGCTGTTTATCCCTCGCACGTAGCGCACGGAGGTAAAATCCGCCCACCTCACCGCCCAGAGTGCACTGACGAGAGCAATAGAGATTTGTCTGGTCAGCGCGGCGACTGACTGAGAAACCTGTCGCTGTGAAAGGTGATAATGGTTATAAACTGTAACAGCCTAGAAGTTCATTGAGCTGAAAGGAGGGACACATCAGCAGCTGGATCGTGCGTAAAGACGCAGCGGGAACCTCTGTGTGCTTCAGTGTTGCTGCTGAGGGGATCATAAAGGCTTGATGAAACTCAGCCTGATTCACCAATCAGGTTATAGATTTACAATGATAAACAACCCATAGATGAATGTGTAACAGTATAATAATTCGGTCAATAATTTAAAACTACTTAATTTTATTCAGTATTATTTGAACAATTGTGTATTTTTTATGTTTTAATCCATTAACTGAACAATTAGGTATTAATATGTCTCTTTCTCTTTTTAACACAAGTAATACATGTCTACTTCAATGTCTGGTGGGATAAAAATGAGATGGAGTTGACTCCACCGGCTCTTCCAGGGTCCGGTTAGCCCCGCCCCCAAAACAAGCCCCGCCCCCAAATTAGCATAATCTCACTCTTAACTTTTGATAAAAGTTGAGAGGTCTGGCTACGCACCGCTTTCGAACATTGTTCTCATCTTCAGGCGCAAGGTGGAACTCAGCTGCCTTTGACTCAAAAAGATAACCAATGTATGGTTTGGGACTAATGTAACCATCTATTGGCCCTTTGAGTACATCAACCTTTGCCAGTGGATTCAGCACCCTGATGCTCACAGACTTGATCAGGCTAACCAAGCTGTCCAGTAGCTTAAGAGGATCTACATGCTCTCCCTCAAAAGCCTTGATGGCCAACTGTACCTCACCCAGCACTGACTTCAAAAAAGTGACATACAACCTGTTTTGAGGATCATTGTACATGGAGTATAAAACCTCAGCCATGTAGCAGTGCTCACTGGACTTGGTGACTGCAAAATGCAGTCTGAGCTCCTCCCACTGGTTCAAAATGCGTGAAACCGCCGGTTCAATAGAGAGCCAACGTGTGGCACACACCTTGGTTATCTGTAAAGGTTTCTCCCCACAGTTGATGGTCTCATATATGGCTTTGTAGGCCTCCCTGCGCTTTGGAGGCACTGAAAAACAATTATAAGTCTCTCGTATCAAGTACTCAACACTACGGGAGATGGTGTCATTGGAAGCATGACTTACAGCAAGCTGCAGAGAGTGGCACACACAGCGAATGAGGACCAAATCTTTGAGGCCATACTCCTCCTTCAGCACTTTATGGACTCCATTGTTAATCCCCGTCATAACAGAGGCATTGTCAGTCCTTATCCCCAGCAGTTTCTCTTTTATAAGACCACACTTCTCAAGAAAAGCCACAACAGCACAGGCTATAGATCTGGCATCTTCTCCCTCCAACTCAACCAGTCCCAGAAATGTTGACACCATTGTCTGCTTGGTGACACTAAAGTACCTCATCACAACCCCCAGATACTTAGAAACACTAATATCCATGGACCCATCGAGGAGGAGGCTAAAAAGCTGGTCATTCACATCTGCGACTAATTTTTTCAGAAAATAAGATGCTAAAACACCGTTTATCATTTCTGTACACCTTGTCCTGTGCATTTTGAAGTGGGTAGCAGCAGTGGAGTCTGAGAATGCTGCTCTACATGCTTCTCCAATGTGATCACACGCTAGCATGGAACAGTGCTCAGCAATAGCTAATGCCATGGTGGCCTCAGCCTTCTTTGCAGAGTCTATTTGTTTAACCATGAATGGCAGCTTGTTTTGTGTAGAACTGTAGTGCTTTGCCTTTTGAGTATGTTTTTGAGTTGTCATGTGTTTTTTTATGTCGCTAAGTTTGGCATAGAAATCAGTCTTACAATACAAGCAGTATGCCCGTGTATCATCTCCAATAAACTGCTTCAACCAGCCTTTGAATTCAGGGTTTGATTCCCACTCATTTCTGTATTTTTGAGTGTACAACTTAGACTGAGATATAATGAGTCTAGCTAGCCAGATCGATGTTTATCTTAGAGAGGAAAACACAATGGACGAGGTGATTAAGTGACTGTGGCTGTGTGAAAAGAGTCGCTAGAGGGGTCTGAAAAGTCGCTAAATATAGCGACAAAGTCGCTAAGTTAGCAACACTGGTTAGCGTACGCAGAGCTCCACAAAGAGCAGCTCAAACGTTTGTCATTAAATCCTAAGCTGTTCAAAGCAAAGTCCTGAGGTTATGGTACAGGGAACCATTTTTTTTTTTTTGCAAGATTTGCCCAGACACTATTAATCGGAATCACACTGAAATATGTTGCGAGGAGAATTATCAGCAGTCACGTCAGAACAAAGGGTGAGCAAGCTAACATTAGCATAGCAATTCAGTAAATTGCGCATGAAGATGTAAGTTTATTGAAGACTGTAGCCGTATGTGTCGAGTCAGACATATCTTCCAAAACAAAGGCTTCCCACAAGAACCTCATGTTGTGATAACAGCTGAGTTTTAATCATCTACATGGTTTTAAGTTTAACTTTCATATCAGACTGGGATTTTTTTTTTAATGACTTGTTTCAGCACTGCAAAAGGGAAGTAAAAGTAAGAAATATTTTCTTGAAATTAGTGTGATTGTCCTTGATTTGAGCAAGTAAATAAGATGTTCTGCCGATAGAATGAATATTTTGACCCCTAAAATAAGATAATTAGATACATATACTGCACTTGAAATTAGATGATGGAGATGGGTTTTTGGTATTTTAAGTGCGAAAAACTTATTCCATTGGCAGATAATCTTATATACCTGCTCAAATCAAGGACAAATAAACTCATTTCAACAAAATTTTACTTACTTTTAGTTCCCTTTTTTCTGTGAGTGACTAAAAGGTCCCGAGCAGGGCATCACTATAATAAATGTTCAACTTTACTCCATAGTGTTAATGAGACAGTACATCCTTTTATAAAAATAACCTTATTTTTAAAGATATTTTATTCCAGTATATTGAGCAAAGTTAGCAAAACATTTTACTTTGTGGAAAGGTTTCTGTAACCATCAGCCATAGACGTCATTAAGTAGTGGGTTTATTTTTTGCGTTTAATGTTTGTCGTTTTAGCAGACTGTGGTTCTTTGGGCCTTTTCATTTTTTCAGTGAAAAGTAAATGGTTTTGAAATCAGATGACTAACTTGACCATTTCAGGATGATCCATTTCTTTATCTTAAATCACACATGGAAATCTTTACCAGTGTGTGTTTTTGGTCATACTCCCACTCGGAAGGATAATCCAGTTTTGCAGCATTTGGAATTCTGAGCAGGACACGCTGATATATGTCTGCATTGATTCAGCTGCCTTTGTCTGCTGTCAGATCATCAGTGACCCAGTGCCATCTGAAATCATATTTGCTTTCCCACATCCAGGTGTTTTACAGATGATGCTCCGTGCTGGAGACCAGGAGTTATTTCACACTTTACTCCTGTGTTTTCAATTTATTTATTTTTTCTTTCGTTCAGGTTGAGTTTAGCTTCACTTGTCTACAAGATGCTCTTTGTGGAATCTTTCTCCCTTTTGTTTCAACTTTTTGAGCAAAGTCTGATCTTCTGGTCTTTCTATACACGAGTCTTATGAATGGTTTAAATCCTGTAAAGAATGTTTATTCTGCAAAATTTTCTGATAATAGAAGAACACCTCCTAATGAATGCAATTTGGTGGGTGTTGTTGGGGAAGTTTTTATTCACATAGAAAGAATCAAACCACTATCACCTCTGACACCCATGCTTTTTAATGCTGGCTTCCTTTTAATATGTTAGTTTTCATACTCGTAATAAAAGGCAACAAGCAGCAAATAAAAACATTTTTCAGCTTTAGCTGCAATATTTATGTTATACTTGGTGGAAAGTTTAACTCATGAGCAAACAAAATCTTGATGTTGAAGTGGTAAACAACATTCTGAAAGCCTTGGTCTTCTCTTGGTCTCTTTTTAAGTTTTTCCTCTATTTAGGGAATTTCCTTTATCTTAGTCACCATCCTTCTTCCCACAGTTGGAAGCACTTTTTAATTTTTTTAATGTTCCCAAAGTCTGCAGACAGTTATTTATAAAGCAGTTCTGGCTGGCTAGCTTAAAGCTTTTTTTTTTATGAAAACGTTGCTGTAATTTGGGCTGCATTTTAAAATATTGATACAGTGCTCAGTGTGAGTGACAGCAGCAAAGTTAACGACTCAATGCAATCGATTTTGAACTGTCGATGCATGTCCGTTCAGGTGGAGGGATTGTTACAAAGTCAGTGCCTTGATGCAGACCGCTGGGTTTTCCTAACAGAGAAAACCTTTTACAGATTTGATTTATCAGCAGAACTTGACTGCGTTGTTTAATAAGTAGGATGAAATTGAGTTATACCCAATAGACATTGAAACTATTTGTGATTGGATTGAATTGGAGTGAATTGGCACTATGTGAATAAACTGAATTTGAACTAAATTTAATACAGTGCCCTGCAAAACTCTTTATACTCTTGAACTTTGTTACAGTTTGTCACATTACAACCACTTTCCATTGTGATTTCATGTTGCACACCAACAGGAAGTCGTACATAATCGTAAAGTGGGAGAAAAAATTATTTATGGATTTCAGTTTGTTTACTAATAAAAAAATAAAGACTTTCAAGATCAAAACTTTGCAGAACCCTTTCACCCCCCTTTCACTACAATTACGTTCAGTGCAACTGTGGAGCATAGATTTAGGTCTAGAATTTGGTCGCAGCATTCTAACAAATGAATGTGTTTTGATCTAAACCATTCTGGCTCTTAAAGTACTTCTTGATTCTGAGATCGACCAACTCGGAAATACATGCATTAGTGACCATATTTTCAAAAAATGTGGCATTAAGATCGTGATTGCGCCGTTAAAGGTTTTTTTAAGGACTTAAAATTGTCCCTCGGCGACCACTAGGCTGAAAATCCACAACTTGGGTCACGTGGTACGATGACGTAGTTCGTAGGCGGATCCCAGGCTACGCTACAGAGAATACAATGGAGTACCCAACAACAAGTTCAGATGGCGATTCACAAAGTGATGATTTTAACATGAAAGACAGCGCAAGCGTCTGTTACGACTCGGGTAAGTCTGAGAAAAACATTTTAGGAGAATAACCGAAATGGGTTGCTGGTGTATAATTGGAATCAGATGTAAACACGGAAACAACTCGTCGAAGCCCGATTGCCTAGCATCGTTTATGACGGCTGAAATCCGCCAAAACAGCATATAAAAGAAAAAGATGTACATTCAGCACAAACCACAGTGTCTCAGCATTATGTGTTCCCAGAATTGCAATCAATAATCTGGATGTGAGAGCTCTGAGAGCGGACGCGCATTAATTTGTTGCGCCGTGGCGCTCATATCGTCCGGGGGGGGCATGGGGGTTCCGAACCGATAGGGCTGTGGGTCTATCCCCACCACGGCTCAGGGTTCTGCGAGGTAGCAGCGCCGTGCTGAGAGGTAGTGTGGAGAACAGGTCGCTTCACAGCAGGCTGCTGTGATGACAGCCAGATTTCTCCGCTCCCATACGCGATGAGTGAGGAGGAGAGAAGGAGACATCCAGAGATCTCGGTGGGCTCTGATTGAGCGCACAGAGCTTCTCTGGGCTCAGGGTGCTCAAATGGAGCAGCTCCACCTGACGTAACACCACCAGAGACTTCAGCGTGGGTAAAACGTCTGGCTGCCGCTGCGCGGAGTTTCCTCTGCTCCCACGGTGTGAGTGAGGAAGAGGAGCTGCAGCGTCAGTGAGCTTCTCCGGTGTTGTGCGAAATTCAGTTTGTGTTTTGTGTTATTTTAAACGCCAAGATAATCGGTCTTTTTCCAACTTTTGTCACTTAAGCCTGACAAATAAAAGTAAGCCACCAAACAGAGTATTCCAACACGTAGTGTGTATTTATGATTTTCCATTGCTGAAATAAGAGGATGGAAACTGGCTGATAGCAGGGCACACAAATTAAGACTTCCTAAAAAGACGAGAGTGTAGACTTCCTGGTAAATCCCGTTGTAATGTAAACAACAGCTGCCGATTAAACTGAATGTTACAACCATGACATGATTATATGAGTTGTTTTACCGAGAAACTGATCAGAAGCGTCGTGAAACCCCGCCTCACTGGCTGCAGTGCTCACTCCCGACACAGAGGGGAACAGGTTTTCACAGGGGAACTGAACACCGGGACTTTTCGGGTTCGGAAATGTGTGTAAGGAGACATTATCCTTGTTGGTATTTGACCAACCATAAGCCACACACTTTTTAGGCATGTTTGATCCGTCTATTTGTGTTTGAGAAAGCGAGTTTGCAAGCAGGAAGTATCTTGTTACCATATCAACAGATAATGTTTGCCTACGAATTATCGCATCGGTCACCCAACATTTTTTTATGAGCCTTGAGCTAAAAAGCCTTAAAAATCCACTTTTTCATCGAATTTTTTTTTTCTTTCCTCGGGTCATAATAATATGTGAACTTTCTAACATATAGCAACTTGTATGATCTCAGAATCAAGAAGTACTTTAAGTGTTTTGCAAGCATCCAACGGGTTTTATTCCTGGATGGTGTGTTCTAAACCCCATCCATCTTCCCATCAACTCTGATCAGTTTCTTTTTTACCTGCTAAAGAAAAGAAACCAACAACCACCACCATTTTGTATCTTCTTGGGCGTCGGCATGTTTAGGGTCATGTGCAGGCAGCGCTAGTTTTCCAAACCAAATGACAATTGACATAAAGGCCAAGGAGTTCAGTTTTGGTCTGATCTGATCGCAGCATAAATAACATTACATGTTTGCTGTGTGGCTTGTGGCAAACTGTAAATAGGACTTTCTTTCAACAATTATGGCTTTTTTTGCCACTCTTCCACAAAGATCATATTTCTGTTGAACACAACTCACTGATGTCCTGTCAACAGATCCTCCCAACTGAGGTTTGGTTCTCTGCAGCTCATCCAGACCTACCGTGAGCTTCTTGGCTGGTGCCATCATTTCCTGGCCTGTCAGGTTCAGTCCAGGAAATAATGCTAATTTGTCTTACATTTTCAGAAAAGGAATTAAACAGAAAACTACGAGAGGATCTAAGCTTGGGATTTAGTTTTGTTTATTTTACTCTATACTGAAATTAATTAAAAAAACATCCAAGGTAGCTGGCTGCTCTGGGTTTTATTTAAGGGTATAAGAGAAACGATTGCTGACAAAAATGCACATGACAGTTTTCAGATTACTATTTTTAAAAACTTTTACAAACCATCTATCATTAAGCTTCGTCATTATTGTGTCTCGTTTTATCAGGGAAAATCCCCATAAAATATCTCAGCCGTTGTGGCTGTTATATGCGTCAGTGGCATTATTGCATGTAAACTCTCTGAAGAAATATTTAGTATAATCTTTGGTTCGCTGTTGGATGTGTGGGGTGTTTGAAGTTTTTTTTAAACTTTTCCAATACAAGTGAAAAGGTGGGTATGAATACTTTTGCAATACTTCTGTATAGTCAAAGCTTAAATTATAAAGACTTCATACAGGAGTGAACTCTGTAATTGAGAACAAATTACTTGGAATTGTGTCGTACATGCCGCAACGCTAGGAGAATCGATGTCTAGTTGTCAGAAAGAGGTTGTCCATAATTATTTATGTACATACAGTAGATTTCTGAAGCATAATTAAGGCCCTGTATGTGCAGCACATTGCGTGCCCCTTCACCTCACATCATTATCCTGCAAGAGAACCACTGAGGTGGAAGTTAAAATGCCTCTGATTCAGCACGGAGGTGAAACCATTTGCATTGGTACACACAAGCAAAGGCACTGCAGCACAAAGGTGTGACGACTTGATGACATTTGGATTGTGCAAACGGCATGCCAGGAGGATTTAAAGCAGTGGACAATCAACAGTAAATGATCCTGCAATCTTATAGCAATTGACAGTGGCTTATAAGACCTTAACATCGAGCAGCAGATGTGTTTATCTTAGTTCCTCGATTGGGTTTATGTTAACTCTCAGAGCAATTAAGTTTTCAACACTAATGTATACAGTGGCCTTCTTAGTTTTTCAGTTTCTCAGATTTTCTCCGGATCTATCTGGGTGTCTCTCCATGACACAGACGTACAGTGCTCCCTTGGCAGGGGACCTTTATTGAAAACCTTATTGCATAAATTTAGATGTAGAACAGTGTGGCCAGAGACAGACAACCGCTATTTCTGTTGTTTAAAAAAAAAAAATTAAGTTAATTTATTCGAGCTGCATGCTTTCAGTGTGGGAGAAGCTGCTTCCACAAATGTTCACACATATTATTTTGGTAACTATTAAAAAGCCTATAGTACTTAGTGTCATCAGCAAGAGCCTTTAGAGGCTTTAAATAAAGTTATTGAGGTAAAAGCAAAGTTTGTAAAGATAGTTAAAGGGGGGGGGGGTTCAGAAGAGAAAAGTCCAACAAAGCCATAGTAAATATGGACAATTATTGTAAATCATTTATGTTGGTTTGTATCAGAACTTTAGAGCCAATTATTTGGATGAGTTGTATGTGTTCTACCAAGCATTACCCTTTCTGTAGATGTAAGAAGGAGATTTTCCTTTTCATCTCTGCTTAGAGTTAAACACGAATCCTCTTATTTTCTAAAAAAAAAAAAATTATTAAATTAAGATGACTTTAGAGTACATTAAGTAGGGCTATCTTTTCTCTGTTTTGTATTCAGTCTCCATGAGAACCATCTGTTATACTGGTCTGAAAAGACTGCCATCATCCACCCAATGGTAGTCATTATTTAGACTCCTGTCCTTCCACACCCCAAGATGGGTTGGACTAGATTGAGATTTAGTGACTGTGGAGGCCACTGGACTACAGTAAACGTGCTATGCTCAAAAAACTAGCTTGAGATTGCATGAATTTTCTGACATGGTGCATCGTGTTGTTGAAATTAGTCATTGGAAGATGCACTTTAACAACCCTCTAAGAATGACTTAATCTAGAGACTTTGAAAGACAACAAATATATATATATATATATATATATATATATATGCAATGTAATTTTAAAGTAGTGTTTCATTTTGCCAATATATTGTTGACTGACTGGAACTGGAATTGACTTTTTTTAGAACTTCAGATTAGACTGGTTTGTTCTTTTTTCTTCTTCTTTTTTGTTGCTAATAATTATGTGTAACTGTCTCTTTCTTTGCCACTGTCACACCCGAATGTCCCCATTGTGAGACAATAAAGGAATTCTTATCTTAACGGATATTAAATGGAGTGGGCCAACCAAAGTCCCGACGTGAATCTGATACTGGATTTGTGGACGGCACTAAAGATTAGGATGACAAGAGGCTTTCCGACCTCATTGACTTGGATCTAACCACCAAAGACAGTTTCTCAAAATGCCAGTGAATGCAAAAAGCTACTTAGCTCATTGCTAAACAAGGGTTTTATTGCTGTAATTGAGTTTTCCTTTGATTATTAAGAATGTTGTAATTCATTTTCAATAAGGTATCTTACAATATATAAAAACACAGATACATTACTTCAGAATACACAGTCTTTTGAGAGTCTCATTTTAGAAACACACTTTATTGAATGAAAATAACCCAGCAAAGCAATTAATAATTTTAGCCTTTAACTCCACTATATATTGACGATGAACTCATGGCAACAACCAGTGCAACTTTAACCCTCGCAGTGAGAACCTTGAGGTTAAGAAATTATGTCAAAGTTGCCACTGCTGTTTATATAATGCCAAATAAAAGTTCTCACCTGTCGTGCTGACTTAAGTCAACTCCAAAAAATTACACTATCATCAAGATCTATGTGTGTGCAACCAAGCAGACATCAGGTTCTTCCTCCTTCAGAGCCAAACACTTTATCCAGGGTTGCTCTTCAGTGTTTTATGGGTCAGCCTAATAAATAGTTTAGAAGACAGAGGAATCAAAAGGACTTCTCAGCATAGACAGCTAATGTGGTGTCGAATTGCAATATATCTTCCATGTGCTTATCGGGGTGGGAGGGAATGCTCCAGCAGGTATTTAGTGCAAACTGCTTTGTAAATCCAGTGCAAAAGCAAAGTAAATAGCGGGAACTTTTGTTCCCAAATATAGTGGCACGATTTTAACATTTGTGTGAGCTGTGTTCACTCCAAATTTATCTTATAAAAATACTAGTAATTAAGTTTAAAATGATCAAAAATTGAGTTTCACTCATTGGACGCATTCATGCAGAACACTGAACACCGTTGTTTTCTCTAGCTTTTATCTTTTATAAATGTCACATTCTAATGCTTTGAATTGATCAATTGGGGTTTAAAATGGCTTTATATTAACTGATCCGTTTTTGAAAATTTGCAAAAAAAGATATGTAGAGAAGGGTTTTTACCTAGAGTTTTATCACTGGCAGACAGTGGAGTTACTACAACTCATCAGTATGCTGAGAGGAACCCAACACCTCTATTTGCAAAGAAGCCTCTGCAAAAGCATGAGAGGTGAACTTGCTGCTTGATAACTGCCTGAAAATCATTCCACGGGAAAATGAATCATTGTTATTAATCCCTAATGAATGAGGGCATTTCTGGAACTATATTTTGAGTTATTTGTTTTCTTTCACTCCCGCTCACAGTTTACAGTTTATTCTGCAGCGGCGTGCTTGACTGCACTCCAGCCATTCATCAAGCCACCGCTTTCCATTATTTGGTGCAGTCAGCTGAAACTGAGAAAGGTTTTTGGGGTGGTAAGCCTCATTCTTCCTCCACCAACTCTCTGTTCCCCTAAACAGAGATATTCTTCATACTGTTTCACGTATGCGCTGGCTCACTGGTCATTATATGATTCGGTAAATTTATTTACCCAACTGGATTTCATTATGCTTACGGTTTCCAAAGCTGCCCCAATAAAATCTAATAAAACGGTACAAAGACAATAGCCATAAAGCCCTCCATGTACAACCATTTGTCAGTTTTTTCTTACCCCTGTCTCGAGGTGTAGTCTCACATTTTCTGCATACAGAATCAGACCACAAAGCACACAGAATCAATAACCTAAGTATCACATTCTTTGTTTCTAATATTGCCCAAGCAGCTCGGATTTCATCAGGCTATGGTCTGAGCTGCATTCCGATAAGAGCCGGAGCTCATCTGAGAAGAAATGAAACAGTTTATCGCTAATGTACACTCAACTGCTAGTCATTTTAAACATCTGTATTCATTTTTTTGCACGCTACACCTGCTGCACAGACTCTGTCCCTCGCAGGGAGAAGAAGCATCTACATTTAGTCGGTGCTGGGTGTTAGCCGACATCTGTTTCTATGGTTTCTCTTCAAAATCCAATCATCAAACATTTGTGTTTACAGCGAAGATGCAATCTTCTCACCTGATTTACATTTCGACGTATTTTAGCTGTGCAGGTAAATATTTGATTCATGAGACAACGTCACCCGACTCTGTATGAAAGTTAATGTCACCACAGAGAGATGTGTCAGCAGCATTCTAAATGTGTGAAGCACAGCAAACAGCTTGACTAATCTCATGTGTGCTGACATTGTGACTGATGATCAGTGTGCCGGTGGCCCACCTGAGTGTGGACTATAATCTCTTAGCTCGTGGTGATATTGCCAGGTTCAGCTTTTCCTGGAGTAGCCTTTTCTCTGCTCTCATAGGATCAAATGTACATATGTAGTCTTGCATCCACATGATTGTCATCAAATAATAAATAGTCAGGAAAGGGGGTTGTTGGTGCCCAGCGGCCAGTTGTAAGTTAAAGTGATAGACTCAAAAGCAGGCTTATGTTGAAGTGATTGGATTTTTCTGGAAAGAAAACCCACTAAATAATAAAAACCTTTGATTTTGACGTATTTTTTACATTGTGAAGTTCATTTTTGGGTCGCATTTTTAACATCTGAAATTTCAAAGACTAAAAACAGGAGAGATAAGAGGACCTAATGGAAAGACAGGTTATGAAATACTTAATACTACTTAATTTATAGATTTATTTTTTGTTTGTCTGCTTTTTCTGTCCTACTCCATGGTATTCACAAATTCAGAGCTGAGAGTTTCCATCATTCAACAAGCAAGCTGTTACCATTTAGTAGCAGTCTTGGAATAGGGAAAAAAAGACATAAAGGTACGCTGGTGCCCAATGCTAAGATCCTTTATTCTGTTCAACCATTCCTCATCCTTATGCGGTCCTGGGTTGAAAACTCAGCCTGGGGTCTTTCTGCATGGAGTTTGCACGTTCTCCCTCTGCATGCGTGTGTTCGCTCCGGGTACTCTGGCTTCTTCCTACAGTTCAAAAACCTGACTGTTAGGCTAATTGGTCTTTCTAAATTGTTCTTAGGTGTGAGTGTGCATGCTTGGTTGGTTGTCCTTTGTGTCTCCATGCTGTGGCGCCATGTCCAGGGTTTACCTCACTTCTACTCTATTTGCTATACACATTTATGCAATTCCTCTTTTTGTTTTTTGCTGTTTTTGTTGTTGTTGTTGTTGTTTTGCAGATGATGCAAGTAAAATTGGGACTTTATGAATTTCATATTGTAAGAAATATTGTACTAATAATTGCATTTTTTTCTATTGTTTATGATCCAGTTTAAATTGCATCATAGGAAATCATATCAAGTTATTCCACAGGGGAATTATAAAAAGATCTTTCAGTCACAGTTATATAATTACCTTCAAGAAATATCACTTTTTGATGCAAACAAAACTAACAGTAAACTATTTTAAAGAAAGATTCTTCATAAAATGAATAATGTTAAATACAATCCCGAGCATCCTCTTTAGTCAGAGACTATTTCATAACTGCTGTAAGACAGGCCGCTACAGGAGATCCCTCCTGTTGTCTGCCATCAGCATGTACAACAACGCTGAAGAAACCTGCATAATATCAGTTACAACAACATCTAAATTTTTCTTTGGGATTAATAAAGTATTTTTTGTTAAATTTAGCATTGGGGGTTTCCCATTAAATAAGTGAGATTATTGAAATTATTAGCACATATGTTTAGATCATATAAAGAGTTCAAAAATAAAGGATTAGAAAGCAAAAGACATCACAGTTTGTACTTTGTGGCACCTCCTGTGTCTTTTGTATGACAGCATGAATCTAAAGTTGACAGCATGGAGCCTTGTCATGAATGTTTTAAAACCATATTTCAACGTAAGTTTTCAGACAGTTTTGGATCTGGATGTTTTCTGGCTATAAATCTGTAGAAAGGTTGTTATGCTTTTTGCTCAGGAGCAAGATTCGTTCTCATCTTTAAAAATGGCTCCAGAACCAAAACTACTTATAAGATCATTTGAATGCCCACCTGTGAATTTAATGTAGAGGTGTCTAATGCCATTGATCCAGCAACGTTAATAGACATTCCCATATTATCAGTAACAGTGGAAATGTGCTTGCTTTTCTCTGGTAATCATCTTTATATCTTTGATTGCAAACATATAAAGTTTCACACACTCATCCACCACTGGAACCTCGACTCCTTTTTCTGTTTCTCTGTTTGATTTATGTGAACACTTCCCTTTTACATGCTTCTGTTTTAGTTATAATTCCTCTTAAAAAATAAATAAATAAATAAACAATCTAGCAGATGTGTTTTTTTGTCTGTTCCACTATTTCGACTGACTCTTTTTTTGGGTTCATGTTTCCTGTCAATCAACCAGCTGCAACAGCTTACCAAGGTCTGGAAGCGACTTCATTCAACTGCAGACTAACTGGCAGAATTAAATATGTGCAGGTATTTAGTTTGAAGATGCAGAAAGGTTTTTGCCCTTTCTCCAGACCATTTTTTTTATCTGAAAACATTGCAGTATAAAAAGGTCATGTATATTATTGGTCTGAATATTCAAACAGTGCCATATCCCCTTCTTTCTGCTACAAAATAAAATAACTAATTAAATACTCTTCATGAGTTCTGATCTCATTTTAAGTTTTTTTTTTAATCAGGTGGTTGAAGATGTTTACAACCATGAAGAATACTTGAATATATTCTATTTATGATGTAAACATTTCTAACAATTTACACCTTTTCTAAAATTAAAGAGGACAATAAACTATACTGCCCAAATATTTTTTTTAAATATATTCAGAACATTGTTTTGATTTTAAAAAAATAAGGCATACATAATTCCTTTATTGCATTTTTTCTTGTTTCTTTATTTATAGCTTTTATGTGCATACAGGTGATAAGTTTCTCTTTGGCCACCAGCAGATCCGTTTCAGTCCACCATCTTCCAAATTACAGCTAGACCACTGCAGCTGAAGCAGAACACCAATCTTGCAGCAATACTCCCTCACGGCTCATCTTAGTAATTGTAGTGGAGACACATATGTCCAAATTCTTCAAGCTGAATTCTCCCATATGTGTACAATTCGGCTGAGCTCTAGAGACAGCATAGACCAAAAATGTATGATTCACCTTTTTCACACTCATCAAATCATTCAGTGACCCTATGGATTGGGGCATTCTCATCCTGGAAGAGACCACTCCCATCAGGATAGAGATGTTTCATCACAGAGTAAAGGTGACCACAGAGAAAAAAATGGTATTGATTTGTCCTGACCCTACCTTATGAGAGCAGAAATGAACCCAAACCAATGCTATACCAAAGAAGCGCTGGATACTTTCACTGCATGTCCTGGTTTTTTTGTTGTTGTTGGTGGTGTTGTTGTTGTTTTTTTTCCCTTTAATTTGTCATCCGTCTGTATGTAAGCAGTGAAGGTGATGCTGTTTTTTTTTTATAAGTAATTTGAGCAGTTTGGAAAATAGCTTTGAAAGCCAATAGCATGAAAACTTTAATGTTTTCAGGTTTGATTATATATTTGTTGAATATGTCTGTGGCTGTATCTATAATTTTCTTAAAGTGTAAACTTCTTCCTTCTCCTTTTTCGAACATCTAGCTAGAATGATTTGTTTTGATGATACCTTTGACATTTGGCATATTGTTTTTCGTTTTGTTTTACTGTTATTATTTTAGCAACATAGTTTGGAATTGTTCAAAATAAATTCAAATTCAAAATTCAAAAAATGTTCACAGTCTAAGGACAAAAGAAGAAAATCCACAGGTCAATGACATCTATGCCTTTTTTCCACATTTTGTTAAATAACAATCAAAAATGTATGTTTATTATAGGTTGGGGGTATATTACAGGCAATCAACAAGTACTGCAAGATTGTGAAGAAGTAACAGGAAATTGCTAATTAAAATCTGAAATGTGTGAAGGTCTCAAAAGCACTTGTATCCATCCCATGGATTAAATAGAACCACATTTTGCTGCATTTTATGCCTGTAGGGTTTTTGGAGTTTGTCTTTATCAGCTTTTCTTATGTAGAGACTAAAATTGTTGCTCAAACACAGATTAGTTGAAGAGCAAGTGCTAAATTATTTTGTCCAGTCTTGCCACTGACTCTAAATTGGATTTAGGCCTGGTCTTTGACTTGTCCATTTTATTCTATTGAACCTTTGGGTGTATATTTAGATTTGTTGTTCTGCTGGAAGTTAAACTTCTGCTCCAGTTTGAAGTCTTTTAAAGCCAATAACATACATTTTTTCTCCGGTTGCCATGTTTTTAGCTCTATCCTTCCTCCAGTCAACTCCGACTAGTTTCTCTGCTGATGCTTCATCGTTAGCATGGCCAGCCAGTTTCGCTTTCACTTTGCTATACAGCGAACTGAGTCTGGAACTGCTCTCATAGAGTCCTCTTTCCTGATACTGACCAATCACAGGTGAGGGCAGGCTTCATATGTTGAGTGACGTGTAGCGCCTGAGGATCCCTCAGCCAAAACAAACAAGATGGCCGCCGCTCGTTTACTAGTGCGCTTTGTTCTGTTTTAAAAATAATCATTCAACGTAGACTCCGCTCGACCGCAGATCACCATGTTGAATTTAATTGTGAAATGTTGACAGCGGAAGTTTGATTCTGCTTTTTTACGTCATGTCCACAGTTTCTCTGATTAGTTTACTTTGCGTCTCTTCACCCGGTCCCAGAAAAAAGCCGTCTATGCCAGCAATTCCAGACTAACTTCAGCCGTTAGTCCAACTACTACTTGACCAGGCTACTTGACCATAGCATGATGCTGTCGCCACAATGTTTCATGGTGGAGATGGTGTATTCAGGGCCATGTGTAGTGCTAGTTTTCAGCCACATTGTTCATATTGAATGTAGAAATAATTCAGTCTTGCTTTCATCTGACCAGACCACGTTCTTCAATGTATTTAATGTGTCCGCTACCAGCTAGTAGCAAACTGCAAAACAACAATTCTGGTGATTTTGTTCTTGTCAGTTTTTCAGATTGTCAGATTTAGGGAGGACACTACTAGTAGTTGTCCTCTAAATGGTTGTTCCCTCCGGAGAAGCTGCAACAATCCGGCAGATCTTTATAAGTCCCCTAAGGTCCCCACTAGTCTGCTATTTTTTTTTTTTTATAAACACTCTCCTTGGCCTGTCAGAAATATGTCTTGTTACCTTTGTAACTGTGCCATACTTTTTCCTTTTTTTGCATGAATAACTGAACTGTGCTCTGAGAGATGTTCAAAGTTTAAGATATTGTTTTATCACATCCTTCTTTGAACTCATCCACAATTGTATACCTGGTCGATCCGATTTGTTCCCTAGATTCCTAGAGATCATGATGCTGTTTGTACATCAATGTTCTCGAACAAACCTCTAAGGCTTGTCAGAAAATACACACGAGTGGAATCTATTTATTAACTGGATTACCAATGTGAAGGGAGCAGAAAACAAATGCAAGCCACACTTTTCAGATTTCCTTTCTAAAAAAAAAAAGCCTAGTACTTCCACTTTGTATTTTTATTTTTACTAAAATGGAATATGAATTATTTAATAAGATACATTGAAGGTTTTTGGTGCTCATGTGGCAAAAAGTTAACAAGCTTATCCTAATACTTTTATCAAAGCACTGTAAATTCAAATGTATGTAGCCTGGGTTTTCAATGTTGTTGTAGCTGTGTCATAAAATTGTTCACCATAGAAGAGAAGTGTTCAATTATATAGTGATTAAATCAATACAACATTATTGCATGATCCATGTATGTAATATCCCGTGAACAGTAGATTGTGTGAAAAAGTGTATTTAAGACTTCTTTTCCCATGATAATATGGCATGCACTAAATCACCTTCCTGTCCGATGCATTTATACTACTAGCGTGCATAATAATAATGCTGAAAGAAATTATACAGGTTATTACAGTTTATTTAAAAATGTGAGGAACAAATTTAAAAATATCCAATTTTTTTAAAGGGATATTAAAATACATGCCTGATGCCAAACGGAATAAAGAATCCCATAAAGAACGTTAACGAGTCTGATGGAATCATTTTCAATCACTTTTCATGGTCAAACTTCCCCTCACCTCCATCAGACGATGGGCTTCAACATTACAATCTAGGTCAAGGAAGGTCCCCAGATCTTTGGCTCTCCCACCATCCACTGCACCCATGTGTGAGTGGGACTAATGAGGCAGACAGCTGCTCCCTAAGCTAAAACATCCCCGCGGTGAACTGTACCTAGGAAAGACACAGACAATGTCACCTTCAAATCCAGGGACATAGGTGTACCAATGGAAAGCAAAGCAGATCTGTAAAATCCATAGAAACATGTAACTCGTCTTAGCTTGTCAGTCCTATTCAGCCTCAACACAAATTCAAGAGCTCTAATGCAACTATTGCTTACTGACATCCTAAAAGGGTGGATTTGGATTTTTTTTTGTTTTTAATCTCACCAGCCTTCAAAGGAGTATCAGTTTAATACGTGTTTCTGAAGCTAGGAGAAGCTCAATAAAACGCATACAGGATAAAAAAATACTTCTGCAATGTAATTAGGGGGACTTTGCTTTGAGACGACAAGTACAAATGTGGAATAAGAAGGTAAAATCCAGCACGGCTGGGTGATTAGGTCTCATTTAGATGTATTCGGTGCACTGCAACAAGCGGTTGTTCTGGGGCATGGCAGTTGCTCGGATCGAAGGTCCACGATTGGGATTATGTGTCAATTTACCACCCAGCTGCAGCTCCACACTCTGCAGCAGAACATGACTACCTCTAATTAGGCCACGCTACCAATTAGGTCCTTGCAATAAGGCAACAGAGGAGGCAGTCTGGGTGACTAAGACCTACTATTGTTGTCACCAGAAAAAGTGACTTTAGTCCTTTAACTGCAAAGGCTGTTTAAAGCTTTTTGTGATGTGTTGAGAAGAATACTGCAACTGGGAGTCATAATGACATAATGTAAAATTTGATGGCAAATTAGAGGGGGGAGCGGTGTGTAAAAAAAAAAAAGAAGTTGAAATGCACTTCATGTTAGAGCAATGATCTCACCCTCTGTCTTTTAATAATCCCACAGGTAGCCAGGGTCAGTTCCCCATCACTCAGAATGTGACGGTGGTGGAGGGGGGCACAGCCAACATGACCTGTCGTGTGGATTACAATGATAACACTTCCCTCCAGTGGTCAAACCCTGCACAACAAACTCTGTTTTTTGGGGACAAGAAAGGTGAGTGACGTTTCCAATCATGAGAAAAACTGAAACGATGCAACGTTAAGATGTGACAAATGTGTCTTAGGCAGATTAAACTACATCGCCTTTTCAAAAGGTTTTTTTTTTTTTATTCTGAATGTTAGAACACGTCTCGTCGTTTCTGCCTGCGAGCGCACAGTTTGACTGAATACACAGCAGAGACATGATAAAAAGGGAAATGCAGTCATTACCCCTAATGCTGAAGAAACTTTTTATGTCGGTGTCCCAGGGCGCAGACTAAGCAGGAATAGACTGTTTTTGTATTGCACTTTCGTAATCATGCAACACTTACTGTGCTGTTTACAACATTGTAGAGCCTGTGGATGTTGAGATGATTGGTCTTAATTAGTGTCTGCGCTGCCCTAAATTTGTATTGTTGTTTTGATATCACTCTGATGTGGAAGTAGAGTGTTGCAACCTCGTGAAACATGGCCTCAGCTAGGATGAAACATAACACGCTCTCACCAGCCAAATCCAATTTAAAGGTGACAAAAGTCTGGATTTGATAAATTAGAATTGGGGTGAAAGGGGGTGTAACAGAGAACTGGTCTTGTAAGGGTCGGGGTGCTCATCTATCAGTGTTTCTCACAGCATATTACCCATTTCATTTCTGCTGTAGCTGCTAATACAATATCATTGGTTCAGTGATTGAAGATGAACTTTCCCTTTGAATAACAATTGATGGGGAAAGAAAGATCCCGGCAAACCAGGAGAAAGAGAGTCACAGCCTGGTTTGAAGAAATACTTTCCTCCCTCACAACTGATTGGATTTAGTAATGAGGTCTTAGGTGTTTTATTAGATGAAATTGCTTCCAAATACAATTAAATGAAAGTTAACTGAATTTTAAACAGATCCTCTTGTGTGATTGGTGTGGGTGTGCCCTGAGGATGTGAATTAAAGTAGAAATCAAAGAACATAACCTATTCCTCTTCTAAACAGATTATTTTATGTGCCGTGGTGTGCTATAGATTAAGGCAAGCCAAGTTCCTCTATATAGCATCATTCATTCACAAGATCATTCAGAGGGCTTTCCTGGAAAATGTAGAAATAAAGGTAAATAAATTGATATTAAAAACAAGAAATGCATTTAATGGTGGTTAGAAAAAATTAAGAATCACAGAAAAGAAAGAAACAATACCACATCTCAGGTTTTTATAGGGCCCGGGTGTACACAGAGATGAGGAGCTAAGAAACTAAATGCTGCCAACTTTTGTTTAGCTCTGGTCCTTGGAACACTGACTAAACATGGCTCTGATGACCTGAGGCTTCTACATGGGTCATACCTGAAAATTATCTGAGATGCATTCAGAACAAAGTCTTCAGTGTTTTAAAGACCAAAACAATGTTTTAGAATCTATTATTTTACAAACAGGAATTCAATTCAATTCAATTCAATTTTATTTATATAGCGCCAAATCATGAAACATGTCATCTCAAGGCACTTTACAAAATCAAGTTCAATCATATTATACAGATTGGGTCAGATTATACAGATTGGTCAAAATGTCCTATATAAGGAAACCAGTTGATTGCTTCAAAGTCCCGACAAGCAGCATTCACTCCTGGGGAACCGTAGAGCCACAGGGAGAGTCGTCTGCATTGTACATGGCTTTGCTGCAATCCCTCATACTGAGCAAGCATGAAGCGACAGTGGGAAGAAAAACCACCCATTAACGGGAAAAAAAAACCTCCGGCAGAACCGGGCTCAGTATGAACGGTCATCTGCCTCGACCGACTGGGGGTTACAGAAGACAGAGCAGAGACACAACAAGACAGACAAAAAGCACAGAAGCACACATTGATCTAGTAATCTGTTCTACATTAGATGGTAATAGTCGGTGATCTGTCCTCTCTGGATGATGTCAAAGTTAACAGAACGCCAGACCAGGTGTACCTACTATGAAGAAAAAGAGAGAGAGCAAAAAGTTAAAAGCTGAAATGACGACAGTCATTTCAATGTAATACAATGCAAAACTGGAGAACCGTAGAATGAAGAACAGTAGAAATCAGTAGAGTGAGAAAATTAGACCCTGATGTCCTCCAGCAGCCTAGGCCTATCACAGCACAACTGTAGAGATAGCTCAGGGTAACATGAGCCACTCTAACTATAAGCTTTGTCAAAAAGGAAAGTTTTAAGATTAGTCTTAAAAATAGATAGGGTGTCTGCCTCACGGACCAAAACTGGGAGTTGGTTCCACAGGAGAGGAGCCTGATAGCTAAAGGATCTGCCTCCCATTCTACTTTTAGAGACTCTAGGAACCACCAGCAGACCTGCAGTCTGAGAGCGAAGTGCTCTGTTAGGAACATACGGGGTAATCAGAGCTCTGATATATGATGGAGCTTGATTATTAAGGGCTTTATACGTTAGAAGAAGAATTTTAAATTCTATTCTTGATTTAACAGGAAGCCAATGAAGGGAAGCTAAAATTGGAGAAATATGATCCCTCTTGTTGATTTTCATCAGGACTCTTGCCGCAGCATTTTGGATCAGCTGAAGACTTCGAACTGCATTTTGTGGACTTCCTGATAGTAAAGAATTACAATAGTCCAGCCTTGAAGTAACAAATGCATGGTGTTTTAGGAAGTCAAACACCATTTTGGATCAGCATTAGCTGACTGATTTTTCACAAAGACTGTTTACATCACAATAATCTAACCTACTGAAAATGAGAATATGCATTAGTTTTTCTTTGTTCTGCTTATTTGTTCACTTTTATTCTTTGGCTTTTAACACCGTGTAGTTGTGTGGTCCTCTGTGTCCTTTTTAGTTTATTTATTTTATATATATATTTTTTTTTTTGTTATGTACAGCACATTGGAAACTTTTTCTGTTGTTAAATGTGCTATATAAATAAAGTGGATTGGATTGGATTGGATTTGATTAATGGGTAAACCTCTATTCTTGCAATGTTGGGAGAAGTCTTATTCGGCTATAGACTGTATGCGGTTGTTAAAATGTAGGTCTCATTCCTTAACTAAGCATACATTTCTTGCATGTTCTGTGCTGAAACTTAACCATGCATTGTGGTAGCAAAAATATTGCTCTGTCTTTTGTATTAGGACAAAGGAAATTGTGCCCTATCCGCTCACTGATATTATGAACCCACCTACTTAGTAACTGCTGTAAATGCCTGTAGACATGTGGTGAAAAATTAAGTTGTGCATCATAAGCATGCATAGGATATGTTCTAATACTTTTTTAATCAGAGCCAAGGGAAGCACATATGTATTAAATAAAAGTGGCCCAAGAATGCAGCCTTGAGGAACTCCACATGGGATCATTGTTTCCAATTGTCAGATAAAAACAAAGTCTTTTAAGGAAGATCTGAACCAATTTAGCACATCACTCACTTTTCCAGTCCATTAGGCAGTATGATACTGTATAGTCAAGACTAGATAAGGCATTTTCTTTTTTTGCAAAAAATGGCTTTCTGTTTTTAGTTGTTGTTTCAACAGACCTTCGAAGAGAAAAAGAAATAATGTCACTTTGCTCATCTTGGGTAACAATTTTTACTACAGGGCAAACTCCTTTTGCTAAGCAATATGGATGACAAAATTAATGCTGTTAATGCCAGTAGAGGTTGACAGAGCTAAGTGTGGGAACATTTCCTCTCCATCTCCCACAGCCAAATAAAAAGCTTTATTGGCATAACTAATGCGATGCCTGGGAGGCTATCAAGAGAAATGGGAGGCGTTGAACAACACAAGATTCATATGTAGAACAAAGTGGGACACCTGGAAAGATATTTCTGCTGTGCCAAATCACCAGTTAATTGCTTGGCATAGAGCTGCAACTATCCTCTTACTTGTGTTGGCCTCTTGTAGGGCCGTTTAAGAATGTTGCATTTAACCTCATGCTGACTTTCAATTTAGCATAAAACTGTTGAGTTTAAGGCAGCGCTGCTCCCTTTCTTTGATAAAAACCTGGTCATGAATTGCTGTGACTGAGTAGATAAAATTATGACAGCAATGATGCATTACCCCATTCTCGGTTTTTATTTTTTACATATCTGTTTGTACCTGCTAGATACATATCAATTTCTTCTGATGCTTGCAGTCCCTGTTCATCGGTCCATGTTGTACTATTGTTTTGGGTAACCGTAACAGTTCCCTTCTGTCACTTCAGGAAGATTCAACACCAAAGCTTTTTACACTTTTGATGTGTGGTTCTGCAATGTATTCTTTGAGGATTTTTCATATCTAGTTGATCTCATTCCCTCTAGCTTAGTATGAACGATAATAGCAATTCTCTTGATGTGTTTTGCATAAAGAAAAAGGTGAGGGCAATGAGTATTAAAATTCCCTTTAAACTTCTCTTTAGACTAGCCTTTGTAATTTCTAAAATGATACAGTCACGTAAAATAAAATCTGATCTTTGACCTGTCTATAATTTGTTCCACTTTTGATTAGGTGGCTGAATTGGATTGCATAAAATGTAGCTATTACAACAAAAGGCAAATTGACATTAAAGTGATCAAAGTTGCAATTCCTCTTCAACAACTGTGGATAATTTAGTATAACAGGAACTTTTAAAAAGAGCACTGAAAATGCTTTTCTTTCTGCACAACGAACTTTCTGATCAACAGATGTCATACAAGGTTGTAAGACAGTAGGTGGCTAAAAAGTTGGGCTGACACAAAGATCTGAGGTTTAGGATGATTTGTTGGCTTTAGATGGGTGACTTTAAACAGACTGTGAATTCTGAGGCATTTTCATCCATTCAGAAATACTTTTAACTTAAGGAATACAATGCCCACTGAGGAGGTATTACTGCTGCAAATGCCTTAGCCAGAATAGGACTGATGATCCACTAACCATGATAGACGTGAGCACAGAGGAAGAAACTAGTGTAGACGAGAATAATGATCTTCTTCAGAACTTCAACCGATTTAAATCAATTTCCGTTCCATTTTGATTTTTTTTTTTTCATTTGATTTATTCTATTGTGTGTTCGCCAATTGTAATCTCTGTATGTGACATACCAGAACAACAGGCATGGAGATGAGATCAGACCAGTGCGCTGTTATATACATAAAATGTTACACAAAGTGCACAAATAGAACTGAGGACTTCATTTTGTCACTTGTGCATTACTGAATTTGGCAATAATGATTGGTACAGTACACTTCACTCTTTATGCTGTAATCAGAAACAGACCTTGGCTCAGGCCTCGGAACAGACCATGTATCTTGTGTAGTCATAGTGGAGCTAGCTAGTTTAACGTGGACCCATCGACAGTCTATCCGCTTGCTGAAAACTGGGATACTGTTGCAGTTCCCAGTTGGACACAGTTGATTTTAAAAAAAATTGTTAATTTCAGTCAGGTTTTTCTGTTTTTTTCTGCAAACTGCTTTCATGCATTTTCCCCATCGAGTTATATAGAAACCTACAGGTGCAGGATACAGAATGCTAAGAAATTCCACTACAGAACAACTGTTAATAAATAAACACATAAAAAAACAATTTGTCATAGTTAAGTACATTAATTGCAGTTTTAATTTTCGAACCTACATTGATGTCATTGAGTCATGTGCTGGGAATGTGGAGGTTAGTTTGTTGTAAGGGTAACTTTCATCCAATTAAATGACAATGCACAACAAAATACAAAAAAAGAATTGAAAAACTGAATTTGTTTCAGAGAAGATAAACCATATGTTGTGTGCACTTGGTTGCTTTTAAGTCTCAGTCTGGCCAGCTTGTTGGAAAACATATAAAATGATACATAATTGCATTGCACTTGGCTGGAGGGTATTAAAGACGTACTAAGCTGTTTTTCTTCAAACATCAGCAAATCAAACATAAGTGGGAAGGGAAGCGGGCACCTGTCACATCTGTGTCCCAAAGCAGAATGTGTCAACCAAGCCAGTTCAACAATGTCTGTCCATCAGCCCGCATTCAGAATATATACTGGTAACCAAATTATGTGGATGGGTGGCAGTTGTTGCTACTACTTCAAATTCTACTTTAACTTTTAGTTAGAGGTAGCCTGATTCTAGTCAGAATTTGAGTCTGATACTGCTCCATAGAGCTGTGATTATGGGGCGTGTTTCGAACGAACCAGGAAAAAAAATTCCTTTGCACTCAATTGGATAGACCTACAACCAATAAGAGCAACGGAGTGTGCGCCGTATGTTAAGCGACGCATACCTACTATGTTTTCAACATGGGATTCATATCACGACATTGCAAATTATTTACTAAGTCAGACAGTCAGATGATCTCTTACCATTTGTAAGTTAGATGAACTTCGTCCACGACGATACCCATAACGTTGGCTTGAAAAACCTCTTAGCCTAGCATGTCCCTCCACTTGTTGTTCAGCAGCCAGGATTCCGGGCTTCCGAAAAGGAGCTGGCAACGACCGCTGGCTATATCCACCTCGTCGTTCACGCCGAGTTGCCTATTTCAGTTGCATCTTTCACGAAACGAATTCAACCCAAGCGCGCTTTGGTGACGTGGTTGATTACGTTACTGTTGATCATCTGTCCATCATCGTATAAAGCCCGCCCTGACAATTTGATTGGCCCACCAGATATTGGGCGAGCATACTCGCGCTAGTATTGAGCAATGCCAGACCGAACTTCCCGACCAAAAACATTGTGGGCGGGACTAAGTTCGGAATGGCACCCAGGCTAAGTTAGAGGTGGGCCATAGATCCAGGACAGACTTTTTAGGACAAGTGTCAACGCTCAGATCTGACCCATCAGATTTCTTCAAGTCACTTTTTAGCCACTTCCATATGTGGTCCTGAATCTGCGACTCAAGTGGGAACCACCAAGATGGATTTGATGTGACCTTGACGTCACTTTCCATGGACATATGTCACAAATTTGCGCCAGCTGCGGTTGGAAGTGATAGCAGTTAACAAGATGGTTGGCATACGTGACAGTACTCCACAGTTGAAGGACAGCAAGATCATTTCTACATGCAGCAAAACCTATATTCTAGCCAAACTGAATGGCTTGTATAGGAACGTACAACGAGTTGTTTGTTACAATCACTGTACTGTTATTGCCTATTTGCACGCTCTTCTCTTAGGAATATCAATTGCACATTTATGCAAATATAGCCTCAAAATCATTGCACAAAAGCACCTCATTACCTCATAACTTGTGATTCAAGAAGGACGAACTAAACTAATCTATGTAACATGGCTCATATCACTTGCAAGGGACTGACCAAGCCCTCGGACTCTGATACAAACTTCTTATTGTCATGTTTTTCAAATGTTTTGCCCACATGCAGAAAACGTTCGGGAGACCAATACACAGTTTAAGATGTTTATTAAAGGAGCAAGGTGCAAAAACAAGTCGGAACTGCTAGACGCCTGGATCAAGGCCTGAACGTCTGGGCGGGATTAATTTTAAGGGAAAAGAGATAATGAGTCATGGATCGAAACCAGAAGGATGCCAGATTGTGCGCAGCTTACCCTTAGTCGGAGGAAACGAGCTGGGAAGAGTAAGCACCGAGGGAACTAGTGTCTACTCTGATATGTGGGTGGTGACTGGAGGGCGGCTGGTGGAAAC